>CP129453.1:23462500-24065000 GCA_030445155.1 Quercus variabilis | reverse complement strand
CACACTTAAGGACTTAGCTTTAGGTTGAAGTAAATGTTTAACTCTTGGTTGACAAATTGCTGATTTTTTTTTGATTGATTTTCCTACTATCTTTGATGTCAAAAGAGTAAGTTACTAGTGATGAAATCTAAATTCAGATCATGGGTTGGTGAGTGATGATATTTTTCTATGGGGTCCAGTTGATATTGTATGTAGTTGTCTTTTCTTTTATTTTCTTTTTGTTTGAGGACAAACAAAGTTCTAAGTTTGGGGGTGTTTAATGACTTGCATAATTTATCACTTCTCAACTTTAAACTTTATTCTAATTTTATTTATTTTTGTTGATTTTAGACTTCATTATTGTTATTTAAATTTTATTGCAGATTTGAAGGAAATAAAGATTTATTCAAATAAAAGAGGGCTGAAAAGAGCAAGGTTTTTGGGCTGAACAGAGAGTAAGGTTTTTTGGGCTGAAGAGAGCAATGTGTTGGGCTTTTGAGCAACACGTTGGGGCTGAAAAAAAAAAGAAAAAAAGAGCAACACATTTGGGCTTTAGGGTGGAACACGCTTTTTGCTGAACGGGAGTGCTGAAATAGAAAAAGAAAAGAAAAGGGCGCTGTGCTGAAACAGGAGCTGAAACAGAAAAAGAAAAGAGCTGAAACAAAAAAAAGAAAAAAAAGAAAAAGAAAAAAAAGGGCTGAAGCAGAAAAGAGGCTGAAGTTGATGCAGAAAGAAAGGGGAGGCTGAAGCAGATTTTTGTGTTCATTTTTTCTTTCAAATCTTCTCAGAAACATTATGGTGAATTTGTTTCTGTTGAGTTTAATTTTTAGCATGAACTAAATTTCTTTATTCTAGGAAAACGATGTAATCTAATTCTGAACTATGCTTACTTTTCCATATTAATTTGAATTAATTCTCTTCATGTTTGTCTGATTTATTTTGAGCTTATTGCTTCTAATTAACTGACCATTAATTAGATGATTTTGATCTTATGATTTGCTGTCGAAAGAGGGAATTATAGGATAGATCTTGAATAATTTGGCATAGGTAAATATAGAGATCGAAAGACTTGTATGAACCTGTGTAGTATTAAAATCATTGGTCTTTATGATTTCTTGCTTTATTAAATTGCATACTCTTGTGTAAATTGATGAACAAGAATGTTTCCAATTGACTGTCAAAAGAGGCTTTTGGATGTTTTTTTTGAGATTGCTAACACACAGAGAGAATTAAATTCAATTAGCTAGATGAGTAAAGCATAGTAAGGGATTAGGTGAAATCGATTTCCTAGAAGTTTTCTTCCCATTAATTTGATCTTTGAACAACATATTTTTTTTCCTCTGCATATTTTCTTTAAATTGATTTTATTTTAAATTCCAATTACAAAAACCTTAGTGACTTCTCTAGATAAAATCGAGATTAGCATAATTTTGGTATTCGTCAAAAGTAAGTTACCAATCCCTGAGGACGATACTCTTCTCCCCTCTTTACTATAAAACTATGATACTATGCACTTGTAGTTTTGCACCGATCACGTGCCTTCAAGTTATCATTTGTCTTGCCATCCAAGTTCAACAATGTGCTGATTATATTATTGACTACATTCTTTTCAATATGCATCACGTCAAGATTGTGATGCAACACATGGTCCTCCCCATAAGGCAAGGTGAAAAATATACTTCTCTTCTTCCACACAGTTAAGGCTTCCTCCCCTATGTTTCTTTTATTGGGCAAATTAACTATTTTCTTCCCAACCACATGATCGATTACAGCATTTGTTTGTAACATGATTTCCCCTCTAGATACCGTAATAGGAGCTGATCTTGTATCAACATGCCCATCAAATGATTGCTTATGGAATTTATGATCACTATCCAAGAATCGCCTATGTCCAATGTAACTAAATTTCCTTCTATATTTCAACCAACGAGACTAACTATCATAGTTTCAAGGGGTACATGCAAGATTACCTTTAGTACTCTAACTTGAGATATCACCATATGTAGGAAAATCATTTATGGTCCACAATAATGCAGCATGCATTTGGAATGATTTTTTTGGAAGACACATCAGACGTTTTTACTCCAACATCTAATAACTCCTTCAGTTCTTTTACTAGGGGTTGTAAGTACACATCTATATCATTTCCGGGCGAGGTTAGACTGGGAATTATGATAGCATGAAAGAAGACCTTTTCATGCACATCCATGGAGGGAGATTGTATGGGATTAAAATGACAAGCCATGTACTATGAGTACTACTCATATTTCCATACGGGTTGAATCCATTGGCTACTGATTCAAGCCTCACATTATGAGGCTCGGATGAGAACTTTATATACTTAGAGTCAATTGATTTCCAAGCTTCAGAATCAGCAGGATGCCTCAGTAACCCGTCATTCACATGGCCTTTGGCATGCCATTTCATATGATTGACTATTTTAGGAGACATAAATAGTCGTTGCTATCTTGGCTTTAAGGGGAACCATTGTAGGATCTTTGCAAGTTTCTTTTTTTCTTAGAGGAAGCATTAGTACTTTGTTAACCTTTAGACTCATTACTTTCCCATCTTGAATGGTTACACAATTTCACTTCAATTTAAGAAACAAATCATCTTTAATCATTCACTTTCAGCTATGTTCCTAACAAAACAATGAATTTAAATGCATAGAGAAGTTATTAATACATTTGGTAACTATAACATCATTACTAGCAATAGCCTAAAATGAATTAATCAAATAAAAACAACTCAACAAGAATCATCCAGTATTACACAAAACAGTCAACACTTCAAATATTAAATAAAATCACCTTATTACCCTATGCAAGCCACCTGCTTGACCCAATTCAACAACCCACCACAACCAGAGAGAGAGAGAGAGAGAGAGAGAGAGAGAGAGAGAGAGAGAGAGAGAGAGAGAGAGAGAGAGAGAGAGAGAGAGAGAGAGCACCTTAATTATTTCACCAACAGGGATTGAGATCCTGTATCTTCTCAATAGTACTACTACAATTTGCTCTTCTATATATATCACCACTCACCTGTAAAAAGCAAAGGAGACTTGACAATGACAAGACACTGTATAGATATCATATGATAGGATAGTGATTAATGACATAAGCTGAGAAAGCTGAAGACTTGAGAAAAGATGCACATGGGAATGGAGTCTTGTCTAGTCTATTAGCGTACAACTTATAGATACAATACATACAACCTCAATCTCACCACACACTAATTCATTGAAAAACCATATATGGCTCCTAAATTAGTTAATACCATCTTATATCACATACTTTCAACCAACGCATAGCACAATTATAGGACTTTTTGTTAAACAATAATGCAAATTTATATTATAGTGAATTCATTGCAAATTAAAATACTTAAACATGTTACTTAGCTAGTTGATATTATAGTGAACAATATATTCTAAACACAAGTAAAAGACTTTGTAATGCAAATCTTAGCTCTACATTTACTTTAGGAAGAGGAGAAAAGTTGGAAGACAGATTTACTAGATTTACTCCAATATTTATTTAGAGATATAAGTACATTAATGAAAAAGAACTTAACCATAACAGAGTTTTGATTTGAAGAAAACTGTTAGCTAAAACAACTACCGTTACACTTATTAAGAAAACCACATTTTGAACAAAAGCAAAACCAAATCCAACTCCTCAAAATTCCATCTAGCAAGTGAGATCACAAGTCACGATACAATCAGCTAGCTATATAGTGTGATATTTTTATACAACTTGTAACAAGATTGCAAAAGTGAGATCATAGAACATGGGATGAATCACCAAACATATAGTCAAGCTTAATAAGAAACGCTACCAATTAAGACAACATAGATAGGCACCACTACAACCAAATTATAAATTTAAAACAAATTGGTTCACTTAGCATAAGAAAATGAACTTTCTTTTAGTCCATATAGTCAAAATCAAATTCACAAGAAACACAATCCCAAATGCTATAACCCTATATACAATCAAACCCATAATTTTTTTTTTCATTTGTTTTAAAAAAAATCATGTACAACCTTAAAATGGGTAACTAGGATTTTGGCAAACCAAGTCAGATTTCATGGTTTTCTCAACATCAAAATATTGCAATTCTCAAACGGCACCAAGAAGAAGAAGATAGATGCATATCTGAAGAAGAAGAGGCTGCCTTTAACTTTGTCTGTGACGTAGATTATGCAATTGCACAATATATGTCACAAATGGTCAATACACCTATTAAAAAAACACTTAATTACTCTACATTTTCTGCATTGCCTGATCAACTAGGAACCGCCAATATATCTTTTCCTTTCCCACATTTTCTCAATAACCAAACAAACCCAAAATGCAATATTTCAAAACCAACCAAACAAACCCACATTTTCTCTTTCTTTTCTTGTTTTCTCGGAAACCAAATAAGGTGTATAAACTAAAATGCTGTCAAGTTCACAGCTAAGATACTCAATCTACCTTTACTTGGCTAACCTAAAATGATCTAGCACCATACACTAATGCTCAAAACCAAATAACTTACATGACACTTTTAAGCTCATTCAAAATTTCAAAAAAAACTTAGAACCATCACATTTTTGTATAATATTCACCATCATATCTCCAGCATAACAATTCAAACACCAAAAAAAAAAAAAAAAAAAAAACACAATAAATTAACCAAATAGATCTCAAAAAATTAACAAAAAACACAATAATATAAACACAATAAATTAATACCAATTCAAACACCCAATGAATTAACTAAATTCATAAAATCACCAAACCCAAAAAAAAAAAAAAAAACCCAAACCTTGAGTGGGATGGAACCGAGAGAGAGGGAGAGTACTTTTGGATTGGGAGATGGAGATTGATGTAGAAGTAGGATTCCTTGCACAATGAGTACAAATCAATCAACCAAAAAAAAAAAAAAACTTATAGATCAGAATGATGGTGGTGGCGGAGTAGAGGGTGGTTTTGTTGAGCTCGGGGATGGAGCGGAGGGTGGAGATGTTGGCGGCGGAGTAGAGGGTGGAGATGTTGGTGGCAGAGCTTGGCGAGGATTTAGGATTGAGAGTTTGGAGAGAGAGTTTCAGATTGAGAGAGAGTGAGAGTGAGAATGATAAGTGGGAAAAGTGAAAACCTAAGAGGGAAGATGAAAATAATAAAGGGAAATTTTGGCGCTGGAAATTTAAAGGTCTATAGCGGCGGTCTAACCCACCACTATAACTAAGGAGAAACAACACAAAAAGGGGTCCCTATTGTGGTGGTTATACAAAACGCCGCTATAGCTCTCATATTGCAGCGTTTTTCTCTATTGCCGTTATAGCATCTGTGCAAAATGATGTATTTATTGCGTTGGGATTTTAGTAATGCCGCTATATCTACGTTATTGCTGCTAAAACATATATATGGCGGCAGTTTTATGTCCCACCGTTGTAGGACACCGCAAAAGTCTATACCTGTAGTGGTGGTCCAAAAAAATGCCGCAATAGACCCTATGTACAGCGGCGGTCACAAAAAACGCCACAATAGACCCTATGTATAGCGGCGGTTTTTGCACTCATCGCAACAGTCCAGTTTTTTTGTAGTGCCACTCCCTCCATTGCCTTCTAAGACCTCAATTTTCTCAAAAGTGCTTCCATCTTCTACAAGAAGTTTTGATATCCCAAGCGTGCCATAAATCTCCCATGCTTCACTAGTTGGCACGTTTACTCCAACTCGTGTGAGAGTTGCCCAAACATCTTCTTTTTTTCTTTTTCTTTTTATCTTGCTTTAGAACACTAATAATATATGCTGGGATGTTCTTGACTTCTTTACCTATGATACATACTCTAAATTTATATATCTCGTAGAGTCTTTTATGATTAGGTGCATATATTTCCCCTAATGGAGCTGTCCTCTTGCAAGCATTGTCTTGTTTGTCTTCTTATTTCCCCTTATGGAGCTGTCCCTCTTGTCTTCTTAGGCCACAAATGTCAGCTTTTGGTTTAATGCAAAGCCAACGAAAGTGTATCCTACATAGTTATGTACACATTCGGCCATTGTGTGATGGAAATACACAGAGATGGAGAGCTCTACAACCACATAATGTTTTTTTGACAAACTACAACCACAAAATGTTAGTGTTTAGAAGAAGATATTAATTATTACTGGGTTTTGTGGTGAGAGGCTTAGGGCCTATTTGGATTTGTTGTTTTCACTCACTCATAAATCAAAACTTATTACTCAAAATCGGTGGGTCCCATGCATGAAAAGCTTGTTTGGATATGTTTTCATTTTTTTGTTTCCATCACCCAAAACTCACCGAATTGAGTTATGAGTTAGTGAGAATGAAAAAAAAAAATGGTGTTTTTAAGTTATAAAAATAGAGTTATGGTGGCAAATTTGTAAATTCCCTCGTATAATGGGCCCCATGGACAGAGTCTTGTCACTTCACAAATCAGCCTTTACTCCCCCCCACCAACAGCTCTCTTCACTTTTTAGACCAAACCCATTTCAACTATACTCTTTCCTTTCCTTTCAGCCCTAATAGAGTTCGGGTATAAGTTGGGGATTTTCAAATGATAAAAAATAAGTTATAGGGTGATGAGTTTTGAGTAATGAGTTTTGGGTGATGAGTGATGGGATATCACTCACTCACCATCGAAACAAGCCCTTATATTGTGACAATATTCTAACAATCCCTTCAAACTCATGTTAGGTAAAGTGATATCAACTTGAGGTTAGAAGTCAAAGTACAAAAACATGTTCTCGTAGAAGAGTTCTAATAGTATTCTAACACAAGACACCGACAACGTTTTACAAGATTAGAGCATTCACATAGGTAAAGCTATAACATAAAAAAGTAAAGCCAAACTTAAGATATCCTCCTTCATCAATCACCTCTAATTGTTTCATGCATTTCTCATTGTTATGCTTTGTGAACTTCTCCACATGCTCAGTAATCCCAGGTGTGCCTAATTCAATGAAAAGAAAGTTGAATGAAAGAAAGATGAAGTAATGATTAAAATTTAAACTTTAAAGAAATATTATCATGCTTTTTAAATAGAGTTTGTATTGTGACTTATATTAGAATCATATTCTCTCTCTCTTGTGCATGTACATGTGTTTCCAAAATAATGAAAGTCTCCAAATCCACTATGGAGACTATTTCAAGTAATAGCATATTTACATGCTTATTGTAGTTAAGTAACTTAACGTCCAAATTATATATGAAAAATTATAAATGTGCTATAAATTTTTCTAAAAAGCAATTTATAAATTGATGTAGTATTGAATGTGATTAGAGTTACTTTAATAATATAATAAATAAATATTGAAATAGTTTTATTTTTATTTTTTATGATTGATGATACATTTTTTTTTATACAATGATTGATGATATTAATTTATAAAATTTGTAGCATTCCTAACATATTAAAATAGACTATAACTAATATAAAAAAGACAAAAGAACTTATCAAAAGAAAAGACAAAAGAAAATAAATACGCTCTAACTAGCTTTAATTTTACACATTTAACACGTCAACATTAATTGAAGCACATGCGATATATGTCTTAGAAAGCACATGCACGTGCTACATGAGAATTGTCTTTTCTTAAGAGCATTCCCATTAAGAATGTCAAATTTTTTAGCATTTAATATCTCAAAGCACTACTTTCACAATTTTAATACCTCATTTTACAATAAACCAAACATCAAAGGTTCTATTTTTTTTACAACTTCATTTAAATATTATTATTTTTATTCTCTCACTATCTTTCTTTTTCTCTATTCCTATTCGTGACTCTCTCTTTCTCTGAAGAAACCCACCAATTTCTTCTCAATCCAAGCAAACCACAACCATAGTCACACCCATCGCTAGCCATTGCCAGCCACCACCGCCAAAAAAAAAAAAAAAAAAAAAAAAACCCACTAGCTGGCAGTCACCACAATCCCCAAGCACCAAAATCACAAAACCCAAACCCATAACCTCATCACCACCAACAAGCAGAAAAAGAAAAACGACCCACCAAAATCACAAACTGAAACCCATAACCTCATCACCACCAACAATCGGAAAAAGAAAAAGAAAAACAACCTACCAAAATCACAAACCCACTACAAGACCCACGAGTTGAGCTACCCATTTTCGCTGAGAAACCCCATCGAAACCCATCGAGCAACACAGCAACTGAGCAACCAAGACTCATCAACAACCCACCGTGCCACCAGACCCATCAACAACACCACCAAGACCCATCAAAACCGTCGCTGCGGCACCACCGATACAAAACAACCAAGACCCACTAGCACCGAGACCCACCAATCAGACTCACATCACCACCAAATCATACCCACGTCACCACCGTGGCAACCACCATTAGAATCACAAGTTACCTCAAAAAAAAAAAAAAGAAAAAAAAGAAAAAGAAAAAGAAAAAAAAAAGGAAGCCATAGAACTTCAACACCACCACTACCACTGTGATTTTTCAATTGTTGATGCCAATGAAAGAAGAAAAGAGAGAATAAGTAAGACGAGTGAGAGAAAAAGAAAGAAGAAAAGAAAGAAGAGACTTATGAGAGAAAAAAGAAAGAAGAAAAGAAAGAAGAGAATAGTAAGGAATAAAAAACTATCCGTGAGCTGTGAGGAATAAAAAACTTTTTTTTTTTTTTTTTTTACAATCCAGCTATAGTGAGCTGTTATCAATAATAGCTCACTGTAGCTCAATGCTAAAAATCTTTAACATTTAGCATCTTTATTATAGGTGTGTTTTTGTAATTTGAGGTGTTAAAAATGCTAAATGCTAAAAAATAACATTTAGTATTTTTAGCACCTTTGATGAGAATGCTCTATTTATTTATTTATTTTGTTGGGAATCTTTTCCTAACTAATTCCATGTGAACTTGGGTCACGAGTAACTTTTGACCACATACTCCTGTGTTGCATTGAAGTCCAAATCGTTGCATTGTCACGTCATCATGTCATGGGACATGACATGGGGATATGTGATGACATGAAACGTGACAGGCATAATGATATGCCCTTAAAGTGATGACATTGTTACGTGGCATAGATGAGATCAATTGAAGCTAGCATGTGGCTGAAATTGTTATTATTACTCCATGGCCGAATTTAGCTTGTGCTTATTTGGTGTTGGAGCTCCATGGTTGATTGGAAAAAGTTTCTCTCAAGCTTGACTCGAAGTTTGGAGAGAAACTCTCTTAACTCAGATGACATCATTTTATTGGATATAAATTTTGAAAATTTAACCATTTGATTATATGTTTTTATTATGTCCTCGATGCTTATAAAATTTCAAGAAGATTAAACATTAATAGTTATGTCATTAATAAAAAGTTTAAATTTCAAATTTTTGTGGTTCAAAATTATGCATAAAAAATAAGTTTAATAATTGAATAGTAAATAACATCCAATTTGAATGAAATTTGACATTTGTGTTAAGAACATAAAGAAGATGCAATCCAACTGTTAGATTTTCAAAATTCACATCCAATAAAAAATATATAGAAGCTATTCATCATTCAATAAAAAATTGACATTATTGATACTATTTTTATTCTGTGCCAATCACCACAATTTTGAAATTTTTTTAAAAAATTTTTGTATCCCTAAACTTAAATTCTCACTAGTTTATCTTTCTGCAGAATTCTCCGGGGTATTGATCACTTGAATCATCATTTGTTGAGTAGCCCAGTTAAATTTAAACTACCATCTCCTAAATAAAGAAGCCATTCATCATTATTGATTTAAAATTAGGAAGATACATCAAGATGCAACTGGTGTTGGATGAAAGATGAAATTTCTTTCGTCCAAACTACCATCTCCTAAATACATTATTTATATCTACCGTCTTCGAAAACTTCATCACACACTTAAGATCGTATAAAGATAAGAAATACCATGAATTTGTTATTTTATTCGATAACATGGTATATTTTTGTTCATAATCACTCTGCACTTTTAGTAGCTTTGTTTTTGATGAGATAATTTTTGGCGATTTCTCCAATTTTTGCTACTTGGTCAGTAGTGACGTACGAGGTATTTGCAATAGCTTCTTCCTTGATATCATACTCAATTGTGCTTTTGATTATGCATAAATCATTGTCCTTCTCTATGATTTCAAAGCGAACACGCAAAAGAGTAAGGCCTAAATCAAGATATCCTCCTTCCATCACCTCTAGTTCTTTCATGTGTTTCTCATTGTCATACTTTGTGAACTTCTCTCTTTGCACAGAAAACCCATATGAGCCTAATTCATTAGAAAGGAAGTTTAATTAATGAAAAAAAAAATGGAAGTAACTCAAATTGAAATTTTAAAGAGAACATAGAAGCATAAGCAGTCATTCATTTTTTACTATAGAGGGGGGTGGGGGGGGGGGGTGCCTATTTCTCCAAAGTCAATTCTTAGATTGCTTGGTATCATTGGTTGGGTTCAAGATTACTTCTATGTTTATCAGTTTGTATTGCTTTATCAATTATTATTATACCTGGTGTATATGTTTTCTTCAGAATAGTCCCAATCCCTCCATCACCTTCTGTGACCTCAATCTTCTCAAAGATACTACCATCTTCTACAAGAAGTTTTGATAACCCAAAACTGCCATAAAGCTCCCATGCTTCACTAGCGGCCACATTTACCTCCAGCTCGTGTGAGAGTTGCCTAGACATCTTTTTTTGGTTGCACTTGCGGAAGCAAATATGTTGGGATGTGTTAGGCATGTTCTTTCCTTGTGATATATATACACTCCATAAGGTGAGGCACGATGAGAGAGAGAGAGAGAGAGAGAGAGAGTTTAGCACGTGAGTGTGACAGATAGAATGAGTAATGGTGACAATATATTGTGTGGAAGACATTCCTAAGAGACAATATATTATCACATGTTAGGGGAACTCAACGATGAGGAAAATAATGATACGTAACCTTCAACATTGATCTTGACAATATAAATAAAGAAAAATTCTAGTACCACAAAAGTTTTTACATGCTTCTTGCCATAATTGTGATGTGGCAATGTGTGATTGGTAAAGAAAAAATTGTAGGTCCATGTATAAGTGATGATTAATCACTCACAATCTTCCATCTTCTACAAGAAGTTTTTCTAACCCAAGCCTGCCATAAAGCTCCCATGCTTCACTAGTGGGCAAATTTATCTCCAGCTCGTGTGAGAGTTGCCTAGACATCTTTTTTTGGTTGCACTTACGTACGAAAGCAAATATGTTGGGATGTGTTAGGTGTTAGGATGTGTGCCCTTAAATTTCATTGTATGATGCTATGTATGACATTATATATGACTTAATGTTATGATTTATAAAGTTGTTTTATTATTATCTAAAATAATGGTAACATGAATATTGCATATTATCATATAGTCCATGAGATGCATAGTATGTGATTTATGTGAAAAGTCACAGAAGATATAAATCACAGGTTTTTTGTAAACTCAGAATTATAGTTCGTAGTAGGTGATGAAATTGGGCATTTCATCTGTGAAAACTATAATATATTAATTAAAATGATTTGTCTTGATCATGGAAGTGAAGACTTCCAATTGGTATGTTGATATGCTTTAAGAATTAAGACATATTGAACTGGACCGCTGTGAGATTTATTATTCTCCTAACGACTGTCAAATGAATAATAAATCTCACAACTTCTATTTACATGAATTCTTAATCCTGAGAGGATAATGGATTTGATCATGAAATGTAGGTTGCTTTGTTATATCAGGAGTGAGATTTAAAGTCACAATCAAAACCTCAGTATGTTGGATAGCTACATTTAGTGTTGATGAAACATATATTCTCAAGATGGAAATCATAATCTCTTAATAGAAATATAAAATATTCCCTTGCGATAAGTTTAATGGGTTGGTTATTTAGAGTGTTATGCCTAACCATTTTAGTAAGGAGTTACTAAAGTATATATTTATGAAATTGGATTTCATAAATATATGATGAATAACTTAAAGGATTAAACCGGGCACTTAAGGATTAAGATGTAGTAATCTTCAAAACGGCAGTTTACATTCATGACTTTGTATTACTACGAATATTTTATAAAGGGGTTGCATGTATAATAAAGTTTTGGGATATAATTTATTAATAAGGCTTAGAATGCAATTATATTTATATAGTGGTGTTAAATATAATTAATGGTAACTTTGGACTTGTCAAGAGTTAATAGAAAAGCCCAAAGCCCATTGGAGCTAGTGTCTTATTGGTCCATTTTGGTTTCACTCCAAGCCACACACTAAAGCCCAATTGGAAAGACTCAATAGGCCAGCCCAATGAGATAATCAGTTAATTATAAAGGGAGAAACATACATAATTTTATTTAAAAAAAAAAAAAAGAGATATATCATCGTGAAATTGTGTGTATGTGTAAGTGAAGCCACTCGATTATTCTCCCTCAAAAACTGATTGAGAGACCACACTTCTTGGGCATAAAGTGGAATTGGAGTGAAGATTAAAAGTGTTCTCAAGTACTTCTAATATTTTGTTTTAAATTTCACCACACCAAGGTATGCTATCTTGTTCTTAAATTCTGAAATTTACATAGTACATGTTATCAATCATGAATGAAATAGATCCATGTTTGTTGGTTCCGCTGTGTGTTTTGTTTGAGATACAAAACCAGATTTTCCAACAATTGGTATCAGAACCAGGTTTTCATCTCAAGTTTGTATAACATGTGTTTAAGTTTTAGAATCAAAGAAAATCATTTTCTTGGTGTTATGAGATTCTTGAATCTGCAACGATTGTTCTATATAATCACATTTATAGGATTTTTGATTTCATAATTTAGTTTTGGAGATTGACTTTGCGTCGATGTGAAGTGAATTCCTTTTAATATGGAATTCTGTCTTCAAAAGAATTTATGCCAAGGATATATATTTTGGATATAATTATTGTAATAACTGTCAAGTGCGTGAATGATGTTATTGCACCGCTTGGATGTTATTGCACCGCTTGGATGTATAATTAGACAATTTAATGTTAATTGTCTTGATGGCCATCTTACATGTGTTAATATAAAGGATTCATTCACCGCTTGGATGTTATTGCACCGCTTCGATGTATAATAAGACAATTTAATGTTAATTGTCTTGATGGCCATCTTGCATGTCTTAATATAAAGGATTCATTCAATCTTTATATTATATTTCATATGCATTCAAATTAGTGATACAAGGTTTCAAGCATTCAATAACTATATCTAAGCACTTCAATTTTATGTGTGTTCATCAAATGACATATATATGTGACAATGTCGATTTACTAGTTTTGAATTAGTATTGTACACTATCAATGATTATATATGATTTATGGCCTGATTACACATGGATTAGATTGTATCCTTTGTGTGATAAAATATGCATGATCTGACTTTGAGAAAGTTAAACTAGAAATTATCTTTTTCGGTTGCTGATATACATGCTATCATGTTAATGCTAGAATTATGAAATTTATTCTTAATGAGATTGGGATTATGTTTTCAAGGTGTCTAGCATTATTATGGTTCTTGATTTTAAAAGCCTTTAATTTAAAATATCTAGTGGGAGAGAGATACAAGGGCTAGATCTCACAGCCTTCATTGTCTGTTCATAGTAGTATGAAATGTATACTTTGTCTTTGCTTCAAGCTTAGTGTTCCATGTAGAGAGTATTTATATCATGGTGCTACAAGATTGAGCTACTTGGTTTATAGTGGTTTGATCAAACACCTTGTCTTAGCCTTGAGCTTTGCATTCCATGTGGAGGGTGTTTTGTATCATGGTACTACAAAATAAACCTGTTAAGGGAGATGAAATGTGGCTACACACGATTCTAGACAATGGTATACACTAGACTAAGCATTATAGTATCCTCTATGCTGAGTTCTTACTATTTTTACTTAGAGGCTAAATGTAAAACGACATATTATTAGTGTTTGATAAGAGTTATCATGATAGCAATAATAATGAGAATAGTTCTCAATCAATCATAGTATTTATTATTCACTCTATGCTGAGGGATATTGAATATGGGATTGGGTTGTTGTTGCATATTTTATATTATGGTTTTATTAAGGTTCCATACTATATGTTTATATGCTAAATTGATAATGTCTAGTTTACTTATTATATTCATGTTTGTTATTTTTAGATTTAAAATCATAGCATCATTTAGCCCACTTGTTACTATTCTTAATAAAAAAAAAACTGATTAGATCCAACTATGTTGACTGGTAAAGAAATTTGGACATTGTTCTTACTGCTGAAGAGCACAAATATGTGCTTACTCAACCATGTCCTAGCTTTCCATCATTAGATGCTCCTCTTGAGGAAAAACAACAATATGATCGTTGGCAGAAGTCTAATGAAATGGCTAAGTGCTATATCCTAGCATTTATTTCAAATGTTCTACAGCATCAAATGCAGGATGTAGAACTAGCTTCGGACATAATACTAAGTCTGAAGGAGATGTTTGGTGAGCAAGGCCATTTTACAAGGCAAGAAACTATGAGGCAGATTTATAATATCAAAATGGTTGAAGGTACTTCAGTGAGGGAGCATTGTCTTAGGATGATCTCTAATCTGAAAACATTGGAAGTTTTAGGTGTCGATATTGATGGAGAATCCCAAGTGGATATGATACTCCAGTCACTATTAGAATCATTCAAGGAATTCAGACTTAACTATAATATGAACAAAAAGGTTTATACATTGTCTAAATTGATGAATGAGTTGGTAGCAGCGGAAGGTATCCTTGGTACTTCTAGTGTTAATGCCAATATGGCTGAAGCTTCTACTTCTCAACCTAAGTTGAAAGGTAAGGGTAAAAAGAAGAAGAAGAAGGACTTCGCCAAGCAAGATGGTAAACAAATTTACTTAGGAGTTGCCAACAAAGGAAAGAAAACCAAAGGAAAGTGTTTCCATTGTTGTGAGAAAGGACATTGGAAGAGGAATTGTCCAATATTTAAGGCTGCCAAGAATAAATGTATGAAAAGTACATTTCTTCTGGAAGCATGTTTAGTACAGAATCCCACATATTCCTGGTGTGTGGATTTAGGTTGTACTAATCATATCTGCAAATCTTTGTAGGGGTTTCAGGAGACCAGAAAGCTAAATGAAAGGGAAATGTTTCTTATCTTGGCTGATGAGAGCAGGATTCCAATTGTAGCTATTAGAGTGTTTAATTTATGTTTTGAATCTAGAGTTTTAATATTGGAAGACTGTTTGTATGTACCTAATGTTCGTAGGAATTTAATTTCTGCAACTTATTTAGGTAAACATGAATATTATGTTATCCTAAAAGACAATGTTGTAATAAAGAATGATAAAATGTTTATCTGTTTTGGCAATATTGTAAATGATCTTTATATTTTAACTCTTGATAAGCATGAATTATACAATTCTAAATTAGATAATAACTCATGTAAAATCATTAAAGAGAAAGTTTCCTTTTACAAGTGATGCATATCTTTGGCACTTGCATTTGGGTCATATTAATTCAAATAAAATTCAAAGACTTATCAAAGATGGACTCTTAGGGCCCATGGACTTTGATGGTTTTCCAGTTTGTGAATCTTGTTTGGAGGGTAAAATGACCAAACGACCTTTTAATGCAAAAGGTAGAAAAGCCCAAGAGTTGCTACAACTAGTACATTCAGATGTATGTGGTCCTATGTCAATTCAAGCAAGAGGTGGCTATAAGTATTTCATTACCTTCACTGATGATTACTCTAGATTTGGTTGTGTACCTAATGAAACGGAAGTTCGAAGCTTTTAAAAAGTTCAAAGAATTTAAGGTTGAAGTTGAGAATCAATTAGGTAAACGCATAAAGGCCATTCGATATGATCGAGGTGGCGAATACCTTCTTGGGAATTTCAAGGATTACTTGACTGAACATGGGATTATATCCCAGTTGACTACACTTGGAACTTTACAACAAAATGATGTAGCAGAAAGAAGGAATAGGACTCTTTTAGATATGGTTAGATCCATGTTGAGTTATTCGACTCTACCAATTTCCTTTTGGGGATATGCCTTAAGTACTGCAATGTATCTTCTGAATTTAGTACCTTCGAAGTCTGTTCCTAAAACACTTGTAGAGTTGTGGACTGGGCGTAAGCCTAGTATGAGACATTTCCATATTTGGGGTTGTCTAGCACATGTGTTGAAAGGAAAGTTTGAAAAGTTATAGTCTAAAACAGAAGTGGTATTCTTTGTAGGGTATCCAAAAGGAACTATTGGAGATTTATTCTATAGTCATAAAGATAATAAAGTGTTTGTTAGCACAAATGCCAAATTCTTGGAAAATGACTATATGAATGATTATACTCCTAGAAGTAGAGTTGTTTTAGTTGAAATGAATGAACCTGTAATAGAACAACCAATGCATGAAACTAGGGATAATGTGGATGTATTAGATATACCACATGACATTACTCATGAGATGACTAGTACACAGGTGCCTCGTCATAGTGGGAGAATTGTTCGGCCTCCTTTAAGATTTATAGGTTCGGGAGAAACTTATGAAGCTATCCCAGAAGAGGCTGAATCGAATTCCTACACTTATGAAGAGGCAATAAATGATATAGATGTAGATCATTGAGTCCAAGCTATCAAATCTGAATTGGATTTTATGAATTCCAATCAAGTATAGGATCTTTATACTCCTAGAAGTAGAGTTGTTTTAGCTGAAATGAATGAACCTGTAATAGAACAACCAATGCATGAAACTAGGGATAATGTGGATGTATTAGATATACCACATGACATTACTCGTGAGATGACTAGTACACAGGTGCCTCGTCATAGTGGGAGAATTGTTCGGCCTCCTTTAAGATTTATAGGTTTGGGAGAAACTTATGAAGCTATCCTAGAAGAGGCTGAATCGAATTCCTACACTTATGAAGAGGCAATAAATGATATAGATGCACATCATTGAGTCCAAGCTATCAAATCTGAATTGGATTTTATGAGTTCCAATCAAGTATAGGATCTTATAAAGGAGCCTAACAGCATTAAATCTGTTGGTTGCAAATGGGTTTACAAGAGGAAGAGAGGGATAGATGGAAAGGTTGAAACCTTTAAAGTAAGACTAGTGGCGAAATTGTATACATAAAAAGAAGGTATGGACTATGATGAAACTTTTTCGCCAATAGCCATGCTTAAATCTAGCAGAATTTTCTTATCCATTAGTGCTCATTATGATTATGAGATTTGGCAAATGGATGTCAAGACTGCATTTCTTAATGGCAATCTTGAAGAAGAAATCTATATAATGCAACTGGAAGGTTTCATAGAAAAGAACCAAAAGCATATGGTATGCAAGTTGAAAATGTCCATTTATGGACTTAAGCAAATATCTAGGTCATGGAACATCATATTTGATCAAGCAATTAAATCATTTGGTTTTGAACAAAAACTTGATAAACCATGTGTGTACAAAAGACATCGAGATAAAGTAGTAATGTTCTTAGTGGTTTATGTTGATGATATTCTACTCATTGGAAATGATGTAGGGGTAATGTCATCAGTAAAAGTTTGGTTGTTAAGACAATTTGATATGAAGGACTTAGGTGAAGTTAACTTTATTCTAGGGATCAAGCTTTGGCGATATCGCAAGAATAAGATCTTAGGTTTATCACAAATTGGGTATATAGATAAGGTTCTAGAATGGTTTAGCATGCAAAATTCCAAGAAAGGATTACTTCCTTTTAGACATGGAGTTCCTCTGTCTGATGACCAAAGGCCTAAGACTCTTGAGGAAGAAAATATAATGAGACAAGTTCCTTATGCTTCTACAGTGGGAAGTCTCATGTATGTCATGCTATGTACCAAATCAAATATCTGTTATTTAGTTGGCATGATCAGTTGATATCAATCAAATCCAGGACTTAAACATTGGCAAGCTGTAAAGCATATTCTCAAGTATCTATGAAGAACGAGAGATTATATGCTTGTTTACCATTGTGAGGATTTGATTTCCATTGGTTATACAAATTCAGATTTTCAATCAGATCTTAATTTCAGAAAGTCCATTTCAGGTTGTTTGTTCACCTTGGGAGGTGGAGCCATAAGTTGGAGAAGTATTAAGCAATCTTATATTATGGACTCCACCATGGAAGCTGAATATGTTGCTGCTTGTGAGGCGGCAAAGGAAGTTGTTTGGCTAAAAAAATTCCTTTCTGATCTTGGTGTTGTGAGAATGGAGCAAGTTCCCATCACATTGTTTTGCGACAATAGTGGAGCGGTTGCACAATCCAATGATCCAAGGAATCATAAGAAAGGAAAACACATTGAGAGAAAGCACCACATTATTCGAGACATTGTTGCTCGAGAAGATGTAGTAGTAGCAAAGATTGATAATGCAAGTAATCTAGCAGATCCCTTTACAAAACCTTACCCCAACGGACTTTTGAGTCACATTTGGAGGGAATAGGGGTTAGATTAGTGCACAATAGTCTTTAGGGCAAGTGGGAGATTGTTAGGATGTGTACCCTTAAATCCTATTGTATGATGCTATGTATGATATTTTGTATGACTTAATGTTATGATTTATAAAGTTGTTTTATTAACATTTAAAATAAAGGTAACATGAATATTTGGACATTATCATATAGTCCATGAGATGCATAGTATGTGATTTATGTGAAAAGTCATAGAAGATATAAATCACAAGTTCTTTGTAAACTCAGAATTATAGTTCGTAGTCGATGATGAAATTGAGCATTTCATCTGTAAAAACTATAACATATCAACTAAGATGATTTGTCTTGATCATGAAAGTGAAGACTTCTAGTTGGTATATTGATATGTTTTAAGAGTTAAGATATATTGAATTAGACTGCTGTGAGATTTATTATTCTCCTAACGACTATCAAATGAATAATAAATCTCATGACTTCTATTTACATGAACTCTTAATCCTGAGAGGATAATGGATTTGATAATGAAATGTAGGTTACTTTGATATATCAGAGTGAGATCTAAAGGCATGATCAAAACTTCAGTATGTTGGGCAGCCACATTTAGTGTTGATGGAACATATATTCTCAAGATGGAATTCATAATTTCTTAACGGAGATATAAAATATTCATTTGAGATAAGTTTAATGGGTTGGTTATTCAGAGTGTTAGGCCTAATCACTTTAGTAAGGAATTACTAAAGTATATAGTTATGAAATTGGATTTCATAAATATATGATGAATAACTTAAAGGATTAAACTGAGCACTCAACGATTAAGATATAGTAATCTTCAAAGTGACAGTTTACATTCATGACTTTGTATTACTACGAATATTTTATGAAGGGGTTGTATGTATAATAAAATCTTGAGATATAATTTATTAATAAGGCCTAGAGTGCAATTATATTTACATAGTGGTATTAAATATAATAAATGGTAATTTTGGACTTGTCAAGAGTTGATAGAAAAGCCCAAGGCCTATTGGAGCTAGTGTCTTGTTGGTCCCTTTTGGTCCCACTCCATGCCACACACTAAAGCCCAATTGGAAAGGCCTAATAGGCGAGCTCAATTAGATAAACAATTAGTTATAAAGGGAGAAACATAAATAATTTTAGTTTTAAAAAAAGAGATACATCATTGTGAAATGGTGTGTATGTGTGAGTGAAGCCACTCGATTATTTTCCCTTGGAAACTGATTGAGAGACCACACTTTTTGGGCATAAAGTGGAATTGGAGTGAAAATTAAAAGTGTTCCCAAGTACTTCTAATCTTTTGTTTTGAATTTCACCACACCAAGGTACGCTATCTTGTTCTTAAATTCTGAAATTTACATAGTACATGTTATCAGTCATGAATGAAATAGATCCATGTTTGTTGTTTCCGCTGTACGTTTTGTATGAGATACAAAACTAGATTTTCCAACATTAAGCATGTTCTTTCCTTGTGATATATATACACTCCAAATTTGTGTGAAGATTAGTAAAGTGTGGTAGAACACTATTTGGATGTAGCCCAACTAGGTTGAACTCATCAAGCCTTTATTAAAAAATTTTTAACTTAATATTTTTATGATTTGTTTTCTATGTAGGTTTGTATACCAAGCAATGGTAGCTGCAAGATTTTTTGTCCAAGGGCGTCAATAAGAAATATAAATTATATAAAATCTAAAACCAAAGAGAAATTGAATATATCAACCTCACAAAATGAGATATTTTCTCGTTGCCTGGGGTCCGAAGGAAGATTGTTCATGTCAACACGACTATGCTTAGAAGATGAATTTTGAGTAGGAGATGAATCTTGTGGTCTACATGATTTCCTTATTAGAGCATCCGCATTGGTGGAGCTATTTTTTTTTAGCTTTTTAGCATCACAAAAAGCTACTTTATCTATTTTACCTACTCACTTTACAAAACATCTAGTATCAGGGGATCTATTTTAGCTTTCAATACAATAAAATAATATAAACATCACAATAAAATAATATATCTACTATAATAAAATAATATATCCAAATAAAAAGAAGTGTCAGCACACGAATAAAAAAAAGCATTGTCAATGCACAAATGAGTAAAATAATCAAAAGCAATGTGAATGCACAATTTTTTTTTTACCTTTCAACTACAGTGCACAGCCAAAAGTAGCAGTGCATTGTAGCTTTGGCCTCACCATTGTAAGACACATTTTGGTATTTGGTGGTGCTAAAAATAGCAATATAGTGCTAAGAGAAGATCTTCTCAATAGCGGGAGAAGATCAAGGGACACCAGCGTGAGTGGGTTCTCAATTGTGTTGATCGGCGCTTGACGGCGTGGCTTAGAGCACAGCAGCGTCGTGGATCGGGAGCTAATGTTTGGGTCGTTCAGGGGTTTGAGATAATTTTGGGTTTTCTTCAATTGTGTGGAATTTGGGTTTTTTTTTTCCCCCAAATTTTACCCAACTTGTAGCCACTTTGATAAAACGCAGCTACAGACGGGCTTAAAGCCGTGTTTATGGAAACACAATTGTAGGCAAGCTATAGCTGAGTTTAAAAACGCGGCCTAAACCCAACACATATAAACACAGCTACAAACACCTTAAAATGCGTGCTAAATGCGGCTATAACTGAGACCAATAGCTGTGTTTTTGTAGTGGCACCACCAATATGGATGCTCTTATGAATATATTCATAGTACTAGCAAAAGAATAAAAGATAAACTATAAGTTGATTTAGCATATTTATTCTAAAATAATAAACATATTAATTATTGTTGTTAAGTATTACTTTAATTATTATTAATTAAAATATTTTAATTTATTAGTTTATGTCTTTTAGTCTTTACCGTTCTTTTATTGAATTCAAAAGACATTTTGAGACTAAATGTTTACAATTATTTAATTGTTTATTGTTTACATTTCTTCAATTCGTTTTCAATTCTTTAATTTGTTAGTTTACTATTTTTTGCTAATATTAATTTATTAGTTTTCAATTCTTTAATTGTTTCATTTTCTTAATGTTAATGCTCCTACTGTACTGATTGACCCACTAAACTAGCCAACAACCACCCCACTCACAAGTCACAAATTTGGTCAAAGACTCAAAAGTACAAAAACTTAAAAATTTTACACTGTGGAAAAATTTTAATTTTATCAAAATAACTATTGCAAATTCACTTAACAATATAATTGCCCATTGACCTTAACTTGCAAAAACAAAAACAAATTCAACACATAACTCAATGAATTGATATTAACCAAACCAGCATCAATTTTATATAGAGAACAAAATATCGTGATTCAAGTGTAAGATTTAACAAAATAGATGAAAATTAATTAATAATTTTAAATGTTTTAATTTACCTCTAGTACCATAAGGTGATGCATGATGAGAGAGAGATTGTTTAGCATGTGAGTGTGACAGATAGAATGATTGTTTAGCATATAAGTGATGATTAATCACTCATAGTTTGGCACATCACAATTGTGACAAAAAGTTGTGAAATAATTTATAGTCCTAGAACTACTCATAAATAAAACTTCAGGTACTTCAAGACCGGGCGTAAGTACCATTAGGTGATAATATTGGAACTATAATAGTAAATAAAAAAGTTTGATTCAACAAATACCATCCCAAAGAATTAACAAGAATATAGATTGGCAAGAATGTAAATTAGCAAGAATACAAAATAAGGAGAAAAATTGAATAATGGACTTGTGGTGCTATAGAATCATGCATAGAGCGTTACTTTTAAAAGTAAACTTTTTTCATCCAGAGTAAAACTCAGTGCGACTAGTTCTCTTGGTCAAATAATCCCTCATATTTAGACTACAACCTCAACTTTTGTGATGGGTACACTTCCACTCAGAGGTTCTAGAACAATCTTCTAATGCCTTTATGTAGAACAAGTATAAATTGTAGAAAAAAAAAATATGTGAGAGAGAAAGAAAACCATGTCTGATGGAACCACAATTTCTCTTCTATGTTTGCGGTAACTCACAATTTCCCTCATTATATTTGAAACCAACCAATTTCCCCCTCTATGTTTGGAAAATGAGCAAATACTTTAAATCCGTTACTTTTTCAGTTAAATCCAATGAAATTACAATTATTACAAATGCAATCTAAGAAAACAAGAGTGCAATCTTCAACTTTTTCTCTTCCTTGTGGTGTACAATCAATAATTTCTTTAAAATTTTTTGTTAGATTTAACTGAGAAAATAACAAGTTGGGGGTATTTGCTTTTTCCCCCTGGGGTAGGGGGGGGGGGGGAATTGGTTGATTTCAAAAATATAAGGAGGAATTGTGAATTGCCCCAAACATAAAAAGGGGAACCAAGGAAAATGCTTTTTCCTTTAAAAGTTAAATTAAAATTTTTTAGAGTTCATAGGGTACTCTACTAAATAAATTTCTTTTAATCTTGACTCTTCATTTTATAATAAATGGTTCTGATAATGCCACATCATTAATTTAATAACAAAACCTCAAAATAATGATGTCATATCAACTAATTAAAATAAACAAATTGACATGTTAGATCTTAAGCACTATGTTTGTGATAATAGACTATGTTGTGGGAGATTACCCTATAAACACTCATGTTTGTTTGAGTCCCATTGACAATTCATGTTATTTTGTTTTTTTTCATAAGCAACAATGTAAAAGAGTTGGTGGCATTTTAAAGGATCTAAACTTATGTCTGTGTTCTCAAAGCTTGAATCACATATTAGAAGAACTCATCGATGAGGACAACGATGATATGTAAATTAAAAAAAAAAAATTAAATTAAATAATTAGACAAAACGATGAATCATTTGCTTATAAAAAAATGAAGCATTCGAACCTATGGTGGTGTGAACTTTGTGATCAACTAATTTAAATAGTAGCGAATGAAGTGATGAATACAATCAAGGCGCAAGGCCAACGTCCATTGTATTATATTAGTCATATAGGTTACCATTTCAAGTAATATTACCCTTGCACTCTAATACAGAAAAGCTAACCACTAGGCTAAGCACTTTGATGTGTCATTTTTGGATTTAATATTATATTTATTTTGAGTTTAAATTATACTTTTTCAATTTATCATATTAACCTTTCTCAATCTATTATCATTATTTGATAATTTTGTTAGTGTAACGACCCAAGGAAAAGCGCTAGCCACATCTGCGCTATACCTCAAAAGGACTAATCACCATTGAGGCTCCTTGCAGTTGTTAATAAAGCCCAGATCTACCCAATAAATACCTGATCTGGGACTTATCACACACCCACACATATCACACAATCAATCAAATTGGGGACATCACAATCTCCCCCACTTAAATCCCTAACGTCCTCGTTAGGGCCCACTTTATGGGGTAGTGTCTCTGAGGCCACATGGGATTACCGGGCCGGCTCTGATATCAAGGATCTATGTTTATGGTATATGCCTTCCTTCGGATATGTACATATATAATATATTTAAAGTCAATGATTTTGCCACCGTGTGTACCCATGAACATAGTCATGGTTCAAAATATTATTAGTGAATATGACCTTCATGTTTTCATCGGAGTTATATAATTAAATCCTAGGTTGCCCACTGTGTGTCTCTGAACAAGCCATGGTTTGCAAATATCTATTTAGGTATATGGCTCTTACATTTTCATTGGGGTTTTATATTAAATCTTAGGTCAATGATATTTTGGCTACTGCCTTCCTCATGGCAATATGAGTTTCGATTAGTGCAAGGGTTTATTATTAGTTAGAGAAACTTTAATTTAGTGTTAAAGTGTTATCAGTTCAGCAAAGTATTTTTCCTAGTGAATCAGATTGTACAATTCAATAAGTTTTATATTTTGTGAAGGATATTAAGTAATTTCTATGATTGAATATAGGTCTTATTTAAGAGTATTTTGAGGCTATTGGAGGTTGTTTCGGCTGGACTTTCAGAGTGATTCAAGTGCTGTAAGTAATTATGCATAATATGCACAAGTTTTGTCCATTAGGTTCTTAGAAGTTAAAAGTTTTCAAAAGTTTTGTATTTCAAACTTATATTTTCGAAAGTTTATTGAAAGCATTATTTTTACATTATTGAAAGAGAAACTTTGACTTTTAGACAATGTTTTAAAGAGAAACTTCGAATTTTAAATAACGTTTTGAATGTCCAAATCTCATTTAAAAGATGATTTCTATACTAAACTATTTTTCGAAAATAATTGAGTTTCAAAGTAAGTTTTCTAAAAAGGTTCTTGTTCTTTAAATTTGTTAAAACCAAGTGATTTCAAAGTCACGTTCCTATTCTCCAAATGGTATTTAAAAAGTTTCTTTTAGCAAATCAAATTTTTAGATTTACTCAAGAATTGTAATATATTTATATAAACTTCTCAGTTTCTATTCGTTCGCCATGAGAGTCAAGCATCCTTTGATTTATGTTCAATTCGATATTGTGATATTCGCTATACCTGTATATTTGCAATAATTGTTAATATTAAGAAAATTATTCTATTTTGTATATATTTTGTTTTGTGATATGTGACTCAGAATGAATGTTTTTAGAATTAATCAGATATATCAGATTTATGTGTAAATTCGCTCACAGGATTGTATGTGAGAATATGTGTTGATCCCTCACCAGCAGGGGTTAGATGTTGGTATCCGCTCAAAGGATTGTATGTGAGAATATATGATGTGTATATGTGACACTGTGCTTTGATCAATTTTATGTATGTGATTTCTAATGATTTTAAGATGTGATTACATATGTATTAAGTGATTCATTATATGTTTTGGAATAATTATTTTTGATATCATTAAATGAGTTTGTGAAAAATCAAAATACTCGTGCGTTGCTTAACTCTGTTCTGTTGTGTATTCTGTATAATTACTTACTAGATGTGGCTCACCCCATCAATTACTATTTTTCAGATTGAAGTGTAGTTGGGAATATAGGACCTTCTGATCACTTTGAAAGGTGCAAGGTTGAGCGTGAAAGTTGTAGGCAATTTCTATATTACTTGAAAACTTATAGAATTTTAGTTATCCTTATTTTGTAATTCATGATTTATATTTTGGAGATTATTTCCAATTTGTGGAGTTTAGATTTTTGTAAGAGGTTATTTATTAAGAGCATTGTTTCTTTGGAGTTTTAAATTATTTTGGATTAATTTTACTTTTAGTTGTGCAAGATTAGCAAGTTAGTCATGCATCTAAATTCATGTTCTATGGATTTGGGTTGTGACAGTTAGTGGTTCAAGAATTTTGCTTTTTACATTTGAATATACAATTTATTAATTTATGTTGAATATGATTTTATTTTAGACTAAAATTTTGTTTATTTGAAAGAATACTAAACACAAATAGTTACACTTGTTTATGCTTTATTATTTTCTATTTACCTTATGAAAATGGTGAAAATTAATTTGAAAGTTGTTTAAATGTTTTTAGACATGTTCTTAGTAAAATTTTGTTAATGTTTACCATTTTAATACCTTTATTTTGTTAATCTCTTATTCGACGACAAGAGACTTTATCGGTTGAGCTAATTGGAACCCACAACACCAAGACTTTTTAATAGACCTAAGATTCTCCTAAGATCCATCTTTGAATATGTATGAGAGCTTTTACCTATTGTGCTCCTAGTAGGATGGAAAACTTTATGTTTTTTCTTTTTTGCTTAGATATTAGAGTGAGCTAATTTAATCATAATTTGGGTAATTTGTTGATTAATCCTGATTTACTAAACCCTTTTGGGCCAAAACGGCAACTAGGGATTCTACTAAATTTTCCAAAGTTCGTTAATGAGCATTAAATGAAGTTGGCATGGCTCCTACTACATGTATGTTCCAAGTTTAGTGTCTTGAGTCGGTAGCTCATCTCCCTTGAAATCTTTGCCAGGTAAGCTACAAACTTGCACCCTTCTTGGCAAACAGCTCTAACCCTTTTCTTATCATTTTTTTTTTAAAGCCAGATCCCCCATCCTCCATGAATTGCATACTTAGTGATAGCATCCTTGAATTGCTTAGGTGAGATAAAAAGCACATCCTTCTCAAACCTAATATTTCCAGCTTTCAATACTGGCTTAAAAACTGCATAATTGCTCATCCTAATAGAATTATCAACACAATCATTATCATCATCATCATAATCATCATCATCATCATTTGATGAAGATGATTCATCAGGACTTAATAACTCCTCAGTCTCATAATCGGAGTTCATTACCTCAGCACCCATTTGCTCCACTTTTTTTTGCTAAACAACAACATTATCATTCAACAAGCAAATTGAAGGATGTCAGCCTTACAAGCATCAGCAATTGCTACAAGAAGACTCTACATATTGAAACAAAAGGCTTTGCAAAATCTAATTGCATACTTTGCAGTCACATGGGCAGCAGTATTGTAACACCTCTTAACCCAACTAAAATTACATTTCAAAAAGAATTTACGAAGATCAACTATATTACTAATAATAGTAGCAATGGACCAATCAGGCTGCCATTCAGATGTGGTTAGGGGATCAAAACAGGAATTGGCATCTCCTTCGATGATGATGTACTGCCCATTTTCCTTTTGTGCTAGCTAGATTGCCCAATATACAACTGCAGCTTCAGCTTGCATTGGTGAGCACCATTCATGCCTTTTAGCCCAAACTTTAAGCAGCTCTCCATTTTTATTTCTTGTTACCACCGCCAAAGCTGTGGCATTTTCAGACATAGCAGCATCCACATTGAGTTTAATCCATCCATCCTCTGGAGCTTCCCAACCATCTACGCTCTTGTCCTTGGATACGGTCTTTTCCTTTGATAAGGTCTTAGCATATTCCAATGTTCTCTTCTTTATAAGTTGGGAGGCTTGCATAATGTCAATGTGTCCAGCATTGTGCAATAGCTGATTCCTCATGAACAAAATTGCTTCTAATGTGATTATCATTCTTAATGAGTTTAGTTCATTATCCTCTTTATTCCCTGCTGTTTCCACCCCCAAAAAGCTGTTAGGATTAACTATGAACTTGACAATATCCTCATTAATGGAGATCGGTATGGAATCAAATCTCAATCCATCATAGCTAGTAAACCAAAGTGCCTTGGCAACATTGCACTTAAAAAATAGATGGCAGCAATTTTCTATATTTTCGCCATATAACACGCAGTTAGGATCCCTTTCACCAATTCTTAGCAAAATATTTTCTTTAGTGGGGAGAGCATTTTTTCCTATCCTCCACAATATTATTTTTGTTCTTTCTGGAGCTTTCAGCCTCCACAACTTTTGCCAAGGCCATTATATGGAGCATTGCTTGGAGATTGATCATGGGAGGCTTGATAGGCTGACTTAATATAGAAATCACCCTTTTGGTCTAGAACCCAAATAAGCTTGTCTGGTCTAGGGCTTAATGGGATTTGGATTTGGATAATTGCTTGAACTGAGGTTGGGTCAAACAACTCTTGGAGGAGGTTAATTTTCCAACTACGACAACCTGCATCAATTAATTGTGATAGCATCAACGGGTTTTGGATGATGCTTTCATCTTTTGGTTTAGGTTTGAACCCTTGAACCCAAGGAATCCATGGATCTATCCAAGCATCCATAGATGCACCATCTCCTATCAAATAACAAGCCCCTTTTGCTATAAGCTTTTTAGCCCCTTTTATTGCTTTCCACACTAGTGAAGCTCTCTTGGGAGGATTTTTTCAAAGCTAATCATTTCTAACTTTGTACTTTGCCCTGAGAATTCTCACACATAAGCTATCTCTCTTTGAAGCTATCATCCAAGCAAGTTTAGCCAATAGGGATTGTTAGATTCTAAAGGTTTAGGAATTTATGTATTTAAAACTCTAATTTGTAATATTGGCAAACCATGATCAAAACGATATGTTTAGTCTTGTTATAGTGTGCTCAAAGTTGTTTAATTATTGTAAAGTTGGAATCGAGAGACTGTAGATGCATTGGGGCATTTCGGTCTGACTCGATCGATCGAAGAATAGATTCGATCGATTGAAAGTCGACCAGATTGCGTTTTCTGTAGAATTTTCAACTCAGCCCTAACTCATTAAACGTTTAGGGTTTTATGTTTTTGCCCTAGGTATATAAGGTAAAACCCTAGCCACGTTTTTAGAGTTACTCCAGTTGTATTGTTGCTCATACATTGCTGTTTTGTGTAAATCTCTTGTGAGATCTAGAGGAGCTTTCCTTTACACAAAACTTAGGGTTTTCAAGTTAGAGACAGTATCAATATCTTGATGATCAATTTGGTTGCTACCATTGAAGCTTAAAGAATATCAAGCGTGGGTGCTTGTAGCTGATTGAAGAATTCAAGAAAGAAGGAGTCCGTGGATTCGGAGCTTGCACATGGTCATGTCAGTAAGTTCTACTGGTGGGTAGCATTAGGAAGTCAAGCGGGGAGCTTGTAGTCCTTCTGTATGAACTTCGATTCTTTCGCATAGTGGATTCAGGTTTACCTCCTCCCCAGGTTTTACCGTGTGGTTTCCTGGGTGATCATATCATTGTGTCTTTTATTATTCCGCTACTTTATTATTTTGATATGATTATTTGATTGCTTTAACCTAGAATTGCATAATTTGACTAAGTAACAACTTGGATAATTAATCTAGGCTAACCAATCTAGTTGTGTTTTAAAGGGTCTAAAACCGTTCAAGTGGTATCAGAGTGGGTAGCTCTTTTGTTTGAGATTTCTTGATCTCTGAGCTGATCCTTGACCCCTGTTGTCATGGAGCATGGACACTCTCTTGTTGTTCCTCCTCACTTTGATGGGAATAACTATGCTTATTGGAAAGTAAGGATGAAAGCATTCCTGAAATCCATTGATGAGAGAGTTTGGAATTCCGTTGAGTATGGATGGGAGAAGCCCACTACTCCTATGAGTGAGTGGCAAACTTCTGAAAAAGAAGTAGCTGGCTTCAATAGCAAAGCTATGAATGCCATCTTCAATGCTGTTTCTATGGAGGAATTTAAGAGGATCTCTAATGTTGAGGTTGCTCATATTGCTTGGAAAATTCTCCAAACTGTGCATGAAGGCACAAAGGCAGTTAAGATAAACAAACTGCAGCAATTAACTTCTAGGTTTAAGAACATTAGGATGTTTGATGATGAATCATTTGATAAATTTTATGCCAAACTGAATGATATTGTTAATTCTGCTTTTAATTTGGGTGAAATCTATGATCAACCTAAAATTGTTAGGAAGATTCTTAGATCTTTAACTGAAGACTTTAGACTCAAAGTGACTGCCATTACTGAAAGCAAGGATGTGGACTCCACCCCTATTGATGGGCTTGTAGGATCTCTTCAGTCCTATGAGTCTGACCTACTTAAAGTGAACAAATCCAAATCAATGGCTCTTAAGTCAGTCGATGATGTTGATGGTGGTGGATTTGATGATGAGCTCTCTGCTACAGAGATTTCCTATCTTGCCAAAAACTTCAAAAACTTTCTTAGAAATACCAATAGAAAGGCAAGAGGTACATACATTGCTGAACCTAGAAATTTTAGGAAGAATGATCCCATTAAGGTTAATAACTTTGAAAAACCTAGAGAAAAAGTTGGTCAATCCTCAAATAATTCTTTAGGTTCTCAGTGTTTTGGCTGTCAAGGGTATGGTCATATGAAATCTGAATGTCCTACATTCTTGAGGACTAAGGGTAAAACTATGGTTGTAACCCTTAGTGATAATGAGGTTTCTGATGATGAGTCCGGATGTGATGAGGATGGAAACTTCATTGCTTTCACTGCTACAGTTGTAGTCAATGAAAGCATATCTGTTGAAGAGAACCCTTCTGATGGGGAACTCTCTGAGGATGCAGATCTTCAAGAGGCCTACAATAAACTTTGCAAAATTGTTACAAGGGATGCTATGAATGTTGAACTTGGCCTGAAGAAAATTGAATCTCTTGAGCTTGAAAAGAAAAATTTGCTTGTTAAACTGTTTGATGCTAATGATCTTTTGAACAATGTTAAATCTGAGAACATGCTTTTGCTTGATAAAGTTAAAACTTTGGAACATGATTTATCTGTTACTAGATCTGCTAGTTCTAAACTTAATCACATGCTGAATGTTCAAAAGTATCCTTCTGATAAATCTGGGTTAGGATATATTGAAAGCATCTTTGATTCTACACCACATTCCACGAATTTTGTTCCTTCATCTTCTTCTAAACCTTCTGTGAGTGAGGTTGTGAGTGAAACTGTCAAACCACCTGTGAGTGAGGTAGTCAAACCTGTAGAAGTTTCACCTCCTAAGAAGATTAGGGTTGATTTGAGAGAAACTAAACCTACCCTTTCTAAGGACAAGATGCATGGTAAACCTGCTTGGGTTTGTCATTTTTATGGTAAGTCTGGACACATTCATCCTAACTGTTACAAGCTTCAAGCTGCTAAAAGAGCAAACAAACCAAAAGTGTCTGTGTCTTAAGCATAAGATCCTATGGCACTTATTGGTGAGTTGGTAAAGGCTTTGAACCTTTATTCCAATCCTGGAGTTGGAAATCACTCGAATGTGAATAAGAACTCCAATGCTCGTGATGCATCTAAAAGGTTTTGGATGCAAAAGACTCGACCTAATTGAGTCTTTCTGACATGGTCCTTGTGCTTCATTGCTCATTCTTTTGTGACCATTGTTCTTTTTTTCTTTTTTCTTTTTTTTTTGGTTCTTTTGTTTTGTTTCTAGGATTTGCATTGCATTACATTCATGCATTTCATTCTAGGATTTTTTTTTGTTTTCTCTTAAATAAAAAAAAAAAAGGAGAAAAGGAGAAAGCAAAAATGTGTTTGACGTTATTTTCTTGGTTTTTGAAAACAAGGTTGGTCAATTTATTTACACATATCATGTCCTATGTACCTTGTTTAGCTTTGATGAGCTTATTTATTGCACTTGACTAGTTGAAGCTTTGTAATGCATGTTGTGTGGGAAAGATGTGTATGGTTTTTAATCATTTTGTCTTGATCTTGAAATCACATGTTATTTGACTGTCGGACTTGATCCTTTTGAGAAAGGCATAAATAGCCATCTCACCACTGTTCACTAGCCAGTCATGAACACCTTGATGCATATCATAAGATTTTGTGCTCGAGAAAGTGTAGCATATGCACAAAAAGAACATAAGGTGTTGCCTCGGCTTAATTGCTTAATGTTAGAACTAGTGTGTACTATTAGGCTTGATGCCATCTCACATAAATAAAATTGGTGTGTACTATTAGGCTTGATGCCATCTCACAAACAAAAAAAAAAAAAAAAATAAGGCAAAAATACAAGAAACTTACATGATTGCAAGCTTTTGTTCTAGGAGATGTTGGAGTTATAGGATGTAACTCTTTAGGTGATCGTCTCTTTTAAATTCTATGTGATGGATTTTGTAGACTTTGTGTTTGATTGCTATTCACATATCACCTCACATGTATCTCAAGTTTATGCTAGTTGCATACACTACACAAGTTACTCTTTGCTAAACTTTGTACATGTTATTGTGTGTGTTTTTGGTCTGACCAACCAAGTTTGAAGATTCTTTGAGAATTATGCAAAACAATTTTTTTGCTTGTGAATTTGAAAGGAAGAATGGCTGAAATTATCTTTGAAGAAATTGAGATTAAAAATTGGGTTTTTGAAAAAGCATTCCATCTCATACTCATGCATTTTTTTTTTCTGTAATTTAATACTTTGTGGAGTTATTTTCAAAATATGGTTTGTGCTTTTCAAATCTGTGGATTTTTCAAAAATTTTGTGAGCCTATGCCCATTTCGATCGATTCAGTCTGATTTTCGATCAATCGAAAAAGTGCTTTATTTTGTTGAAAATTGACTGTCTCATTCGATCGATCGAATGTAATTTTCGATCAATCGAAAGTCGCGAATCAGGTTTTTAAAAACATTGTTCTTGACTTTTTCAAATACTTTTTCAAAAAATTTTCAAAAGTCTTTTCTCTCTCTCCGACTTGGCAAGCTCAACTATTCCAATTTTTTGTCGTTTTCCTCCTGATTTTTTGCAAAAAATCTCTTTCCTCAAGCCGGTAAGACTCTTTTACCCTTCTTTTTGAATTTATTTTCATTATTTTATGCATAAATCCATGCATTTGAGGGAGATTTTCGGACTTAGCATTTTTGGAATTTTCTGTTGATTCAAGCCCTATTTTGTGAAATTGATCATTGGGTTTTTGTGAGGACACATCATAAACATGATCCTTGCTTGTTAATTTGATCAATTTTGAGTTTGGTGAAAAATTGAAAATTCTAGGGTTTGTTCTTGATCCGATTTGGGGTTTTTGTTAAATTGAGTAGAATTTGATGAAATTGGCTTGTTGTGTTGATGTAATTAAGCATTATAATCTATGTGCTGTGTTTTGTAATGCTCAATTCATCAATTTGTTTAAAAATTTCAACAAGTGGTTTTCAATTTTTGGGGTTTTTGATAAGAAATTCCCTGCTCAAGCCAATTTTGTCAATTTAATCTCAATTGAACTTAATTGTTTACTGCATTAATACATGCATCATGGCTTGTTTACTGCATTAATCAATAGATTCTCATTCTATTAATTTTTGTGCTAATTTGCAGTCTGCCCTTGGTTTTGTTTTCTTGTGTTCTTTTGGTTTTCTCTTTGTGTCTCTGTCCTTTCCTTAGCATTATGCCTAGGAAGACTAGAGCCCGTAGGACTATTCCCTCTTCTTCTCCATCCCCTCCTTCCTTTGACCATGAGAGGTTTTCGAGTGAGAAAAACCAAGAGCTTTTTGAGAAGCTAAACCTTAGGAGAAAGATTTAGGCTGAGCGTTCTGTTCTGTTAGATGAACTTGATCCTGCTATTAGGGCAAACTTGGAGCGTCGGGGCTAGTTACCCTTGTTGGATGTTTCTGATCCTCCTCCACCTTCTGCCTTGATTAGAGAGTTCTTTTCGAACATCTCTATCCACATCTATGATTCCAACATTTTAGTAAAGAGTTGGATATGAGGCGTAGAATACACCATTACTCCTCAGGTAGTGGCTGATGCTCTAGGGGTACTATTGGTCCGAAATCCTGTCTATCCGTATGACGAGTCTCCCGAGTTGAGCGACGTTTTGTCTTACATCACTGGGACTTCTGTCTAGTGGGGTTCTGATCCTAGGATCACTTCTGTTGAGCTCTCCGGGTTGCACTATCTGTTCTTTAGGATAGCTTGTCATTCCATCTGGCCCATTTCTCATGTTCACACCATTCCTCTTGAGAGGTGCGTATTTTTGGTTACTGATGCTCATATTAGTTTTCCCCATCTCTTTCTTTGAGCAATGTTTTTCCCATAGGTGCGTCTTTTCTTAGACAGAGGGCCGCTCATCTTCGAGCTGGTTCTAAACACCCTAGGTCTGAGCCGTCTAGTAGCGCACCTCCTTCTTCTTCTTCTACAGGTCTTGCTGGTGAGGATGTTCTTGATCTAGTTGGTGATGATGTTGCTGCTGCTGATGTTCCTCCACCTCCTTCGGCCGACTTTGATGTTCGTCGTACTCTGGAGATTGTCATGACCGTTCAGGCAGCCCATAGTCAGATTTTTGTGGGCTTACTAGATGAGATTCGTGCTCTCCGAGCCGACTTTGCACGTCTTCATTCACCCTCACCACCTCCTTTTGATGGCGACTTGTGATTGCCCTTTGGCACTCTGTCACAAAAAGGGGGAGTGGAGTTTTGTCTTGTAGAGGAGTTTTTGTAGTTAGGGAGAGACTTTTTTGTTTCTTTTTGTTTGAGAGGAGCTTGTGGAGTTTTTAGATTATATCTAGGTGCTTCACTTTGTATATTATTTTTAGGGATATTCATGTTAGGGGGAGTAACATTGATTGATATACATGTTATATTCATTGATTCTTGTTGCTTTGTGATTCACTGCTTATTGATTTATATTTATGAGTTGGTCATTCATATATGTCCTTTTTTTTGTGTTGTGTGAATCTTACAAGAATGTTATACCTGTTGTTTTACTCTTTTCTGTCACACATGCGTTTATGCGTTTGTTGAGTATTTCAGGAATATACAGGTTGATTCAACTAAGCTGCTGTCTACACTTATAACCAATGGATAGTAGTTAGGGTTGAATTTGAGTTTATGAGCATTAACTTTGTAAAGGGCTTTTTACTTGTAAAACTTTGAGCTTTTAATTAGGGTTTTGTCACGGATTGCTAAAGAGGGAGTTTGTTAGGTTTTAAAGGTTTAGGAATTTATGTATTTAGAACTTTAATTTGTAATATTGTCAAACCATGATCAAAATGATATGTTTAGTCTTGTTATAGTGTGCTCAAAGTTGTTTAATTATTGTAAAGTTGGAATCGAGAGACTGTAGATGCATTGGGGCATTTCGATCTGACTCGATCGATCGAAGAATAGATTCGATTGATTGAAAGTTGACTAGATTGCGTTTTCTGCAGAATTTCCAACTCAGCCCTAACTCATTAAACGTTTAGGGTTTTATGTTTTTGCCCTAGGTATATAAGGTAAAACCCTAGCCACGTTTTTAGAGTTGCTCCAGTTGTATTGTTGCTCATACATTGCTGTTTTGTGTAAATCTCTTATGAGATCTAGAGGAGCTTTCCTTTACACAAAACTTAGGGTTTTCAAGTTAGAGATAGTATCAATAGCTTGATGATCAACTTGGTTGCTACCATTGAAGGTTAAAGAATATCAAGCGTGGGTGCTTGTAGCTGATTGAAGAATTCAAGAAAGAAGGAGTCCGTGGATTTGGAGCTTGCACGTGGTCGTGTCAGTAAGTTCTACTGGTAGATAGCATTAGGAAGTCAAGCGGGGAGCTTGTAGTCCTTCTGTATGAACTTCGATTCTTTCGCATAGTGGATTCAGGTTTACCTTAAGGATAGCTAGGTCAAATCCTCCCCAGGTTTTTACCGTGTGGTTTCCTAGGTGATCATATCATTGTGTCTTTTATTATTTTGCTGCTTTATTATTTTCATATGATTATTTGATTGCTTTAACCCAGAATTGCATTATTTGACTAAGTAACAACTTAGCTAATTAATCTAGGCTAACCAATCTGGTTGTGTTTTAAGGGGTCTAAAACCGTTCAGGGCTTAATTCACATCTTTGGCTTTTTTGAAATCCAACCCTCCTTAGCACTTTGGTTGTCACAACTTATCCCAAGCCCTCCAAGTTACGAACCTCCCTTCAGAATTTTTTAGCCTCCACCAAAATCTTCTGGTTGCTACATCCAGTTTATAACAAATCTTATCAGGTATATTGAAAGTAGACTTGGAGTAAGTGGGGATGGCCTGAGCCACAGACTTGATGAGAGTGCTTCTTCCTGCCCAAGATAAACTTTTACTATGCCATCCCATCAGCCTTGCTTCAAGTTTGTCTTGTAGAAATTTGAAGTCCTTTGAAGGTGCTTTAGATAGAAACAACGGGGCACCTAAATATATAGAGTCTTTCTTGAGCCCTTTCATCTGAAGGATTTGTTTAATTTCTCTGCACTTTTTTTTTTTTGACAATTTTTGGAGAAAAGCACACCAGATTTACTTCTATTTAAGCTTTGGCCTGACCAACTACAATATGTTTCAAGGCATTGATTTATGGTAGCAGCTTCTCTCCTACAAGCCTTTGAAAACAATACAATGTCATCAACATACATCACATGCATAATGGCAGGCCCTCTAACGCTTGCTTTCGCACCACTAATGTTATGGTGCCTAAACTCTTTCTCCAATAGCCTTGAGAGAATCTCTTGCCCCAATATAAAGATATATGGGGATAAAGGATCCCATCGTCTCAATCCTCTTTTTAGCTTAAATTTTTTTGACTTGCCACCATTTGTCAACACCTCAAAAGACACTGATGTGATGCATTCCATGATCCAATTGATAAACACCTCATTCAAACCAAACTTGATCAACACAACTTTAATGAAACTTCAATTAACTCTTTCATAGGCTTTTTGAAGATCTAGCTTAATAGCCAGTAAACCCTCTTTCATTTTTCTTGCTTTAAAACTATGTAGCATCTCTTGGACAAAAACCTAGTTCTCAGCGATCCATTTGTTGTGAATAAAGGTTGACTAACAAGGGGATATAAGCTTATGCAGAATAGTCCTCAACTTAAACACTAACAGTTTAGAAATAATTTTGTAAACAACATTACATAAACTGATAGGTCTCTAGTTATTTAAAGAGCAAGGGTTATTAGTTTTGGGTATAAGGACAATTAACGAGCTATTTACCACACTTGGTAGCTTGCCAACTTCAAAAAATGTGGTCGCTGCATTTATCACCGTTTCTCCCATTATTGGCCAATATTCTTTGTAAAATAGCATAGGCAAACCATCGAGTCCAGGAGCTTTGAGGTCATTCATTTGAAACAAAGTATTCTTGATGTCTTTTGGAGAGGATATGCTACATAATAGTTGGTTCTCCATATCCTAGATGCAAGGTTGACAAGATCCTCTAGTTGCTGAGGAGTTTCTACCTTTTATTCACTGAATAATATCTTAAAATTTTCTAGAAAAACATTCCTTATTTCCTTAGGTTCGGTGACCCAATCCCTAGCATTATTCTTGATTGCCTCTATAGTATTTCTTCTTCTGCGAACAATCGTTGATAAGTGGAAGAACCTGGAGTTCTTATCCCCTTCTTTCAACCACATTTCTCTAGATTTTTGCCTCCAAAGCACCTCACTTCTGTAAAGCCATTCATTTAGCACTTTTGGTGGACCTGTCTCCAATCTATTATTCTCTTCAAAGTTTGGATTTCCTTGAGTTTCCTTTAATTTTTGCATCAATGAGCTTATCCGTTTTTGTATGTTGCCAAAAATTTCCTTGTTCCACTTACGAAATGCTTCTCTGGTGGCATCTTATTTCTTGCAAAGTCTACTTAGCTGTGAACCCCACACTTCTATATTCCAAGCTTGTTCAATCACTTCTTGGCACCTCTCATCCCGAATCCAAACAGTTTCAAAGTGAAAAGAAGGGGGGCTGAAGCAATCATCAGGATTTGTGTCTAAAAGGATAGGCAGATGATCTGAGTTTAAAGCCCCTAAGTGTTGAACAAATTCTTTCAGGAATACTAGTCTCCAAGATATGCTAGCTAATCCCCTATCTAATCTTTAGTTAATTGCAGCACTTCCCCATCTTCCTTTAGCCCACGTAAACTTATTTCCTGAGTACCCCAGATTGATAGCTCCAATATCAATCATCAGCTCCTTTAAGTAATTAGGGGCTGATGTTCCACCTTTAACTCCCCATACTTCTCCTCAGCATTTACCATGTAATTGAAGTCTCCCAAGCAAACCCATTGGCCCTGGAAGGATTCAAGGATGGCACAAAGATTTTCCCAAGCCTTTCTCTTCTTTGCAGGATACGGCGGTCTGTGAAAACCCACCACAACCATTCACACAAAGCATCTTTTATTTTAATAGCCAGTAGATTTTTATTGAATTTCTCAACTTCCACATTTACTCCCCACTTCCACATCAAACATAGACCACCCGCTTTACCCTTTGTATCAACAACTAGTTTACCAGAAAATCCAATAGAATTCTTAACCTCTTCGATACGTGTCTCATTTACTTTCATCTCACTTAGGAACACAAAAATCTGGTTCGGACCCTTTTATTTGAGCCCTTAGGGCTAAAACTGTGGAGGCATTACAGATGCCTCAACAGTTCCATCCTAAGATCCTCATGGGAAGGTTGGGGCATGACAATGACAAAGATACAATGAAAGCCAAGAATGATGAGCAAAAAATACAAACCCTAACAGCCACAAAATATTCAAGATTAAACCAGTAAAAGTTAGAGAAACAGGGCACTTACTAAGTTGCAAAACGGAATTTGGTCTAATCAAATCGCGACCCACTTCCGTGATGGATTTGAGGACTAAATTCATTCACTAGTGATACCCACACCAAAGCCAGCTAGTCCAAAGCAAAAAGGTTTTTTGTGTAGTTTATGGGATACGTAGATGGGTTGGTATGAAAAATGAAATTTGGGGTTAGATTTAGGGAATTCTAGATAGTTAGGAAAGGACCCACAATAAGAGTGGGTAGAGAAGTCACACCCACTGGTGGTGGAGAAGAGCCAGACGGAAGTGGAGATTACCCACACAGAGGTGATGAAGAAAGCCACACAGAGGTGGAGATTACAACGTTTGTCCTTTGGCCCCATTTGCTCCACTTGTTCAACCACATCATCATCATTATCCCATCTATCACCACCATCAGAATTTTGACTGAGGTGCATTAATGCTGCATCTTCCTCTTCCAGGTCACTTTCACCACTATCGGTGACAATAACAAGTTCTTTACCTAGCTCTAGGAACGGAACTAGGATTTTGATTGAGAGGGAGGGGGGGGGGGGGGCAGAATATGAATATATATATATATATATATTGTGAAAATGCAAATTACTATCCATTTGGCACTAACAAACTATCAATGTGCTAATATGCAATTAGAAAAATGCTAAAACTATTAGAAAATTTTTCACAAAAAGTTTACAAATTGATGTGGTAATTAATGTAATTAGTGTCATTTCTGTTAGGTTCTAAGAATTAGGAACTAATGTATTAGAACTTCATTTTGTAATGTTGGCAAACCATGATCAAAACGTTTTAATCTTGTTTAGACTTGCTCAAAGTATATGTTTTTTTATGTAAAGTTGGAATTGAGTTACTGCAAGATTTATTGTGTAAATCTGTCTAGCTCGATCGATTGAGAATTAGACATGACCGATCGAAAGTAGTGCAAATTGTTTTTTTTTGCAGAATTTCCAACTCAGCCCAAGCCCGTTTGACATGTAGGGTTTTATGTTTTGTCTTAAGTATAAAAGGGAAAACCCTAGCCACATTTTAGGTTGCTCTTTATGCTGTGTGTGTGAATCTTCTGTGAGATCTAGAGGGGTTTGCCTTCACACATACTTAGGGTTTCCAAGATTCAAGATTATGTCAAGAACTTGGTGATCATTCAGTTGTTGATTCAAGAGCTTAAAGATACACAAGCTGGAGTGCTTGTACTTGCTGGGAATCCAAGAAAGAAGTAGTCCGCAGACTCGGAGCTATCATGGGGTCGTGGTAGTAAGTTTTCTACTCGAAGTGGCAATAGGATGTTAGTAGTCTAAGTCGCTATTGTGTAAACTTTAATTCTTTCATAATGGATTTAGTTTACCTTAAGGATAGATAGGTTAAATCCTTCCCAGGATTTTTACCTGTTTGGTTTTCCTGGGTCATCATATCTTTGTGTTCTTTAATTTTTGCACTTTACATTGATATGATTTATTTGTGTTAACCTAGATTTGTTTAATTTCACTAAGTAATCACTTGGCTAATTAACTAGGTTAATCTGGTCGTGTTTTAAGGGGTCTAAAAACAAACAATTTCAGCAAATAATAAATTAGTATCTATATTAATTTTTGTAATTGATGACACATCAATTTATAAGACTTATGTAGTAAAACCTATGTAAGAGAATGAATGAGAGTTGAGAGAGGGTAGAGAGCTCTCGATTGAGATTAAAAACAAAAAAATGAGTCAATTTCATATGGTGATCGTTTTGGTTTGGTTAAGGGAATAATGTGTTTGGGTATCAATCAAATACCATGTCGGGTTTATTTATAACAATAGTTTGGTATGAAGTTAATTTTTTTTTTGAACTATTATATAATTTGTAAAACTTTTAAGAGTCTTTAAAATGATATATCTTTGTTATCCCAAAAAAAAAAAAAAATGATATAACCAATAATAACAATTATTATATATATTTTTTAAAACCAATTTTTATATTATAATAATATGTTCCTTTTTAAACGTGTATGCCTAGATATATTGAAAAAATTAGATGCAAAAAGGTAGAGGTTAAAAGCTTAACACATGTCTTGAAGGTGGTGGAATCAAAACTATAAAAAATAGCATGTGAAGGGTTATAGAAATTACTTTCATCATTTATTACTGTCACATGAGCTAAGCGGATAAAACAAGAAATGAAAATTAAGTTGACCAAACCAGATTTGTTGAACAAACAAAGAAAAGGACAGAGAAGAAGAAAGAAGAAGACAAAGTAGAAAAGATAAAATTTTGAAGAAGACAGCTCGGTAAGGGGTGGTCTAATGAATTTTTGTATACTAAAGGGCTTTTTTTTTTTTTTTTCCCGAAGATTTTTTTGGGGGGGGGAGGGGGGTGTGGCACGGCCCCCCTCAATCCCAAGGTAGGTCCGTCTCTGCCTAGCTCTAAACTCCTAGAATGGATCTCTTCAACTTCTACCTTGATAGGCTCATCAATTGGATGCTCTACAAATAAATCAATCTCTCCATAACCTGAAACCAAGTCTGCCATGAACATTGCATCATTATTATTCACAATCATGTGCAATGATGCATTCTCAAGGTTCACACCAAGCATCCTATACCACAACCTGCTAAGAAAAGTATACCCAAACTGCTTACATATAGACTCAATCTCACATTTCGAACACATCTCAAGATTACAATTATCCACCATTTCCACTGCAGCTCCCATGTACTGATGAGGATTAAGAGTGAAATACCCACCATGATGCACATTCATGGTAAAATATTGGGCATCCATTTTGCATGCAAAAATACACACAAGATTAAACAATAAAAAATAAAAAAAAAAAACAAAAAAACTAAACAGCATAAATTCTACACTGTTACAAAAAACAATAATAAAAAAAAACAATAATTTCATTCTCCATTTAATTTTCAATCTTAAGATTAAATAGCAGCCAACTCTAGAATGGTTACATTATTCTTTATGCAGTTGATTGCAAAGTCATTTGGAGACTGGTATCTTGATTGTTAGGACATATGTGTTTTCACTTGTTAAGAACACATGTCATTTGTTTATGTAAATTGGCTAATCATTTGACAAAACGCACTCTACTTGTAATTGGGTAGTTCTAGGTGTTTTTAATGCTTCAAGAAACAAGGTTTCGAGATCAAGTGTTGAAGTCATCAAGTCTGTCCAAGAAAAACAAGCTGAAGTGCAAATTCATTAAAGCTCGACACCTGCTTGATAGCTCCTCGACATCTTGCTATTTGTCGAGATTTATAAAATTTGATTTTTTGATATGATTTCTTGGGATCCGTGAATGTGTCTTTGAGCCTTCTTTTCTCCTAACCCTAGACATATAAAAGGATTATTTTAAGAGTCGTCAAATGGTACACAAGTTGCACAAGCATTGAGCAAACTCTGTTCAAGCAATTTGTGATCAAAGATGAAGTTCTTGACCTAGTTCATCTCTTTTGAAGAAGTTGCTGTGTATTTGCACCAAAGGGTTTTGTGACCAAGCATCTTCTTGATCTTTATCGTGTAGAATAAACTGAAGAACTTTGCAGTCAACCTCTCCTTCTAAGTTGGTGTTGAAGTTGCGTACTGGGATCCGCGAATTGGTTAGTCACGTACTTGGGAGCCATGCATCAAAGGTGGGAACTGTCACTATAAAACAAGTCCAATTGGGTATTGGGGTAAGGGTTTAACTCTAGGTTGGTAAGGTACTTGGGATTCCTTTACTTGTAACCGCTTGTTGTGATAATAGTGGAGTTTCGGGAGTGGTGACCTGAAAATAACCCGGTGGGGTTTTTACCGTAAGGTTTTTTCCCATTCGTAAACAAATCACCATATCATTTAATTTCCGCTGCATATTTAGTTATTTGGTGATTTGTTTGTACTACCAGGCATTTGCATGTTAAATTGATTTATTAATAACTTGGTTAATTAATTAATTGGTTAAATCACAAGGGGTCATTCAGTTTGTGGCATATCATTGATCGAGTACATGTAAAAGCCATTGATTGTGACTACCCATGTGACAAAACTTGCCACAGTCTAGTTTTCAAGTGAGTGCAAATTTATTCAATATCACCTCATGTGGCTTCCTTATTTGTCATGTTGCTATTGCCAATTAGTGGACAAAACAAATAGTATAAATTCTATATTGTTTCACAAAAAAAAAAAAAAAAAAGGAATTATGCAATGAATTTTTTATTTTTATTTTTTTGGGATAAGGATGCAAGAAATTTTTTAATAACTGATGCTTTCACATGCTAACAAGTTTACACATTGACTACCTTGACTCATGAAAGATAAAATAGTGTGAGCGTGCCCGGTTTTTTTAGCACTATGGCCCAAGGATCCTAGGCCGTGTGAGGTGTTCTTGGTGGACTGGGATTAACTCTCCGCAGCTAATGGACCGTTTTAAGAGTTGAGTGGCGCACAGAACAAACTTCCTACAATGCAAACAGCTAAACAAAAAATATTCGTATTGATTGAGCTTTTAACAGTAAGGAAAATTCATAGTAAATGAAATGCAACATGAAGAACACGTTAGGGATCCTCTAATTAGTGAGGTGCGTTTCATTAGTTTTCTTTTGATAACAACTACAAAGCTCGCTAAGACATGGTGCAAGGTTCAAATGAGTTCAAAAATTATAGACTTTGATAGCCATTCAAGCTTCAAAGACTTGCAAAGTTTGAATCCGTTGAATCTGAGCGTGTATTGTAGCGGCTGTTTCTAGGATACCGGGAACAAGTTCCCCTATTTTCCTTCCGTTTTACAGAGCTTCTCTTGTAACTTTTGTGAGACTGAAAAATAACAAAATTTAAATGACTTAGCCAATAATCTAGCTGTCCAGAATTCGATATCTTATCCCTTTTCCTTCTCCCCTTTTTATAGCACAGCCTCGGGCTCCCGGGGTACTATTGATTTTTCCATTTTACCCTTCGAAGTCGATTTCGTGCCTGGTTGTTTCAGGATCACGCCGTTTCCCTTTTCTTCATAGTTTCTTTCTTTTTGTTGTGACCAGATGAAAGTCTCTCGGCTAGCTTCCCATTTTCAGACTTTCCCGTTGGTTGACCTGAGGCCTTTTGGCTTTTTCTGCTCCAGCTTTCCCAGTTGTACTTGTCTTGTCTCTTTCTTCAAGTCGCTGGAACCAAAGCTACTGCATTTTTGCTCTGTACCTCACTGTCTGCCTGGGTCATAAGGTCCGCGTGCCCTTTTGTCTCTTTCTCTCTTCAAATCTGCTTTAATTTTACTTCACGCGTCCGGGGATCCTCTGCCTCTGGTACTGCTTCTGGGCGTCCCGACTCAATTCTCCTTTCTGGGCTTCCTTTGGCGGGCTGCTTCTTTTATTTGTTTTCTTGGGCCCTTTTCTTTGTGGACCACTGGAATAGATTCTCTGGGCTTCTTTCCTTTCCTTTTTTCTTTTCTTCTTCCTTTTCTTTATTGTGAAAACCCACCCTTTGTTTCCTCTCTTTTTTTCTTTGTGTGAAATGGGCCCAGGGTCCTTCTTCCATCTCCCTTTTTTTGTTTGGGCCTATGTGGCTATTTGATTATTTTGACCCTCAACATTTAGCCCCCCGAGCTCATGGGTTGCCTGCAGCCCATGCGTGAGTTTTTTTTTTTTTTTATCCTTCCACGGGGATCCTGATCTTCCATTTCTTCGGCGTTCTGGCTCCTTCGCTTCTTCCTTTTTTTTTTTGCGACTCTTCCCTTTCTTGTGGTACGTGGCAGTTGAGTTGAAATAAAACTCCCACCACCTACTTTTACGTTTCCCATAACATTCATTAATAACTGCCGCTAACTTCTTCTCTTTTAAATTTAATCCTTGGCAACTGGCGCGTCTTTCCACACATCACCTTCTCTAACTGCTCTTATTCTAGCATTTTCTCATTTACTCTCCTCCCTTTTGTTGTCTACCTGAGTCTTCTGTTCTCAACCCCTTTTTCTTTTCTTTCGATCAGTCTCGTCGCCATCTTCTTTTTCTTCTTTCCAGATACCCATCACTTCAATGGCTTCTTCTTCTTCTTCTCAAAAAAGGAAGGAGCGCACTCCTAGTCCCTTTGAAGGTGAGGGCTCCTCTAGCTCTGCGCAAGACGAGCTTGTCGTTGGGTGCCCTGCTTTTCCTTTGCGAGACCCCTGGTATACTCCCAGCTTGTTCTTTCCTCGGGTGTCTCATGGCGAAACCCTTCCATTTTCTCACGCCTGGGTATTTTCCGGCCAAGCAGGTTTTGCTGGTTCTGCACAAGTCCCAGACCCCAGGGAGATCTTTGATCTCCAAATTAGGCGGGGACTTCGAGAGGCAATCCCCATCTTCTTTGATTTTGTTGCTGGAAAGATCCAAGGCTGGCCCATTTGGGTGGATAATGAACTTTCTGACGAGGAGTTCGTGGGTCGCTTGGATCGTGCCGGCGTCCTGAAGGCAGTGGCTATTTCCAGGAACCTCGAGGGTTTCAGAGATGCCAAAGGCCTTAGGCATTTGGTGCGCTGTTGGTGTCCTACTCTGCACACTTTCTCTTTTTCTGTTGGTGAACTGACTGTTACCTTGGAGGACGTGGTCAACAATTTTCTCCTTTCGGTGCTTGGGGATGAAAACCCCTTTGATATTAAGCTTTCTGACGAGGATCTCGAGGTGGAAGAGAAATTATTCGCTCACTTTGGTGGGCGTATTGCTTCTTCTGGTGGGAAACCGGCTAGGATGGGTAGGTGGGTCATGACTCTTTCACGTGAAAAGGATAAAGAAGTCAGGCGTGCCGGGTTCCTCGCGTTCTGGCTCAGCAAGTTTCTGTTCAGCGAGTTCCCCGGGTATGGAATCAAGTCCACTCTTTTTCCTTTAGCAATTAAGTTGGCTCAGGGCGCCCAATATCCTCTAGCCCCCATGTTTTTGGGCCACGTTTACTCTCAATTGGATCAACTTCATGGAGATGAGGCTGAGGGTGATTCTTGTTATGTCATCACTTCATCGCTTCATTGCGCCATTCTCCAGGTATTTATGTGGGACCGTTCCTCAGTTACCTTAGCAAAATGTAGGAATCTAAAGTTTGTGAAAGATAAGTTTCAGGGATCTCCTAATGTGGTAAAAGGGCTTTGTGGCAGTTCTACTGACAGCCTTCCTATTATTTTTCGTTGGTTGAGTTTAAAAGGTGGTAATCTTAATTTGGTTGAGTTATTTGATCAAGCAGGCCATCGAATTGGTGCTCCCCCCGGGAGTTTGGCCCTGGTTTTGTTTGCAATTCTGTGTTATCCCCCTTTCTGACTTCTACAGGGAACACTTTTGATTTGCGTAGTGGTGATGAAGGCAGTTTAGCCTACTTGGCTTGCATTAGTCCTTCCTGGCTTCCTGTACTTTCTTTGACTGGCCCGCGGTACACCCATTATTCGGCGCATCGAGTACTTCGATAGTTTGGTTTTGATCAGGACGTTCCCCCGATGTTCAATGACACAGTTCCTTCTCTTCCTTCCTTGGATCCCTTCATGAGACTTCAGGCCTTCTCTTATTGGTCAAAACGGAGTCCTCAATTCGTAGTGCCTAACTCTCAGAGGGGAGTCTTTGCCTCCAGTGGCTATGTGGGTTATTGGAGGAGGGTTCAGAAGTTTTTTGTTGATTATGCTGGTTCTGGGGTAATTGGGAGGGTACCCAACCCTGACATTTCTTCTGCCCCAACATCCAACAAGTGTCTGTCCCTGCCTACTGCTGGTGTTGTCTCCACAGCTGTGAGCAGTAAAACCGGTTTCGCAGAATGGCATGCTTCTAGGGATGGCTGGGTTACTTATGCGCAGGATTTCCCAGAGAACTGGTTGGGGTGTGATCTTGTTGTTGGTGCTTCTGCTGGGGTACCAATTAAAAAAGGGGCAGTAGAGGCCATAAGTGCCAGTACTCCCATTGGCATGAGTAAAGAGAAATCTGTTAAACAAGAAAAGTTGAAGGAAGCCACGGCTGAAGAGAGTGCAGAGGATGTTGGCCCTAAGTCAAAGAGGAAGAAGAAGACTGGGAAATCCCAGAAGCAATTGGTACTTGTTGAAGAGAAGGAAGTGGAGCAACCTTTGGCCATAAGGGGCCGAGTGAAGACTAAGGTAGAGTCTTCTCTTCCCCAGGCTCCTGTGAGTCCTTCAGTTCATGGTCCCTTGGGACCCTCTGGGCGTACCCGTAGTAAACAACAGAGACCTAAAGACCCTGTTGAAAGAGAGAGAAGGGCAAGGCCTCGTCCTTCCTGTGCTCTTTTAAGTTGCAGTTTGTCGTTTCTCCCCTTTCTTCTTTCTTCTTTGGACAAATGGGTGATTGTGTTTTTTTTTTTTTTGCAGTCTAAACGTAAGCTAGATCCCAAGAAGGGTAAAAGTCAGTCTTCTGGTGAAGATGTGGTATGGCTTTCCTTATCTGTGTCTTTTGCTGCTTCCTCGCATTTATTTCACAAGTGTTATATGTCCTGTGCTGCTCTGTTACTTGCGTCCTTTCTTTCTTTTTATCTCCCTTTCCTTTTTTGTTCCTCACCCCCTCTCCCCTCTCTTTTTTTTTAGGTTGAGGTTCTTCCCCCTATGGTTGGTGAAACTTTTGAGAAGGAGATGGCTGCAGCTGCATCCCAGAGCAGGGAGGAGGAGGTTCCCAGTGGTGGCATGGCTGAGGAGACTGGGCAACCAATGCAGGACGTCCAGGCTGCCCAGGATCCTGAGGCTCCCAAGCTTCCCGCGTCCCCAGGTCCTCAGCTTGAGCAGATTCCTAGTCTTGTCAAGACCATGTTACCCCAGACTGGGTTAAGTACAAAGACTTTGGGGGGCGCATTATCATCCAGGCAAACAGGTGAGCCTTTCTCTTCTTTTATATAGCCTTTTTAGCTTCATCTCTTTCGTACCCCTTCCTCTTTTTTTTTTTTTTTTTTGAGTTCTTCCTTTTCTTTTCTTTCTTTTTACTTCCTCTTTCCAGACCAAGCTACTGCAAAATCTGCTTCTGGTGCTGCTACTTCTCCTGAATCGGAGGAATCTGAAAGTAGGGTGTTGATTGTTTCTTTTTTTTTTTTTTGCATTCTTCCTCTCCTCTTCTTTTCTTCTTTTGTTGTTATGGCGAAGCCCCCTGTGTCCCTGCCTTCTTTTAGCTATTTTACTGAGGCTTCCTCGCATTTTCTTCAACTTGCCATGTGTTCTTTCCCAGCGTCCTTCAAGCAGTCAGAGGGGCACAAGGAGGGGACTCCGCCCCAAAAGGCTGATTCTGGTTTCTCTTCTACCTTCTTTTTTTTTGTTCCTAACTTTTCTCTTTTTTTTTTTAAAAAAAAAAAACAAAAGCTAAGCTCGCCCCCCCCTTTCTCTTTCCTTTTTTTTTGCAGGAGTTAATATCGAAGATCCTGAATTTGCGGTTCCTGAGGGGGGTGTAGGATCTGCCCAGGTTGCTGTCCCTCATGTTGTTCAGGGGATTGAAGGTTCCTTTGGGTCTCCAGGTGACGGTGCAACAGTAGGGGAGGCTCCCGAGGTGGTTACTTCAGATCCTGCTTCAAGGCTCTCCACCTTTTTAGCTCGCTTTGATTCCCTGGAGTTCAATAGCCTCCCTGCCAGTCACTTCTACCATTTCGGGCCCTCCTATGGCAGCTTCCTGCGGTTCTCTGTGCCCGTGGAGGGCCTACCACTACTAGAAGGGCTGTTTAAATGGCATGGTGACTTTACCCTTGGTTTCAGAGGAGGAGAATTTTTGGGGAACATTCTGATGGAGTTGCTGTGTGCCGTGCTGATTTCTTTGAGGGATTCCTCGCTAGACTCTCTATCTGAGGAAAAACTCTTGGAATGGAGGGGAGTTGTCCAGGATCTCTTGGAAGCCAAGTTCAACCTGTCCTTCTTGCTGGAGTATCTGCGCTCACTAGCCCAAGTACTTTTCCAGAGGCAAGCTTCTAGAGGCATTGATGCTGAAATTGCCGCTGCTGAGGAGGCTTTGGCTCGTGCTCACAAGACCTTACAAGATCTGAAAGTCAAAAGGCAGAGGGTTCTTTCTTCTTCAGCTGTCCTTGCTCTACCTTCGGAAGGCTCTTTGTTGGCTGGCCTCCTTTCTTAGTCTTTTTTTTTTTTTGATATGTATGGACAATTTGGGGTTGTATAACTCTCCTATTTCTTTGGCTGGACAATGTTTTCTGGTTTTTTTTTTGAGACTGCTTCTATGTACTTGTGCTTTATGGTGGCTTCTAAGTGTTAATCCCCTCTTTTTTTTTTTTTTTTTTTTTTTTTTTTTTTTTTTTATGGCTTGTGGGTTTTTTTTTTTTTCTTTCTCTTTTTTTTTTTTCAAGTCCTGATCTGTGATCCTTACAAGCTTGTTGTTGGTTCCAGTCAGGTACCCTTTTTTTTTTTTTTTTTTTTTGATTGCACAAGTACTGAACTGGGTACACCGGGTAATATACATGTTTTTTTTTTTTTTTTTTTTTTTGTGTCCCAGTTCATGAATCTTGGCAGGTTTCCTCTCTCTTTTTATCAAGTACTGGGCTAGGTATCCTTAGCATATGCCTGGGATCCTAGGCCATGTATTTGAGACTTAGCTGTTTCATAGCTATCTATGGGGTGATCCTGGGTTGTGCATCAGAAAGATTTCCCCAGGTATCCTCCCTCTTCTCCTTGGTTAGGCAAGTACTGAACTGGGTACATTGGGCAATATATTTTACCTGTCCCAGCTCATGAATCTTGGCAGGTTTTTTTTTTGATATATATCAAGTACTGGGCTAGGTATCCTCAGTATATGCCTGAGATCCTAGACCATGTATTTGAGACTTAGCTGTTTCATAGCTATCTATGGGGTGATCCTGGGTTGCGCATCAGAAAGATTTCCCCAGGTATCCTCCCTCTGATTTCGACTGTATTAGGATTCTGTGATACTTAGGTTTTAATAACTGAGAAAAAGAAGAAATTTCATTGAATTTAAAACATGAATGTCATTCAAGGAATACAGCAAATCGAAACAAGGCTAGTAAGGATCATGTGATGTTTTCTACCCTTGAGCAAAATTACTTAAATGAAAATATGTAGAAAAGACAGAAACACTTAGCAGGTTGAATAGCTTGGCAAAAAGGGGTCCGGTGTACTGAGACCTTTTCCTTCTCATGCATAGTATGGTTTTAGCCATTTTCCGTTTATGGGCTCTGTCAGGATTATCCCATCTTCCTTAGTAAGGTAGTAGTATCCGCTATCATGGGCTTCCCTGATGATGTAGGGCCTTTCCCACTTTGGGGCAAATTTGGAAGGTCCCGGTAGGTTTCTTCTTACATGTTCCGCCGTCCTTAGTACCAACTGCCCTTTAGTGAAAGTCCTCGGGCGTACTACTTGTGCATATGCTCTTGTCATCCTTTGCTGGTACCTCTGGCTTCTTCTCCTGGCTAGCTCTCTTTCTTTTTCTACTCCTTCCAGGTCTGCTAATCTCCTCTCATTGTTCGTGTCCTCGGTGTCCTCCTGACTTTCTTTGAGTATTACTCTTGGTGTTGGAACAATTAGTTCTACTGGACTGATGGCCTCTGCCCCATAAACCAGGGAGAATGGTGAGAATCCTGTGGCTGTTTTCACAGAGTTCCTGCATGCCCAAAGTACATCTGCCAGGTGATCGCTCCACTTTCCCCCATACTCTTGCTTCATTTTTTTGAGGATCTTCAATATTATCCTATTAGTAGCCTCTGCCTGGCCATTTCCTTGTGGGTAGTAGGGTGTAGACCTTCCATGCTTGATGTAGTAAGCGTCCGTTAGCCCCTTCATGTCTTTATTTATGAATGGGGTTCCGTTATCACTGATTAACCTCCTGGGGATCCCAAACCTTGTGATGATATGGCCTCGAATGAAGTTTGCCATAGCTGCTCCAGTGGCCTTTTTCAAGGGGATGGCCTCTACCCACTTTGTAAAGTATTCAGTGGCTGCCAAGATCCATATGTAACCGCCGGATGGAGGATTTATAGGCCCTATGAGATCGAGCCCCCAAGTGTGGAAAGGCCATGGAGTTGTCATATCTTGTAACATGTTTGGGTGAGTATGGATGACATCTCCAAGGACTTGGCATGCGTGGCAGGTTTTGACCATCTCTTCGGAGTCTTTTTTCATCGTTGGCCAGTAGTACCCCTACAGTAGTAACTGTTTATAGAGCCTCCTCTTTCCTGGGTGGCTTCCACAATCACCAGAATGGACCTCCCTGACTACTTCCCCTGCTTCCTTTGGTCCCAGGCATCTTAGGGGATCTCCGCTGTATCCCCTTTTGAATAGGATCCCGTTTTGTAAGAAATATCTGGCTGCGAGCTTCTTGAGCTGGTGGGAGAGTGTCCTGTCAGTTGGTAGGATCCCTTGAGCTAAATATTCCATGAAGGGAGTCCTCCAATCTTCTGTAACAAACACAGCATAGCTTTCTTCCTTGTCCACCAAGGATTGGCATTCCTGGCATTTTTCTTGTATAGTTGATGCTTCTTTGTTCATATTTGGCTAATAGTACCCCATGCGTTGCATCCTCCTGTATAGACTGATCTTTTCTGAGGTCCCGCAGACTTGGGTATGTAATTCTTCCAACCTTAGCTTCCCCTCTTTCTCATTGATGCATCTGGATAGGATTCCTCCGGGCAGCCTTCTGTATAATTCTCCTTCTATGAGAGCGTAGTCCCTCAACTCCTTGACACTCCCTCCGGATCCTGTTTCCTTCATTTTTTCTTTTACCTTATTCCTCCAGTCCCACTGCCTGGGCTCTCCGGGGGATATCTGTTGGAGGATCTTTAAGATGGAATGTTCCTGCCTTCCTATTCTGACCAAAGTGTCTTTTCCCTGGAATGGTACTTGGGATCCCAGAGTGGCAAGCGCATTTGCAAACCTGTTTTCACTTCTCTGTGTATACTCTATGCTAAAGGTCAGGAACTCCCGCTCCAGCCTCTGTGCCCATGTCCTGTAGGCTGCCAAACTTTGTCTTCTTAGTGCAAAGTCACCTTTCACCTAAGAGACTACAAGATTGGAATCTCCCAGTACTCTCATGTGTTTCACCCCAATACTGAGTGCTATGGTTAGCCCGGTTAAATACGCCTCGTATTCAGCTGCATTATTGGAGCAGGAAAAACCGAGCTTAAAAGATAGAGGTATGGTGTCTCCATTTTCCCAGCTCAGTACAACCCCCACCCCATTTGAGGTTGCTGTAGCTGACCCATCGAATCTCATTGTCCATTTCTTCCCTGGGATTTCTGCTACCGCTACTTCACCCGAGATCTCTTCATTTAGCGAGCTTTCCTCCTTCCCTGGGAACTGTGCCAGGAGGTCAGCTATGGCTTGACTCTTGACGGCCTTGGGGGTCCTCAAGTCTATGTCATATTGAGAAAGCAGGATCAGCCATTGTGCGATTCTTCCCGTCAGGAGGGGCTGATGCAGGAGTGCTTTTATGGGGTGCGACTTAGTCACTAGAAGGATTTGGTGAGCTGAGAAATATCTCTCCAGCTTCTGTGATGCGTAAACAACCACTAGGCAAGCTTTTTCTATCCTAGGATACCTGGTCTCGGCGTCCTTGAGTGTTCTGCTCACGTAGTAAACAGGTTGCTCGTTCCCATCGTCATCCTCTTGCACCAGCAGGGCTCCTATTGCTTGGGCGTTTGATGCCAAGTACAATAACAGGGGTCGCCCACGTACTGGTGCCTGAAGAGTGGGCAGATGATTCATGATCTGCTGGATCCTTTGGAAGGCTTCCTGCTGTTCTGCTCCCCATGTGAACTCAGTTCCTTTCTTTAATAGCTTAGATAAGCCTCCTGTGGCTGAGGCTAGTCCTGGCACGAATCTCCTAATATAGGAGACTCTTCCCAGGAAGCTTTTGAGTTCCTTCACTGTTGTTGGTCTCTTCATTATGGCAATGGCTGCAGCTTTGGCTGGGTCTACACTTATTCCTTTGTGATGTACCAGGAACCCAAGGAACTTTCCTGCAGATACTCCGAAGGCACATTTCATGGGGTTCATGCGCAGCTTGTACTCTCTGCATCTTTTAAAGACTCGTTCAAGTACCTGGAGGTGTCCTGTCCTAGTTTTTGACTTGACTACAATATCATCCACATAGTCTTCCATTTCCTCATGCATCATATCATGAAAGATGGCTGTCATAGTTCGCTGGTATGTGGCTCCTGCGTTTTTTAGGCCAAAGGGCATCACAGTGTAATAAAAATTCCCGATTGGTGTCCTGAATGCTGTCTTCTCGGCATCCTTGGCAGCCATACGAATTTGGTTGTACCCACTGTATCCATCCATGAACGAGAACATAGAACTTCCCGCGGCTGAATCCACAAGGAGATCGATATTAGGGAGTGGGAATTCATCTTTAGGACACGCCTTATTCAAGTTGCGGAAGTCTACACAGCAACGGATCTGGCCGTTCTTTTTCTTCATAGGTACTACATTAGAAAGCCATCTGGGATGCTGAATGGGCTTAATAAAACCAGCTGCTAGCAGCTTCTTGACCTCTTGAGTTATCTGGGCTTCTATGTCGGTGTGAAAGACCCTAGCTGGTTGGATTACTGGTCTAACTCCTGGGTCTACATTGAGGGCATGAACTACTAGCCCGGGATCCAGGCCAGGCATCTCATCATAGCTCCATGCAAACACATCTGAGTATTCTTTGAGCAAGGCCACCAGTGGCCCCTTTTCTTGTGTTGCCAATTGACTATTGACGAAAACAGGCTTCTAGGATTCCAGCTCAGCCCCCAAGTTTACTTCCTGCAATTCTTCCTCAGGCTGGATTTGCGTTTCTTTAACTGGTTCATCTGGGACTTCCTCTTGGGCTATCATACATTCTGGTGGTCCGGGACCTTCCTGCACGATGCACTCAGGTCCCGCGCACCTTCACAAACGATATATTAATCTTCCCCCAGGTTCCCGAACCACTACACACTCTCGGGATCCTGAGGTGCTGGGCTCTTTCTTTTGCCTTTTTCTCTTCAGGAGGTCCCTCAAGTCATGGGTACCTCCTCCTTCTTCTTTTTCCAAGATAGGTGCTCCTGGGGTCCCTGGCATGGGACTTTCATCATCGGGTTCTAGCTCATCATAAAACATTGCTTCTACAAAGTTTACTTCTCCTTGGCTGAAAGGGTTGTGGTTGGCAGGGATCCTTACAAGCCTCCCATTCAATCTCCCCTTAACGCACTGATGGTATGTAGATGGTATAAGGCGGTGCTTATGGAGCCATGGCCGTCCCAGCAGTATATGGTAGGACACCTCTGAATTGATTACATGAAACCTGGTCAAAGCTACTATTGGCCCCACCCTTAGAGCTAGCTGTATATATCCTTCAGTTGATTCTGCGGATCCTCCAAATCCGGTTATCTCCATAGGAGCCCCCAGGATCCTCCTTCCAGCTAAACCCACGGCTTCCAAGGTACTTAGGGCTATGAGGTTGAGTGATGCTCCTGTGTCTACTAGTGCTCTCCTGATCTGGACACCATTTATGGTGGCCATTAGGTAGAGAGTTCTGCAGTGGTCTGAATGTTCAACCTCCATGTCTTCATCAGTGAAAGTTATGGCATTGGTTGTCTCCAGGAAAGCTCGACTGGCATGTGATTCTGCTGTGAAACATTCCATTCCTGAATCTGCTGCTATGGTCATGAGAGATTCCGTAGCCACCCTCCTTGCTTCTGGTCCAAATCCCAGCTGATTGAATAGTGACCTAAACTTGGTATTCTTCTGGAGGGTTCTAATTGTGCTTGGGTGGAAGGATCCTTCTGATTCTTCTGCTTCTGCCGAGTTCCCATGGATTACCACAGCCGCCACCCCCTTTCCTTTGTGGTTGGGCAGGGGGTTCCTTTGTACTTCTGGTTCCTTCTAGGTGAGCTCCAGGGTTCCTTCTCTTAGCTTCCTATGAAAAAGCCTGCGGAGGGTCCAGCAATCTTTGGTGGAATGCTTAACATAGTTATGAATCCTGCAAAACAAAGGATTTTTCCTAACTGTGCTTGGGTGGAAGGATCCTTTTGATTCTTCTACTTCTGCCGGGTTCCCATGGATTACCACAACCGCCACCCCCTTTCCTTTGTGGTTGGGTAGGGGGTTCCTTTGTACTTCTGGTTCCTTTTGGGTGAGCTCCAGGGTTCCTTCTCTTAGCTTCCTGTGAAAAAGCCTGCGGAGGGTCCAGCAATCTTTGGTGGAATGCTTAACATAGTTATGAATCCTGCAAAACAAAGGATTTTTCCTTTCTTCCTCAGTCGGTGGCCTGGACACAGTGAACGGCCTAACCACTCCATCCCCAATCCATTTGTCGAGGACGTGGTTTAATTCTTCTTCAGTACATGGGATCACCGGTGGTTCCTCGAATGTTTTTCCATCGGGCCTCTTCCTTTTTTCTCCTACTGACGCTGTCATGGCTTGGGATGCTGGCATTCGCTTCGCCCTCATAGTTTGTGCTGTCCTTCTTGTTCTCTGTAACAGATCAGCGAACTGTGTGATACATAAAATTTCGAGGTTGAGTCTGTAATCGAAAAGCATGTTGGAGACACAAGTCTCCACAAGCTCCTTTTCTTCATGGTCCCCATAACAGTCTAGGGACACATCTTCAAATCTTTTGATGAACTGGACAGGATCTTCTCCAGGCCTCTGTCTTACCATCTGAAAACTTTGGAAAGTGACCTTGTCCTCACCAGGGTAATATTTTGCACAAAACCTTTCCATCATTTCGTCCCAGGTCTTAATGGACCTAGGCCTCAGTGTGGTGTACCACGTATATGCTCTGTCCACTAGGGACTTAGCAAACTCCCTCAGACACAGCTCCCGGTCTCCTGTGTAGGGGCCCATGGTGTGGACGAACCTACTCACGTGTTCTACTGCACTTCCATTCCTTCCATCAAAAGGGTGGAACTTTGGTGGCTCATATCCCTTGGGGTATGGCTTGCCAAGGAGTTCTGGTGGGAATGGGGGATCCCGAGAAAATTGCTTGGGGATCCCGGAAAGTTTTCCCCTTTCTTGTTCCAGGAGGGCACTGACATCTGCCAGTGTTAGGTATTGGGGGTTAGTTCCTCCTCCCACTGCTGACCCTCCCTCTGGTTGGGCTCCATCCTGGTTGCCCACGTGGGGGGCGTTGTCTCTGACTTCCTGTGTCTTGCCTTCTTTAAGAAGGCAAACTTCTTGTTGCAAATCTTTCAACATCGCAACCATCTGAGCTATAGGGTCTAGCTCCTGCCTTGCATTCCTCTGTTCTGACACGGCCTCGTGCTCTGCTAGGGGCACCTCGCCTCTTTGTCTGGAGGCCACTTCATTTTCTCCCATGGGCTCAGAGGCAGTGGGTGGCACATTAGTACCTTTGCTGTTCCTTTGTCTTGGAGGCATGTTCTGCGAGGGGGTTGCTTCCTCCCTTTTCTTTACCCAGTCCCCAGTGGAGTCGCCAAAATGTGAGCGTGCCCTTTTTTTTTAGCACTATGGCCCAAGGATCCTGGGCCGTGTGAGGTGTTCTTGGTGGACTGGGATCAACTCTCCGCAGCTAATGGGCCGTTTTAAGAGTTGAGTGGCGCACAGAACAAACTTCCCGCAATGCAAACAGCTAAACAAAAAATATTCGTATTGATTGAGCTTTTAACAGTAAGGAAAATTCATAGTAAATGAAATGCAACATGAAGAACACGTTAGGGATCCTCTAATTAGTGAGGTGCGTTTCATTAGTTTTCTTTTGATAACAACTACAAAGCTCGCTAAGACATGGTGCAAGGTTCAAATGAGTTCAAAAATTACAGACTTTAATAGCCATTCAAGCTTCAAAGACTTGCAAAGTTTGAATCCGTTGAATCCGAGCGTGTACTGTAGCGGCTGTTTCTAGGATACCGGGAACAAGTTCCCCTGTTTTCCTTCCGTTTTACAGAGCTTCTCTTGTAACTTTTGTGAGACTGAAAAATAACAAAATTTAAATGACTTAGCCAATAATCTAGTCGTCCAGAATTTGATATCTTATCCCTTTTCCTTCCCCCCTTTTTATAGCACAGCCTCGGGCTCCCGGGGTACTATCGATTTTTCCATTTTACCCTTCGAAGTCGATTCCGTGCCTGGTTGTTTCAGGATCATGCCGTTTCCCTTTTCTTCATAGTTTCTTTCTTTTTGTTGCGACCAGATGAAAGTCTCTCGACTAGCTTCCCATTTTCAGACTTTCCCGTTGGTTGACCTGAGGCCTTTTGGCTTTTTCTGCTCCAGCTTTCCCAGTTGTACTTGTCTTGTCTCTTTCTTCAAGTCGCTGGAACCAAAGCTACTGCATTTTTGCTCTGTACCTCACTATCTGCCTGGGTCATAAGGTCCGCGTGCCCTTTTGTCTCTTTCTCTCTTCAAATCTGCTTTAATTTTACTTCACGCGTCCGGGGATCCTCTGCCTCTGGTACTGCTTCTGGGCGTCCCGACTCAATTCTCCTTTCTGGGCTTCCTTTGATGGGCTGCTTCTTTTATTTGTTTTCTTGGGCCCTTTTCTTTATGGACCGCTGGAATAGATTCTCTGGGCTTCTTTCCTTTCCTTTTTTCTTTTCTTCTTCCTTTTCTTTATTGTGAAAACCCACCCTCTGTTTCCTCTCTTTTTTTCTTTGTGTGAAATGGGCCCAGGGTCCATCTTCCATCTCCCTTTTTTTGTTTGGGCCTATGTAGCTATTTGATTATTTTGACCCTCAACAAATAGAAAAGCACCAACCAACAGTCAATGACAAAGCTAATAACAGCCAAACAATAGTTATAAAAATGGCAAAAGTGTAAAAGCAGAACCAAAGGCACGACAAAAAAGGTGTCAATGTTGAGATTTTGTGGTTCCTAAAAAGGTGTCAAACACATAAGAGAGGTAGAGAGAGAGGGTAAACACCTTTCAAATAGGGGGTCCAAGAGGAAGGCTTTATTTGAATTCCTCGCTTCTCCAACATTTTCCCTTGAGAAATCCTAAACATTGAAAGTACACCACATTTCCGTTAAAAATTTCAAAACAAATGTGGCCAAAATTTTAAAACTTCAACAAATTGAGACATCACCATTACCCAATAGTTGTGTTCCTCAAATTTTGATTCGTCCCTTCACAATTAACTGGCTCTTTAAAGAGCATAGAAATCAAGGTATGGATATGGGTGAGTTACAGAGTTGTTCATCAGTGGTTTCAGTCTACAATCACCAGAGTCTGCAGGAAGAGAGTGGAATCGGTGAGAAGAGATTAAGCTTTGATCGTGGGGATTGACAAGAAGAGATGTGGTTGTCAAGAAGGATTTCATCTTGGGTTAGGGTTTGAAATTTTATTTTGGGGATTAAGAATTCAATCGGGTCTGAGTTGTTGCCTAGTGAGGATGGTGTTAAGTAAGTCCTATGAGAGTCACGTGGGATTTTTAATAGTAGTAGAAGCTGACGTGGAAGGGTTGACGTGGAATGACTATTTATATTTTAATTTAATTTATGCCATGTGTGCATTCTATTTGCCACCTAAACAGATTCCATTAGTCATCTAACAATAGTGACCAAATTGATTGTCACAAGAAAATAGTAGGGACCAAAATGATTGCTCTCAAAATATAGGGACCAAATTGACTGTGGCCCAAAAATGTAGGGAATAAAATGGTGTTTCGCCTTTTTATATATATATATATATATATATAAATACAAATATACTTTTGCAAACTCTCATTAAATAACTTTCAGGAAAAAAAAAAATCCAGAAACTTACTTTGTTTATGAGTGAGTTAACTTTATTTCATGTATAGCATGTATACATACATATATATATATATATATATATATATGAGATGGGTTTAAGTTACACCTGGTGTAACTCTTTAGAGTTACACATTTTCTTTTTGACCAAGAGTTACACCTTTCAAATTTGAAACTAATACTAAGATTATTTTTTTGCCCCAATAATAATAACTAGTAACAACCTGCCACTTAGGATTTATTGTAAAAATGTTGTAGACATATCCTTTCTCTTGGATTTAAGTAGATCTAACGAATAAAAAAAGGCTACATTATTACAAATATTTTGTATAGAATCTAATTAATTACTCTTATTTATTACCTTCTAAACCTATCTCTAAACCTAAAAAAAGTTTGACTTTTGACTCTCTCTCTCTTACTCTCTCTCTCTCTCCGTTTTTCTCTCTGCGTTTCTCTCTCTCTCTCTTTCTCCTCCACCACCTCCACAAGTTGCCGGCAAGGAAAAAAAAAAAAACAAAATGGCATACAAAGATGTTGTTGCTGGCGAACAACCATATCCTTAGCCCATCTTAGAGCTGCCTACCACAATTGCTTTTGAACGGTTTTAGACCCCTTAAAACAACTAGATTAACTTAGTTAATTAGCCAAGTGATTAACTTAGTTAATTTCAGCAATTCTAGGTTATCACAAACATACAATCATATCAAAAGTATAAAGCAGCGGAAATATAAAAGACACAATGATATGATCACCTAGGAAACCACACGGTAAAAACTTGGGGAGGATTTGACCTAGCTATCCTCAAGGTAAACCTGAATCCACTATGCGAAAGAATCGAAGTTCATACAAAAGGACTTGTAAGCTCCCTGCTTGACTTCCTAATGCTACCCACCATTAGAACTTACTGACACGACCATGTGCAAGCTCCGAATCCACGGACTCCTTCTTTCTTGGATTCTCCAATCAGCTACAAGCACCCACGCTCGATATTCTTTAAGCTTCTATGGTAGCAACCGAGTTGATCATCAAGATGTTGAAGTAATCTCTACCTTGAAAACCCTAAGCTTTGTGTAAAGGAAAGCTCCTCTAGATCTCACAAGAGATTTACACAAAACAGCAAAGTATGAGCAATAACTCAATTGGAGCAACTCTAAAAACGTGGCTAGGGTTTTTCTTTATATACCTAGGGTAAAAACAGAAAACCCAAAACGTTTAATGAGTTAGGGCTGAGCTGGAATATTCTGCAGAAAAACATTCTACCCGAGATTCGATCGATCGAGTCTTTCTTTCAATTGATCAAACCAGGCCGAAATGCACCAATGCATCTGCAGCCTCTCGATTCCAACTTTACATGAAAGACCCAAATTTGAGCAAGCTTAAACAAGACTAAATAACCTGTTTTGATCATGGTTTGCCAATAATACAAATTAGAGTTCTAAATACATAAAATCCTAAATCTTTAGAACCTAACAGCTTCAATAGGTTCGAACTTCCAAATTTGAATCCATCATTCTTTTTTAATTTATTAGGAAAAAAGGGGTGCTCATTCAGTCAACAAAAAAATGAAAAATTTAGTATGAATGTTTCCTACAAAAACATAATAATCACTGAAACCACAAACTTGACATGGATTTAACTTAAAAAAACAAAAAATAAAAACTATACAAATAAAATCCATAAGAAATCATTGATACTCCTTGATGATGCCGAAAATCTCACTAGTGAATTGCACGATGCTTGTACGCTCGAAACAACACCTGCATAACAAAAAAGGAGATAACCTCACAGAGAGCACCGGTGTGGTGCCGGCCAAATACCCTCCGAAGGTCAAGTTAGAACTTCTCTCAACTCTAGAGTGCTAGAGAGGGGTTAATTACGCGTACCTTGATTTCTAAGGGTATTGGGGTTTTTATAGTAGTTGAGGATTGACCTTTTTCCTTGGAGCAGAAGTCTTTTCCTTATAGGAATCTTCATAAGCGTAGATTACGGGATCCTCTCCTTATAGGACTCTAATACTGGTCGTGGAATACAAGCAACCTCCTATGCGTGATGGCCAAGTCTTACCTTTTACATAGCTGTCGGCCTTGAAACCGTCAGCCTGCTTTCTCCCCTTCAGCCAAGTCGCCGTCAGCTTCTTGTTGTATGAGTATACAAGGTTTGAATAACCGTCGGTTTAGAACTGGAACCTTCAGCCTTAGTTTATTTTGGTCCCGTCAGTGTCACTCCGTCAGTTTAAGCAGTGCTCGACCGGTCAGCCAAAGCTGGAGTTGACGATTAAGCCTATGACCTGCTATGATAATCCTTCTACATCCGTTGCCCCCTACTCCATATCTCCGTCGGCTGTACCTGACGGGTTATGGAGTTTTCCTTCGTCACTTCCTGCCACAAGAGAGAGAAAAGTAATTACGGCTGATACTTCAGTATTAAATGCTAGGACAGGTGGCGTGCTTGGATTGGCTTCGTGTTTGAACGCGGGCGTCGCTTCGTCTTCCGTGCTTTAACTTATATATATATGTGGCCCCCTTCTTCATTTTCACTATTTCATCCACTTGATTCCTGGAGAGCACATCCGTCGCCCACATTCCGTCAGTTCTACCAACGTTCCTGTCATCACTTTTTCAACCGTCACGCTCGAAGAACTTGTAAGTTTCCCTTCTTTTCTCGCATGCTTTCAATTTCTTTTTTAAAGTGGGGTCGTCATCCTAGGTGCTTAGTTTACACCCGTCACTTGTAGGTAGATGTCGAGTGACGCGTCGAGTGACCAGTCGTCGGTTCGCGAAGGAGCGGGCTACGACGAAGTGTTTGGTTCAGGCTCAAGTAGTGAGTTTGAGAGTTCCTCCTGGTCGTCAGAGAGGGAGATGTTAGCCCATGTTGCCGTCGAAGAAATAGGGAGTCAGGGAGACGGCGGCCAGGAGGAAGTAGGTGAGGGGAGTGAAGTTGAATTAGAAGAGGGGAATAGTGACGGGGATGAAGGCGACGAGGAGTCTAGTGAAGGGGATTCTGAAGGTCCTGAAGGTAGTCGTCCCTTCATCCTTCCCAAGGACTGGGCTGTAAATAAATTTCTTCCAAAGATGACGCTTAAAATTTTTAATGAATTACGTACCCGTTTTCAAATCCCTGATCATATTCCCATCCGTCTACCTATGGAGGGTGAAAAGTGTTATACGGGAAGAACTGCAGACGTTGGCATGTATGACGCCATGTTTGCTGCCGGGTTGAGATTGCCCCTGACGGCTTTGCACCGTCAGCTGGCTGATTACATTGGCATATCAATCAGTCAGATTGCCCCAAACTCATGGAGAATTTTTATAAGTGCTGAGGTGTTGTGGGGTCGTCTAAGCGGAGGTCACCGTCAGCTTTCCTTGGATGAATTTTTCTATTGCTATAGACCTCGGCACCTTTCTTCATCAAGAGGGATGTATCACTTCGCCATCAGGGAGAAGGAGTTAAGGCTGGTGTCTGAAATGCTAGATTCCAATAGAGCCTGGAAGAGTAGGTTCTTTTTCGTAGAGGGGATGGACTGGGTGTGCCGTCAGGATGAATGGGATACGATTCCCTTTGGTTGTTTCGACAACACTTGGGGGTTTGTTAAGGAGTCAGGTTTTAGTCGTCACCTGTTATCCTCGTCAGTTTACCACATTTCACTTTTCCTTTGAAAAGATACTAACGCAGCTAAGTTGTTTTTTTAGCTTTCGCTCGTCCATCAATAACTGACGAGCAAGAGGATTTCATCCGTCGGGTTCTGGGGATACCCATAGAAGAGCGATCGTGCCGGGACTTGATTACCCTCGACACTCTTTATACGTACTGTGGGGGTCCCGAACCAACGCCCGAGGCTCGTAGGTTGGAAGAGTTTTCCCGTCACCGTGAGTCTTTACCTATCCGTCAGTTTTTATACTTCTAGTCTTGGCTTCCCTTATGTTTGTTTTTTGTTTGTCTTTGTTGCAGAAATGGATGCTGCTAAGGAGTGGATCAGGGCCGCCGCTGCCCGTCAGCGGGAGGAGAAGAAGGCGAAGGGAGAGACGACGTCTACGCCTGCCCCCAAACCAGTCGCCAAGGGCTCCCAGAAGAGGAAATCTGACGGAGTGGTCATTCGTCCGTCGAAGAGACCAACCGTCACCCCCGTGAAGTCGCCCCCCACGTCGGGCCATGGAGCTGGGAAAGGTGTCATGACCTCTTCTGGTCCCGTCCTGCAGGGACCTTAGAGCTTGCTGACGCACAAGGATTTCGCCGTCGAGGCCGTCGGAGCACTCATAAGGCCGACGGATATGGATCCTTGTGCTCAGTTAGGGACGGAAGAGCTGGGGTCGTCGGCTTTGTTCGACCTCTCGCGGGTAAGCCGTCAGTTTTACCTTTTTCTCTTTGACTAACGTACCCAACCTTTTTCTTCTTGATAGCTGACGGTTATATCTTTGTCCAGGCCTTGGTCTGTGTGAAGGCGCTGCAGGAGCGATGTGTGGCCAAGGAGGGGGTCGTCTCGCGTGTTAACAAGCATAACGCCAATATGCGAGACCAGCAGGCTCAGTACAAGCAGGCGGTACGTACACTTAACCAGGAGGTGAAAGAGGTGAAGGAGGAGCTGGAAGAGGCGAAGCGTCAGCGGGTCGAAATAGAAGGAAAGCTGATGGCTCTTTATGATCAGTTGGAGACGGTAGGGGCTGACGCTGTTGAGAAATTCAAGGCGTCAGATGCCTTTATCGATTCCTGTGGCAGCTATTATAGCACGGGATTCGACGACTGTCTTAAATAGGTGGCGTCAGCTTTTCCCGAGTTGGACCTATCTGGTATTACCATAGATGACGCTCAGCCCATGACGCCTGCGATAGATGCCGTCACTCCTGGTGTTGATGACTCGGTTAATTCCCCCCCTCCTGGAGAGAGTGGGGTTGTCTTGGCCCAATCTGCTGCGAACCTTCCGACGACTGCCGTCACTCCCCCTACGGTGCTGCTTGACGAAGAGGAGCCTGCTGCCAAATAGGAAGAATTTTTTGAAGTGACGTTTTCTTTTTTAATTTTTGTTTATCATCATTTTTATTATTTTTTATCTATGTAGAAGACAATCTTATTAAGTGCCCCTTTGGGTACCGTTGTGTAATATTTTGACAGCTTTCTAAATGCCTTCCTTTAGACTTGGATTTGTTTATAACGCCGTCGCTTTCTATTACCTGCGTGTAGCTAATTTTGCTTGGTTTTTATTTTTTTATTTTTTTTTTATTTTTTTTATTTTTTAACTTGTATGTTTTGAAACCAAGATTGTGGGCCTTCTAATTTTAGTCATACCGTTAGCTTTACTGAACCGTCGGTTAATTTTAATGAACCCGTCAGTTTTTTGATCATTTTAATGATTGTAGAAAGTTTTGGCAAAATCCCATCATCTCGTGACGAGGTTATCTGCCTTATGGTTGTCTGTTTGGGGACTGACGGATTTGGCCTTTTTTAGACCGTTAGTCTATTTATTGGTCCGTACATTTCATCAGTACTTTAGCCCGTTAATTTTGGTTGCCTTGTCCGGCCATTTTGGTACCGTCGACTTAGTTGGTTTACTTTCTTGGTCGTTTAGACCGTCAGCCTTTCGCCCATTTTTGGACTTGGCCATTTTCCGCCCGCCGGTTTTTTTGCTCGTCCATTTATGGACTGTCAGCTTTTTGGCTTGTCTATTTTTGGACGTAGGTTATTTTTAGACCGTCAGGTATTTCAGTTCGTAGATTAGACCGGCAGCCTTTCGTCCATCTTTGGCTGTTTTTAGACTGTCGGCTTTCTTAGCCTAATCCATCTTGTGGACTTGGTCATTTAGACCATCAGCCTCTCGTCCATCTTTGGACTTGCCTGTTTTTGGACCGTCGGCTTTTTTAGCCTAATCCATCTTGTGGACTTGGTCATTTAGACCATCAACCTCTCGTCCATCTTTGGACTTGGCTGTTTTTAGACCGTTGGCTTGTCCATTTTTGGACTGTCAGCCTTTTGGCCATCCAGCTTGTGGATTCGGTCATTTAGACCGTCAGCCTCTCGTCCTTTGGACTTGGCCATTTTTAGACCGTTGGCTGTTTTGCTCGTTCATTTTTGGACCGTCAACCTTCTGGCGATCCAGCTTGTGGATTCGGTCATTTAGACTGTCAGCCTTTTTTGGCTTGTCCAATTTTGGACTTAGTTATTTTTGACCTCATGTTTGTAAGTAAACTTCTGTTGTCTTGAGTAAGCTCTCATCGTTATGCATAAATATAAAAGGTAGTCTAGAAACAAATTCTGCCCATTTTGGGCTTATTGTAGCAAAAACATAAGTAGGAAAGAACTGCCCTTTGGGCTTATTGTAACAAACGCTTAAAAAGGTAATTAAAAAAGTCTTATTCCGAAAAGAAAGATGCTGCTGTTCCTATTGGTAGTACTTTCGTAAGTGTTCCGCATTCCATGGATGTGGTAGCTTTCGTCCGTCCAACGTCTCTAGATGGTAGGTGCCCTTCCTTTGCCATGCTGTGACTCGGTAGGGTCCTTCCCAATTCGGGCCGAGCTTTCCTTGGGTGGGGTCTCTTGCTGCACCCATTACCTTTCTTAGAACGAGGTCTCCTTTCTGGAAGTTTCTGTGCCTGACTCGGGAGTTGTAATTCTTGGCCATGCGATCCTGGTATCGCGCGAGCCTTTGTTCTGCTAACATTCTGACTTCGTCCACCAGATCGAGCTGCAGACATATGGCTTCGTCGTTCCTTTTTCGTCATGGTTGTGCACCCTGTAGCTTGTGAGGCCGACTTCGGCTGGGATGACCGCTTCGTTCCCGTATGTTAATCGGAATGGTGTCTCTCCTGTTGGTGTCCTCACTGTCGTCCTGTAGGCCCATAGTATGCTTGGCAACTCTTCAGCCTATATGCCCTTTGCCCCCTCGAGCCGGGTCTTGATGATTTTGAGCAAGGACCAGTTTGTAACTTCGACTTGCCCATTGGCTTGGGGGTGGGCGGGGGAGGAGTAGTAGTTCCGTATCCCTAACTACGAGCAGAAGTCCCTGAAGGAGTCGTTGTCGAATTGCTTCCCATTGTCCGAGACTAAGACTCTTGGAATGCCAAACCTGCATATGATGCATCGCCAAACAAAGCTCCGTACGTTTTTTTTCTGTGATGGTGGCCAATGCTTCAGCTTCTACCTACTTCGTGAAGTAGTCAATGCCGACAACTAGAAACTTCAGTTGTCGTATTGCCGTGGGGAACGACCCCATAATGTCCAACCCCCACTGAGCGAACGGCCATGGTGCCGTCATTGGGGTTAGTTCTTCGGGTGGTTGCCTGATGATGTTGCTAAACCTTTGGCATTTGTCGCAAGCCTTCACATAAGCCTCGGCATCCTTCTGCATTGTTGGCCAGAAGTACCCAGTTCGTACTAACTTGTGTATTAGCGACCTTGATCCTGAGTGGTTTCCATAGATTCCTTCGTGCACTTCTCTCATGACGTAATCCGCTTCTTCAGGACCTAAGCATCGTAGGTAGGGGCGAGAAAAACCTCTTTTGTATAAAACATTTCTGATCAGTACGAATCTTTCCGCTTGAACCTTCAGTTTCCTTGCTGCCTCCTTATCATTTGGTAGTATGCCATTTTTCAAAAAGGAGGTTAATGGTGTGGTCCAGTCATTCTGGGGATCGAGCTCCTGTATGTCGACCGCACTGATGAGTGGAGAGAGCTACGTGAAGGAGAGTGTACTACTAATGGCGACCATGTGCTCGGCGGAGGCGGCTTTGGCTAAGCGGTCGGCTCGCTCGTTTTCCCCACGGGGGATTTGCATAATTTTGACCTTCACCTCGTTCATTCTCCTCCTTGCTTGTTCCAGATACTTCTTCATTCTTTCGCCTTTGCATTCATACTCCCCGCTTATCTGGTTAACTATAATTTGGGAGTCACAGTAAACAATCACTTTCTCGGCTCCTGTTGCTTTCACGAGGTCGAGCCCCGCTATCAAAGCTTCGTATTCTGCCTCGTTGTTGGTAGTGGGAAGGCGAGACGAACCATGCACTCTACCGTATCTCCTTCGGGTGACTGTAGCACGATGCCGGCTCTGCCGGCTTGTCTGTTGGAGGATCCATCCACATGTATGCTCCACTGCGAGGATTCCTCTGCCCCCTCATCCTCGCCATTCGTGAATTCTGCTATGAAATCTGCCACGACCTGCCCCTTGATAGCGGTGCGCGGACGATATTGGATGTCATATTCGCTCAGTTCTATGGCCCAAAGTGTTAAGCGCCCGGCAGCATCTGGGTTGCTCATTGCCCGTCGCAAAGGCTTGTCGGTTAAGACAATAACTGTGTGAGCTTGAAAGTACGGCTTCAGTTTGCATGCCGCTGTAACTAGCGCGAAAGCAAGTTTCTCCAGGGGTGGATATCTTTCTTCAGCTCCGTGTAACGCTCGACTGGTGTAATACACGAGTTTCTGTATTTTCCCTTCTTCTCTGATCAAGGCGGCCCTGACGGGGGCTGGAGAGACAGCGAGATAAAGAAAGAGTTTTTCTCCCGGCTGTGAGGGACTCAGCAGTGGTGGGGAAGAGAGGTAAGCTTTCAATTCTTCAAACGCTCGCTGGCATTCATCGGTCCATTCGAAAGACCTTTTTAATGTGCGGAAGAAGGGTAAGCACTTGTCTGTTGCTCTGGAGACGAACCTGTTTAGTGCTGCTTCCTTGCCGTTGAGGCTTTGTACTTCCTTCACATTTTTTGGTGGTGCCATCTCCATTATAGCCTGGATCTTGTCCGGATTGGCCTCGATGCCTCTCTGGGACACCATGAATCCTAGGAATTTTCCTACCGTCACCCCAAAGGCACATTTTCCCGGATTGAGCTTCATGTTGTAAGAGCGAAGGGTGTCGAATGTTTCCCTGAGGTCTTCTAAATGATCTTCTTCCCTTTGACTTTTAACCAACATGTCGTCGACATATACCTGAACGTTTCTCCCGATCTGCTGTGCGAACATCTTGTTCATAAGCCTTTGGTAAGTTGCGCCCGCGTTTTTCAAACCAAACGGCATTACCTTGTAGCAGAATAGGCCTTGGCTGGTAACAAAGGATGTCTTTTCCTGATCATCCTCGTGCATCTTGATCTAGTTGTAGCCGGAGAAAGCGTCCATGAAACTTAACAGCTGGTGTTGAGCCGTGGAGTTTACCAGAGTGTCGACTCTCGGGAGGGGGTAACTATCTTTAGGACACGCCTTGTTTAAATCGGTGAAGTCTACACACATCCTCCATTTCCCGGAAGCTTTCTTGACCATTACTACGTTTGCTAGCCAGTCGGGGTAGTATACTTCTCTAATGAAATTTGCCTCTCGTAGCTTGCGGACTTCTTCGGCTATGGCTTGATCTCGTTCCGGGGTGAAGACCCGCTTCTTCTGTCGGATGGGTGGAAAGGATGGTGATACATTCAGCCTATGTACCATGACGGAAGGATCTATTCCTGGCATATCCTCGTGACTCCAGGCGAATATGTCCCAATTCTCCTTGAGGAATGCTGCAAGCGCTTGCCGAGTGACGGGACTTGCGAGGGTCCCAATCCTTGTTGTCTGGTCAGGTACGGAGTCGTTTAAAGGTATCTCCTCCAGCCTCTCGGCCGGCTTTGTTGCGCTCCGGTGCTCTTCTATGTTCATGGTTTGGAGGTGATCGTCCATTTCCATCATGGCCATATAGCATTCTTGTGCGGCAATCTGGTTTCCACGTAGCTCTCCGATTCCGTATTCTGTCAGGAATTTAATCATTAAATGATAAGTTGAAGTTGCCACCTTCCATGCGTTGAGGGTGGGCCGTCCTATGATGGCATTATAGGCGGACGAATGGTCAACCACGAGGAACGTTACCTCCTTCGTGATTTGTTGGGGGTAGTCGCCTGCGGTTACGGCCAACGTGACCGCGCCTAACGGAAACACCTTTGCACCCCCAAAACCGACAAGTGGAGCGTTCGTTGGGATCAGTTGTTCCTTGCTGATTTTCATTTGCTGGTACGCCGGGTAGTATAAAATGTCTGCCGAGCTGCCATTGTCGACTAATACCCGATGCAAGTTGTAGTCCCTGACCTGTAGGCTAACGACAAGCGCGTCATCGTGTGGGTGGTGGATACGTCGCGCGTCTTCTTCCGAGAACTCGATCACGGGGCTTTCCGTTTGGGCTACGTTTCGCACTGGACCCGCCACTTGGACGTTTTGGACCATTCGGAGGTGCGTCTTTCGAGCCCTTTTTGATGGTCTGGTGGCCATCCCTCCTATGATCATTCGTATATCACCAATGGGAGGCCTGGGATGATCATGGCCACGCGGGGGAGGGTGCTCCTGAGGCGCTGGGTCTGCTCTTTCCTTGCTTACAAACTTCTGTAACTTCCCTTGTCTTATAAGAGCCTCGATTTGTTGCTTCAAGTCGTAGCAGTCGACTGTGTCATGACTGTGATCTCGGTGGAAGCGACAGTACTTGTCTCTGGAACGCTTATTAGGATCCCCCTTCAATTTTCCAGGGAAGGTCAGAGCCCCTTCGTCCTTAATCTGTATTAGGACTTGATCTATTGGGGTGGTCAGCGGGGTGAAGCTCGTGAATCTCCCTCTCGGAGGCTTAGATCGTCTTTCGTCTCTTCGATCCCCCGTTCTGGGTCTTTTTCTTCCTTGGTTTGATCGTGCGTCTTCCTGCCTCTCCCTTTTTCTTGGTTTCTCTTCTCGGGCCTGCAATGCGTCCTCGGCATTCATATACTTGGTAGCCCTGTAGAGTACTTCTGACATGGTCTTCGGGTCGTTTTTGTATAGGGAGAACAAAAATTTGCCTTTTCGTAACCCGTTCGTGAATGCTGCTACAAGTATTTTATCGTCGGCCTCGTCGACCAATAGTGCTTCCTTATTAAAACGCGTTATGTAGGATCGCAACGTCTCGTCCTCTCTTTGCTTGATACTCATCAGGCATGCCGTGGACTTCTTATACCTATGTCCCCCAATGAAGTGTGTAGTAAATTGGGCGCTTAGCTCCTTGAAGGTGCTGATAGAGTTGGGCGTCAGCCGGCTGAACCATACTCTTACGGGGCCTTTGAGCGTTGTGGGGAAGGCCCTGCACATAATTTCATCCGCTACCCCCTGAAGATGCATCAGGGTTTTGAAAGTCTCCAGGTGGTCCAGGGGATCCTTCACCCCGTTATAGCTATCTATATTTGGCATGCGAAACTTGTGGGGTAAGGGGAAGGAGTTTACGGCCACAGTGAAGGGCGAGTCGGTACGGTTAACTAGATCGTCGAGATCACTAGAGACTTTCCCCTTGAGGGCGTTCATCATGACCTCCATCTGTTCCCTCATTGCTTGCATCTCGGCGGCAATATGTGGTGGAGTCGCATCCATGAGGGATGGCGTGCTCACGTGCTGCCTTTCCGGCCTGCTTGGGGTGCGGCTGCCCTCAGGTCTTTCCTGGTTCCCCCTTGGAGCGCTAATTTCTTCCTGATCTTCCGGTTGGTCGTTGTGTGCTGCATCCTTCTGGTGTAGCTGTTCTTCCAAGTCGAGGTTCCGTTTGGTGAGACGCTCCACGGCGGCACCGAGAGTCCGAACTTGTCTCTCGAGGGCAGTCGTGGGTGGTTCCTCTTCCTGAATGTCATTAGTAGTTGCCATTGAGCGAGTGAGTACCATGCAACCCTTTAGTCCGGGAAACGATAGTGCGGCTTGATTGCTACGAGTTTCCCACAAACGGCGCCAACTGATGATGCCGAAAATCTCACCAGTGAGTTGCACGATGCTTGTACGCTCGAAACAACACCTGCACAACAAAAAAGGAGATGACCTCATAGAGAGCACCGGTGTGGTGCCGGCCAAATACCCTCCGAAGGTCAAGTTAGAACTTCTCTCAACTTTAGAGTGCTAGAGAGGGGTTAATTACGCGTACCTTGATTTCTAAGGGTATTGGGGTTTTTATAGTAGTTGAGGATTGACCTTTTTCCTTGGAGTAAAAGTCTTTTCCTTATAGGAATCCTCATAAGCGTAGATTGCGGGATCCTTTCCTTATAGGACTCTGATACTGGTCGTGGAATACAAGCAACCTCCTATGCGTGATGGCCAAATCTTACCTTTTACAGAGCCGTCGGCCTTGAAACCGTCAGCCTGCTTTCTCCCCTTCAGCCAAGTCGCCGTCAGCTTCTTGTTGTATGAATATACAAGGTTTGAATAACCGTCAGTTTAGAACTGGAACCTTCAGCCTTAGTTTATTTTGGTCCCGTCAGTGTCACTCCGTCAGTTTAAGCAGTGCTCGACCCGTCAGCCAAAGCTGGAGCTGACGGTTAAGCCTATGACCTGCTATGATAATCCTTCTACATCACTCCTATACTTTCTAATCCCTACCCTTTGAAGCCAACAACACACGTCTTAACCCTTTAAAATTGAGATATACTTGGGAACTTCCTAAATACTTGGGCAGTGACATCGTGGGCAATTTGGAATGCACAGAATAAATTCTATTTTGACAAGAGCCAATCCCATCCTAAGGATATTCTAAATGGGGATATCAGTTACCTGCAAGAATACCAGAAGCTGCTGAAGGCACAACAGAGCATATGAAGCTAGCTGCAACAAACCTCGTCTTGACTAGACTGTGTTTATTGTTTATTAATGTATGGTAGTCTCTCCCCCTGTTTTGGCAGTGGTTGAACAGGGTATACATTGTTACGGTGTAAATGGTTTTGGATTTTCAATTTCAATAAAGTTCTATCTTTTATGTCAAAAAACAAAAAAAAAAAAAAAAAAAGAAACCAAGAGGATAACATAATAATAAAAGTGAATATTAGTCCATAGATTGTACATTTTGAAATAACAAGTCCTGCATCAGTAAGCATCATGTGATAATGGTAGCAATAGCGGTGATATTTGTAGCATTTGGAAGTTTGTGATTGGAAGCGGATATGGCCATGTTAATGTTGCTAAGATATTTGATCGGACCAGAAGAAACTCTATTGCTAAGAATTTGCTAGCAACCTGTGGAGGTGGTGGAGGAGAAAAAGAGAGAGAAACAGAGAGAGAGAGAGAGGCGTAAATGAGAGAGAGTCAGAAGTCAAACTTTTTTTTTTTTGGACGTAAACCATTGGATTTAAGCAGATCCAATGGTTTAAAAAAGGTGTAACCCTAAAGAGTTACACTAGGTGTAACTTGAACCCACCTCATATATATATACATATATTAGATTATTTAAACTAGTAGATTATTACAATTAATTATGTATCATTCAACTTTTATCTGTGAAATTTTTCGTTGTATATATTGAAATTATTACAAAAAAAAGGTTAGATAGTATATCAAATGCTTTTGTCAAGAGTTTTATAGTTCCACTGACACTTGTTTTTATTTATTTATTTATATTTATTAACTCCAAGTTCCAAATCCCTTCGCCCCTAATTATTAAATTCTTTTTTATAAAATCGACTAAAATGTAAAATATACCTTTGAAGTTTGGATGTTATTTTGATTTCATTCCCTAATGTTATATACTGTTTTGATCATTTGCCCACCTATCCATTTTTTGTGGATTAACCAAGGAAGTCGATACTGTACGGCCGGTACGTACCGTACTGGTTGCATACCAATATCGAAACATTAACGTTTCGTACCGATTTAAATACCAGCCGTATTGGCCATACCGGCCAATTTCAGGCAATACCGGCTGGTACCGGGCGTACTGGCCGGTATAGAAAAAAGTTTTTTTTTTAAAAATTTTTTTTAACGTTTTGTAAATTTTGAATTTTTGTTAGGGTAGAATGATAACTTATTTGCATTAAATTATTAGTATTATTTGTTTTCTTAGTATGCAATGGTAACTTTTAAGCTTTCTATATTTTATATTGTGTGTTTTTTTTTTCTTTTAATTGATACTAAAGTCTAAAATTATGAATAATTAGTTTTGAATTGAGGAAATGTTTTATGGTAAATTTTTATATTTATTATAATATATATACACACACATACATATATATATATATATATATATATATATATATATATATATTTAAAAATATAAAAAATAGCGATAAACCCGAAATGGTATACCGGTATTGACCAGTATCTGAAATATACCGTACCGTTGAGCAAACCGGTACAGCCTCCGGTACGGTATTGACTCCCTTGGGATTAACTTGCCATGTGTGTATATTTCATCCAATGTGAAAGTTCAATATAGGTATGAAACACCCTTGAACGTTTAGACCCCCAGATACAAAAATACCAATTCAAGCTTTATATCAAACAATTAATGTGCGGAATATGATAACAAGCTTATAACAGAATTGATAAAACAATCTAAGCCAAATATAAACACATCCACAGCAGTAAATATAAGGCAAAGATAAAGGAAAGAGAGATGCAAACACACGGACAACACACGATGTGTTATCGAAGAGGAAACCGAAGTCCTCGGCGTAAAACCTCTCCGTCGCCCTCCAAGTGGTGATAAAATTCACTAAAGAATATAGTTGGGATACATGAACAGTAGAAGACCCTCCAAGCCTAATCTACCCATGTACCTAAGCCCTCCAAGCTTCTTACTCCAACGAGGTTACGCCGAACCTATTTCTTCTTTAGCTTGCCGGATTCCGCTACTTGACCATAGCATTAACCAACGTATATTCCGTTACCAATTCACTTGTAATTTAGCACTTAGTAACCCTGTATTTAGGTGGGAAAATTGTAAGGGTAGTGTGTGAGAAGATGTGAAGAAAAGCTCAAGAGTGTGCAAGAAAAACAGAGGTTTGCGGCTAGGGCTCGCAGGTGGATTGCGACTGGCAAGCCGCCAAAAGCTGGCACGTGAGAGGCACACTAGGAAGCTGAAGGGTCGCGCCAGCTGTCACGCTACAGGACAAAAGTCCCAGGCTGGCTAGGCCGTTACATCGCGACTTGAACTCGCGACTTGGACAAGCTGCGAGACCAAGTCGCTAACTTGCCCTGTTTGGCAAAAACTGACGTTTTGCATTCCCTTCTCACCCTACTATATATACACCCCTATACCCATCATATTGAGAGAGCTTTCAGAGAGAATTTTGTGAGAGAAAACCCTAGAGAAAAACAAGATTGCCTCATCCCCAATCTTCATCTAAAGAGACTCTACAAATTCCTCTACTCTCTTCCTCTCCATTGTCATACCCTTGAGAGGTTATTTACCAAACCCTTATCTCACCACACCCACATCTGTGAGAAGGTCCATTTGGTGCTTAGGGAAGCAGTTTGGGAAGGAACCAATATACATTGGTTGATGCTATGGTCAAGTAGCGGAATCCGGGAAGCTAAAGAAGAAATAGGTTCGGTGCAACCTCGTTGGAGCAAGAAGCTTGGAGGGCTTAGGTACTTGGGTAGATTAGGCTTGGAGGGTCTTCTGCTGTTCATGTATCCCAACTATATTCTTTAGTAGATTTTATCACCGCTTGGAGGGCGGCAGAGAGGTTTTACGCCGAAGACTTCGGTTTCCTCTTCGATAACACATCATGTGTTGTCCGTGTGTTTGCATTTCTCTTTCCTTTATCTTTGCCTTATATTTACTGTTGTGGATGTATTTATATTTGGCTTAGATTGTTTTATCAATTCTGTTATAAGCTTGTTATCATATTCCGCACATTAATTGTTTGATATAAAGCTTGAATTGGTATTTTTGTAATTTGGGGATCCAAACATTCAAAGATGTTTCATACCCATTTTGAACTTTCAAATTATTATCTAAATATTAAAAAAAAACCTACATAAATTAAAATTTAAAATAAAATAAACTAAATTTTCTTGCCTCCAAAGCATCAGCCCAAGATCTAACAAGCACACGAAAAATCCCAGCCAATTTGGCTCACAACAACCTAGCCAACCACGTGAACCATCGTTACAACTTGCAACCATCCAACCCAAGCCCAAACTTCAAACAAACCCAGCCACCATTTCTTTCACGCGCACACGCAGCCCCATACCAATTTCACTCATCCTCGGTTTATGACCTTTTGGAACTCCACCTTTCACGTGCCCTTTAAAGTCTTGTTCGTTAAGCTTTGATCAAAGAGAGACAATTGAATTGAGAGCTTAGGCTTTAGGATTTTAGAGAGAACGAATCAAAAAGAGAGCAAGATTGATTCAGTCTGAGATGGTTGATGAGAGACTAGCCACCAAGAGGTGGTGGCAACGAGCAGCAAGAGATGATGGTTGGGTTGAGATGGTGAGAATTGGCCATGGTCGGATTGGGTTAGAGAGAGAGAGAGGTTGCAAAGTCTCTTTCAATAATAATAATGTTACTTACAATTTGAATAAAGTCTCTTTCAATAATATTAATATTTTCTAATAGCTATTTATAATTCAAAATTACAAAAAAGTACTATTTACAATATAAAATTATGGTATAACAAAAATAAGAATAAATTTTAGTGTGGAAAAATTTTAATTTATCGAAATCACTATTGCAAATTCATTTAAAAATATAATTGCTCATTGACCTTAACTTGCAAAAACAAAAACAAATTCAACACATAACTCAATGAATTGATATAAACCATACCATGATCAATTTTATTTGGAGAAGCAAATATTGTAATATCAATTGTAAGATTTAACAAAATAGATGAATATTAATTAATAATTTTAAATATTTTAATTTAAGGTTATGCATGATGACGAATAGTTGAAATCTAATTTCAATTTTATTTTGGTTGAGAGAGAGAGAGAGAGAGAGAGAGGTTGTTTAGTGTGTGAATGTGACAGATTGAACTGTTTCTAGTTTTCCATTTTTAGTTTTTGGTCTTAGTATCTGTTTGGATACAATGTTTGCATTTCATTTTTTTTTTTTAAAGCGTGTTTCTGTCATTCTGTGGTTGTGGCGATTTTCTAGTGGGTCTCGTGTATTGTTCACGGGACCCACAAACCTCTTTTTTTAAAAAAATTTTTATTGAAAAGGGTCCCACGAAACTATTCACATATTTAAAAATTATTTTACTACAGTGTTGTTAGTTTTCAATTTTCAGCAAAACAAGCGGTATCCAAACAGATCCTTAATGTTGAATGATTATTTCTGTAATGCTATTTTGATTTGGTGCGGTGCTATTGTGTATTTGAATTTAAGCTTTCTCTTTTTGAGGTTTTGGCTCATCGAAAGAGCTATTATCAGGAGCGTACGTCATACGTTGAAATTTCTATCTCAAAAAAAGGAAAAAAAAAAAAAAAGAAAAAAAAGATAATGGTGACAATATACTATGTTGTGGGAGACTATCCTACAAACACTCATAATTTGTTTGTTTGTTTGTTTGTTTTTGGGTGAAATGATACAGGATATTATTTGAGTTGGATTCTCATCACCCACACCCACAATTATTGGGGCCTTTTTCTATGGGTTCAAGTAACCTTGTTTTGTTTTTTAGTAAAATCAATTATTGTCTTCACTATTGACAATTCATGTTTTTTATTTTTTTCATAAGCAACAATGTAAAGGGTTGGTGGTATTTTAAAGGACCTAAACATATGTCTGTATTGTCAAAGCTTGAATCACATGTTAGAAGGACTCATCGATGAGGACAAAGATGATATATTGATATGTAAATTAAAAAAAATTAAATTACATAATTAGAGAAAACTATGAATCGTTGCTTATTAAAAAAAAAAAAAAAATGAAGCATTGGATCCTAAGATGGTGTGAACTTCGTGATCAATATTATTATTATTTTTTATCCCCCCTCCAATAACATAATACAATAAAGAAGTGAATCAAGGCGCAAGGCCAAGGTCCATTGGGTTATATTAGAAGTTAGAACCAAGAGAGCCAATACCGTATTGGAGGCCGTTTCGGTTTGGTTATTGAAATGGAATATTTCGATACCGGTTCGTACCAGTGTACCGTTTCAGGATTACTTCTATAATAATAATAATAATTCTCTTAGAGCCTATACCTTCTATGTTCTTTAGGACTTAAAAGAATTTGTTAATACATTTTAAGAATAGTTAAATTTCTATTTATGACGCATGTAATTAGTTAAATAGGGTAAATTAAACTCCTTTTTTTTTTTTTTTTTGGTTTCCTACGGTGTTTCCTCAAAACTTTCAACTAGAGACTAATCACTGTTTGCGATGGGTGGGCCCATAGCGGGGTAAATCACTGGCTTAGGAAGTTTTTTCAAAGTGCTGATGCTTGGACTTGAACTAGGGAGCTCCTAGTCAAACCCAAGACAACCACTTTGAGACCGAGTGCCCGACCACTCGGCCAACCCCACTGGGTTGAGTAAATTAAACTCCGTGCCACTAGAAGTTGACACTTGCCCATCTAAGCAATTGACTAAAAAAAAAAAGTAATTGAAAGAGAAAAATAGGCAAAAGATAGGAACCAAGGTGAGTTAGAGCATCTCCATAAGATTCTCCAAATTTTTGTACTATTTGGAGAATGAACAGTGACTTTTACCTTTAGCTATTCACTTTTTCAAATACACTTTCCAATAAATTCTCTATCTCATTCTCTATCTCATTTAAATATTATTTCTTCATTCCTTCTTTATTCTTTTTTGATCATCATTTTTTCTTTCTATATTCATTCCCAACAATTATATTTTTCAATGAAAAGTGTTATATTCACAACATTTTTTGCAATACTTTCACAAGAATCACATCAAAATCTTATGTGGAGAGTTGTTATTAGTTCTAATTTGACCACCACTAAAATTATATTTTTACTTATCAATATTAGCTAATAACAACATGCTACTAAAAATTTATTGTGAAAACATTTGTGATAGTATTTCTAAATTGGATTTTTCCTTTGTTTCTTTCAACCCGGCCATACGTTTCCTTTTTTCTTTTCTTTTTTTCTTTTTCTTTTCTCTTGATTTTTCTCCACCACACATGTATACCCATTATCTCCATCATCTCCTTTTTTTTCTCAACTTTCCAGTTTCCACTTCATTCCAGAACCTCCCTCTCTCTTTCTTTCTCCAGCTCTCTTACTCTACCTTTTTTTTATAAATTTTTTTCCTTTTTCTACTTGATTCCAAAGCATTAATCCAGCTCTCTCTATGATAAGAAACGGAGAAAGAGGTAGAGAGAGAAAAAACAGATTGGTTTGATGGCTCTGTTCTGCCGCACCTTCGCTCTGCTCTCTGTGCTGCCATGCCTTCCGCTCCGCCATCATCGCTCGTCTTCCTCCCCAACGTAGCCCAGATGGTAGATGGCTTATGTCCTTTTTTTTTTTTTTTTTTTTTGTAGCTTTTATTGTTATGGTTTGATTAATTTTAAGATTATGTTTTTGAGTTGTATTTTGATTATGCTTGAGTTTTTAAAGATGTTTGAGAGAAAGATTGTTGTGTTTGTAGCCGTGAGAGGAGAGAGAAAGAATTGTTTTTTTTTTTATTGAGATGTATGAATTTTTTAAGCAGAGAATGAGAGAAAAAAAGAGGCCACAGAGAGAATGAGAGAGGAAAAAAAAAAGCAATGGAGAGAATGAGAGAAAAAAAGAAATCCAGAGGAGAGAGAAAGAATTGATATAATAAGTAGTTGTTATAATATTTTAATCCAAGAAATTCAATTGCTAGTGTACAGTAGCCTATCAAACTTGATAGGTTACTGTTATAAACTAAAAAAATTTTCGGGTATAGAGAATCTGTTGGAGTTTGTTTTTATGGTCCCATTCTCTATTATAGAGAATATTTGGCCTTTACATAGACCAATGGAGATGCTCGCACGTGGCTTTGGGAAAAGCAAATAAAATAAGAGGCTTTTATGCTTTAGGCAGAGAAACAAAGAGAAACTGAGTTGAATGTGGAAACGTAGGTACGGCAATACAGCTTATTCTAGTCCAAATATTAAAGGTCCGTTTGGTTGGAGGGGTGAAAAAGTGGGCGGATAGAAAATTGTGAAAGGATGGAAAAGATTTTATTTTCTCTCTTTTTTGTTTGGTTGGGAACAGAAAAGCGGAGGGATGGAAAAAATGAGTTTGAATAAATTTACTTATATACCATTGTTAAAGAATGATACCAAATTAAAAAAAAGTGACAAATAACTACACAAAAAAGAGCAATCACCCATAAAATTTTATAAAAATAAAAAACATGTTAAAAAAAAAATCACATCCAGTCAAAATAAAAATAAACTATCACGCCCAAGCCCTAAAAAATCAAAAGAAAAAAAAATTAGAAAAAGAAGAGGCAATGTTAACGCCTAAGGAAAAAAAAAAAAGTGACAGGGGGGGGGGGGCAACATTGTTGCCCAAGGAAGAGAGAAGAAAGAAAAAAATGCAACTTAAATTGAGGGCATTTGTGTAAAATGCATCTTTTAGCACTTTTCCCGCCTCATTTTCTTCCCAAATTGAGAGGATAAAAAAAAGTAGGCTTAGAGGGAAAATTTTCTCTCCTATTTTCTGTCTCTCTTGTTTTCTCTCCTCAACCAAATAGTGAAAAATGCCATTTTCCACCTTATTTTCCTCTCCCTATTTTCCATCCTCCATATTTTCACCCAACCAAAAATACCCTAATGTAAAATTTAAAACATTCAAGTAGAGAAAGCTTCTCAAAAAAGTAGAGAAAGAATTTAAACTAGTAGAGCAGACGAAGCAGGGAGAGAGCAAACAAAGAAGGGAGAGATTACAATGGCTAAAACGAAGAAGAAGATGATGTTGTTGATGATCTAGCAAGCTGATGCTTCAATGATGATCACTAGTTGTTGTAAGTACTAGGTTTTTTCATAAAAACTCAGTTATATTTGTACTGGCCTGAAATGAAAATACCACCGAAAAGCTTCAAAATTCGCCAGAATAGCTGAAACAAGCCGGTACACTCCAATATTTTGGGCGGTACGATTCAGCCCTGTTTCTGTACTAGTTCAAGTGCCGGAACGGAATATTCTGACAGTGCCGGCCGGTACGGTACGAAATCGTCTTCCTTGGTTAGAACTACCCTTGCACTGTAGTGTATTAGACATATAGGATAATGTGGCTAGATAAAAGGCTCCTTTGTCTACGTTTTAGAGAGATTTAGAAACGAAGCTATTATAGTGGAAGAGAGACTCTCAAGTCTGCCATCACAGATCCAAGCAAGGGAATTCCCTGGAGGATTGAGAATGCCATTTTTAGTCTAGGGAAGCTAATTAATGGTTCTGTACACTCCCTACCTAAGTGGTTCATTGTCTAGTACTATTTTTGGCTTTTTTTGATGTTGGAGTTGGCCTCCCCTGTGTTGTCTTTTATAATAATGGAGGCTACTCGCTTGGCTGTTTTGTAGTGTTGGAATAAAATTCTTTTATTCAGAAAAAAAAAAAAAAAAAAAAAAAAAAAGCCATTGGGATACCATTTTGAGTAATATTTCTTTACGTAATTATAATTTATTGCTAATTTTGCGATTCAAATCCTTTCCTCCCTAGACCCTAATATTTGTGCATGGGGAGGTACTAATTAAGTTACAAAACTCTTGGCATATTTCGGTATTCAAGTAACTTGTAACTAGGTGTGTGTAGGGGTAAAATTTGGGTGAACCCAAGCAAAATGAGACCTTGGCCCAACTATTGTGGGTTCAAACTTCAAAGGAGAACCAACTAAATGGGTTCAAAGAAGGAAGCTAGTCAAGCACAAACTTACAATATGTCTTTTCTTTTTTCTTTTTTCTTTTACCTACAAAAACTTATACTTGTGAAGTGACTATCATGCCAAGGGTGCACGGTGATATTTTATATGTCTAATAAATGGTAATGGTGCACAACAGAGGATTAGTTTGAAGACATGAACTTAGAAGAGGAAAAATAGGTGAAACAATACTTTCAATATTTATGAATCACAAATACAACAGAATGAGGAAAATAAAGAAAACGGTGGAGAGAGAGAGAGAGAGAGAGAGAGCATTGTGTTGCTGCTCGTATGGAATATATACCCTTGAGCTACTATTTAAGATGGTTTTAACTTTTAGTTGTTGCTCATGGGCCTCAATAGTATTAGGTCCAGTTGTGGCTCATGGTTATTGTTGGGAAATTTATGACCCCGATTGATAGAATTAACAAGTTTTAAATCCAAGTTGTTAATTAGATTAATTATGAATAAACCTTGTTAATAACAAACAAACATCAATATCATGTCAATAATGAATGCAGCGGAAAAGTAAATAAGACAAGATATGATGACCCAGGAAAACTAATGAAACCAACCAGTTTCACAGTAAAAAACCTGGGGGGAAACCTTCTTGAAAAGCAATCCACTATAGTAAAGAGAAGTTTCAGATCTAGTACAAAACCTTTGTCCCTAAACTCTACAATCCCCGTAGATGAACTCACAGCAGAAACCTTCTACCGCTTTAAAACCTCTGAACTCTTCAATATATGAATGCCACCCTTTTTTTTGTTGCACAGATCCCAATACGTGACTAACTCCTTTGCACGAATTCTAGTACGTGACTCACTCACCAACTTAAGGAAGAAGAATGTTGGCTGCAAAGTTTTTCACTTCATCAACAATGAAGATCAAGAAGCACTTGGTTACAAAACCCAAAGGCGCAAAGACGCAGTAACTTCTTTTAGAGAGAATAAGGCATCGATCACCTTTTGCATATGTTTTCCTTGTATTCTCTTATGTGACGGCTTTTAAAATAAGCCTTATATAAGTCTAGGGTTGTGAGAAAAGAAACCCTACTCAAATACATAAGCCTGGCCCAAAAATCAAAAAGCTGAAATTTTGATTTCTCGTAACCTCGATCGATCGAGAGGTGTCGAGGTTTAATGAATCTCAACAGATAGCAGCTATCGAGGAGGTGTCGAGGGGACAGAAACTTTCTCGATCGATCGACCATCTATTGAGAAGCTATTGAGATTGCGATAAGAATCAGCTGAAGAGCTCGACAGATAGCCAGGTGTCGAGGAGCTATCGAGAAGCTATCGAGCTATCTATCCACAGGTGTCGAGATATCTGTCCAGCTTTATTGAACACCTTTTCTTCACTTGTTTCTTCGTCCAATCTTCATGGCTTTAATACTAGACTTAAACAACATGTTTCTTCAAATATTAAACACAACTTAGATCTACCCAAATACAAATAAAGTGCTTTTTGTCAAAGGATTAGCCAACTACATAAAATATGTCCTTAACAGTTATTTGTTGATGCATATAAATTTACCAACCATTTTTATTTTAAATGAATTGCATAATTATAAGACATTTTAAATTTTATTTATTAATTAATATTATATTGCATCGGCAGAAACACATCACACACTTTTTTTTTTTTTTTTTTTAAGTAAAGAGAAGTCATTCATATTTATTGCTTTAAAATTAGGAAGATACATCAAGATGCAACTGGTGTTGTATCACAACCTACCATCTCCAAAAACTTCATTATACACTTAAGCACATATACAGATAAGCAATACCACAAATTTATTAATTTATTCCAAAATGTGGTATATTATTGTTCATAATCAAGCTGCATTTTCAGTAGCTTTTTTTTTTTTTATGAGATAATTTTTGGTGACTTCTGCAATTTTTGCTACTAGGTCTGTATTCGCATACGAGGTATTTGCAACAGCCTCTTCCTTGACATCATACTCAATTGTGCTTTTGATTATGCATGAATCATTGTCCTTCTCAATGATTTTGAAGCGAACACGAAAAAGAGTAAAGCCTAAATCAATATATCCTCCTCAATCACCTCTAGCTCTTTCATGCGTTTCTCATTGTCAAGCTTTGTGAACTTCTCTTTGTGCACAGTAAACCCATGTGAGGCTAATTCAATGGAAAGGAAATTTAATTAATAATAAAAAAAAGAGATGGAAGCAACTATTCAAATTGAAACTTTAAAGAAAACATAGTAGCATAAAACTAAAAATTGTGAAATATTGTTTTTAAAACAAGATCTTAAAAGAGAATGTGTATGAAATGTGTAATAAAATTTTCCATAATGGAATTAGTAGCATTGACACTACCAATTTGGGTGATGAGTGATGGGATATCATTCACTCACCATCCAAACAAACCCTTATATTCTAGTAGTATTCTAACAATCCCTTTAAACTCATGTTTGGTAAAGTGATATCAACTTGAGTTTAGAAGTCAAAGTACAAAAACGTCCTCCTAGAAGAGTTCTAATAGTATTCCAATGCAAGACACCAACAACATTTTACAAGATTAGAGCATTAACATAGGTAAAGCTATAACATAAAAAAGTAAAGATCCTCCTTCATCAATCACCTCTACTTGTTTCATGCTTCTCATTGTTATGCTTTGTGAACTTCTCTACATGCTCAGTAATCCCAACTGTGCCTAATTCAATGAAAAGAAAGTTGAATGAAAGAAGATGAAGTAATGATTAAAATTTAAACTTTAAAGAAATATTATCATGATTTTTAAGTAGAGTTTGTAGTGTGCCTTATATTAGAATCATATTCTCTCTTCCTTGTGCATGCACATCTATTTCTAAAATAATGAAAGTTGTTAGGACATATGTGTTTTCACTTGTTAAGAACATATGTCATTTATTTATGTAAATTGGCTAATCCTTTGACAAAACGCACTCTACTTGTAATTAGGTAGTTCTAGGTGTTTTTAATACTTCAAGAAACAAGGTTTCAAGATTAAGTGTTGAAGTCATCAAGTCTGTCCAAGAAAAAGCAAGCTGAAGTGCAAATTCATTAAAGCTCGACACTTGCTCGATAGCTACCTCGACACCTGCTATCTGTCGAGATTTAAAATTTCAGATTTTCTGATATGATTTTCTTGGGATCCGTAAATATGCTTTTGGGCCTTCTTTTCTCCAAACCCTAAACATATAAAAGGATTGTTTTAAGAGCCGTCAAGTGTGACATAAGTTGCAAAAGCATTGAGCAATCTCTGTTTAAACAAATTGTGATCAAAGACGAAGTTCTTGACCTAGTTCATCTTCTCTGAAGAAGTTGCTGTGTATTCGCACCATAGGGTTTTGTGACCAAGCATCTTCCTGATCTTCATCGTGTAGGATGAACTGAAGAACTTTGTAGCCAACCTCTCTTCCTTAAGTTGGTATTTTGAAGTCGCGTATTGGGATCCGCGCATTGGTTAGTCACGTACTTGGGAGCTGTGCATCAAAGGTGGGAACTATCGCTACAGATCAAGTCCAATTGGGTATTGGGGTAAGGGTTCAATTGTAGGTTGGTAAGGTACTTGTGATTCTTTTACTTGTAACCGCTTGATTTGATAATAGTGGAGTTTCGGGAGTGGTGACTTGAAAATCACCCGGTGGAGTTTTTACCGCGAGGTTTTTCCCCATTCGTAAACAAATCACCATGTCATTTAATTTCTGCTACATATTTAGTTATTTGGTGATTTGTTTGTGCTTCCACATATTTGCATGTTAAATTAATTAATTAATAACTTGACTAATTAATTAATTGGTGTAATTATAAGGGGTCATTCAGATTGTGGCCTATCAAAAGTCTCCAAATCCATTGTGGAGACTATTTCGAGTAATAGCATATTTACATGCTTATATATGAAAAATTATTAATGTGGTATAAATTTAACTAAAAAGCAGTTTACAAATTGATGTAGATTAGCGTTACTTTAATAATATAATAAATAAATATTCAAATAGTTTTTTTTTTTCTTTCTTTTAATGATTGATGGTACATTTTTTTTTTTTTTTGATACAATGATTGATGATATTAATTTATAAAATTTGTAGCATTCCTAACATATTAAAATAGATCATTACTAATATAAAAAAGACAAAAGAACTTATAAAAAAAAAAAAGACAAAAGAAAATAAATATGCTCTAACTATTAGTTAAATTCAAAACTACCATCTCCTAAATAAAGAAGCCATTCATCTTTATTGCTTTAAAATTAGGAAGATACATCAAGATGCAACTGGTGTTGGATGAAAGATGGAATTTCTTCCATCCAATCTACCGTCTCCTAAATACATTATTTATATCTACCATCTTCAAAAACTTCATTACACACTTAAGTACATATAAAGATAAGAAATACCACGAATTTGTTATTTTATTGCATAATGTGGTATATTATTGTTCGTAATCACTCTGCATTTTTAGTAGCCTTGTTTTTGATGAGATAATTTTTGGCGATTTCTCCAATTTTTGCTACTAGGTCAGTAGTGACGCACGAGGTATTTGCAATAGCTTCTTCCTTGATATCATACTCAATTGTGCTTTTGATTATGCATGAATCATTGTCCTTCTCTATGATTTCAAAGCGAACACGAAAAAGAGTAAGGCCTAAATCAAGATATCCTCCTTCCATCACCTCTAGTTCTTTCATGCGTTTCTCATTGTCATACTTTGTGAACTTCTCTCTTTGCACAGAAAACCCATGTGAGCCTAATTCATTAGAAAGGAAGATTAATTAAAGAAAAAAAAAAGAGGAACTATTCAAATTGAAACTTTAAAGAGAACATAGAAGCAAATAAAGTAGTCATTCATTTCTGACTAAAGAGAGGGGGAAGCTATTTCTCCAAAGTCAATTCTTAGATTGCTTGGTATCATTGGTTGGTGTAAGGTTGAATTTAATAAACTATCTAATTGGCTTTATTCCGTGACCAATTTGCTTGTAATTTAGCACTTAGTAACCCTGTATTTAGGTGGGAAAATTGTAAGGGTAGTGTGTGAGAAGATGTGAAGAAAAGCTCAAGAGTGTGCAAGAAAAACAGAGTCTCGCGACTAGGACTCGCGGGTGGTTCGCGACTGGCAAGCCGCGAAAGGCAGTCATGTGAGAGGCACACTGGGAAGCTGAAGGGTCGTGCTAGCTGTCACGCTACAGGACAAAAGTTTCAGTCTGGTCAGGCCGTTACGTCACGACTTGATTTCGCGACTTGGCCAAGCCGCGAGTTCAAGTCGCCAACTTGCCCTGTTTGGCAAAAACTGACGTTTTTCATTCCCTTCTCACCCTACTATATATACACCCTTATACCCATCATATTGAGAGAGCTTCCAGAGAGAATTTTGTGAGAGAAAACCCTAGAGAAATACAAGATTGATTCATCCCCAATCTTCATCTAAAGAGACTCTACAAATTCCTCTACTATCTTCCTCTCCATTGTCATACCCTTGAGAGGTCATTTACCAAACCCTTGTCTCACCACACCCACGTCTATGAGAAGGTCCATTTAGTGCTTTGGAAAGTAGTTTGGAAAGGAACCAATATACATTGGTTGATGCTATGGTCAAGTAGCGGAATCTGGGAAGCTAGAGAAGAAATAGGTTCGGCGTAACCTCGTTGGAGCAAGAAGCTTGGAGGGCTTAGGTACTTGGATAGATTAGGCTTGGAGGGTCTTCTGCTGTTCATGTATCCCAACTACATTCTTTAGTGGATTATTTGACTGCTTGGAGGGCGGCGGAGAGGTTTTACGCCGAGGACTTCGGTTTCCTCTTCGATAACACATCGTGTGTTGTCCGTGTGTTTGCATCTTCTTTCTCTTACCTTTGCCTTATATTTACTGCTGTGGATGTGTTTATATTTGGCTTAGATTGTTCTATCAATTCAGTTATAAGCTTGTTATCATATTCCGCGCATAAATTGTTTGATATAAAGCTTGAATTGGTATTTTGGTTATTTGGGGTCTAAATGTTCAAAGGTGTTTTATACCCTTTTTGAACTTTCAATTGGTATCAGAGCGGGTGCATTCTTTGTAGTTTGATTACCTGAGTGCGATCCTAGACCCCTTGGCTATGGATGCTGCTGTAAAAAGGGTTATGCTGAATTATGGTATGAGTGTTTGTGAAAATGATTCTATGAGTATTTTTGAGGGATACTCTAAAAAGGAACTCTTAGAGTTAATTAAATCTAGAAAACATGCTAGGATGTTTATTCACATGCTGAAATATTCTCAAAGCAAGAACCACATGCTTCACAATAGGCTATGTGAGTCTACCTCTTTGATTGAGAAATACAAAAGAAGAAATAGATCACTATGTGAAAAGGTTGATAATCTGAAAAAGCAAATCCAATCTGGAATGAGCATGGAAAATAACAATGAATTTTTGTTTGATGGTCAAGAATGCTTGTCTCATGCGTGTATGTTTGTGCACACCTCATTGAAGGTATTCAACTCATGCTTATGGTACCTTGATAGTGGATGCTCTCGTCATATGACAAGAGATAAGTCATTGTTTATGACTCTTAAAGAGAAGGCATGTGATTATGTGACTTTTGGTGATGGGAGTCATGCTCAAGTCCTCAGGAAAGGAACGGTTGAAATACCGGGACTACCTTTGCTGAAAGAAGTACTATACATCAATGGATTGAAGGCAAATCTCCTTAGTATTACTCAAATATGTGATGAAGATTTTCTAGTTCAATTCTCAAAGAAGGGGTGCATAATCATTGATGAGAAAGGGATTCAAGTCTTGGAAGGAAATAGGACTACTGATAATTGCTATGGAGTTGTACCTACGACACCTTATTCGTGTAGAAATGCTCGTGTTGATATGCTGAAACTGTGGCATCACAAGTTTGGACATGCAAACTTCAAACAAGTATGTAAAGTTTCTAAACTTGAGGCCGTTGAGGGACTTCCAAAGTTTGGAAAGGTGGAGAAGACTATATGGGAAACAAGCAAAAGCAAATCATCCAAAGGTGAATGTGATTGCTACCTCACGGTGTTTGGAACTTCTTCACGTAGATCTCATGGGGCCTACAAGAACTGAAAGCCTGGGAGGAAAGAGATACATTATGGTGATAGTTGATGATTTCTCAAGGTACTCTTGGGTGGAATTCCTCAGAGAAAAATCTGAAGCATGTGATAAATTGCAGAAATTATGCAAGAGATTGCAAAATGAAAAAGGAGTTCCCATAGTCAAAATCAGAAGTGATCATGGGAAGGAATTTGAGAATACGAAATTTGAATCATTTTGTGAAGAGCATGGTATCAAGAAGGAATTTTCAGCTCCAAAGACTCCTCAACAAAATGGGGTGGTTGAAAGAAAGAACCGGGTGATCCAAGAGATGGCTAGAGTCATGTTACTCAACAAAAACATTCCTCAAAGGTTCTGGGCTGAAGCTGTGAACACAACTTGTCATATTTGTAACAGAGTCTATTTCTGAGCAGGGACAAAGAAGACGTCATATGAAATATGGAGAGAAAAGAAACCCAAGGTAAAGTATTTCAGAGTATTTGGGAGCACATGGGCTCTATTCTAAATGACAGGGAAAATCCAGGAAAATTTGATGCTAAGAGTGATGAAGGGATACTCCTCGGATACTCCACAAATAGCCGAGCTTATAGAGTGTACAACAAACGCACTAAGACGGTGATGGAATCAATCAATGTGGTCATAAACGACACCATATCTGAAAAGGAAATTGATGATGATGGAAAGGGGCTCAAGCTCAAGGAAAATGAGGATGATAATGATATGCCTCTAAGTGATGATGCTGAGAAAGTAACACCCGAAAAGGAGACCACACCTCCTGTATCAAGAAGAGAGACTAGATCAACACAAGAAGTCTCAAGTCCACTCACTCCTCCAAAAATTCAAACCCCAATTTCTCGAGACGAGGAACTCTCAACTTCCAAGAAACCTTCATCAAGAGTGACACTTAATCACCCATCAAGTAATATCATTGGGGATGTGAACGAAGGACTTCGTTTGAGAAAAGGGCTGAAGTGTACTGCTAACCATGTAACATACAACTGTTATTTTGCTCAATTTGAACCCAAAAAGGTAGAAGAAGCACTGAAGGATGAAAATTGGGTAGAGTCTATGCACCAGGAACTACACCAATTTGTTAGGAATAATGTGTGGGAATTGGTTCCAAGGCCTGAAGATACACATGTGATCGGCACCAAGTGGATTTTTAAGAAGAAAACAGATGAAGATGGTGAAGTCATCAGAAATAAGTCTAGATTGGTGGCTCAAGGGTATACTCAGGTGGAAGACATAGATTTTGATGAATCTTTTGCTCCGGTAGCAAGACTCGAATCCATTTGGATTCTTCTTTCCATAGCATGCATCATGGATTTTAAGTTGTACCAAATGGATGTAAAGAGCGCCTTCTTAAACGGCTTTCTCAATGAAGAAGTTTTCGTTGAACAACCAAAGGGATTTGAAGATCCTCACTTCCCGGGTCATGTATTAAGATTGAAGAAAGCTTTGTATGGATTGAAGCAAGCACCAAGAGCATGGTATGATCGTCTCACTACTTACCTAGTGGATCATGGGTTTAAGAGAGGTCAAGCAGATCGCACATTGTTTGTTAAAAGAGATGAAAAATCTCTTCTTGTTGCTCAAGTGTACATGGATGATATCGTATTTGGTTCCACAATTGATAAACTAGCTCATGAGTTCTCTGAAGAAATGAAAAGGGAATTTGAAATGAGTATGGTGGGAGAGTTGAACTACTTCCTTGGACTTCAAGTGAAACAACAGAGAGATGGAATATTTATTTCTCAAGAAAAGTATGCCAAAAATCTTGTCAAAAGATTTGGTCTGGACTCCAAGAAACATACATCTACTCCCATGAGTTCCTCAGCAAAGTTAAGCAAAGATGCAGCCGGCGTTGACATTGATCCAACCCTTTATCGGAGTATGATTGGTAGTCTCCTCTATCTCACAGCTAGCAGGCCGGATATTGCATTTAGTGTCGGAGTCTGTGCAAGATTTCAAGCCGCTCCTAAAGAATCCCATTTAACAGCAGTTAAGCGAATCATTCACTATGTAAATGGCACATTTGACTATGGGATTTGGTATACAAAGGATTCGAATGAGTGTTTGGCAGGATATTCTGATGCTGACTGGGCAGGGTGCATAGATGATAGAAAAAGTACTTCTGGTGGGTGTTTCTATCTTGGAAACAACTTAGTTTCATGGATGAGCAAAAAGCAAAATTCAGTATCACTGTCAACGGCTGAAGCTGAATACATTGCAGCAGGAAGTTGTTGTGCACAACTGCTATGGATGCGAAAGCTACTACATGACTATGGCATTTCTTAAGACACCATGTGTGTGTTCTGTGATAATACGAGTGCCATAAACTTGTCAAAGAATCCGGTTCAGCACTCCAAATCAAAGCATATCGAGATCCGTTATCATTTCATTTGGGACTTGGTAGAAGACAAGACAGTGTGTCTAGAATTCATCAATACTGACAATCAAAAGGCAGACATTTTCACCAAACCTCTTGATGGCCCAAGGTTTGAATCCTTGTGTAAGACAATTGGTGTCAGTATCATTCCTTAAACTCAATCCTCCATGACATATTTTTTTTTGCTTTATGTGTCTTTTGTGTGTATTGTGTTTGTCTTCTTTGTGTTGTTCTGTTTGTCTTTTGTGTGTGTCAAAAATCCAAAAACACATAAAAAATTTGAAAATCCAAAAAGTTTGATTACTTTGTTGAGTGTTTGTCTCAAAGCTTGTTTAGCCTTGTACCTTTGTACCAATGGCTTTGTGCATTTAACGAGCATAGCTTGTCTCTCATGCACTCATATCATTGTGAAAGAAATTTTGAAATCTATGTGATTGTTGTAAATAGATCTTCAACCTTGTCATGAATGATTAGTGAATGGTTTTGTTGATTTTGAGACATGCATAGACTCATGCCTATATATCTTCCCACTTTTTATTTTTTATGCTTAACAAGAGCTCTCTAAATGTAAATCTCCAAATGAAAAGAGATATAGAGCTGCAAAAGCCTATCGCACACACTAGTATTTGACTAGGAAAAAGGGAAAGTGACCAAAATAAAATGTGTGATGCTCAAAAAGCCAAAGGCTAACTCATCAATTGAAATATCAAAAATTTCAGGCATCTATCTCACAATGAGATTCTCTTTGCTCAAATGTTGCAAACAATATGTTGAATATGGAGCCAAATGAAAAACTTCAAAAGATTGGTATCAAGTACTTATGGGAGGTCATATATGCATGTTTCTATAATTGAGATAGGTCACATTATCTAGTGCTAGTTGTGTATGCCTTGATTGAATTGATCATTGAAGCTTCACATTGGACTAAGAACTATCTCATTTTTGATATCCACACACATCACACAAGTCTATGTTTAATGAATGCCATATTCATTTGTGTGATTGTACTTGTTTAAATACGTTTTCACATGCTCAATCTTAGTGAACAAACACAAAAAGATTTTTGAGTTTTTTTGTTTTGTTTTTGGAAAGTACTTTGTTTTTACAAAATTGTGAAATTTTCTCAAAAACAGTGGTACCCTGTTTTTGGCGACTAAGTCGCGGGTCAGCACAGTCGCAAGCCCTAGTCGCGAGCTTAGTCAGAGATTTTCGCGACTTACTGGGGAGTTACTACTCTAGTTGCGAAAAATACTTAGAAAATTTTTAAAAAATTTTTGTTTTGCTTTTTTCGCGGCTCATTTTGGCGGCTTGTTCGTGGGTGGAAGGTTCAATCGCGAGGTTTACTCAGAGATTTTCGCAGCTCAGCTCGCGACTCTCTCGCGGCTAAACCTTTCAGTCGCGAAAAACACTTAGAAGATTTTTTCTAGAATTTTACCTTCACATTGTTTCGCGGCTTGATCTGGCGACTTACTGGCGACTTAGACAAGTCGCGAAAATCGTGTGTTTTGCATTTTCAAGACAGTTTTAAAATTGTTTTCTGTTTTCCCTCGTCCTTGTTTAACTGTTTATTGTGTTCCTCTCTTTGCACTCACAAACACTCCGTGTTTCTTGCTATAAATCTTCCATTTCTGCATCACTTTCTCTCAAATCTTCAACTAAAAGGTATGGGTTTTATTCCTTATCCTTTATACTTTCTGATTTGGGCAATTTTTTTTTTGCTTTGTGAAGATGTTGTGGTCTATTGTGATTTATCTTGTTTGAACATGGGTCTCTGATTTTCGGATCATACTGCTTGCATATGCTGATCCATGCCATGATCACCTTTATCTTGTGTTCTGTTTGTGGTGCTGGTAGCTTAATCACTCATTATCATGTTTTGACCCTCAACTTCAATTGTTTAGGGTTTCCTTCATTATCCATAGTATGACACTATCATATTGCTAATAATGGGTGCTATCTCGTCTGGTGTTTGTGTGTGAATTTAATCCTAGTGCAGAGTGAAAATGTCTCCATTCAAGAGATCAGCTGTAAAAGGAGGAAGCAGCAAAGGGACGGAACATGTCATTGAAATTGACGATTTCTCTCCTAGACCAAAGCGAGCTCGCTCCTCATCTGGTGTGTTAGATCTCACCAAGTTTCGATCGTATGCTGCCTTCCAAACTCATGAAAATTTCTTCAAAAAGGCAACACCTCTGATTGAAAGAGTCCTTGACCAACATTCTCTGTTTGACACCAACATTCCACAATGGTTTGCTCGCAAGGACTGGAATTATCTTCTCTCTGACCTTGATGATGCATATGAAGATTTGGTAAAAGAGTTTTATGCAAATGCAATTATTGAAGGAGATGAACTTAAGTGCTGGGTTAGAGGAAAAAGTTTCTCGGTCTCTCCTGCATATCTAGAAAAGATTCTGCACATCAACAGGCCAATTCTTGGGATATCTCCAATCTATGATGACTTTCATCCGGATGAAGAATTACTTAAAGCAGCTCTTGGGGACAATCTCGAATTTTCCTCAAATGGGAATTCAGTCAGTGTTTCATCTCTTCCTCTAAAATTGAGAGTGCTCACGATCATCATGTTTCATAACTTGTATCCCCTTTCCAGCACAGGGTAAATGAATCTCGGACGTGCACTGTTTCTTCATGATCTGATTTTTGATGTCGAGATTGACATCTGTGCTCATATCTTTCATATCCTTTGCAAAACTGTTCTAAGAACAGAATCAAGAATGTGCATCCCATTTTGCTGTCTCATCTCCCAGATTCTAAAGCGGAAAGGGATCTATCCGTCTGAAAACGAAGTTCCCTATGCTAAACCATGTCCAATCAACATGCGCACATTCAACGCTAGTATTGGTCACAGTAAGAAGGGAATCAAAACAGAAGCTTTCGCGTCCCACAGTGGCTCGCGCTCGAGTTCACTCCCCACTGACGAGAGACTAGACTCTATTATAGCTTCTGTTCGTGAGCTGAGTTCAAAGATGTCCAATTTTTCTTCTATCTTGCATCATCTCAACTCTCGATGGGATACAAAGTTTACTTCGATTCAAACTCAATTGGATGAAATTCAAAGAAAGCTCGAAGATAGTGACGACTAGCTATTCCTTGACAAAAAGGGGAAGATGCTGTTGGCAGGAGGAGAGCTCAACGAAAGGGGGAGATTTCAACTAACAGATTTGTGTTTACTGTTTTTGTCTACCCTTGTTTTTTTTACTATTCTATATCAAACTTATTTTCTTTAGCACTTATATAGTATGATGTTATTCAGCTTTTAGCATTGTTTGTTTGTCTTTTGTACCCATTGTTGCTTTTGTAAGCTTTGAGGGTTGTTTCTAGCACTTTTGCATGATTGTAGGCTTGTATGGTTTGTGCCATGTATTTGCAAAAACTTTGCTTATGCAGCCTTTGTGCTTTGTGTTTTGGTACTTGCTAATGCTTTGCATTACCCTAAGTACAACACTCTTGTGCCCTTGTAGGATTGTTCCTAGATGCATATATGTTTGTATGCATTGGTTGAGTGTTGGACTTGCAAATGATTCTCTTCAATTGAGTTTATCATTTTTGCATGTCCGGATGTTCATTCCTTGTGTGAATGAACATAGTAATCACTTTTGCTTAAGTGACTATTGGTGTTGATCTTGCCATGAATTATTGCTTTTATGCCTATGTTCATTTTTGCTTGATCATGCTTATTTTGCTCCATATGCATATTAAGTTTTCTGCGTACAATGATATTGCTATGTTATTGTGTTTCAGGAGTTACTTATTCATATGTTCAAGAGCTTTTCAGAATCTACAGTTAGGTGTGAGTGAGTTTTCCAACTGTTCCCAACTCACGTTTAAGTCTAGAGTCTGTTGTAGGGTTTTGTCACGAAATAGCCAAAAGGGGAGATTATAAGGTTGAATTGAATCAACCATCTAATTGGCTTTATTTCATGACCAATTTGCTTGTAATTTAGCACTTAGTAACCCTGTATTTAGGTGGGAAAATTGTAAGGGTAGTGTGTGAGAAGATGTGAAGAAAAGCTCAAGAGTGTGCAAGAAAAACAGAGTCTCACGACTAGGACTCGCGGGTGGTTCGCGACTGGCAAGCCGCGAAAAGCAGTCACGTGAGAGGCACACTGGGAAGCTGAAGGGTCGCGCCAGCTGTCACGCTACAGGACAAAAGTTCCAGTCTGGCCAGGCCGTTACGTCGCGACTTGATTTTGCGACTTGGCCAAGCAGCGAGTTCAAGTCGCCAACTTGCCCTGTTTGGCAAAAACTGACGTTTTGCATTCCCTTCTCACCCTACTATATATACACCCTTATACCCATCATATTGAGAGAGCTTCCAGAGAGAATTTCGTGAGAGAAAACCCTAGAGAAATACAAGATTGATTCATCCGCAATCTTCATCTAAAGAGACTCTACAAATTCCTCTACTCTCTTCCTCTCCATTGTCATACCCTTGAGAGGTCATTTACCAAACCCTTGTCTCACCACACCCACGTCTGTGAGAAGGTCCATTTGGTGCTTTGGGAAGCAGTTTGGAAAGGAACTAATATACATTGGTTGATACTATGGTCAAGTAGCGGAATCCGGGAAGCTAGAGAAGAAATAGGTTCGGTGTAACCTCATTGGAGCAAGAAGCTTGGAGGGCTTAGGTACTTGGGTAGACTAGGCTTGGAGGGTCTTCTGCTGTTCATGTATCCCAACTACATTCTTTAGTGGATTATTTGACCGCTTGGAGGGCGGCGGAGAGGTTTTACGTCGAGGACTTCGGTTTTCTCTTCGATAACACATCGTGTGTTGTCCGTGTGTTTGCATCTTCTTTCTCTTTACCTTTGCCTTATATTTACCGCTGTGGATGTGTTTATATTTGGCTTAGATTGGTATTTTGGTTATTTGGGGTCTAAACGTTCAAAAGTGTTTTATACCCTTTTTGAACTTTCAGTTGGGTTCAAGATTACTTCTATATTTATCAGTTTGTATTGCTTTATCAATTATCATACGTGGTGTATATGTTTTCTTCAGAATAGTCCCAATCCCTCCATCATCTTCTATGACCTCAATCTTCTCAACGATACTTCCATCTTATACAAGAAGTTTTGCTAGCCCAAGCCTGCCATAAAGCTCCCATGCTTCACTAGCGGGCACATTTACCTCCAGCTCGTGTGAGAGTTGCCCAGACATCTTTTTTTAAATGCACTTGCGGAAGCAAATATGTTGGGATGTGTTAGGCATGTTCTTTCCTTGTGATATATATAGGCTCCAAATTTGTGTGAAGATTAGTAAAGTGTCTTATCATTGAATAGGGTTCAAATATTGCCTACACCAAAAATCAATTGGTGTCTTAGCCTAATGATAATAGCAATCATTATGGAATATAATGGATTCCATATGTTGAAGTTCTAACCTATTTATTAAAAAGTTTATGTTTGAACTAAAGGAAAGAGGGTGAAAATTTAGGTATAGTACATTAAATGTTGTACATTAGGTTTCTCATTTGAATGAACACCTGGTTGTTACTTTTACATTTAATTTTCTTTGAAAGGAAGAACACTATTTGGATGTAGCCCAACCAGGTTGAACTCATCAAGCCCTTATTAAAAAAATTTTAACTTTATATTTTTATGATCCGTTTTCTATGTAGGTTTGTATATCAAGCAGTGGTGGCTACAAGATTTTTTGTCCAAGGGGGTCATTAAGAAATATAAATTATATAAAATCTAAAATCAAAGAGAAATTGAATATATTGACCTCACAAAATGAGATATTTTCTGGTTGCCTCAGTCTGAAGGAAGATTGTTCATGTCAACAGGACTATGCTTGGAAGATGAATTTTGAGTTGGAGATTAATCTTGTGGTCTACATGATTTCCTTTTTAAGAATATATTCATAGTACAGGCAAAAGAATAAAAGATAAACTATAAGTTGATTTAACATTTTTTTTTTTCAAATGCAATAAACATGTTAATTATTGTTGTTAAATAAAACTTTAATTATTATTACTTAGAATATTTTAATTTATTAGTTTATGTCTTTTAGTCTTTACCGTTCTTTTATTGAACTCAAAAGACATTTTAAGCCTAAATGTTTACAATTATTTAATTTTTTATTAGTTTACAATTCTTCAATTCGTTTTCAATTCTTTAATACTTTAGTTTACTATTTTTTGCTAATATTGATTTATCAGTTTACAATTCTTTAATTGTTTCATTTTCTTAGTGTTAATGCTCCTACTGTACTGATTGATCCACTCAACTAGCCAACGAACACCCCCACTCACAAGTCACAAATTTGGTCAGAGACTCAAAAAGTGCAAAAACTCAAAAATTTTACAGTGTGGAAAAATTTCAATTTATCAAAATCACTATTGCAAATTCACTTAACAATGTAATTGCCCATTGACCTCAACTTGCAAAAACAAAAACAAATTCATCACATAACTCAATGAATTGATATTAACCAAACCTGAATCAATTTTATTTAGAGAACCAAATATCGTGATTCAGGCGTAAGATTTAACAAAATTGATGAAAATTAATTAATAATTTTAAATGTTTTTATTCACCTCTGGTACCATAAGGTGATGCATGATGAGAGAGGGAGAAAAAGAGAGAGTTTAGCATGTGAGTGTGACAGATAGAATGATTAATGGTCACAATATATTGTGTGGAAGACATTCCTAAGATATATATATATATATATATATTTTGTGTGTATTTTTCCTCTTGTAAAACATTTTAATTGGGTTGGATTCTCATTCACACACAAATTTTTGGGGCCTATTTCTATTGGTTCCACTCATTTTTTTGGACGGTGAGTTCAATTATTGTCTTCACATTACCTATGAGTATATTATCACATGTTAGAGGAACTCAACGATGAGGTCAATAATGATACGTAGCCTTCAACATTGATCTTGACAATATAAACAAAGAAAAATTCTAGTACCACAAAGGTTTTCACACAACTTCTTGCCATAATTGTGATGTGGCAAAGTGTGATTGGTGAAGAAAAAATTGTGAGTCCATGTATAAGTGATGATTAATCACTCACAATCTGGCACGTCACAATTGTGACAAAAAGTTGTGGAATAATTTATAGTCCTAGAACTGCACATAAATAAAACTTCAGGTACTTCAAGACTGAGTGTAAGTACCATTAGGTGATCCTGTTGGAAATATAATAGTAAATAAACAAGTTTGATTCAATAAAGACCATCCCATATAATTAACAAGAATATAAATTAGCAAGAATAGAATAAGGAGAAAAATTGAAGAACAGACTTGTAGTGCTATAGAATTATGCATAGAGCGTTACTTTTAAAAGTAAACTTTTTTCATCTAGAGTAAAACTCAATGTGACTAGTTCTCTAGGCCAAATAATCCCTCATGGTTTGACTAGTGTCAACTTTCGTGATGGGTGCACTTCCACTCATAGAGGTTCAAAAACAATCTTCTATAATGCCTTTATGTAGAACAAGTATAAATTGTCAAAAAATATGTGATATAGAATGAAAACTATGTCTGATGGAGAATAAGAGCAAAAAAAAAAAAAAAGTTAGGGGAAAAGGCATTCCCCCCCCCCCCCCCTTCCTATGTTTGCAGTAACTCTCAATTTCCCTCATTATATTTGAAACCAACTTGCTAAGGACATATTTGATGTAATTGGCTAATCCTTTGACAAAACACACTTTACTTGTAATTGGGTAGATTTGGGATGTGTTTGATACTCTAAAGAACAATAGTTCAAGTCTAGTATTGAAGCCATGCAAGTATGTCCAAGAAACAAGTGAAGAAGTGCTGATTTATTAAAGCTCGACAGTTGCTCGACAGATTGTTATCGAGGTATCTATTGAGGTATCTATCGAGATTTAATGAGGCTCAACAGATACTATCTATCGAGGCATCTATTGAGGTTACGGGAATTCAAATGTTCATATTTGATTTTCGGCCCATGTTTATGTATTTGTGTAGGTTTTCTCTTTTCACAACCCTAGACCTATATAAAGCTTATTTTAGAGGCCGTCACATAAGAGAATACAAGGAGAACATATGCAAAAGGTGACTGATGCCTTATTCTCTCTAAAAGAAGCTATTGTGTCTTTTGCGCCTTAGGGTTTTGTAACCAAATGCTTCTTGATCTTCATTGTTGATGAAGAGAAGAACTTTGCAGCCAACATTCTTCTTCTAGTTGGTGATTGAAGTCGCATACTAGACCCGAGCAATTGGTTAGTCACGTACTGAGATTTGTGCATCAAAAGGGTGGCGTTCATATATTGAAAAGTTCAGAGGTTCTGAAGCAGTAGAAGGTTTCTGCTGTGAGTTCTTCTACGGGGATTATAGAGTCTAGGGACAAAGGTTCTGTATTAGATCTGAAACTTCTCTTTACTATAGTGGATTGTTTTTTGGGAAAGTTTCCCCCTAGGTTTTTTACTATAAAACTAGTTTGTTTTATTGGTTTTTTTGGGTCATCATATTTTGTCTTATTTATTTTTCTGCTGCATTATTTTGACATGATACTGATGTTTGTTTGTTTTAACAATTTTTATTCATAATAAACCTAATTAACAACTTGGGTTTAAAACTTGTTAATTCTATTAACTGGAGTCTAAATTTCCCAACACAACCAATTTCCCCTTCTATGATTGGAAAATGAGCAAATACTTTAAATTTGTTACTTTTTCAGTTAAATCCAGTGAAATTATAATTATTACAAATGCAATCTATGAAAACAATAATACAATCTTCAACTTTTTCTTTTCCTTGTGGTGTACAACTAATAATTTCTTTAAAATTTTTTGTTAGATTTAACTAATAATAATATCGTGATTCAAGTGTAAGATTTAACAAAATAGATGAAAATTAATTAATAATTTAAAATGTTTTAATTCACCTTTGGTACCATAAGGTGATGCATGATGAGAGAGACAGAAAAAGGGAGAGTTTAGCATGTGAGTGTGACAGATAGAATTATTAATGGTCACAATATATTGTGTGGAAGACATTACTAAGAGATTTTTTTTTTTTTTTTTTTTTTGGTGTATTTTTCCTCATGTAAAACATTTTAATTGAGTTGGATTCTCATTCACCCACAAATTTTTGGGGCCTTTTTCTATTGGGTCCTCCCATTATTTTTGGACGGTCAGTTCAATTATTGTCTTCACAATTTTTATTTTTATTTCTTTTTCAAATGGGCCCCCAGGTCATGGCTTAAATTGCTTAGGCCTAGGCCGGTCCTAACAACTTTTCTTTTCTCCCCATAAGAAACTATGCTTGATTTTATCAAATCAAGTAAGGATTTGGTAGTTTTCTTTTCTCCTTTTTCTTTTTCTTTTTATTTTTATTTAATTTTTTATTTTGAAGAGAAGATAGAAAAACTTTACTAATAAAAGAAGATAATTACAAAGTGATGATAAAAAAGGGTGGATCTCCTGTCGAGAATTGAAAAACTCAGTACAAAAAGAGCTAGAAGAGGACCTAAACCTACGAATATATATATTATCACATGTTAGAGGAACTCAACGATGAGGACAATAATGATACGTAACCTTCAACATTGATCTTGACAATATAAACAAAGAAAAATTCTAGTACCACAAAAGTTTTCAAAACTTCTTGCCATAATTGTGATGTGGCAAAGTGTGATTGGTGAAAATAAAATTGTGGGTCCATGCATAAGTGATGATTAATCACTCACAATCTGGTACGTCACAATTGTGACAAAAAGTTGTGAAATAATTTATAGTCCTAGAACTACTCATAAACAAAACTTCAGGTACTTCAAGGCCGTGTGTAAGTACCATTAGGTGATACTGTTGGAAATATAATAGTAAATAAACAAGTTTGGTTCAACAAATACCATCCCAAAGAATTAGCAAGAATAAAAATTGGCAAGAATGTAAACTAGCAAGAATAGAAAATAAGGAGAAAAATTGAAGAACAGACTTGTAGTGCTATAGAATTATGCATAGAGTGTTACTTTTAAAAGTAAACTTTTTTCATCCGAAGTAAAACTTAGTGTGACTAGTTCTCTTGGCCAAATAATCCCTCATGATTAGACTAGTGTCAACTTTTATGATGGGTGCACTTCCACCCACAGAGGTTCAAGAACAATCTTTTAATGCCTTTATGTAGAACAAGTATAAATTGTCAAAAAATATGTGATATAGAATGAAAACCATGTCTGATGGAGAATAAGAGCAAAAGAAAAAAAAGTCCCCCCCCCCCCCCCCCCCCCCTTTTCTATGTTTGCGGTAACTCTTAATTTCCCTCATTATATTTGAAACTAGCCAATTTCCCATTCTATGTTTGGAAAATGGGCAAATACTTTAATTCGTTACTTTTTTAGTTAAATCTAGTGAAATTATAATTATTACAAATGCAATCTATGAAAACAATAGTACAACCTTCAACTTTTTCTCTTCCTTGTGTTGTACAACTAATAATTTCTTTAAAAGCGTTAGATTTAACTGAGAAAATAACAAGTTGGGAGTATTTGCTCATTTCCTAAACATTGGGGGGGGGGGGGGGGGAATTGGTTGATTTAAAAAATATAAGAGGGAATTGTGAACTACCCCAAATATAAAGAGGGAAAACAAGGGAAATGTGTTTTTCCCTTAAAAGTTGGATTAAGATCTTTTAGAGTTCCTAAGGTACTCTACTAAATAAATTTCTTTTAATCTTAACTCTTCATTTTATAATAAATAGTTCTGATAAAGCCGCATCATTAATTTAATAAAAAAAAACCTTAAAATAATGATGTCATATCAACTAATTAAAAAAAAAAAAAATTGACATGTCAGATCTTAAGCACTATGTTTCTGACAATATACTATGTTGTGGGAGATTATCCTATATCATTAATTTATTTGTTTGTTTGTTTTTTTTTTTTTGGGTGAAATAATACAGGATATTATTTCAGTTGGATTCTCATTGACCCACATCCACAATAATTGGGGCCTTTTTCTAATGGGGTTCACCTAACTTGTTTTGTTTTGTTTTTGATAAAATCAATTATTGTCTTCACTATTTTGGGCGGTTCCACCGGTCCTTGTTAGAAGTCCTATTGACAATTCATGTTTTTTATTTTTTACAAAAGCAACAATGTAAAAGAGTTGGTCGTATTTTAAAGGACCTAAACTTATGTCTGCGTTGTCAAAGCTTGAATCACATATATATTAGAACTCATCAATGAGGACAACGATGATATGTAAATTAAAATAAATAATTAGACAAAACCATGAATCGTTTGCCTACAAAAAATGAAGCATTCGAATCTAATAGCTTGTGTGGATGGAGGGAGGGTAGATGAGAGTAGAGTAGAGGGAGGGAGCGTAAATTAAATTACCTTATTTGGATGTTTTTTAAGGGGGGGGGGGGGGGAATTTTTAAAAAGGTTTTGAGAGGTTCTAATTATTTCTAACTCCTTATTTTTTATTCCCTTAAATTGAAGAGATTTAGAGAGAGAGAGAGAGAGTAGAGTATAGAAATTCTTAACTAAATGAATTACCAAATTTACTTTTACCATACTAACAACATTACAAACTATGAAAAGACTAATTATTTTCCTGACTTTACTTAACATTTAAACAATGTAGAGGATAATCATTCCCCTCTACAGTCCTTCCCATTACTTTCCTTCCCTTTACTTCCCTCTACTCTTCTCTCCCTCTAAACTTCCAAACATAGCATAAGGTGGTGTGAACTTTGTGATCAATACAATCAAGGCGCAAGGCCAAGGTCCATTGTATTATAGTAGAACAACCATTATATTAGACATATAGGTTACCATTTCAAGTAATATTGCCCTTGCACTCTAATATAGAAAAGCTAACTAATAGGCTATGCTCTGTGATGTGACATTTGTCTTAGATTCAAATTTTTATTTATTTTGAGTTTAAATTACACTTTTTCAATTTATCATATTATCCTTCTCAATCTATTATTATTATTTGATAATTTTATTAGTGGTTTGAGAATTTTGCTTTTTACATGTGAATATACGATTTATTAATTTATGTAAAATAATTTTATTTTAGACTAAAATTTTGTTTATTTGAAAGAATACTAAACACAAATAGTTACACTTGTTTATGCTTTATTAATTTTAATTAACCTTATAAAAATGGTGAAAATTCATTTGAAAGTTGTTTAAATGTTTTTAGATAACTGGCAAAGTCTCTGATGGTTGTATAAGAGATTTGGGGTTCAATCCTCGCCTATACCAAACATTGATTGGTGTCTTGGTCTGATGATAAAAAGCTATTATTAAGAGCGGACGCTATAAGTTGAAACTCTCTAAAAAAAAAAAAAGGTTTTTAGACATGTTTTTAGTAAAATTTTGTTAATGTTTACCATTTTAGTACCTTTATTTTGTTAATCTCTTATTTGATGACAAAAGACTTTACTAGTTGAGCTAACTGGAATCCACAACACCAAAACTTTTTATCTGTTGTATTCTTAATAGGATGGAAAACTTTATATTTTTTATCTTTTTTGCTTAGATATTAGGGTGGGCTAATCTATAACTATATATCTCTAAAATCTAAAGCATTGCATTTATTGTTGCTACACTCTTATGAAACCACCCCATCCTCCACGTCATTGCCACATCATTATTTTATCTATATTTATTTTTTACTTTTAATTTTTTTTGACATTATTAAATATGTAAATATATTGGCTTTATAAATTGATCTTAAGCAGTTTTAACTTTACATATTTATCTACTTTGATTTTAATGATATAACCAAGTATTGTCTATACATATTCCTCTTAGACTGTTTTAACTTTATGTATAATTTTGTCCCTTTATCTTCCTTTATTTTGTCTCTTCTTATTCTCATATTCTTACTATAAATTTGTCACTCTCTCCCATTTGTTGCATATTTTATTTTCCCACACAAAAAGGTCCTCTCTCTCTCTCTCTCTCTCTCTCACACACACACACTTTTTTTTTAATTACATTTTTTGTTGGATTTTTTATGAAATTGAATTTTGGACATGCTTCCTAGTGGTTTGATGGATTTGAATTTGGATGTGCTTACTAGAGGTCCCTCAAATTTGAATTTTGGACGTGCTTCCCAAAGGTTTAAGGATGAGGTCTAAGGATTGGAATTTTGGACGTGCTTCCTAGAGGTCTGTTGAAATTGAATTTTGGACATGCTCCCCAGAGGTCCAAGGATTTGAATTTTTGACGTGCTTCCCATAGGGCCATTGAAATTGAATTTTAGACATGCTTCCCAGAGGTCCGATGGAATTGAATTTTGGACGTGCTTCCTAGAGGTCCATTGAAATTGAATTTTGGACATGCTTTCCAGAAGTCTAAGGATTTGGATTTTGGATGTGCTTCCGAGAGGTCCGTTGATTTGAATTTTGGGCGTGCTTCCTAGAGGTCTAAGGATTTGAATTTGGATGTGCTTCCCAAAGGTCCCTTGAAATTGAATTTTGGACGTGCTTCCCGAAGGTCCAAGGATTTGAAGTTTGGATGTGCTTCTCAGAGGTCCGATGGATTTTTGGAAGGCATTATTTATGCCGATGTGTGTGGGCCCTTTACCCTAGTATCTGCAACATAAATATTTTCAATTAGAAATAGAGTTGTCCATTGAAAAGAGTTTGGCATACCTAACGAATGCCCCTAGTTTGGGACATATTCCATGCCTTGATAAATGTTGAGTGTGGATAGTTGACTAGATGTTGCACCATTCGAGAATATGGAAAATGATCATAACCTTCTGTTCTTGGTTTCTGAAGAAGAATGAAGATTTTTCCTGGGACTTTTGAATTTTTTTTTTTGAAAGATTTGGAAATCTTGAATTTTTTTTTTTGGTTGTTGGATCTCGTCTGCGTTGTACACGAATATGGAGTTCTCAGAGAATATAGAGCACAAGATATTATGAGGCTGGAAACTGAGACACCATACCACGCATATATAATGTAGAAACTACATTGGAACAGAAACATATAATCAGTACCTAGCCTCATCAATGTTCATAAAACGTGGAGGAACAAATGCCATCGTCTGCATAACTTCTCTGCCCTCCTGCATCACGAATTAATTAAATTAGTGATTACCAGGATATACCAAAAACTCAATACAATTCAATTCCTTTAAAATGATTGACTAATTAATTAATAGAAGGTTGATACTTGCACACACTTTTTTTTATAGGTTACTTGCACGTGCGTGCACACAACTTATCAAATGGCAAATCAAATTAAAAGGCAGGAAATGTGAACGGTTTTAGACCCCTTAAAACAACCAGATTAACCTAGTTAATTAGCCAAGTGATTAACTTAGTCAATTTAAGCAATTCTAGGTTATCACAAACATACAATCATATCAAAAGTATAAAGCAGCGGAAATATAAAAGACACAATGATATGATCACCTAAGAAACCACACGGTAAAAACCTGGGGAGTATTTGACCTAGTTATCCTCAAGGTAAACCTGAATCCACTATGCGAAAGAATCGAAGTTCATACAAAAGGACTTACAAGCTCCCCGCTTGACTTCCTAATGCTACCCACCAATAGAACTTACTAACACGACCACGTGCAAGCTCCGAATCCACGGACTCCTTCTTTCTTGGATTCTCCAATAAGCTAAAAGCACCCACGCTTGATATTCTTTAAGCTTCTATGGTAGCAACCGAGTTGATCATCAAGATGTTGAAGTAATCTCTACCTTGAAAACCCTAAACTTTGTGTAAAGGAAAGCTCCTCTAGATCTCAAAAGAGATTTACGCAAAATAGCAAAGTATGAGCAACAACTTAACTAGAGCAACTCTAAAAGCATGGCTAGGGTTTTTCTTTATATACCTAGGTAAAAATAGAAAACCCAAAACGTTTAATGAGTTAGGGCTGAGCTGGAATATTCTGCAGAAAAACATTCTGCTCGAGATTCGATCGATCGAGTCTTTCTTTTGATCAATCGAGCCAAGCTGAAATGCACCAATGCATCTGCAGCCTCTCGATTCCAACTTTACATGAAAGACCCAACTTTGAGCAAGGTTAAACAAGACTAAACAACCTGTTTTGATCATGGTTTTCCAACAATACAAATTAGAGTTCTAAATACATAAAATCCTAAATTTTTAGAACCTAACAAACTCCCCCTTTGGCAATCCGTGATAAAACACAAACACTAAGCTCAGAGTTTACAATTTAAAAAGCCCTTTACAAAAATAATGCTCATAAAACCAAAATTCAATCCTAACTACTATCCATCAGTTGCAAGTGTAGACAGCAGCTCAATTGAATCAACTTGTTTATTCCTGAAATACTCAACAAATGCATAAACGCATGTGTGACAGAAAATAGTATATAAACAGGTATAACATTCTTGTATGATTCACACAACACACAATAAAGACATATATCAAATGAATAACTCATAGAATATAAATCAATAAATAGTGAATCCAAAGCAACAAGAATCACAAAGAAAACATGTATATCAATCAATGTTACTCCCCGTAACATGAATATCCCAAAAAAAAAATGATATACAATGTGAAGCGCCTAAATACAATCTAACAGCTCCACTAACTCCTCAAAACAACAAAAACACTCCCTAACTACAAAACTCCTCTACAAACTCTACTCTCCCTTTTTGTGACGGAATGCCAAAAGGCAATCACAATCCATCATCAAAAGGAGGTGGTGAGGGTGAATAAAGATGTGCCAGATCAGCTCGCAACGCACAGATCTCGTCAAGCACGTCCACTAAAATCTGACTATGAGCCGCCTGAACAGTCATGACAGTCTCCGAAGTACGACGGATATCAAAGTCATCTGATGGAGGTAGAGGAATAGCAGCAGCAGCATCATCATCAGGATCAGGAACATCCTCACTAGAAGGACCTGTAGAAGAAGAGGGAGGAGGTGCGGACCCAGAAGGTGTAGATCGAGGGTGTTTAGAGCCAGTTCGAAGATAAGCAGCCCTCTGTCTAAGAAAAGACGCACCTGTAGGAACAATGACATGCACATGCTCAGAGGAAGGAAAACCACTAAGATCAAGATAAAGAAGAATCCTATGGATAAAAATAGGATGAATAAGGGCATGAGAAAAAGATGAACTCCTATACACTTCGTTCAAAGAACGAAGGAACAAATGGGGAAAACTGATAGGAGCATTAGGAACTAGAGCATAGAAAAATACACACCTCTCGAGAGGAATGGTGTGCAGATGAGAAATGGGCCAAAAGCAGTGACAAGCTATCCTAAAGAAAAGATAGTGTAGCTCAGAAAGCTCAGCAGTGGTGATCCGAGGATCAAAACCCCACTAGATAGATGACCCAGTGATGTAAAACATGACATCACTCAAAACTGGAGACTCATCATAAGGGTAGACAGGGTGCTGGACCAAAGGTACACCTAGAACATCAGCCACTACTGTAGGAGTAATGGTGTACTCTACGCCTCGTATCCAACTCTTTACTAAAGTGTTGGAATCATAGATGCGGATCGAGATGTTTGAGTAGAACTCTCAAATCAAGGTAGCAGGTGGAGGACGATCAGAAATATCCACCAAAGGTAGCCAGCCCCTACGCTCTAAGTTTGCCCTAATGGCAGGATCCAACTCATCTAGAATGACAAACCACTCAGACCAAATCTTACGCTTAAGGTTCAGCTTCTCAAAGATCTCCTGGTTTTTCTCATGAGGAAATTTCTCACGGTCAAAGGATGGAGGGGAAGGAGTAGGTGAAGGGACAGACCTACGAGCCCTAATTTTCCTAGGCATGATGCTAAGGAAAGGATAGACACACAAGAGAAAACCAATAGAGAAACAAAAAAAAAAAAAAAAAAAAAAAAAAAAAAAAAACAAAGGGTAGACTGCAAGTTAGCACCAAAAAAAATATAGAAAAAAACTATATGATGCATGAACAGTTAAAATGATATGATGCATGTACTAATGCAGTAAACAAAGTTCAATTGCACAAAATTGGCTTGAGCATAGAGTTTCTAACCAAAAACCCCAAAAATTTGAAAACTACTTGTAAAATTTTGAAGCACATTGATGAATTAAGCATTACAAAACACAATACAAAGATTATAATGCCTAATAACATCGAATCAACAAGCCAGTTTTATCAAATTCAACCTAATTGAACAAAATCCTCAATTTTGAACAATTATAAACCCTAGAATTTTCAATTCTCCACAAAACCCAAAATTGATCAAATTAAACTATCAAGAACATGTTTATAGCTTGCCCCTATAAAAACTCATTGATCAATTTCACAAAATTGGGCTTGAAACATCAAAAATCTCAAAAAGAGAGAGGTCCGAAAATATGAGGTAAAATGCATGAAAAATGCATGAATAATGCAAATAAACTCAAAAATGAGGGGCAAAAGAGACTTACCGGCTTGAGGAAAGAGAAATCTTGCAAAAATTTTGGAGGAAAACAACAAAAAATTCATTTTAGATCGTTGCCTAGTCGGAGAGAGAAAAGGAGGTTTGAAAAACTTTTGAAAAAGATGATGAATCAGTCAAAGAGTACTATTTTAAAAAAACCTGATTCAGGACTTTCGATTGATCGAAAATTACATTCGATCGATTGAATCACTCTGAAAGTTTTTAAAAAGAATTTTAAATATTTTCGATCGATCGAAAAATAGACTAGATCGATCCAAATAGGCAGCGCATCACAGTATTTTGAGAAAAATTCCAGTTTTGAAAAACCCAAATCAATTTTTGAAAATAACTCCTCAAAGCATTAAAATCAATGAAACACAATGCATGAGTATGAGATAAAATGGAATGCTTTTTCAAAAAACCCAAATTTGTAATCCCAGTTTCTCCAAGGTAAAATTTCAGTCAGTTCTTCCTTTAAATTCACAAGCAAAAAGAATGTTTTGCATAATACTCAAGGTATTTTTCAAACTTGGTTGGTAAAACCAAAAAGACACACAATAACATGTACAATATTTAGTAAAGAGTAACTTGTCTAGTGTGTGCAAACTAGCAAAAGCTTGAGATACATGTGAGGTGATATGTGAATAGAAATCAATCACAAAGTCTACAAAATTCATCACACAGAATTTAAAAGAGACTATCACCTAAAGAGTTACATCCTATAACTCCTACATCTCCTAGAACAAAAGCTTGCAATCATTTAAGTTTTTTGAATTTTTGCCTCATAATTATGTGAGATGGCATCAAGCCTAATAATACACACCAATTTTATTTATGTGAGATGGCATCAAGCCTAACAGTACACACCAATTTTACGCATTAAACAATTAAGCCGAAGCATCACCTTATGTTCTTTTTGTGCATGTGTTACATTTTCTCGAGCACAGAATCTTATGATATGCACTAAGGTGTTCATGATTGGCTAGTGAACAGTGGTGAGATGGTTATTTATGCCTTTCTCAAAAAGATTAAGTCCAACAGTCAAATAACATGTGACTTCAAGATCAAGACAAAGTGATCAAAAATCATAAACATCTTTCCCACACAACATGCACTACAAAGCTTCAACTAGTCAAGTGCAATAAATAAGCTCATCAACGCTAAACAAGGTACATAAGATATGTTATGTGTAAATAAATTGACCAACCTTGTTTTCAAAAACCAAGAAACATAGTGCCATAACATATTTTTCTTTTCTCTTTTATTTATTTATTTTTAATAGAAGAGAAAACAAATAAATCCTAGAATGAAATGCATGAATGTAATGCAATGCAAGTCCTAGAACAAAGAAAACACAAAAACCAAATAACAATGGTCACAAAGGAATGAGTAATGAAGCACAAGGATCATGTCAGAAAGACTCAATTAGGTCAAGTCTTTTGCATCCAAAACCTTTTAGATGCACCATGAGCATTGGAGTTCTTATTCACATTCGCATGATTTCCAACTCCAGGATTGGAATAAAGGTTCAACGCCTTTACCAATTCACCAATGAGTGCCATAGGATCTTGTGCTTGAGGCACAGGCACCTTTGGTTTGTTTGCTCTCTTAGCAGCTTGAACCTTGTAACATTTAGGACGAATGTGTCCAAACTTTTCACAATAGTGACAAACCCAAGCAGGTTTACCATGTATCTTGTCCTTAGAATGGGTAGAATCCTTAGGTTTAGACTCTCTTAGATCAATCCTAATCTTCCTAGGTGGTGAAACTTATATGGGTTTAAAAACCTCACTCACAGGGGGCTTAACAATTTCACTCACAACCTCACTCACAGAAGGTTCAGAAGAAGATGGAGGAACAAAGTTTGTGGAATGTGGTGCAGAATTAAAGATGCTTTCAACATATCCTAAACCAGATTTATCAAAAGGATACTTTTGAACATTCAACATGTGATCAAGTTTAGAACTAGCAAATCTAGCAACAGAAAAATCATGTTCCAAAGTTTTAACTTTATCAAGTAAGAGCATGTTCTCAGATTTAACATTGTTCAAAAGATCATTAGCATTAAACAAGTTAACAAGCAAATTCTTCTTTTCAAGCTCAAGAGATTCAATTTTCTTCAGGCCAAGTTCAACATTCATAGCATCCTTTGCAGCAATTTTGCAAAGTTTATTGTAGGCCTTTTGAAGATCTGTATCTTCAGAGAGTTCCCCATTAGAAGAGTTCTCTTCAACAGATATAATTTCATTTACTACAGCAATAGCAGTGAAAGCAATGAAGTTTCCATCCTCTTCACATCCAGACTCATCATCAGAAACCTCATTATTACTGAGGGTTACAGCCGTAGCTTTACCCTTAGATCTCAAGAATGTAGGACATTCAGATTTCACATTACCATACCCTTGACAGCCAAAACACTGAGCACCCAAAGGATTGTTTGAAAATTGACTAACTTTTTCTCTAGATTTTTCAAAATTATTAACCTTAGTGGGATCATTCTTCCTAAAGTTTCTAGGTTCAACAGTGTTTGTACCTCTTGCCTTTCTATTGTTATTCCTAAGAAAGTTTCTAAAGTTCTTGGCAAGGTACACAATCTCTATAGTAGAGAGCTCATTATCAAATCCACCAACATCAACATCATCAACTGACTTAAGAGCCATTGATTTAGATTTGTTCACTTTGGTTAAGTCAACCTCATAGGATTGAAGAGATCCTACAAGCTCATCAGTAGGGATGTTGTCCACATCCTTGCTCTCAGTAATGATAGTCACTTTGGGTCTAAAGTCTTTAGTAAAGATCTAAGAATCTTCCTAACAATTTTAAGTTGATCATAGATTTCACCCAAATTAAAAGCAGAATTAACAATATCATTTAATTTAGCATAGAATTCATCAAAAGATTCATCAACAGTCATTCTAATGCTTTTAAATCTAGAAGTCAACTGTTGCAATTTATTAATCTTAACTGCCTTTGTGCCTTCATGCACAGTTTGGAGGATTTTTGAAGCAGTGTGAGCAATCTCAACATTAGAGATTCTCTTAAATTCCTCCATAGAAACAACATGGAAGATGGCAGTCATAGCTTTGCTATTAAAGCCTGCTGCTTCTTTTTCAGAAATTTGCCACTCACTCATAGGAGTAGTGGGCTTCTACCATCCGTATTCAACGGAATTCCAAACCCTCTCCTCAATAGATTTCAGGAATGCTTTCATCCTTATTTTCCAATAAGCATAGTTATTCCCATCAAAGTGAGGAGGAACAACAAGAGAGTGTCCATACTTCATGACAACAGGGGTCAAGGATTAGCTCAAAGATCAAAAAATCTCTAATAAGAGAGCTACCCGCTCTGATACCACTTGAACGGTTTTATACCCCTTAAAACAACCAGATTAACCTGGTTAATTAGCCAAGTGATTAACTTAGTCAATTTAAGCAATTCTAGGTTATCCCAAACATACAATCATATCAAAAGTATAAAGCAGCAGAAATATAAAAGACATAATGATATGATCACCCAAGAAACCACACGGTAAAAACCTAGGGAGGATTTGACCTAGCTATCCTCAAGGTAAACCTGAATCCACTATGCGAAAGAATTGAAATTCATACAAAAGGACTTACAAGCTCCCTGCTTGACTTCCTAATGCTACCCACCAGTAGAACTTACTGACACGACCATGTGCAAACTCCGAATCCACAGACTCATTCTTTCTTGGATTCTCCAATCAGCTACAAGCACCCACGCTTGATATTCTTTAAACTTCTATGGTAGCAACCAAGTTGATCATCAAGATGTTGAAGTAATCTCTACCTTGAAAACCCTAAGCTTTGTGTAAAGGAAAGCTCCTCTAGATCTCACAAGAGATTTACACAAAACAGCAAAGTATAAGCAACAACTCAACTGGAGCAACTCTAAAAATGTGGCTAGGGTTTTTCTTTATATACCTAGGGTAAAACAGAAAACCCAAAACGTTTAATGAGTTAGGGCTGAGCTGGAATATTCTGCAGAAAAACATTTTGCCCGAGATTCTATCGATCGAGTCTTTCTTTCGATCGATCTAGCCAGGCCGAAATGCACCAATGCATCTGCAGCCTCTCGATTCCAACTTTACATGAAATACCCAACTTTGAGCAAGGTTAAACAAGACTAAACAACCTGTTTTGATCATAGTTTGCCAACTATACAAATTAGAGTTCTAAATACATAAAATCCTAAATCTTTAGAACCTAACAAAATGAATTACCAATTTGCTTGTAAAAGCCTGTAATGCATCTATGAGTGGCCAAAAGTTTTTCTAGAATAAAATAACTTTGTACTCTATCTCAAAGACCATACAGATTACGGTTTAGGGAAAATTTTAAACCATTCCATAAATCTGGCAGTAACTGGCCTTCTAATTTACCAAAGACCTAGGCTTTGTTGTACATTGGAGATTCTAAGTCTAAATTGTAATATGTTCTACAGCGAAGTACTTTGAAGAGGCTTAATAAGTTTGCAGCAAATTTGTCAGTAGAAACTGCCCAACTTAATACAAAATGAACTATTGAAGATATTATTACTTTCATGACTTCACGGAAAGCTAGTCTATGGTCAAGAAAAAGAAATGCTAGTGTTTGTGGTGCTGCATCTGCTTTGAAGGGTTTTGGTGTATCAATATAACAAAGTTGGGCCTTGAAAAAATTTATCACCTATTTGAACACCTAATAATTCAATAGTTGTGGAAGGGGGGCCTTGAACCCTAGAAACCTCCTTTAGAACACCAGGAAGTGCCAGTTGAGCCATTAGGCTCTTGGCTGAATGGCTTCTTATACATACTACTATTTATTGACAATAGTAGTAAAATTTACTTCCAAGCAAGAAACAAAGCAGTTAAAAATGGTAACATACCTCATATGGAGCTCTCCTGGTGCTGACTGCATCATTTTCATTGAAAATTGGAATAATCTTGAGAGCTAGTAATGACTGTACGGTTTCACTAAGTTGATTTCTAAAAGCTTTGTCCCTAAAATCATTATCTGTTACAAGAAGCTGAGCCGATGTGACAACCAGCTGCAGATGGGGAAAATAGAGCAATACATTAAATCCAAGACATTACCGAAATCACATACCAGGTTCTGTAGTGAGTGCAATGCGATCCCTTGAGATCACAAGTTTAGATGACAATTCATTAAAGCCCAAAGTTTAAGGTACTCCATTGTTGTTGTTAAAAGCCCTTGACTTGCTAAATTTTCAACATATTTTTCAACAAGCTTACACAAAGACGCACTAAATTGCTTTTGCCTAGTTGCCAAGCCAAGGACAATAGTCTTTTCCATCAAATCCTAATCAAATGATTAAAAGAGGAAATAAGTATTGTGGACAGAATATACAGGTCAAAATACACCTCTACAAATACCAAATTAACCTGCAGAAGCTTAACATAGGATTGCCCTCCGTGCTCAGTTTTAAGACTCCTTGACCAAATCGTAAACAATGCACTGGAATGTCACAAAAAGAACTCTATCTTTGCCCAGAGTAACATTGGCGAATATAGCAACTGAAACAACTGAAACAAACATTGCCGAATATAGCAACTCTTTCCACCAATGTTGGATCCAGTAACAATTTGGCAATACTTTTTTTTTTTTTAGGTAATAAAACTTTTAATTAAAAAAAAAAACTAGGCATCATGTTCACGATGGTGAACATTCTGATCAAGAAAAATTACGGCAGGTTCCAAGACTCGATACTCTCTGTCAGCATGCAAACTTTTGTCATTTGGAACAAAATTGTCTTGTAATGTAGTATCCAAAACCTGCTCAAAAGTAGCAAGTAGTAAACATGAGGCCGTGACTTATAAGAAAATGGCCTTTCCTTAACAAATCAGTAACATAAAACTTGACTTACAAAACCAAACCCCCCCCCCCCCCCAAAACAAAAATCATTATTGTAGCCTAGTAATGCATCTCACCATCATGTAGCCCCATTTGGTCTATAGCCACGTTTACATGTACGGCCTATTCACCTCGACCCTAGGTTCAACAGGTCTATAGCCGTGTTTTTTTCAACGCGGCTATAGGTTAAGACCTATAGCTGCATTTTTGAAAACACAGCTATAGGCTAAGACCTATAGTTGCGTTTTTAAAAATGCAGCTATAGACCATGTTTTTTGGTGCGTTTTAAAAACACCACTATAGGGTATCTAGGTTTGAAATGGAAATTTCAGAAGTTCATTGCCAGAATTTCGCAAGTTACCAACAAAAAATATATCAGCTTGTAAGCCCAAATCTTCAAGTTCATTGCCAAAATATATGGGCTACGAAAAATATATCACCAAAGGACAAAAATTGCACAATAGGCCAACCCTATAGAAAGTAGTATTAAAAGGGCTAAGCTCGCCATAAGGGAGAAGGATGGTAAGCCCTAAAGATTTGAAGCCCAGAACCCACGAAGGGACAAGCCTTAGGGCCCATGAAACGAAGGGAGGAAAGAAGAAAGCCCAGCCTATCCAGAACCATGAAACAAAGGGAGTCCAATGAAAGAACTAGGTTGGGATACCCAGAGGCTACTAGAGGCTTAAGATCCTCAGGACATGCAGCACAGCTAAAAGTGGGATTGAGACAGCTCAAAAGGGGTGCCACGAAACAAAAAAAAAAAAAAAAAAAAAAAAAAAAAAAAAAAAAAAAAAAAAAAAATATATACGAAGAACATATATGTCCTTCTCAAGCACCTAGTGGTGCAGCAAAGAGCCAGAAGGTTTGGAGAGTAACAATTCATGAACAAAAGGCTGGTACCTCAGGGAACCTAGGAAAGAAGGACCATAAGGGGAAGTAGCTGGGAAAACCTTCACCCTGGCAGAGATGGATTCGACTCACTTAGGAAAAATGACAAAAAGGAAGGACAGCCAAAAGCTGAGTCTGAAAAGGTAAGGTTTAGAAGCCTTGAAGGAGGAGAGATTAAAGGTCTGTCCTCCAAGGACACCCTAGAATGGAAAGTCAGCAAAAGGCTTTTAGGGAAATAGCACCAAAAGAAGAGAACTATGAGAAATAAGGAAGGAGCTAGTTGTCCGAGTGGCTGGCACAACAGGGGCTCTGGTACCCAGGGAGCCAAGGAGAAGAATTAGTGGTACCTCGGATCCCTAGAATGACACTATAAAAGGGGAAGCAGCCAACATCGAAGGCATTTAGCAATAGTAAAAATGACAATAGAATCATTGAGAAAACTCTGTCAAAAACTCAAAAAAAGTAGGGAAATATCGCCCGGTATCCCAAAAACAGTCACTGTAGAACGTACTTGGATTCAAAGGAATTCAAACTTTGCAAGTTTTAGAGGCTTAGATAGCTATCTAAGTCTGTAATTTTTGAGCTTATTTGGACCTTCTAACACGTCTTAGTGAGCACATTGAAATCCACAACTAAAAAAAATAATGAAATATTTCATAGTGATTTGAGGATACTTAATAGTTATTTTGTGTGTTTCTTTATTACATTGTTTTCTTTTGTTGTTTTCCTTGCTGTTCAATACATATATTCTTGCTTGTTAGTATGTACGTATTGTAGGATTCTTGTTCTGTGTACAACTTCATTTGTAAGCAGCCCATTTAGCTGCGGTGAACCAAGCTCAATCCCTTCAAACTACATCAAGAGGGCTCGGGGTCCTCGCTTCAGCTTGGGCCTAGACACTATCCAAAAAGGGACACTCACAATAAGTAACAACAAAATTAGTGAAAATTGATGTGGTACTAAACTTACTCAACTAATAATAGCTCATTTGTTGAGTTTGCCCCTCTTGTCTTCTTATTTCCACTTTGGAGCTGTCCTCTTGCAAGCATTATCCTTCTTGTCTTCTCACCTCAAAAATCAGCTTTTGGTTTAATGCATAGCCAACCAAAGTGTGTCCTACACAGTTACAAGCTGAAGAAAAAGAAAAGAAGAGTTGAAAGAATTGTTTGTTACACTGTTTGGTACTGTTGTTTGGGCCAAAATGGCCAAATCCCACCTTTTTTGGAAATCTTTAGCAAAAAAACACTGTTTCAGAAATAAATGGCAAACTACCACTTTTTCTAGAACTCGAGTTTCAGAAACTCGAGTTCCTCATTAGTTTTGCCACTGTAGCACTGCTGAGTTAGAATTTGGGCGATTAAAAAAAATTATGTGGTACTCGAGCTTGGTAAACTCGAGTACCATGCAACACAATACTCGAGTACATCAGGCTTGAGTACCTTTTATCAATAAAATGCAAAAAATTTTATTTCTACAGTAATCGAGTTTACCAAACTCGAGTATCGTGTAAACCTTTTTTGTTTTGTTTTTTTTTTTTTTTTTTTTTTTTGTTTGGGGATAATCAAAAAATAAACATAAAGATAAAAGTAAGTAGCTTTTTTATGTTTTTATTTATTTAAATAGAAGCATTGTAAAATATAGAGATTGAGAAACAATTTATGCAAAAAACTGTGAACAATTTTTATGAGAAAACAGTGAACAGTTTTAATTAACACAAAAAACAGATTTTATGAATGCAGTAAGCAGCTGCGAATATACAGTAAACATGATGTGTAGAGAGAAAATTTTATTAACATAAAAACATATTTTATCAATGCAGAAAAACAAATTCGATTATTGTGAAATTTAAATGTGAAAAAGTATTCAGATTTGACTTTTAAATTTAGAAAACATGATTTCACTAGGTGTTGTATGAGAAAACAACGAACAATTTTTTAAATAGTGAACATAACATAATATATGCATAAAAGAGAGTGAACAATTTTTTAAATAATTCTGAACAAAAAATAATTTTATGCAGAATGTTAGAAATTGTTTATGCAAAAAACAGTTAACAATTTTTATGAGAAAACTGTGAACAGTTTTAATTAATGCGAAAAACATATTTTATGAATGCAGTAAGCAGATTTGAATATAGAGTAAATATGATGTGCAGAGAGAAAATTTTATTAATGTAGAAACAGATTTTATGAATGTAGAAAAATATATTCGATTATTTTGAAATCCAAAAAGGAAAAAGCATTCAGATTTGGCGTTTAAATTTAGAAAACACGATTTCACTAGGTGTTTTATGAGAAAACAGTGAACAATTTTTTAAATAGTGAACAGAACATAATATATGCATAAAAGAGAGTGAACAATTTTTTAAATAATTCTGAACAAAAAATAATTTTATGCAGAATATTAGAAATAGTTTATGCAAAAAACAGTTAACAATTTTTATGAGAAAACTGTGAACAGTTTTAATTAATGCGAAAAACATATTTTATGAATGCAGTAAGCAGATTTGAATATAGAGTAAATAGGATGTGCCGAGAGGAAATTTTATTAATGTAGAAACAGATTTTATCAATGTAGAAAAATATATTCGATTATTTTGAAATCCAAAAAGGAAAAAGCATTCAGATTTGGCGTTTAAATTTAGAAAACACGATTTCACTAGGTGTTTTATGAGAAAACAGTGAACAATTTTTTAAATAGTGAACAGAAAATAATTTATGCAAAAAAGAAAGTGAACCATTTCTTAAATAATGCTGAACAGAAAATAATTTTATACAAAATTGTAGAAATAATTTATATAGAAAACAGTGAAAAATTTTTATGAGAAAACAATGAACAATTTTAATTAATGTAGAAATTAAGTTCATATTTCAAAATTAAAATCTCTATATTTTACAATGCTTCTATTTAAATAAATAAAAACATAAAAAAGCTACTTTTGTTTATCTTTATGTTTATTTGTTGATTATCCCCCAAGAAAAAAATTTGCCCTGCACTCGAGTTTGGTAAACTCGAGTATTGTAGAAATAAAATTTTTTGCATTTTATTTATAAAAGGTACTCGAGCCTGGTATACTCGATTATTGTGTTGCATGGTACTCGAGTTTACCAAGCTCGAGTACCACATAATTTTTTTTAATCACCCAAATTCCAACTCAGCAATGCCACGAGGGTAGAATTGATGAGGAACTCGAGTTCTAGATAAAGTGGTAGTTTGCCATTTATTCCCGAAACAGTGTTTTTTTGCTAAAAATTTCCAAAAAAAGTGGTATTTGGCCATTTTAGCCCTGTTGTTTGTCCTACACTGTTTAGTTAGAGATTGAGAGCTCCACAAAAGCCATTCGGCCATTGTGTGATGGAAATACACACATCGAGAACTCGACAACCACAGAATGTGTTTTTTTTTTTTTTTTTTTTGACAAACTACAACCACAGAATGTTGGTGTTTAAAAGAAGATATTCATTGTTACTGGGTTTTGTGGTGAGAGGCTTATATTTTGACAGTATTCTAACAATCCCTTCCAACTCAACTTGAGTTTAGAAGTCAAAATACAAAAAAATGGTCCTCATAGAAGAGTTCTAATAGTATTCTAACGCAAGACACCAACAACGTTTTACAAGACTAGAGCATTCACATAGGTAAAGCTATAACATAAAAAAGTAAAGCCAAATTCAATGCGTTTCTCATTGTTATGCTCTGTGAACTTCTCCACACGCTCAGTAATCCCAGGTGTGCCTAATTCAATGAAAAGAAAGTTGAATGAAAGAAGGATGAAATAATGATTAAAATTTAAACTGTAAAGAAATATTATCATGATTTTTAAATAGAGTTTGTAGTGTGCCTTATATTAGAATCATATGTATTCTCTCTCCCTTGTGCATGTACATGTGTTTCTAAAATAATGAAAGCCTTCAAATCCACTGTGGAGACTATTTTGAGTAATAGCATATTTACATGCTTATTGTAGCTACGTAACTTAACGTCCAAATTATATATGAAAAATTATTAATGTGCTATAAATTTTACTAAAAAGTAGTTTATAAATTGATGTAGTATTGAATATAATTAGCGTTACTTTAATAATATAATAAATAAATATTGAAATAGTTTATTTATTTATTTATTTTTATTTTATTTTTTATGATTGATGATACTTTTTTTTTTTTGATACAATGACTGATGATATTAATTTAAAAAATTTGTAGTGTTCCTATATTAAAATAGACTATAACTAATGTAAAAAAAAAATAATAATAATAAAAAAAAAATAAATAAATACACTCTACCTAATTCTAATTTTACACATTTAACCTGTCAACATTAAAGGTAATTCTTACATGCTCCAGGAGCAATACTCTTCCTCTCACATGAGGAGTGGGCCCACCGCGTAGGTCTCACCATGAGACCCATCTCTCATGTGAGAGAAGAGAGCATTGTTCCCAGAATATCTAAGTTTTTTCCCAACATTAATCGAAGCACATACACATGCTACACAAGAATTTCCTTTTCCTAACTCTATCTCTCTCTCTCTCTCTCTTTTGCTAGGAGTCTTTTCCTAACTAACACCATGTGAACATGGGCCAGGAGTAACTTTTGACCACATGCTCCTGTGTTGCATTGAAGTCCAAATCGTTGCATTGTCACATAATTCACATGCTCCTGGGTCAGGATTAACTTTTCAAAATTCACATCCAATAAAAAATATATAGAAGGAGTTTGATAGGATTTTCTCCAAATTAATTTGGAGAGAAACCTTGTTCATAGTCGATTACAGCAAGTGCTTGATTTAAACAAGGATTTCCTTAACACCTCTCTCTCTCTCTCTCTCTCTCTCTCTCTCTCTCTCTCTCTCTCTCTCTCTCTCTCTGCAACACAAATTGAAATTAAGATAAGGGCAATGTTATGACAACTTTTTACACAATTATAGGCTATGTTTTGGTTTGATAATAGAGAACAATCATCAGGATTAATTGACATAAGTTGAAATTCTCTAAAATAAGTATTTAAGATAATTTCGTGATATATTGTGACTAAAGGATTTATAAAAAAAAAAAAAAAAAAAGTTAAGATTAAAAAATCACTTTTATATGGACCCATTACTGATACTATTTTTATTTTATGCCAATCACCAATATTAAGAAAAAAATTGTTAAAGTTTTTGTGTCCCTAAATTTAAATTCTCACTAGTTTATCTTTTTGCAGACTTCTTCTGGGGATTGATCACTTAAATCATCATATGTTGAGTAGCCCATTTAAATTCAAACTACCATCTCCTAAATAAAGAAGCCATTCATCTTTATTGCTATAAAATTAGGAAGATACATCAAGATACAATTGGTGTTGGAAGAAAGATGGAATTTCTTCCATCCAAACTACCATCTCCTAAATACATTATTTATATCTACCATCTTTGAAAACTTCATCACACACTTAAGTACATATAAAGATAAGAAATACCACGAATTTGTTATTTTATTCCATAACGTGGTATATTATTGTTCATAATCACTCTGCGTTTTTAGTAGCTTTGTTTTTGATGAGATAATTTTTGGCGATTTCTCCAATTTTTGCTACTAGGTCAGTAGTGACGTTCGAGGTATTTGCAACAGCTTCTTCCTTGATATCATACTCAATTGTGCTTTTGATTATGCATGAATCATTGTCCTTCTCTATGATTTCAAAGCGAACACGAAAAAGAGTAAGGCCTAAATCAAGATATCCTCCTTCCGTCACCTCTAGTTCTTTCATGCGTTTCTCATTGTCATACTTTGTGAACTTCTCTCTTTGCACAGAAAACCCATGTGAGCCTAATTCATTAGAAAGGAAGTTTAATTAATGACAAAAAAAGAAAAAAAGAAAAGGAAGTAACTATTCAAATTGAAACTTTAAAGAGAACGTAGAAGCAAATAAAGTAGTCATTCATTTCTGACTAAAGAGAGGGGGGAGCTATTTCTCCAAAGTCAATTCTTAGATTGATTGGTATCATTGGTTGGGTTCAAGATTACTTCTATATTTATCAGTTTGTATTGCCTTATCAATTATCATACCTGGTGTATATGTTTTCTTCAGAATAGTCCCAATCCCTCCATCACCTTCTATGACCTCAATCTTCTCAACGATACTTCCATCTTCTACAAGAAGTTTTGCTAACCCAAGCCTGCCATAAAGCTCCCATGCTTCACTAGCGGGCACATTTACCTCCAGCTCGTGTGAGAGTTGCCCAGACATCTTTTTTAAAATGCACTTGCGGAGGCAAATATGTTGGGATGTGTTAGGCATGTTCTTTCCTTGTGATATATATAGGCTCCAAATTTGTGTGAAGATTAGTAAAGTGTCTTATCATCGAATAGGGTTCGAATATTGTCTACACCAAAAATCAATTGATGTCTTAGTCTAATGATAATAACAATCATTATGGAATATAATGGATTCCATATGTTGAAATTCTAACCTATTTATTAAAAAGTTTATGTTTGGACTAAAGGAAAGAGGGTGAAAATTTAGGTACAGTACATTAAATGTTGTACATTAGGTTTCTCATTTGAATGAACACCTAGTTGTTACTTGTACATTTAATTTTCTTTGAAAGGAAGAACACTATTTGGATGTAGCCCAACCAGGTTGAACTCATCAAGCCCTTATTAAAAAAAAATTAACTTAATATTTTTATGATCCGTTTTCTATGTAGCTTTGTATATCAAGCAGTGGTGGCTACAAGATTTTTTGTCGAAGGTGGTCAATAAGAAATATAAATTATATAAAATCTAAAATCAAGGAGAAATTGAATATATTGACCTCACAAAAGAGATATTTTCTTGTTGCCTCATTCCAAAGGAAGATTGTTCATGTCAATAGGACTATGCTTAGAAGATGAATTTTGAGTTGGAGATGAATCTTGTGGTCTACATGATTTTTTATTATGAATATATTCATAGTACTGGCAAAAGAATAAAAGATAAATTATAATTTGATTTAACATATTTTTTTTTCTAATGCAATAAACATGTTAATTATTGTTGTTAAATAAAACTTTAATTATTATTACTTAGAATATTTTAATTTATTAGTTTATGTCTTTTAGTCTTTACCGTTCTTTTATTGAACTCAAAACACATTTTAAGCCTAAATGTTTACAATTATTTAATTTTTTATCAGTTTACAATTCTTCAATTCGTTTTCAATTCTTTAATTCTTTAGTTTACTATTTTTTGCTAATATTAATTTATTAGTTTACAATTCTTTAATTGTTTCATTTTCTTAGTGTTAATGCTCCTACTGTACTGATTGATCCACTCAACAAGCCAACGAACACCCCCACTCACAAGTCACAAATTTGGTCAGAGACTCAAAAAGTACAACAACTCAAAAATTTTACAGTGGAAAAATTTTAATTTATCAAAATCACTATTGCAAATTCACTTAACAATGTAATTGCCCATTGACCTCAACTTGCAAAAACAAAAACAAATTTATCACATAACTCAATGAATTAATATTAACCAAACCTGAATCAATTTTATTTAAAGAACCAAATATCGTGATTTAAGTGTAAGATTTAACAAAATAGATGAAAATTAATTAATAACTTTAAATGTTTTTATTCACCTCTGGTACCATAAGGTGATGCATAAAGAGAGAGAGAAAAAAAGAGAGAGTTTAGCATGTGAGTGTGACAGATAGAATGATTAATGGTCACAATATATTGTGTGGAAGACATTCCTAAGAGATATATTTTTTTTGTGTGTACTTTTCCTCGTGTAAAACATTTTAATTGAGTTGGATTCTCATTCACCCACAAATTTTTGGGGCCTTTTTCTATTGGTTCCACTCATTTTTTTGGTCGGTGAGTTCAATTATTGTCTTCACATTACCTATGAATATATTATCACATGTTAGAGGAACTCAACGATGAGGACAATAATGATACGTAGCCTTCAACATTGATCTTGATAATATAAACAAAGAAAAATTCTAGTACCACAAAAGAGTACACATAAATAAAACTTCAGATACTTTAAGACTGAGTGTAAGTACCAATAGGTGATACTGTTGGAAATATAATAGTAAATAAACAAGTTTGATTCAAAAAATACCATCCCAAAGAATTAAAAAGAATATAAATTAGCAAGAATAGAAAACAAGGAGAAAAATTGAAGAACAGACTTGTAATGCTATAGAATTATGCATAGAGCGTTACTTTTAAAAGTAAACTTTTTTCATCCAGAGTAAAACTCAGTGTGACTAGTTCTCTTGGCCAAATAATCTCTCATGGTTTGACTGGTGTTAACTTTCGTGATGGGTGCACTTCCACTCACAGAGGTTCAAAAACAATCTTGTAATGCCTTTATGTAGAACAAGTATAAATTGTCAAAAAATGAAATTGTTCTCATCGTAAGAGCCGCCTTATCCCAATTAGCCGCCTTATCCCAATTAAACAATCTTGCAAGAGCCGCCTTATCCCAATTAGCCTTAGGAGCTTCCGGCTTAGTCCAGCCGAGCTCTACCGCATCCCAAACGGTATCTTCAATAGAACATAGGAATGCTCTCATTCTGACTTTCCAGAATGCGTAATTGTTCCCATCAAAAAATGGTGGAACATTTAGCGATTGAGACCGGTCCATCTCAAATAGGGTCAAGGATCACACTAAGGTATTTAAACCAAGTAAGTGTACCCGCTCTGATACCAATTGAAAGCTCGAATACGTGTTGAAAAACACAAGAGCTGTTTAGACCCCCTAATAAAAATTACGGCTCGATAGATTTTACACAACTTTGATATAAAGTGCGGACTAGTGTAAAAGCGAGCGGATGAACAAATAAGCTACTCTAATCCATAAACTAAGCAACGCAGCAGTATAATGGAATAAACAAGAGTAGGGAAGAAGGATGCAAACACAGAAAACACCAAGACGTGTTCTCGAAGAGGAAACCGAAGAACTCGGCGAAAAACCTCTCCGCCGCCCTCCAAGCGGAAATCGATCCACTAGACAATCAGTTGGGATACATGAGTAAGCAAGAGACCCTCCAAGCCTAATCTACCCGATGTACCTAAGCCCTCCAAGCTCCTACTCCAACAAGGCTTCTCGAAACCGTGTCTTGTCTAGCTCTCCGGATCCCGCAACAAGCTCCATGTTGCATCTGCCATTCCAGGCTTCTTCTAATGCTTCCCAGCAGCACCAAAACGTCACTCAACACTCTCAAAGGGTGTGGTAAGTGTTTGGGCTATCAACCTCTCAATGGTATGGAAAATGGAGAGGGAATGGTTGAGGAGATACCACAAGCAAGTGTATAGAGAAAGGTGGGGATGACAATCTCTAATTGCAAATGTGTTTGGCTAGGGTTTTCTCTCTGAAAGCATTCCTCAACATTTGTGGGTAATGGGGGGTTTATATAGGATAGGTGCAAAATGTGTGAGTCATTCAGTACAGGCTGGCAGAACAGCTTGTCTCGCGGGTGTCTCGCGGGAAGGCCTTACCCGCGAGATACTCGCGAGAGACAGCTGTCTCCACCTGAACTGACTCTTCGCATTCCAGCATGTGCAGGGCACATGCCTCACTTCGCGGGAAGCTTAGTTGCGACATACCCGCGAGATTCCATCAGCTTCCAATTTGCTTGAGTCTTCACACACTCTCTATCACACACCCCTTACATCAATTCCCACACCTAATACAGGGTATAAACAATTGATATTAATTACAATCAAATTTGGCACGGAATATAAGCCAACAAAACACATAGTTGTAAATCACAACTTTACAATCTCCCCCTTTGGCTATTCCGTGACAAAACCCTAAAACAGACTCTAGACTTAAACGTGAGTTTGGGAACACAGGCAAAACTCACTCACACCTAATTCTAGATTCTGATAAGCTCTTGAAACATATGAACAAGTAACTCCTGAAACACAACAACAAAGTATTATCATTGTATGCGGAAAACTTGAAAAACATATGGAGCAAAAATAGCATGATCAAGTAAGATGAAATAGATAACACTAGATCATGGCAAGATCAACCAAGTAATCACTATACAAAAGTAATTACTATGCTCATTCACACAAGGAATGAACATCCGGATATGCAAGATGATAAGCTCATATGAAGAGTACCATTTGCAAATCCAACACTCAACCAATGCAAAATACTTAAAGTATTTGCATCTAGGAACAATCCTACAAGGGCACAAGAGTGTTCATCACTCGACCAATGCATAGAGCATATATGCATCTAGGAACAATCCTACACGGGCACAAGAGTGATGTAGTGAAGTAAATGTAAGACATTAAACTTCAAAAGCACAAGCATAAAGGCTGCATAAGCAAAAAATTGCAAATACATGGCACAAACCATAAAAGCCTACAAACTAATGCAATAAAGCAAAACAACCCTTAAAGCTTACAAAAGCAACATGGGTACATGCAAAGTATACTACAAAGCATAGAGAATATCACAAAAGAAACATCTGAAATAATACTTAAATAAAGCATAGTAACAAAGTCTTAAACCAAAAGCATTAAAACAGTTATGTGACTAAAAACAAACTGAATAAAAAAAACCGTCTTTAAAACCAATAACCAATGATACTAAGTTGCTAGACTATGCTCCCCCTAACGCTGTGCAAGCTCTTCACTAGCTCCCCCTTAGAATTTTCTCCCCCTTTTTGACCGGAATCGCCAAAGGGTCAGAACTGCTCCGATTCTGAATCCGAGACGAGCTCCATAGATAAATCTTGCACTTGGGAAGAGAGCGCGGTGATCTGTCCTTGAAGGTATGCAAACTGGTCCGCGGTGTACTACACATGGGAGTCAAGCACCGTAGACATCTGATCCATCTTAGCAAGCAGCTGATCCAGTTTGCTCAAGCCTTGTGGAGGAGCCGAAGATGATGGCTGTGCAGAGGGATCAGGAACCGAGGTGAACCTGTCAATCTCTTCCTCTGTATCTTCACCTTCCTCCTGCTGAACCTGTCGTGGTGGTGGTATGGTATGCACACCGGTCTTCGATCCCTTGATGTGTGCAGTGCTTCTAGTTAGTGTATGACCACCAATGGGATAGTCCCTTTGAACAACCGTGAGGCCACTGGGCAGCTTGAGCTTTGCCTTAGCAATCAGTCCCATGATCAAAGAGGGAAACGGCATCACAGTCCGTGAATTCTGCTTGGTGATGCTCTTCTTCAGGACATGCATGATATGACCACAAATGTCAATCTCCTTCTGCGTGAAGAGATCAAATAGAAATCTTGTTCTCGGAGCAGAGAGAGTGGTGAGATTGGTGACCGGATAAAGATTGTGAATCATCACATAGCTTAGGGTCCTCATTTCTGGAGAGAACTTGATGGTGTTCATGGATGATTTCTTCGGTTCACCACCAAGAAGTTTGATCATTTCGTGAGTAGAACCCATTCTGTCCTCATAAGCAACAGTGATTGGCTGAGATGGAGGACGAGTTTCCAGAAATTCTTGAATGCTCTCTCTTGTAATCACAAACTCCTTATGTCGTACCCAGCACTCAATACAATCTCCGTTGACAGTGGCATTGGAGAAGAACTCTCTGATAATCTCTGAATAGACCACTCCTGTTGGGTTCAGCAACTTGGTCCAAGTTCTATCTCTGAACACTTCAGGAATGAAAGTATCCTCAAGTGTCTCTAACTGGACTACACGCTCCATGATGATTGTCTTGTCCTTGTAGTAGTCATTGTATTTCATATCAGCTTCTATAGACCGGAAGTTATCAGAGTCAGTTCGGGCTCTTTTTGAAGACGATTTCTTCTTAGCAGCATGCTTGGTGGGAGACATCTGCACAATTTTACCAAGCAAAGAAGAAAAAATATGCACCAATACACATTAGAAGTCAACCATCATTAGATTCAAGTTAGTTCCAAATTGGACTTAAAACACAAAAAAAATGAAACACACTAAATCTGATGCTAAAAGGTTCCAACTTATAAAGCATAATGCCAATGCAACAAAATACGAGACAGTGAAAGTGTGTGTGTCTATGTGCATTTGCTGATGAGTGTGTGCGGCATGTGATGCATGAGGGTGCCTAAGTGTGCCTAGGTGTGTGCCAAGTATGTGCAACAGAAGCAAAATGAGTGAAAACACACACAAAAAGGCTAAACCTGAGTAGAATAATGTCAAGCAAGTGGAACACCATGGATTGACATCACTAGATTTCAATTTGTCACAAAAATGTCACTTGGACATTGTGACAAACACATAGCGTGCACACATGCAAATAAGACATGAATAATGCATGCATATGTAAATCTACCCTCAATACATGAAAAAATGCCACAAGGGGCCAACACAAGTGCAGAAACATCAAAGGGAACACAGCCCAATCAAGAAAAAATGAAGAAATTCGCCCAATTTTGAAACCCAACCCAAAGTTTCGAAAATCCCCAATTTTGAAAGCCCTAACACAAAAATCTGCATAATATAAGTAAAAACTAATAAAGAGAAGGTTAATAAACATACCTTGAAGAAGAAAGTGTAGAAAAAATGCTTGGATTGAAGGGAAATGAATGGAATAGTGTTTTTGGGTTGAAAGAGTTTAAGAGAGGATGAGCGAGGGAAGTTACAAATGTTTGAAAAACTGTCACATCAGCTATATAAAAATTGAAAACACGCGTTTTTCGCGGGTTAGAGAGGGGCGAGACAGTCGCGAAACAGTCGCGAGAGGTGCCACTGAAGCACAAACATTTCGCGAGAAGCATTAAGTCGCGACACAGTCGCGAGACAGTCGCGGTAGCTTCTGTCTGAAATTGGAAAAATCCAATTTTAGCCAAACAGCATTTCGCGAGTAGCTTTTGGTCGCGATACAGTCGCGAGACAGTCGCGAAAGTTTCTGTGTGACAGGATGAAATACAGAATTCCCTCAACCCCTTTTCGCGGGAAGCTCTAAGTCGCGAGCTTCTCGCGAAACAACCCCTGTGCCAATGTTTGAAGAAACACAAAAACATGCTTTTTAATCAAAAACAATAGACAAGAAAGTATAAAAACACTTTCAAAAACAAATAAAACACTCAAAAATCTTTTTGGATTTGATTAACAAAGATTGAGCATGTGAAAAACACATTTTATCAAGTAAAATCACACACATGATTATGACATCCGTTAAGCATAGACTTGTGTGTTGTGTGTGGATATCAAAATGAGATAGTCCTTAGTCTAATGTGAAGCTTCAATGATCAATTCAATCAAGGCATACACAACAAGCACTAGATTATGTGACCTATCTCAATTATAGAAACATGCATATATGACCTCCCACACGTACTTGATAACTAATCAATGAAGCTTTTCATTTGGCTCCATATATAACATAACATTTGCAACTTTTGAGCAAAGAGGATCTCAATTAGAGAAAAATGCCTGAAATTTTTGATATTTCAATTGATGAGTTAGCCTTTGGCTTGTTGGGCATCATACATTATATTTTGGTCGCTTTCCCTTTTTCCTAGTCAAATACTAGTTTGTGCGACAGGCTTTTGCAGCTCTATATCTCTTTTCATTTGGAGATTTACAATTAGAGAGCTCTTTTAAGAAAAAAAAAAAATAAAGATGGGAAGATATATAGGCATGAGTCTATGCAAGTCTCAAGGTCAACAAAACCATTCACTAATCATTCATGACAAGGTTGAAGATCTATTTACAACAGTCACATAGATTTCAGAATTTCTTCCACAATGATATGAGTGCATGAGGAACAAGCTAAACTCATTAAATGCTCAAAGCCATAAGTACAGAGGTACAAGGCAAAACATGTTTTGAGACAAAACTCAACAAAGCGATCAAACTTTTTGGATTTTCTAATTTTTATGTGTTTTTGAAATTTTTTTTTTTTTTTTTTTTTGAACACACCCAAAGAAGAGCAAGAAAACAAAAGAAATACCAAAGACAGATTGAACAAATCTTCAAGACAAAGTAATAAAAAATGCATGAAAATATGCAACAGCAAAAGTCCCTATATATTGAAAGAATTTATGCATGGACATGTTATAATGCTTATGCATGAGTACCCTTTTTCACCCACACGTCACGTGCGTTTGGGGTGATATCCTTAACGGATTGGGTACGAGAATTTGGACTCTCAAACCTTCTGATAAAACTCTCCAAGCAGGTGGTGAAGGCACCAATCATTTTCATCACGTCCATCATGCCAGGATCCCGATTTTGACTTCTCGGTTGTTCACCACCCCAAGTCCTCATGTCATTTCTCCTTCCTCGTGACCGAGGTGCGCTTGAATTGTTGTCTGATCTCAGCTTTTGACAATTGGGTCTGGTATGTCCTTGCATTCCGCAGTAGTGACACACATAATCCGTTCTAGGACTCCGTTGTGATCTTGGGAGAGATCTTCCTCTGGTTTCATGTCTACCCATGGAATGATTTCGGGGCTTATTTACCATTCGTTGCTCACTCACATTCTTCTTTTCAGCCTTAATAATCTCAGGGATGATTTCTTCTACCTTAGGCTCTATGGCCTTCACAAATTTCACTTCTTTGATAGTTTTGGCTGATGAGCTACTTCCTCCGGTGTATCCCAACCCGGATTTGTCTGAAGAAGGTTTTTGAGATGAGATAACATCATCTAACTTCTGGGAGGAGACTCTCTCTATCTTGGCATGAGCTTGCACTACCTCTTGCTCAAGAAACCTCACCTTCGTATAGGCTTCAGACAACTCGCCATTTAATGTCTCAATCTCACATTTAGCCTCTTTATATCTGATCAAGAGACTTCTGCAATCTTCCTCAGCTTTCTTCATTTTCCTGACAGCCGCCTTGGCTACTCTGGCATACTCTCCCGACTTTTCAAGTAATAAGGAGTAATTTTCTTGAAGATTAGCTGAATTCTCTTCTTCTTCTTCAGCATCTGATTCTTCCACAATCCCAATAGACTCTGAATCCGAATGCTCACCAAGCTCCTTCATAAGTGCACCCAAATCATCCGATGACTCCACATGAGCAATGGTCATGAATGCGGAGTAATTTCCCTCTCCGTCACAGCTCTCTTCCGAGTCAGAATCAGAGGAATCTGAATCACTGAGTGTCGTGGCATAAGCTTTGCCTTTTCCCCTCAGAAAATTTGGACACTCCTTCTTTAGATGTCCATGGCCATTGCACTCATAGCATATAACTTCTGAAGAAGGTTGAAACTCTCTCCCTTCTTTTCTTGTAGACTCTTTCCTATCACCTCTTGAAGGTGAAAATCTTCCTTTGTTGAATGGTTTCCCGCTGTTCTTCATTTTCAGAAATTTTCGGAAGTTTTTCGCAAGAAAGGCTACTTCCTTCTCCACCCCATCTTCTTCGGAGGAATCACCCATCCTTTCAGTGATGGTTTTGAGAGCAAGTGATTTACTCATCTTATGGGAAGGCAGTCCCATCTGATATGTTTAGAGAGACCCAACTAATTCTTGAATTTTAATCTCATCCAAATCCTTGCTTTCCTCTATGGCTGTAACTTTTGCTCTAAAGCTTTCGGGCAAGGACCTCAATACTTTTCTCACCACTTTAGCATCTTCAATCTTCTCCCCAAGATTGAGTTTAGCAATTACAATTTCATTGAGCTTCCCATAGAATGAATCAAACGGTTCATCATCACCCATCTTGAGCTCTTCAAATTTGGTGGTGAGCATCTGAAGCTTTGTGTCCTTAACTTTCTTTGTACCTTCATAAGTGGTCTCCAAAATCTCCCAAGCTTCTTTGGATACTGTCATATGAGAGATTCTGTGGAATTCATCAGGAGACACAGCACAAAATATAGCGTTTAAAGCTTTACTATTAGCATTGGCTGCTGCAAGAGCCGCCTTATCCCAATTAGCCTTAGGAGCTTCCGGCTTAGTCCAGCCGAGCTCTACCGCATCCCAAACGGTATCTTCAATAGAACATAGGAATGCTCTCATTCTGACTTTCCAGAATGCGTAATTGTTCCCATCAAAAAATGGTGGAACATTTAGCGATTGAGACCGGTCCATCTCAAATAGGGTCAAGGATCACACTAAGGTATTTAAACCAAGTAAGTGTACCCGCTCTGATACCAATTGAAAGCTCGAATACGTGTTGAAAAACACAAGAGCTGTTTAGACCCCCTAATAAAAATTACGGCTCGATAGATTTTACACAACTTTGATATAAAGTGCGGACTAGTGTAAAAGCGAGCGGATGAACAAATAAGCTACTCTAATCTATAAACTAAGCAACGCAGCAGTATAATGGAATAAACAAGAGTAGGGAAGAAGGATGCAAACACAGAAAACACCAAGACGTGTTCTCGAAGAGGAAACCGAAGAACTCGGCGAAAAACCTCTCCGCCGCCCTCCAAGCGGAAATCGATCTACTAGACAATCAGTTGGGATACATGAGTAAGCAAGAGACCCTCCAAGCCTAATCTACCCGATGTACCTAAGCCCTCCAAGCTCCTACTCCAACAAGGCTTCTCGGAACCGTGTCTTGTCTAGCTCTCCGGATCCCGCAACAAGCTCCATGTTGCATCTGCCATTCCAGGCTTCTTCTAATGCTTCCCAGCAGCACCAAAACGTCACTCAACACTCTCAAAGGGTGTGGTAAGTGTTTGGGCTATCAACCTCTCAATGGTATGGAAAATGGAGAGAGAATGGTTGAGGAGATACCACAAGCAAGTGTATAGAGAAAGGTGGGGATGACAATCTCTAATTGCAAATGTGTTTGGCTAGGGTTTTCTCTCTGAAAGCATTCCTCAACATTTGTGGGTAATGGGGGGTTTATATAGGATAGGTACAAAATGTGTGAGTCATTCAGTACAGGCTGGCAGAACAGCTTGTCTCGCGGGTGTCTCGCGGGAAGGCCTTACCCGCAAGATACTCGCGAGAGACAGCTGTCTCCACCTGGACTGACTCTTCGCATTCCAGCATGTGCAGGGCACATGCCTCACTTCGCGGGAAGCTTAGTCGCGACATACCCGCGAGATTCCATCAGCTTCCAATTTGCTTGAGTCTTCACACACTCTCTATCACACACCCCTTACATCAATTCCCACACCTAATACAGGGCATAAACAATTGATATTAATTACAATCAAATTTGGCACGGAATATAAGCCAACAAAACACATAGTTGTAAATCACAACTTTACAAGAAGAATCCTATGGATAAAAATAGGATGAATAAGGGCATGAGAAGAAGATGAACTCCTATACACTTCGTTCAAAGAACGAAGGAACAAATGGGGAAAACTGATAGGAGCATCAGGAACTAGAGCGTACAAAAATACACACCTCTCGAGAGGAATGGTGTGCAGATGAGAAATGGGCCAAAAGCAGTGATAAGCTATCCTAAAGAAAAGATAGTGTAGCTCAGAAAGCTCAGTAGTGGTGATCCGAGGATCAAAACCCCACTAGATAGATGACCCAGTGATGTAAAACATGACATCACTCAAAATTGGAGACTCATCATAAGGGTAGACAGGGTGCTGGACCAAAGGTACACCTAGAGCATCAGCCACTACTGTGGGAGTAATGGTGTACTCTACGCCTCGTATCCAACTCTTTACTAAAGTGTTGGAATCATAGATGTGGATTGAGATGTTTGAGTAGAACTCTCAAATCAAGGTAGCAGGTGGAGGACGATCAGAAATATCCATCAAGGGTAGCCAGCCCCTACGCTCTAAGTTTGCCCTAATGGCAGGATCCAACTCATCTAGAATGACAAACCACTCAGACCAAATCTTACGCTTAAGGTTCAGCTTCTCAAAGATCTCCTGGTTTTTCTCATGAGGAAATTTCTCACGGTCAAAGGATGGAGGGAAAGGAGTAGGTGAAGGGACAGACCTACGAGCCCTAGTTTTTCTAGGCATGATGCTAAGGAAAGGATAGAGACATAAGAGAAAACCAATAGAGAAACAAAAAAAAAAAAAAAACAAAAAAAAACAAAAAAACAAACAAACAAACAAACAAACAAACAAACAAACAAAGGGTAGACTGCAAGTTAGCACTAAAAAAAATATAGAAAAAAAACTATATGATGCATGAACAGTTAAAATGACATGATGCATGTACTAATGCAGTAAACAAAGTTCAATTGCACAAAATTGGCTTGAGCATAGAGTTTCTAACCAAAAACCCCAAAAATTTGAAAACTACTTGTAAAATTTTGAAGCACATTGATGAATTAAGCATTACAAAACACAATACAAAGATTATAATGCCTAATTACATCGAATCAACAAGCCAGTTTTATCAAATTCAACCTAATTGAACAAAATCCTCAATTTGGAACAATTATAAACCCTAGAATTTTCAATTCTCCACAAAACCCAAAATTGATCAAATTAAACTATCAAGAACATGTTTATAGCTTGTCCCCATAAAAACTCATTGATCAATTTCACAAAATTGGGCTTGAAACATCAAAAATCTCAAAAAGAGAGAGGTCCGAAAATATGAGGTAAAATGCATGAAAAATGCATGAATAATGCAAATAAACTCAGAAATGAGGGGCAAAAGAGACTTACCGGCTTGAGGAAAGAGAAATCTTGCAAAAATTTTGGAGGAAAACGACAAAAAATTCATTGTAGATCGTTGCCTAGTCGAAGAGAGAAAAGGAGGTTTGAAAAACTTTTGAAAAAGATGATGAATCAGTCAAAGAGTACTATTTTAAAAAAACCTGATTCACGACTTTCGATTGATCGAAAATTACATTCGATCGATTGAATCACTCTGAAAGTTTTAAAAAGAATTTTAAATATTTTCGATCGATCGAAAAATAGACTAGATCGATCCAAATAGGCAGCGGATCACAGTATTTTGAGAAAAATTCCAGTTTTGAAAAACCCAAATCAATTTTTGAAAATAACTCCTCAAAGCATTAAAATCAATGAAACACAATGCATGAGTATGAGATGAAATGGAATGCTTTTTTAAAAAACCCAAATTTGTAATCCCAGTTTCTCCAAGGTAAAATTTTAGTCAGTTCTTCCTTTAAATTCACAAGCAAAAAGAATGTTTTGCATAATACTCAAGGTATTTTTCAAACTTGGTTGGTCAAACCAAAAACACACACAATAACATGTACAATATTTAGCAAAGAGTAACTTGTGTAGTGTGTGCAAACTAGCAAAAGCTTGAGATACATGTGAGGTGATATGTGAATAGAAATCAATCACAAAGTCTACAAAATTCATCACACAGAATTTAAAAGAGACTATCACCTAAAGAGTTACATCCTATAACTCCTACATCTCCTAGAACAAAAGCTTGCAATCATTTAAGTTTTTTGAATTTTTGCCTCATAATTATGTGAGATGGCATCAAGCCTAATAATACACACCAATTTTATTTATGTCAGATGGCATCAAGCCTAACAGTACACACTAATTTTAAGCATTAAACAATTAAGTCGAAGCATCACCTTATGTTCTTTTTGTGCATGTGTTACATTTTCTCGAGCACAGAATCTTATGATATGCACTAAGGTGTTCATGATTGGCTAGTGAACAGTGGTGAGATGGTTATTTATGCCTTTCTCAAAAAGATTAAGTCCAACAGTCAAATAACATGTGACTTCAAGATCAAGACAAAGTGATCAAAAATCATAAACATCTTTCCCACACAACATGCACTACAAAGCTTCAACTAGTCAAGTGCAATAAATAAGCTCATCAACGCTAAACAAGGTACATAAGATATGTTATGTGTAAATAAATTGACCAACCTTATTTTCAAAAACCAAGAAACATAGTGCCATAACATATTTTTCTTTTCTCTTTTATTTATTTATTTTTAATAAAAGAGAAAACAAATAAATCCTAGAATGAAATGCATGAATGTAATGCAATGCAAGTTCTAGAACAAAGAAAACACAAAAAACCAAATAACAATGGTCACAATGGAATGAGTAATGAAGCACAAGGATCATGTCAGAAAGACTCAATTAGGTCAAGTCTTTTTCATCCAAAACCTTTTAGATGCACCATGAGCATTGGAGTTCTTATTCACATTCGCATGATTTCCAACTCCAGGATTGGAATAAAGGTTCAACGCCTTTACCAATTCACCAATGAGTGCCATAGGATCTTGTGCTTGAGGCACAGGCACCTTTGGTTTGTTTGCTCTCTTAGCAGCTTGAACCTTGTAACATTTAGGACGAATGTGTCCAAACTTTCCACAATAGTGACAAACCCAAGCAGGTTTACCATGTATCTTGTCCTTAGAATGGGTAGAATCCTTAGGTTTAGACTCTCTTAGATCAACCATAATCTTCCTAGGTGGTGAAACTTATATGGGTTTAAGAACCTCACTCACAGGGGGCTTAACAATTTCACTCACAACCTCACTCACAGAAGGTTCAGAAGAAGATGGAGGAACAAAGTTTGTGGAATGTGGTGCAGAATTAAAGATGCTTTCAACATATCCTAAACCAGATTTATCAAAAGGATACTTTTGAACATTCAACATGTGATCAAGTTTAGAACTAGCAAATCTAGCAACAGAAAAATCATGTTCCAAAGTTTTAACTTTATCAAGTAAGAGCATGTTCTCAGATTTAACATTGTTCAAAAGATCATTAGCATCAAACAAGTTAACAAGCAAATTCTTCTTTTCAAGCTCAAGAGATTCAATTTTCTTCAGGCCAAGTTCAACATTCATAGCATCCTTTGCAACAATTTTGCAAAGTTTATTGTAGGCCTTTTGAAGATCTGCATCCTCAGAGAGTTCCCCATCAGAAGAGTTCTCTTCAACAGATATAATTTCATTTACTACAGCAGTAACAGTGAAAGCAATAAAGTTTTCATCCTCGTCACATCCAGACTCATCATCAGAAACCTCATTATTACTGAGGGTTACAGCCGTAGCTTTACCCTTAGATCTCAAGAATGTAGGACATTCAGATTTCACATGACCATATCCTTGACAGCCAAAACACTGAGCACCCAAAGGATTGTTTGAAGATTGACTAAATTTTTCTCTAGATTTTTCAAAATTATTAACCTTAGTGGGATCATTCTTCCTAAAGTTTCTAGGTTCAACAGTGTTTGTACCTCTTGCCTTTCTATTGTTATTCCTAAGAAAGTTTCTAAAGTTCTTGGCAAGGTACACAATCTCTGTAGTGGAGAGCTCATTATCAAATCCACCAACATCAACATTATCAACTGACTTAGGGCCATTGATTTGGATTTGTTCACTTTGGGTAAGTCAACCTCATAGGATTGAAGAGATCCTACAAGCTCATCAACAGGGATGGTGTCCACATCCTTGCTCTCAATAATGACAGTCACTTTGGGTCTAAAGTCTTTAGTTAAAGATCTAAGAATCTTCCTAACAATTTTAGGTTGATCATAGATTTCACCCAAATTAAAAGCAGAATTAACAATATCATTTAATTTAGCATAGAATTCATCAAAAGATTCATCAACAGTCATTCTAATGCTTTTAAATCTAGAAGTCAATTGTTGCAATTTATTAATCTTAACTGCCTTTGTGCCTTCATGCACAGTTTGGAGGATTTTTGAAGCAGTGTGAGCAATCTCAACATTAGAGATTCTCTTAAATTCCTCCATAGAAACAACATGGAAGATGGCAGTCATAGCTTTGCTATTGAAGCCTGCTGCTTCTTTTTCAGAAATTTGCCACTCACTCATAGGAGTAGTGGGCTTCTACCATCCGTATTCAACGGAATTCCGAACCCTCTCCTCAATAGATTTCAGGAATGCTTTCATCCTTACTTTCCAATAAGCATAGTTATTCCTATCAAAGTGAGGAGGAACAACAAAAGAGTGTCCATACTTCATGACAACAGGGGTCAAGGATTAGCTCAAAGATAAAAAAATCTCTAATAAGAGAGCTACCCGCTCTGATACCACTTGAACGGTTTTAAACCCCTTAAAACAACCAGATTAACCTAGTTAATTAGCCAAGTGATTAACTTAGTCAATTTAAGCAATTCTAGGTTATCCCAAACATACAATCATATCAAAAGTATAAAGCAGCAGAAATATAAAAGACATAATGATATGATCACCCAAGAAACCACACGGTAAAAACCTAGGGAGGATTTGACCTAGCTATCCTCAAGGTAAACCTGAATCCACTATACGAAAGAATTGAAATTCACACAAAAGGACTTACAAGCTCCCTGCTTGACTTCCTAATGCTACCCACCAGTAGAACTTACTGACACGACCATGTGCAAACTCCGAATCCACAGACTCATTCTTTCTTGGATTCTCCAATCAGCTACAAGCACCCACGCTTGATATTCTTTAAGCTTCTATGGTAGCAACCAAGTTGATCATCAAGATGTTGAAGTAATCTCTACCTTGAAAACCCTAAGCTTTGTGTAAAGGAAAGCTCCTCTAGATCTCACAAGAGATTTACACAAAACAGCAAAGTATGAGCAACAACTCAACTGGAGCAACTCTAAAAATGTGGCTAGGGTTTTTCTTTATATACCTAGGGTAAAACTGAAAACCCAAAACGTTTAATGAGTTAAGGCTGAGCTGGAATATTCTGCAGAAAAACATTTTGCCTGAGATTCTATCGATCGAGTCTTTCTTTCGATCGATCTAGCCAGGCCGAAATGCACCAATGCATCTGCAGCCTCTCGATTCCAACTTTACATGAAATACCCAACTTTGAGCAAGGTTAAACAAGACTAAACAACCTGTTTTGATCATAGTTTGCCAACAATACAAATTAGAGTTCTAAATACATAAAATCCTAAATCTTTAGAACCTAACAAAATGAATTACAAATTTGCTTGTAAAAGCCTGTAATGCATCTATGATTGGCCAAAAGTTTTTCTAGAATAAAATAACTTTGTACTCTATCTCAAAGACCATACAGATTACGGTTTAGGGAAAATTTTAAACCATTCCATAAATCTGGTAGTAACTGGCCTTCTAATTTACCAAAGACCTAGGCTTTGTTGTACATTGGAGATTCTAAGTCTAAATTGTAATACGTTCTATAGCAAAGTACTTTGAAGAGGCTTAATAAGTTTGCAGCAAATTTGTCAGTAGAAACTGCCCAACTTAATACAAAATGAACTATTGAAGATATTATTACTTTCATGACTTCACGGAAAGCTAGTCTATGGTCAAGAAAAAGAAATGCTAGTGTTTGTGGTGCTGCATCTGCTTTGAAGGGTTTTGGTGTATCAATATAACAAAGTTGGGCCTTGAAAAAATTTATTGCCTATTTGAACACCTAATAATTCAATAGTTGTGGAAGGGGGGCCTTGAACCCTAGAAACCTCCTTTAGAACACCAGGAAGTGCCAGTTGAGCCATTAGGCTCTTGGCTGAATGGCTTCTTATACATACTACTATTTATTGACAATAGTAGTAAAATTTACTTCCAAGCAAGAAACAAAGCAGTTAAAAATGGTAACATACCTCATATGGAGCTCTCCTGGTGCTGACTGCATCATTTTCATTGAAAATTGGAATAATCTTGAGAGCTAGTAATGACTGTACGGTTTCACTAAGTTGATTTCTGAAAGCTTTGTCCCTAAAATCATTATCTATTACAAGAAGCTGAGCCGATGTGACAACCAGCTGCAGATGGGGAAAATAGAGCAATACATTAAATCCAAGACATTACCGAAATCACATACCAGGTTCTGTAGTGAGTGCAATGCGATCCCTTGAGATCACAAGTTTAGATGACAATTCATTAAAGCCCAAAGTTTAAGGTACTCCATTGCTGTTGTTAAAAGCCCTTGACTTGCTAAATTTTCAACATATTTTTCAACAAGCTTACACAAAGACGCACTAAATTGCTTCTGCCTAGTTGCCAAGCCAAGGACAATAGTCTTTTCCATCAAATCCTAATCAAACGATTAAAAGAGGAAATAAGTATTGTGGACAGAATATACAGGTCAAAATACACCTCTACAAATACCAAATTAACCTGCAGAAGCTTAACATAGGATTGCCCTCCGTGCTCAGTTCTAAGACTCCTTGACCAAATCGTAAACAATGCACTGGAATGTCACAAAAAGAACTCTATCTTTGCCCAGAGTAACATTGGCGAATATAGCAACTGAAACAACTGAAACAAACATTGGCGAATATAGCAACTCTTTCCACCAATGTTGGATCCAGTAACAATTTGGCAATACTCTTTTTTTTTTTTTTTAGGTAATAAAACTTTTAATTAAAAAAAAAAACTAGGCATCATGTTCACGATGGTGAACATTCTGATCAAGAAAAATTACGGCAGGTTCCAAGACTTGATACTCTCTGTCAGCATGCAAATTTTTGTCATTTGGAACAAAATTGTCCTGTAATGTAGTATCCAAAACCTGCTCAAAAGTAGCAAGTAGTAAACATGAGGCCATGACTTATAAGAAAATGGCCTTTCCTTAACAAATCAGTAACATAAAACTTGACTTACAAAACCAAACCCCCCCCCCCCCCCCCCCAAAACAAAAATCATTATTGTAGCCTAGTAATGCATCTCACCATCATGTAGCCCTATTTGGTCTATAGCCGCGTTTACATGTACGGCCTATTCACCTCGACCCTAGGTTCAACAGGTCTATAGCCGTATTTTTTTCAACGCGGCTACAGGTTAAGACCTATAGCTGCATTTTTGAAAACACAGCTATAGGCTAAGACCTATAGTTGCGTTTTTAAAAATGCAGCTATAGACCATGTTTTTTGGTGCGTTTTAAAAACTCCACTATAGGGTATCTAGGTTTGAAATGGAAATTTCAGAAGTTCACTGCCAGAATTTCGCAAGTTACCAACAAAAAATATATCAGCTTGTAAGCCCAAATCTTCAAGTTCATTGCCAAAATATATGGGCTACGAAAAATATATCACCAAAGGACAAAAATTGCACAATAGGCCAACCCCATAGAAAGTAGTATTAAAAGGGTTAAGCTCGCCATAAGGGAGAAGGATGGTAAGCCCTAAAGATTTGAAGCCCAGAACCCATGAAGGGACAAGCCTTAGGGCCCATGAAACGAAGGGAGGAAAGAAGAAAGCCCAGCCTATCCAGAACCATGAAACAAAGGGAGTCCAATGAAAGAACTAAGTTGGGATACCCAGAGGCTACTAGAGGCTTAAGATCCTTAGGACATGCAGCACAGCTAAAAGTGGGATTGAGACAGCTCAAAAGGGGTGCCATGAAACAAAAAAAAAAAAAAAAAAAAAAAAAAAAAAAAAAAAAAAAAAAAAACGAAGAACATGTATGTCCTGCTCAAGCACCTAGTGGTGCAGCAAAGAGCCAGAAGGTTTGGAGAGTAACAATTCATGAACAAAAGGCTGGTACCTCAGGGAACCTAGGAAAGAAGGACCATAAGGGGAAGTAGCTGGGAAAACCTTCACCCTGGCAGAGATGGATTCGGCTCACTTAGGAAAAATGACAAAAAGGAAGGACAGCCAAAAACTGAGTCTGAAAAGGTAAGGTTTAGAAGCCTTGAAGGAGGAGAGATTAAAGGTCTGTCCTCCAAGGACACCCTAGAATGGAAAGTCAGCAAAAGGCTTTTAGGGAAATAGCACCAAAAGAAGAGAACTATGAGAAATAAGGAAGGAGCCAGTTGTCAGAGTGGCTGGCACAACAGGGGCTCTGGTACCCAGGGAGCCAAGGAGAAGAATTAGTGGTACCTCGGATCCCTAGAATGACACTATAAAAGGGGAAGCAGCCAACATCGAAGGCATTTAGCAATAGTAAAAATGACAATAGAATCATTGAGAAAACTCTGTCGAAAACTCAAAAAAAGTAGGGAAATATCGCCCGGTATCCCAAAAACAGTCACTGTAGAATGTACTTGGATTCAAAGGAATTCAAACTTTGCAAGTTTTAGAGGCTTAGATAGCTATCTAAGTCTGTAATTTTTGAGCTTATTTGGACCTTCTAACACGTCTTAGTGAGCACATTGAAATCCACAACTAAAAAAAATAATGAAATATTTCATAGTGATTTGAGGATACTTAATAGTTATTTTGTGTGTTTCTTTATTACATTGTTTTCTTTTGTTGTTTTCCTTGCTGTTCAATACATATATTCTTGCTTGTTAGTATGTACGTATTGTAGGATTCTTGTTCTGTGTACAACTTCATTTGTAAGCAGCCCATTTAGCTGCGGTGAACCAAGCTCAATCCCTTCAAACTACATCAAGAGGGCTCGGGGTCCTCACTTCAGCTTGGGCCTAGACACTATCCAAAAAGGGACACTCACAATAAGTAACAACAAAATTAGTGAAAATTGATGTGGTACTAAACTTACTCAACTAATAATAGCTCGTTTGTTGAGTTTGCCCCTCTTGTCTTCTTATTTCCACTTTGGAGCTGTCCTCTTGCAAGCATTATCCTTCTTGTCTTCTCACCTCAAAAATCAGCTTTTGGTTTAATGCATAGCCAACCAAAGTGTGTCCTACACAGTTACAAGCTGAAGAAAAAGAAAAGAAGAGTTGAAAGAATTGTTTGTTACACTGTTTGGTACTGTTGTTTGGGCCAAAATGGCCAAATCCCACCTTTTTTGGAAATTTTTAGCAAAAAAACACTGTTTCAGAAATAAATGCAAACTACCACTTTTTCTAGAACTCGAGTTTCAGAAACTCGAGTTCCTCATTAGTTTTGCCACTGTAGCACTGCTGAGTTAGAATTTGGGCGATTAAAAATAATTATGTGGTACTCGAGCTTGGTAAACTCGAGTACCATGCAACACAATACTCGAGTATATCAGGCTTGAGTACCTTTTATTAATAAAATGCAAAAAATTTTATTTCTACAGTAATCGAGTTTACCAAACTCGAGTATCGTGTAAATTTTTTTTGTTTTGTTTTTTTTTTTTTTGTTTTGTTTTGTTTTGTTTTTTTTTTTTTTTTTTTTTTTTTTTTTTGTTTGGGGATAATCAAAAAATAAACATAAAGATAAAAGTAAGTAGCTTTTTTATGTTTTTATTTATTTAAATAGAAGCATTGTAAAATATAGAGATTGAGAAACAATTTATGCAAAAAACAGTGAACAATTTTTATGAGAAAACAGTGAACAGTTTTAATTAACACAAAAAACAGATTTTATGAATGCAGTAAGCAGCTTCGAATATACAGTAAACATGATGTGTAGAGATAAATTTTTATTAACGTAAAAACATATTTTATCAATGCAGAAAAACAAATTCGATTATTGTGAAATTTAAATGTGAAAAAGTATTCAGATTTGACTTTTAAATTTAGAAAACACGATTTCACTAGGTGTTTTATGAGAAAACAACGAACAATTTTTTAAATAGTGAACATAACATAATATATGCATAAAAGAGAGTGAACAATTTTTTAAATAATTCTGAACAAAAAATAATTTTATGCAGAATGTTAGAAATAGTTTATGCAAAAAACAGTTAACAATTTTTATGAGAAAACTGTGAACAGTTTTAATTAATGCGAAAAACATATTTTATGAATGCAGTAAGCAGATTTGAATATAGAGTAAATATGATGTGCAGAGAGAAAATTTTATTAATGTAGAAACAGATTTTATGAATGTAGAAAAATATATTCGATTATTTTGAAATCCAAAAAGGAAAAAGCATTCAGATTTGGCGTTTAAATTTAGAAAACACGATTTCACTAGGTGTTTTATGAGAAAACAGTGAACAATTTTTTAAATAGTGAACAGAACATAATATATGCATAAAAGAGAGTGAAAATTTTTTTAAATAATTTTGAACAAAAAATAATTTTATGCAGAATGTTAGAAATAGTTTATGCAAAAAACAGTTAACAATTTTTATGAGAAAACTGTGAACAGTTTTAATTAATGCGAAAAACATATTTTATGAATGCAGTAAGCAGATTTGAATATAGAGTAAATATGATGTGCAGAGAGAAAATTTTATTAATGTAGAAACAGATTTTATGAATTTAGAAAAATATATTCGATTATTTTGAAATCCAAAAAGGAAAAAGCATTCAGATTTGGCGTTTAAATTTAGAAAACACGATTTCACTAGGTGTTTTATGAGAAAACAGTGAACAATTTTTTAAATAGTGAACAGAAAATAATTTATGCAAAAAAGAAAGTGAACCATTTCTTAAATAATGCTGAACAGAATATAATTTTATACAAAATTGTAGAAATAATTTATATAGAAAACAGTGAAAAAATTTTATGAGAAAACAATGAACAATTTTAATTAATGTAGAAATTAAGTTCATATTTCAAAATTAAAATCTCTATATTTTACAATGCTTCTATTTAAATAAATAAAAACATAAAAAAGCTACTTTTGTTTATCTTTATGTTTATTTGTTGATTATCCCCCAAAAAAAAAATTTGCCCTGCACTCGAGTATTGTAGAAATAAAATTTTTTGCATTTTATTTATAAAAGGTACTCGAGCCTGGTATACTCGATTATTGTGTTGCATGGTACTCGAGTTTACCAAGCTCGAGTACCACATAATTTTTTTTAATCACCCAAATTCCAACTCAACAATGCCACGAGGGTAGAATTGATGAGGAACTCGAGTTCTAGATAAAGAGGTAGTTTGCCATTTATTCCCGAAATAGTGTTTTTTTGCTAAAAATTTCCAAAAAAAGTGGTATTTGGCCATTTTGGCCCTGTTGTTTGTCCTACACTGTTTAGTTAGAGATTGAGAGCTCCACAAAAGCCATTCGGCCATTGTGTGATGGAAATACACACATAGAGAACTCGACAACCACAGAATGTGTTTTTTTTTTTTTTTTTTGACAAACTACAACCACAGAATGTTGGTGTTTAAAAGAAGATATTCATTGTTACTGGGTTTTGTGGTGAGAGGCTTATATTTTGACAGTATTCTAACAATCCCTTCCAACTCAACTTGAGTTTAGAAGTCAAAATACAAAAAAATGGTCCTCGTAGAAGAGTTCTAATAGTATTCTAACGCAAGACGCCAACAACGTTTTACAAGACTAGAGCATTCACATAGGTAAAGCTATAACATAAAAAAGTAAAGCCAAATTCAATGCGTTTCTCATTGTTATGCTCTGTGAACTTCTCCACACGCTCAGTAATCCCAGGTGTGCCTAATTCAATGAAAAGAAAGTTGAATGAAAGAAGGATGAAATAATGATTAAAATTTAAACTGTAAAGAAATATTATCATGATTTTTAAATAGAGTTTGTAGTGTGCCTTATATTAGAATCATATGTATTCTCTCTCCCTTGTGCATGTACATGTGTTTCTAAAATAATGAAAGCCTTCAAATCCACTGTGGAGACTATTTTGAGTAATAGCATATTTACATGCTTATTGTAGCTACGTAACTTAACGTCCAAATTATATATGAAAAATTATTAATGTGCTATAAATTTTACTAAAAAGTAGTTTATAAATTGATGTAGTATTGAATATAATTAGCGTTACTTTAATAATATAATAAATAAATATTGAAATAGTTTATTTATTTTATTTTATTTTTTATGATTGATGATACATTTTTTTTTTATACAATGACTGATGATATTAATTTAAAAAATTTGTAGTGTTCCTATATTAAAATAGACTATAACTAATGTAAAAAAAAAATAATAATAATAAAAATAAATAAATAAATACACTCTACCTAATTCTAATTTTACACATTTAACCTGTCAACATTAAAGGTAATTCTTACATGCTCCAGGAGCAATACTCTTCCTCTCACATGAGGAGTGGGCCCACCGCGTAGGTCTCACCATGAGACCCATCTCTCATGTGAGAGAAGAGAGCATTGTTCCCAGAATATCTAAGTTTTTTCCCAACATTAATCGAAGCACATACACATGCTACACAAGAATTTCCTTTTCCTAACTCTATCTCTCTCTCTCTCTCTCTTTTGCTAGGAGTCTTTTCCTAACTAACACCATGTGAACATGGGCCAGGAGTAACTTTTGACCACATGCTCCTGTGTTGCATTGAAGTCCAAATCGTTGCATTGTCACATAATTCACATGCTGCTGGGTCAGGAGTAACTTTTCAAAATTCACATCCAATAAAAAATATATAGAAGGAGTTTGATAGGATTTTCTCCAAATTAATTTGGAGAGAAACCTTGTTCATAGTCGATTACATCAAGTGCTTGATTTAAACAAGGATTTCCTTAACACCTCTCTCTCTCTCTCTCTCTCTCTCTCTCTCTCTCTCTCTCTCTCTCTCTCTCTCTCTCTCTCTCTCTCTCTCTCTCTCTCTCTCTCTCTCTGCAACACAAATTGAAATTAAGATAAGGGCAATGTTATGACAACTTTTTACACAATTATAGGCTATGTTTTGGTTTGATAATAGAGAACAATCATCAGGATTAATTGACATAAGTTGAAATTCTCTAAAATAAGTATTTAAGATAATTTCGTGATATATTGTGACTAAAGGATTTATAAAAAAAAAAAAAAAAGTTAAGATTAAAAAATCACTTTTATATGGACCCATTACTGATACTATTTTTATTTTATGCCAATCACCAATATTAAGAAAAAAATTGTTAAAGTTTTTGTGTCCCTAAATTTAAATTCTCACTAGTTTATCTTTTTGCAGACTTCTTCTGGGGATTGATCACTTAAATCATCATATGTTGAGTAGCCCATTTAAATTCAAACTACCATCTCCTAAATAAAGAAGCCATTCATCTTTATTGCTATAAAATTAGGAAGATACATCAAGATGCAATTGGTGTTGGAAGAAAGATGGAATTTCTTCCATCCAAACTACCATCTCCTAAATACATTATTTATATCTACCATCTTTGAAAACTTCATCACACACTTAAGTACATATAAAGATAAGAAATACCACGAATTTGTTATTTTATTCCATAACGTGGTATATTATTGTTCATAATCACTCTGCGTTTTTAGTAGCTTTGTTTTTGATGAGATAATTTTTGGCGATTTCTCCAATTTTTGCTACTAGGTCAGTAGTGACGTTCGAGGTATTTGCAACAGCTTCTTCCTTGATATCATACTCAATTGTGCTTTTGATTATGCATGAATCATTGTCCTTCTCTATGATTTCAAAGCGAACACGAAAAAGAGTAAGGCCTAAATCAAGATATCCTCCTTCCGTCACCTCTAGTTCTTTCATGCGTTTCTCATTGTCATACTTTGTGAACTTCTCTCTTTGCACAGAAAACCCATGTGAGCCTAATTCATTAGAAAGGAAGTTTAATTAATGACAAAAAAAGAAAAAAAGAAAAGGAAGTAACTATTCAAATTGAAACTTTAAAGAGAACGTAGAAGCAAATAAAGTAGTCATTCATTTCTGACTAAAGAGAGGGGGGAGCTATTTCTCCAAAGTCAATTCTTAGATTGATTGGTATCATTGGTTGGGTTCAAGATTACTTCTATATTTATCAGTTTGTATTGCTTTATCAATTATCATACCTGGTGTATATGTTTTCTTCAGAATAGTCCCAATCCCTCCATCACCTTCTATGACCTCAATCTTCTCAACGATACTTCCATCTTCTACAAGAAGTTTTGCTAACCCAAGCCTGCCATAAAGCTCCCATGCTTCACTAGCGGGCACATTTACCTCCAGCTCGTGTGAGAGTTGCCCAGACATCTTTTTTAAAATGCACTTGCGGAGGCAAATATGTTGGGATGTGTTAGGCATGTTCTTTCCTTGTGATATATATAGGCTCCAAATTTGTGTGAAGATTAGTAAAGTGTCTTATCATCGAATAGGGTTCGAATATTGTCTACACCAAAAATCAATTGATGTCTTAGTCTAATGATAATAACAATCATTATGGAATATAATGGATTCCATATGTTGAAATTCTAACCTATTTATTAAAAAGTTTATGTTTGGACTAAAGGAAAGAGGGTGAAAATTTAGGTACAGTACATTAAATGTTTTACATTAGGTTTCTCATTTGAATGAACACCTAGTTGTTACTTGTACATTTAATTTTCTTTGAAAGGAAGAACACTATTTGGATGTAGCCCAACCAGGTTGAACTCATCAAGCCCTTATTAAAAAAAAATTAACTTAATATTTTTATGATCCGTTTTCTATGTAGGTTTGTATATCAAGCAGTGGTGGCTACAAGATTTTTTGTCGAAGGTGGTCAATAAGAAATATAAATTATATAAAATCTAAAATCAAGGAGAAATTGAATATATTGACCTCACAAAAGAGATATTTTCTTGTTGCCTCATTCCAAAGGAAGATTGTTCATGTCAATAGGACTATGCTTAGAAGATGAATTTTGAGTTGGAGATGAATCTTGTGGTCTACATGATTTTTTATTATGAATATATTCATAGTACTGGCAAAAGAATAAAAGATAAATTATAATTTGATTTAACATATTTTTTTTTCTAATGCAATAAACATGTTAATTATTGTTGTTAAATAAAACTTTAATTATTATTACTTAGAATATTTTAATTTATTAGTTTATGTCTTTTAGTCTTTACCGTTCTTTTATTGAACTCAAAACACATTTTAAGCCTAAATGTTTACAATTATTTAATTTTTTATCAGTTTACAATTCTTCAATTCGTTTTCAATTCTTTAATTCTTTAGTTTACTATTTTTTGCTAATATTAATTTATTAGTTTACAATTCTTTAATTGTTTCATTTTCTTAGTGTTAATGCTCCTACTGTACTGATTGATCCACTCAACAAGCCAACGAACACCCCCACTCACAAGTCACAAATTTGGTCAGAGACTCAAAAAGTACAACAACTCAAAAATTTTACAGTGGAAAAATTTTAATTTATCAAAATCACTATTGCAAATTCACTTAACAATGTAATTGCCCATTGACCTCAACTTGCAAAAACAAAAACAAATTTATCACATAACTCAATGAATTAATATTAACCAAACCTGAATCAATTTTATTTAAAGAACCAAATATCGTGATTTAAGTGTAAGATTTAACAAAATAGATGAAAATTAATTAATAACTTTAAATGTTTTTATTCACCTCTGGTACCATAAGGTGATGCATAAAGAGAGAGAGAAAAAAAGAGAGAGTTTAGCATGTGAGTGTGACAGATAGAATGATTAATGGTCACAATATATTGTGTGGAAGACATTCCTAAGAGATATATTTTTTTTGTGTGTACTTTTCCTCGTGTAAAACATTTTAATTGAGTTGGATTCTCATTCACCCACAAATTTTTGGGGCCTTTTTCTATTGGTTCCACTCATTTTTTTGGTCGGTGAGTTCAATTATTGTCTTCACATTACCTATGAATATATTATCACATGTTAGAGGAACTCAACGATGAGGACAATAATGATACGTAGCCTTCAACATTGATCTTGATAATATAAACAAAGAAAAATTCTAGTACCACAAAAGAGTACACATAAATAAAACTTCAGATACTTTAAGACTGAGTGTAAGTACCAATAGGTGATACTGTTGGAAATATAATAGTAAATAAACAAGTTTGATTCAAAAAATACCATCCCAAAGAATTAAAAAGAATATAAATTAGCAAGAATAGAAAACAAGGAGAAAAATTGAAGAACAGACTTGTAATGCTATAGAATTATGCATAGAGCGTTACTTTTAAAAGTAAACTTTTTTCATCCAGAGTAAAACTCAGTGTGACTAGTTCTCTAGGCCAAATAATCTCTCATGGTTTGACTGGTGTTAACTTTCGTGATGGGTGCACTTCCACTCACAGAGGTTCAAAAACAATCTTGTAATGCCTTTATGTAGAACAAGTATAAATTGTCAAAAAATATGTGATATAGAATGAAAACCATGTCTGATGGAGAATAAGAGCAAAAGAAAAAAAAGTTAGGGGAAAAAGCATTCCCCCCCCCCCCCCCTTCTATGTTTGCGGTAACTCTCAGTTTCCCTCATTATATTTGAAACCAACCTGCTAATGACATATTTAATGTAATTGGCTAATCCTTTGACAAAACGCACTTTACTTGTAATTGGGTAGATTTAGAATGTGTTTAATACTCCAAAGAACAATAGTTCAAGTCTAGTATTGAAGTCATGCAAGTATGTCCAAGAAACAAGTGAAGAAGTGCTAATTCATTAAAGCTCATAAAACCAAAATTCAATCCTAACTACTATCCATCAGTTGCAAGTGTAGACAGCAGCTCAATTGAATCAACTTGTTTATTCCTGAAATACTCAACAAATGCATAAACGCATGTGTGACAGAAAATAGTATATAAACAGGTATAACATTCTTGTATGATTCACACAACACACAATAAAGACATATATCAAATGAATAACTCATAGAATATAAATCAATAAATAGTGAATCCAAAGCAACAAGAATCACAAAGAAAACATGTATATTAATCAATGTTACTCCCCGTAACATGACTATCCCAAAAAAAAAAATATTATACATTGTGAAGCGCCTAAATACAATCTAACAGCTCCACTAACTCCTCAAAACAACAAAAACACTCCCTAACTACAAAACTCCTCTACAAACTCTACTCTCCCTTTTTGTGACGGAATGCCAAAAGGCAATCACAATCCATCATCAAAAGGAGGTGGTGACGGTGAATGAAGATGTGCTAGATCAGCTCGCAACGCACGGATCTCGTCAAGCACGTCCACTAAAATTTGACTATGAGCCGCCTGAACAGTCATGACAGTCTCCAAAGTATGAAAGATATCAAAGTCATCCGATGGAGGTAGAGGAATAGCAACAGCAGCATCATCATCAGGATCAGGAACATCCTCACTAGAAGGACCTGTAGAAGAAGAGGGAGGAGGTGCGGACCCAAAAGGTGTAGATTGAGGGTGTTTAGAGCCAGTTCGAAGATAAGCAGCCCTCTGTCTAAGAAAAGACGCACCTATAGGACCAATGACATGCACATGCTCAGAGGAAGGAAAACCATTAAGATCAAGATAAAGAAGAATCCTATGGATAAAAATAGGATGAATAAGGGCATGAGAAGAAGATGAACTCCTATACACTTCGTTCAAAGAACGAAGGAACAAATGGGAAAAACTGATAGGAGCATCAGGAACTAGAGCGTACAAAAATACACACCTCTCGAGAGGAATGGTGTGCAGATGAGAAATGGGCCAAAAGCAGTGACAAGCTATCCTAAAGAAAAGATAGTGTAGCTCAGAAAGCTCAGCAATGGTGATCCGAGGATCAAAACCCCACTAGATAGATGACCCAGTGATGTAAAACATGACATCACTCAAAACTGGAGACTCATCATAAGGGTAGACAGGGTGCTGGACCAAAGGTACACCTAGAGCATCAGCCACTACTGTAGGAGTAATGGTGTACTCTACGCTTTGTATCCAACTCTTTATTAAAGTGTTGGAATCATAGATGCGGATCGAGATGTTTGAGTAGAACTCTCAAATCAAGGTAGCAGGTGGAGGACGATCAGAAATATCCACCAAGGGTAGCCAGCCCCTATGCTCTAAGTTTGCCCTAATGGCAGGATCCAACTCATCTAGAATGACAAACCGCTCAGACCAAATCTTACGCTTAAGGTTCAGCTTCTCAAAGATCTCCTGGTTTTTCTCATGAGGAAATTTCTCACGGTCAAAGGATGGAGGGGAAGGAGTAGGTGAAGGGACAGACCTACGAGCCCTAGTTTTCCTAGGCATGATGCTAAGGAAAGGATAGAGACATAAGAGAAAACCAATAGAGAAACAAAAAAAAAAAAAAAAAAAAAAAAAAAAAAAAAAACAAACAAACAAACAAACAAAGGGTAGACTGCAAGTTAGCACCAAAAAAAATATAGAAAAAAAACTATATGATGCATGAACAATTAAAATGACATGATGCATGTACTAATGCAGTAAACAAAGTTCAATTGCACAAAATTGGCTTGAGCATAGAGTTTCTAACCAAAAACCCCAAAAATTTGAAAACTACTTGTAAAATTTTGAAGCACATTGATGAATTAAGCATTACAAAACACAATACAAAGATTATAATGCCTAATTACATCGAATCAACAAGCCAGTTTTATCAAATTCAACCTAATTGAACAAAATCCTCAATTTGGAACAATTATAAACCCTAGAATTTTCAATTCTCCACAAAACCCAAAATTGATCAAATTAAACTATCAAGAACATGTTTATATCTTGTCCCCATAAAAACTCATTGATCAATTTCACAAAATTGGGCTTGAAACATCAAAAATCTCAAAAAGAGAGAGGTCCGAAAATATGAGGTAAAATGCATGAAAAATGCATGAATAATGCAAATAAACTCAAAAATGAGGGGCAAAAGAGACTTACCGGCTTGAGGAAAGAGAAATCTTGCAAAAATTTTTGAGGAAAACGACAAAAAATTCATTGTAGATCGTTGCCTAGTCGGAGAGAGAAAAGGAGGTTTGAAAAACTTTTGAAAAAGATGATGAATCAGTCAAAGAGTACTATTTTAAAAAAACCTGATTCACGACTTTCGATTGATCGAAAATTACATTCGATCTATTGAATCACTCTGAAAGTTTTTAAAAAGAATTTTAAATATTTTCGATCGATCGAAAAATAGACTAAATCAATCCAAATAGGCAGCGGATCACAGTATTTTGAGAAAAATTCCAGTTTTGAAAAACCCAAATCAATTTTTGAAAATAACTCCTCAAAGCATTAAAATCAATGAAACACAATGCATGAGTATGGGATGAAATGGAATGCTTTTTTAAAAAACCCAAATTTGTAATCCCAGTTTCTCCAAGGTAAAATTTCAGTCAGTTCTTCCTTTAAATTCACAAGCAAAAAGAATGTTTTGCATAATACTCAAGGTATTTTTCAAACTTGGTTGGTCAAACCAAAAACACACACAATAACATGTACAATATTTAGCAAAGAGTAACTTGTGTAGTGTGTGCAAACTAGCAAAAGCTTGAGATACATGTGAGATGATATGTGAATAGAAATCAATCACAAAGTCTACAAAATTCATCACACAGAATTTAAAAGAGACTATCACCTAAAGAGTTACATCCTATAACTCCTACATCTCCTAGAACAAAATCTTGCAATCATTTAAGTTTTTTGAATTTTTGCCTCATAATTATGTGAGATGGCATCAAGCCTAATAATACACACCAATTTTAATTATGTGAGATGGCATCAAGCCTAACAGTATACACCAATTTTAAGCATTAAACAATTAAGCCGAAGCATCACCTTATGTTCTTTTTGTGCATGTGTTACATTTTCTCGAGCACAGAATCTTATGATATGCACTAAGGTGTTCATGATTGGCTAGTGAACAGTGGTGAGATGGTTATTTATGCCTTTCTCAAAAAGATTAAGTCCAACAGTCAAATAACATGTGACTTCAAGATCAAGACAAAGTGATCAAAAATCATAAACATCTTTCCCACACAACATGCACTACAAAGCTTCAACTAGTCAAGTGCAATAAATAAGCTCATCAACACTAAACAAGGTACATAAGATATGTTATGTGTAAATAAATTGACCAACCTTATTTTCAAAAACCAAGAAACATAGTGCCATAACATATTTTTCTTTTCTCTTTTATTTATTTATTTTTAATAAAAGAGAAAACAAATAAATCCTAGAATGAAATGCATGAATGTAATGCAATGCAAGTCCTAGAACAAAGAAAACACAAAAAACCAAATAACAATGGTCACAAAGGAATGAGTAATGAAGCACAAGGATCATGTCAGAAAGACTCAATTAGGTCAAGTCTTTTTCATCCAAAACCTTTTAGATGCACCATGAGCATTGGAGTTCTTATTCACATTCGCATGATTTCCAACTCCAGGATTGGAATAAAGGTTCAACGCCTTTACCAATTCACCAATGAGTGCCATAGGATCTTGTGCTTGAGGCACAGGCACCTTTGGTTTGTTTGCTCTCTTAGCAGCTTGAACCTTGTAACATTTAGGACGAATGTGTCCAAACTTTCCACAATAGTGACAAACCCAAGCAGGTTTACCATGTATCTTGTCCTTAGAATGGGTAGAATCCTTAGGTTTAGACTCTCTTAGATCAACCCTAATCTTCCTAGGTGGTGAAACTTATATGGGTTTAAGAACCTCACTCACAGGGGGCTTAACAATTTCACTCACAACCTCACTCACAGAAGGTTCAGAAGAAGATAGAGGAACAAAGTTTGTGGAATGTGGTGCAGAATTAAAGATGCTTTCAACATATCCTAAACCATATTTATCAAAAGGATACTTTTGAACATTCAACATATGATCAAGTTTAGAACTAGCAAATCTAGCAACAGAAAAATCATGTTCCAAAGTTTTAACTTTATCAAGTAAGAGCATGTTCTCAGATTTAACATTGTTCAAAAGATCATTAGCATCAAACAAGTTAACAAGCAAATTCTTCTTTTCAAGCTCAAGAGATTCAATTTTCTTCAGGCCAAGTTCAACATTCATAGCATCCTTTGCAGCAATTTTGCAAAGTTTATTGTAGGCCTTTTGAAGATCTGCATCCTCAGAGAGTTCCCCATCAGAAGAGTTCTCTTCAACAGATATAATTTCATTTACTACAGCAGTAACAGTGAAAGCAATAAAGTTTTCATCCTCGTCACATCCAGACTCATCATTAGAAACCTCATTATTACTGAGGGTTACAGCCATAGCTTTACCCTTAGATCTCAAGAATGTAGGACATTCAGATTTCACATGACCATATCCTTGACAGCCAAAACACTGAGCACCCAAAGGATTGTTTGAAGATTGACTAAATTTTTCTCTAGATTTTTCAAAATTATTAACCTTAGTGGGATCATTCTTCCTAAAGTTTCTAGGTTCAACAGTGTTTGTACCTCTTGCCTTTCTATTGTTATTCCTAAGAAAGTTTCTAAAGTTCTTGGCAAGGTACACAATCTCTGTAGTAGAGAGCTCATTATCAAATCCACTAACATCAACATTATCAACTGACTTAGGGCCATTGATTTGGATTTGTTCACTTTGGGTAAGTCAACCTCATAGGATTGAAGAGATCCTACAAGCTCATCAACAGGGATGGTGTCTACATCCTTGCTCTCAATAATGACAGTCACTTTGGGTCTAAAGTCTTTAGTTAAAGATCTAAGAATCTTCCTAACAATTTTAGGTTGATCATAGATTTCACCCAAATTAAAAGCAGAATTAACAATATCATTTAATTTAGCATAGAATTCATCAAAAGATTCATCAACAGTCATTCTAATGCTTTTAAATCTAGAAGTCAATTGTTGCAATTTATTAATCTTAACTGCCTTTGTGCCTTCATGCACAGTTTGGAGGATTTTTGAAGCAGTGTGAGCAATCTCAACATTAGAGATTCTCTTAAATTCCTCCATAGAAACAACATGGAAGATGGCAGTCATAGCTTTGCTATTGAAGCCTGCTGCTTCTTTTTCAGAAATTTGCCACTCACTCATAGGAGTAGTGGGCTTCTACCATCCGTATTCAACGGAATTCCAAACCCTCTCCTCAATAGATTTCAGGAATGCTTTCATCCTTACTTTCCAATAAGCATAGTTATTCCCATCAAAGTGAGGAGGAACAACAAGAGAGTGTCCATACTTCATGACAACAGGGGTCAAGGATTAGCTCAAAGATCAAAAAATCTCTAATAAGAGAGCTACCCGCTCTGATACCACTTGAACGGTTTTAAACCCCTTAAAACAACCAGATTAACCTAGTTAATTAGCCAAGTGATTAACTTAGTCAATTTAAGCAATTCTAGGTTATCACAAACATACAATCATATCAAAAGTATAAAGCAGCAGAAATATAAAAGACATAATAATATGATCACCCAAGAAACCACACGGTAAAAACCTAGGGAGGATTTGACCTAGCTATCCTCAAGGTAAACCTGAATCCACTATGCGAAAGAATCGAAATTTATACAAAAGCACTTACAAGCTCCTCGCTTGACTTCCTAATGCTACCCACCAGTAGAACTTACTGACACGACCATGTGCAAGCTCCGAATCCACAGACTCCTTCTTTCTTGGATTCTCCAATCAGCTACAAGCACCCACGCTTGATATTCTTTAAGCTTCTATGGTAGCAACCAAGTTGATCATCAAGATGTTGAAGTAATCTCTACCTTGAAAACCCTAAGCTTTGTGTAAAGGAAAGCTCCTCTAGATCTCACAAGAGATTTACACAAAACAGCAAAGTATGAGCAACAACTCAACTGGAGCAACTCTAAAAATGTGGCTAGGGTTTTTCTTTATATACCTAGGGTAAAACAGAAAACCCAAAACGTTTAATGAGTTAGGGCTGAGCTGGAATATTCTGCAGAAAAACATTTTGCCCAAGATTCTATCGATCGAGTCTTTCTTTCGATCGATCTAGCCTGGCCGAAATGCACCAATGCATCTACAGCCTCTCGATTCCAACTTTACATGAAATACCCAACTTTGAGCAAGGTTAAACAAGACCAAACAACCTGTTTTGATCATAGTTTGCCAACAATACAAATTAGAGTTCTAAATACATAAAATCCTAAATCTTTAGAACCTAACAAAATGAATTACCAATTTGCTTGTAAAAGCCTGTAATGCATCTATGATTGGCCAAAAGTTTTTCTAGAATAAAATAACTTTGTACTCTATCTCAAAGACCATACAGATTACGGTTTAGGGAAAATTTTAAACCATTCCATAAATCTGGCAGTAACTGGCCTTCTAATTTACCAAAGACCTAGGCTTTGTTGTACATTGGAGATTCTAAGTCTAAATTGTAATATGTTCTATAGCGAAGTACTTTGCAGAGGCTTAGTAAGTTTGCAACAAATTTGTCAGTAGAAACTGCCCAACTTAATACAAAATGAACTATTGAAGATATTATTACTTTCATGACTTCACGGAAAGCTAGTCTATGGTCAAGAAAAAGAAATGCTAGTGTTTGTGGTGCTGCATCTGCTTTGAAGGGTTTTGGTGTATCAATATAACAAAGTTGGGCCTTGAAAAAATTTATCACCTATTTGAACACCTAATAATTCAATAGTTGTGGAAGGGGGGACTTGAACCCTAGAAACCTCCTTTGGAACACCAGGAAGTGCCAGTTGAGCCATTAGGATCTTGGCTGAATGGCATCTTATACATACTACTATTTATTGACAATAGTAGTAAAATTTACTTCCAAGCAAGAAACAAAGCAGTTAAAAATGGTAACATACCTCATATGGAGCTCTCCTAGTGCTGACTGCATCATTTTCATTGAAAATTGGAATAATCTTGAGAGCTAGTAATGACTGTACGGTTTCACTAAGTTGATTTCTAAAAGCTTTGTCCCTAAAATCATTATATGTTACAAGAAGCTGAGCCGATGTGACAACCAGCTGCAAATGGGGAAAATAGAGCAATACATTAAATCCAAGACATTACCGAAATCACATACCAGGTTCTGTAGTGAGTGCAATGCGATCCCTTGAGATCACAAGTTTAGATGACAATTCATTAAAGCCCAAAGTTAAAGGTACTCCATTGCTATTGTTAAAAGCCCTTGACTTGCTAAATTTTCAACATATTTTTCAACAAGCTTACACAAAGATGCACTAAATTCCTTCTGCCTAGTTGCCAAGCCAAGGACAATAGTCTTTTCCATCAAATCCTAATCAAACGATTAAAAGATGAAATAAGTATTGTGGACAGAATATACAGGTCAAAATACACCTCTACAGATACCAAATTAACCTGCAGAAGCTTAACATAGGATTGCCCTCCGTGCTCAGTTCTAAGACTCCTTGACCAAATTGTAAACAATGCACTGGAATGTCACAAAAAGAACTCTATCTTTGCCCAGAGTAACATTGGCGAATATAGCAACTGAAACAACTGAAACAAACATTAGCGAATATAGCAACTCTTTCCACCAATGTTGGATCCAGTAACAATTTGGCAATACTCTTTTTTTTTTTTTTTTTTTTTTTTAGGTAATAAAACTTTTAATTAAAAAAAAAAAAAACTAGGCATCATGTTCACGATGGTGAACATTCTGATCAAGAAAAATTACGACAGGTTCCAAGACTCGATACTCTCTGTCAGCATGCAAATTTTTGTCATTTGGAACAAAATTGTCTTGTAATGTAGTATCCAAAACCTGCTCAAAAGTAGCAAGTAGTAAACATGAGGCCGTGACTTATAAGAAAATGGCCTTTCCTTAACAAATCAGTAACATAAAACTTGACTTACAAAACCAAACCCCCCCCCCCCCCCCAAAAACAAAAATCATTATTGCAGTCTAGTAATGCATCTCACCATCATGTAGCCCCATTTGGTCTATAGCCGCGTTTACATGTACGGCCTATTCACCTCGACCTTAGGTTCAACAGGTCTATAGCCGTGTTTTTTTCAACACGGCTATAGGTTAAGACCTATAGCTGCATTTTTGAAAACACAGCTATAGGCTAAGACCTATAGTTGCGTTTTTAAAAATGCAGCTATAGACCATGTTTTTTGGTGCGTTTCAAAAACACCACTATAGGGTATCTAGGTTTGAAATGGAAATTTCAAAAGTTCATTGCCAGAATTTCGCAAGTTACCAACAAAAAATATATCAGCTTGTAAGCCCAAATCTTCAAGTTCATTGCCAAAATATATGGGCTATGAAAAATATACCACCAAATGACAAAAATAGCACAATGGGCCAACCCCATAGAAAGTAGTATTAAAAGGGTTAAGCTCGCCATAAGGGAGAAGGATGGTAAGCCCTAAAGATTTGAAGCCCAGAACCCACGAAGGGACAAGCCTTAGGGCCCATGAAACGAAGGGAGGAAAGAAGAAAGCCCAGCCTATCCAGAACCATGAAACAAAGGGAGTCCAATGAAAGAACTAGGTTGGGATACCTAGAGGCTACTAGAGGCTTGAGATCCTCAGGACATGCAGCACAGCTAAAAGTGGGATTGAGACAGCTCAAAAGGGGTGCCACGAAACAAAAAAAAAAAAAAAAAAAAAAAAAAAAAAAAAAAAACGAAGAACATATATGTCCTTCTCAAGCACCCAGTGGTGCAGCAAAGAGCTAGAAGGTTTGGAGAGTAACAATTCATGAACAAAAGGCTGGTACCTCAGGGAACCTAGGAAAGAAGGACCATAAGGGGAAGTAGCTGGGAAAACCTTCACCCTGGCAGAGATGGATTCGGCTCACTTAGGAAAAATGACAAAAAGGAAGGACAGCCAAAAGCTGAATCTGAAAAGGTAAGGTTTAGAAGCCTTGAAGGAGGAGAGATTAACGGTCTGTCCTCCAAGGACACCCTAGAATGGAAAGTCAGCAAAAGGCTTTTAGGGAAATAGCACCAAAAGAAGAAAACTATGAGAAATAAGGAAGGAGCCAGTTGTCAGAGTGGCTGGCACAACAGGGGCTCTGGTACCCAGGGAGCCAAGGAGAAGAATTAGTGGTACCTCGGATCCCTAGAATGACACTATAAAAGGGGAAGCAGCCAACATCGAAGGCATTCAGCAATAGTAAAAATGACAATAGAATCATTGAGAAAACTCTGCCAAAAACTCAAAAAAAGTAGGGAAATATCGCCCGGTATCCCAAAAACAGTCACTGTAGAACGTACTTGGATTCGAAGGAATTCAAACTTTGCAAGTTTTAGAGGCTTAGATAGCTATCTAAGTCTGTAATTTTTGAGCTTATTTGGACCTTCTAACACGTCTTAGTGAGCACATTGAAATCCACAACTAAAAAAAATAATGAAATATTTCATAGTGATTTGAGGATACTTAACAGTTATTTTGTGTGTTTCTTTATTACATTGTTTTCTTTTGTTGTTTTCCTTGCTGTTCAATACATATATTCTTGCTTGTTAGTATGTACGTATTGTAGGATTCTTGTTCTGTGTACAACTTCATTTGTAAGCAGCTCATTTAGCTGCGGTGAACCAAGCTCAATCCCTTCAAACTACATCAAGAGGGCTCGGGGTCCTCGCTTCAGTTTGGGCCTAGACACTATCCAAAAAGGGACACTCACAATAAGTAACAACAAAATTAGTGAAAATTGATGTGGTACTAAACTTACTCAACTAATAATAGCTCATTTGTTGAGTTTGCCCCTCTTGTCTTCTTATTTCCACTTTGGAGCTGTCCTCTTGCAAGCATTATCCTTCTTGTCTTCTCACCTCAAAAATCAGCTTTTGGTTTAATGCATAGCCAACCAAAGTGTGTCCTACACAGTTACAAGCTGAAGAAAAAGAAAAGAAGAGTTGAAAGAATTGTTTGTTACACTGTTTGGTACTGTTGTTTGGGCCAAAATGGCCAAATCCCACCTTTTTTGGAAATTTTTAGCAAAAAAACACTGTTTCAGAAATAAATGCAAACTACCACTTTTTCTAGAACTCGAGTTTCAGAAACTCGAGTTCCTCGTTAGTTTTGCCACTGTAGCACTGCTGAGTTAGAATTTGGGCGATTAAAAAAAATTATGTGGTACTCGAGCTTGGTAAACTCGAGTACCATGCAACACAATACTCGAGTATATCAGGCTTGAGTACCTTTTATCAATAAAATGCAAAAAAATTTATTTCTACAGTAATCGAGTTTACCAAACTCGAGTATCGTGTAAATTTTTTTTGTTTTGTTTTTTTTTTTTTTTTTTTGGTTTTTGTTTGGGGATAATCAAAAAATAAACATAAAGATAAAAGTAAGTAGCTTTTTTATGTTTTTATTTATTTAAATAGAAGCATTGTAAAATATAGAGATTAAGAAACAATTTATGCAGAAAACAGTGAACAATTTTTATGAGAAAACAGTGAACAGTTTTAATTAACACAAAAAACAGATTTTATGAATGCAGTAAGCAGCTTCGAATATACAGTAAACATGATGTGTAGAGAGAAAATTTTATTAACGTAAAAACATATTTTATTAATGCAAAAAAACAAATTCGATTATTGTGAAATTTAAATGTGAAAAAGTATTCAGATTTGACTTTTAAATTTAGAAAACACGATTTCACTAGGTGTTTTATGAGAAAACAACGAACAATTTTTTAAATAGTGAACAGAACATAATATATGCATAAAAGAGAGTGAACAATTTTTTAAATAATTTTGAACAAAAAATAATTTTATGCAGAATGTTAGAAATAGTTTATGCAAAAAACAGTTAACAATTTTTATGAGAAAACTGTGAACAGTTTTAATTAATGCGAAAAACATATTTTATGAACGCAGTAAGCAGATTTGAATATAGAGTAAATATGATGTGCAGAGAGAAAATTTTATTAATGTAGAAACAGATTTTATCATTATAGAAAAATATATTCGATTATTTTGAAATCCAAAAGGGAAAAAGCATTCAGATTTGGCGTTTAAATTTAGAAAACACGATTTCACTAGGTGTTTTATGAGAAAACAGTGAACAATTTTTTAAATAGTGAGCAGAAAATAATTTATGCAAAAAAGAAAGTGAACCATTTCTTAAATAATGCTGAACAGAAAATAATTTTATACAAAATTGTAGAAATAATTTATATAGAAAACAGTGAAAAATTTTTATGAGAAAACAATGAACAATTTTAATTAATGTAGAAATTAAGTTCATATTTCAAAATTAAAATCTCTATATTTTCCAATGCTTCTATTTAAATAAATAAAAACATAAAAAAGCTACTTTTGTTTATCTTTATGTTTATTTGTTGATTATCCCCCCAAAAAAAAAAAAATTTCCCCGCACTCGAGTTTGGTAAACTCGAATATTGTAGAAATAAAATTTTTTGCATTTTATTTATAAAAGGTACTCGAGCCTGGTATACTCGATTATTGTGTTGCATGGTACTCGAGTTTACCAAGCTCGAGTACCACATAATTTTTTTTAATCACCCAAATTCCAACTCAGCAGTGCCACGGGGGTAGAATTGATGAGGAACTCGAGTTCTAGATAAAGTGGTAGTTTGCCATTTATTCCCGAAACAGTGTTTTTTTGCTAAAAATTTCCAAAAAAAGTGGTATTTGGCCATTTTGGCCCTGTTGTTTGTCCTACACTGTTTAGTTAGAGATTGAGAGCTCCACAAAAGCCATTCGGCCATTGTGTGATGGAAATACACACATAGAGAACTCGACAACCACAGAATGTGTTTTTTTTTTTTTTTTTTGACAAACTACAACCACAGAATGTTGGTGTTTAAAAGAAGATATTCATTGTTACTGGGTTTTGTGGTGAGAGGCTTATATTTTGACAGTATTCTAACAATCCCTTCCAACTCAACTTGAGTTTAGAAGTCAAAATACAAAAAAATGGTCCTCGTAGAAGAGTTCTAATAGTATTCTAACGCAAGACGCCAACAACGTTTTACAAGACTAGAGCATTCACATAGGTAAAGCTATAACATAAAAAAGTAAAGCCAAATTCAATGCGTTTCTCATTGTTATGCTCTGTGAACTTCTCCACACGCTCAGTAATCCCAGGTGTGCCTAATTCAATGAAAAGAAAGTTGAATGAAAGAAGGATGAAATAATGATTAAAATTTAAACTGTAAAGAAATATTATCATGATTTTTAAATAGAGTTTGTAGTGTGCCTTATATTAGAATCATATGTATTCTCTCTCCCTTGTGCATGTACATGTGTTTCTAAAATAATGAAAGCCTTCAAATCTACTGTGGAGACTATTTTGAGTAATAGCATATTTACATGCTTATTGTAGCTACGTAACTTAACGTCCAAATTATATATGAAAAATTATTAATGTGCTATAAATTTTACTAAAAAGTAGTTTATAAATTGATGTAGTACTGAATATAATTAGTGTTACTTTAATAATATAATGAATAAATATTGAAATAGTTTATTTATTTATTTATTTTTATTTTATTTTTTATGATTGATGATACATTTTTTTTTTTTGGATACAATGACTGATGATATTAATTTAAAAATTTTTTAGTGTTCCTATATTAAAATAGACTATAACTAATGTAAAAAAAAAAAAAAATAATAAAAAATAAATAAGTACACTCTACCTAATTCTAATTTTACACATTTAACCTGTCAACATTAAAGGTAATTCTTACACGCTCCAGGAGCAATACTCTCTCCTCTCACATGAGGAGTGGGCCCACCGCGTAGGTCTCACCATGAGACCCATCTCTCATATGAGAGAAGAGAGCATTGTTCCCAGAATATCTAAGTTTTTTCCCAACATTAATCGAAGCACATGCACATGCTACACAAGAATTGCCTTTTCCTAACTCTCTCTCTCTCTCTCTCTCTCTCTCTCTTTTGCTAGGAGTCTTTTCCTAACTAACACCATGTGAACATGGGCCAGGAGTAACTTTTGACCACATGCTCCTGTGTTGCATTGAAGTCCAAATCGTTGCATTGTCACATAATTCACATGCTCTTGGGTTAGGAGTAACTTTTCAAAATTCACATCCAATAAAAAATATATAGAAGGAGTTTGATAGGATTTTCTCCAAATTAATTTGGAGAGAAACCTTGTTCATAGTCGATTACAGCAAGTGCTTGATTTAAACAAGGATTTCCTTAACCTCTCTCTCTCTCTCTCTCTCTCTCTCTCTCTCTCTCTCTCTCTCTCTCTCTCTCTCTCTCTCTCTCTCTCTGCAACACAAACTGAAATTAAGATAAGGGCAATGTTATGACAACTTTTTACAGAATTATAGGCTATGTTTTGGTTTGATAATAGAGAACAATCATCAGGATTAATTGACATAAGTTGAAATTCTCTAAAATAAGTGCTTAAGATAATTTCGTGATATATTGTGACTAAAGGATTTAAAAAAAAAAAAAAAAAGTTAAGATTAAAAAATCACTTTTATATGGACCCATTACTGATACTATTTTTATTTTATGCCAATCACCAATATTAAGAAAAAAATTGTTAAAGTTTTTGTGTCCCTAAATTTAAATTCTCACTAGTTTATCTTTTTGCAGACTTCTTCTGGGGATTGATCACTTAAATCATCATATGTTGAGTAGCCCATTTAAATTCAAACTACCATCTCCTAAATAAAGAAGCCATTCATCTTTATTGCTATAAAATTAGGAAGATACATCAAGATGCAATTGGTGTTGGAAGAAAGATGGAATTTCTTCCATCCAAACTACCATCTCCTAAATACATTATTTATATCTACCATCTTTGAAAACTTCATCACACACTTAAGTACATATAAAGATAAGAAATACCACGAATTTGTTATTTTATTCCATAACGTGGTATATTATTGTTCATAATCACTCTGCGTTTTTAGTAGCTTTGTTTTTGATGAGATAATTTTTGGCGATTTCTCCAATTTTTGCTACTAGGTCAGTAGTGACGTTCGAGGTATTTGCAACAGCTTCTTCCTTGATATCATACTCAATTGTGCTTTTGATTATGCATGAATCATTGTCCTTCTCTATGATTTCAAAGCGAACACGAAAAAGAGTAAGGCCTAAATCAAGATATCCTCCTTCCGTCACCTCTAGTTCTTTCATGCGTTTCTCATTGTCATACTTTGTGAACTTCTCTCTTTGCACAGAAAACCCATGTGAGCCTAATTCATTAGAAAGGAAGTTTAATTAATGACAAAAAAAGAAACAAAGAAAAAAAGAAAAGGAAGTAACTATTCAAATTGAAACTTTAAAGAGAACATAGAAGCAAATAAAGTAGTCATTCATTTCTGACTAAAGAGAGGGGGGAGCTATTTCTCCAAAGTCAATTATTAGATTGCTTGGTATCATTGGTTGGGTTCAAGATTACTTCTATATTTATCAGTTTGTATTGCTTTATCAATTATCATACCTGGTGTATATGTTTTCTTCAGAATAGTCCCAATCCCTCCATCACCTTCTATGACCTCAATCTTCTCAACGATACTTCCATCTTCTACAAGAAGTTTTGCTAACCCAAGCCTGCCATAAAGCTCCCATGCTTCACTAGCGGGCACATTTACCTCCAGCTCGTGTGAGAGTTGCCCAGACATCTTTTTTAAAATGCACTTGCGGAGGCAAATATGTTGGGATGTGTTAGGCATGTTCTTTCCTTCTGATATATATAGGCTCCAAATTTGTGTGAAGATTAGTAAAGTGTCTTATCATCGAATAGGGTTCGAATATTGTCTACACCAAAAATCAATTGATGTCTTAGCCTAATGATAATAACAATCATTATGGAATATAATGGATTCCATATGTTGAAATTCTAACCTATTTATTAAAAAGTTTATGTTTGGACTAAAGGAAAGAGGGTGAAAATTTAGGTACAGTACATTAAATGTTGTACATTAGGTTTCTCATTTGAATGAACACCTAGTTGTTACTTGTACATTTAATTTTCTTTGAAAGGAAGAACACTATTTGGATGTGGCCCAACCAGGTTAAACTCATCAAGCCCTTATTAAAAAAAAATTAACTTAATATTTTTATGATCCGTTTTCTATGTAGGTTTGTATATCAAGTAGTGGTGGCTACAAGATTTTTTGTCGAAGGTGGTCAATAAGAAATATAAATTATATAAAATCTAAAATCAAGGAGAAATTGAATATATTGACCTCACAAAAGAGATATTTTCTTGTTGCCTCATTCCAAAGGAAGATTGTTCATGTCAATAGGACTATGCTTAGAAGATGAATTTTGAGTTGGAGATGAATCTTGTGGTCTACATGATTTTTTATTATGAATATATTCATAGTACTGGCAAAAGAATAAAAGATAAATTATAATTTGATTTAACATATTTTTTTTCTAATGCAATAAACATGTTAATTATTGTTGTTAAATAAAACTTTAATTATTATTACTTAGAATATTTTAATTTATTAGTTTATGTCTTTTAGTCTTTACCGTTCTTTTATTGAACTCAAAACACATTTTAAGCCTAAATGTTTACAATTATTTAATTTTTTATCAGTTTACAATTCTTCAATTCGTTTTCAATTCTTTAATTCTTTAGTTTACTATTTTTTGCTAATATTAATTTATTAGTTTACAATTCTTTAATTGTTTCATTTTCTTAGTGTTAATGCTCCTACTGTACTGATTGATCCACTCAACAAGCCAACGAACACCCCCACCCACAAGTCACAAATTTGGTCAGAGACTCAAAAAGTACAAAAACTCAAAAATTTTACAGTGGAAAAATTTTAATTTATCAAAATCACTATTGCAAATTCACTTAACAATGTAATTGCCCATTGACCTCAACTTGCAAAAACAAAAACAAATTTATCACATAACTCAATGAATTGATATTAACCAAACCTGAATCAATTTTATTTAAAGAACCAAATATCGTGATTTAAGTGTAAGATTTAACAAAATAGATGAAAATTAATTAATAACTTTAAATGTTTTTATTCACCTCTGGTACCATAAGGTGATGCATAAAGAGAGAGAGAGAAAAAGAGAGAGTTTAGCATGTGAGTGTGACAGATGGAATGATTAATGGTCACAATATATTGTGTGGAAGACATTCCTAAGAGATATATTTTTTTTGTGTGTACTTTTCCTCGTGTAAAACATTTTAATTGAGTTGGATTCTCATTCACCCTCAAATTTTTGGGGCCTTTTTCTATTGGTTCCACTCATTTTTTTGGTCGGTGAGTTCAATTATTGTCTTCACATTACCTATGAATATATTATCACATGTTAGAGGAACTCAACGATGAGGACAATAATGATACGTAGCCTTCAACATTGATCTTGATAATATAAACAAAGAAAAATTCTAGTACCACAAAAGAGTACACATAAATAAAACTTCAGATACTTTAAGACTGAGTGTATGTACCAATAGGTGATACTGTTGGAAATATAATAGTAAATAAACAAGTTTGATTCAAAAAATACCATCCCAAAGAATTAAAAAGAATATAAATCAGCAAGAATAGAAAATAAGGAGAAAAATTGAAGAACAGACTTGTAATGCTATAGAATTATGCATAGAGCGTTACTTTTAAAAGTAAACTTTTTTCATACAGAGTAAAACTCAGTGTGACTAGTTCTCTAGGCCAAATAATCCCTCATGGTTTGACTGGTGTTAACTTTCGTGATGGGTGCACTTCCACTCACAGAGGTTCAAAAACAATCTTGTAATGCCTTTATGTAGAACAAGTATAAATTGTCAAAAAATATGTGATATAGAATGAAAACCATGTCTGATGGAGAATAAGAGCAAAAGAAAAAAAAGTTAGGGGAAAAAGCAGTCCCCCCCCCCCCCTTCTATGTTTGCAGTAACTCTCAGTTTCCCTCATTATATTTGAAACCAACCTGCTAATGACATATTTAATGTAATTGGCTAATCCTTTGACAAAACGCACTTTACCTGTAATTGGGTAGATTTAGGATGTGTTTAATACTCCAAAGAACAATAGTTCAAGTCTAGTATTGAAGTCATGCAAGTATGTCCAAGAAACAAGTGAAGAAGTGCTAATTCATTAAAGCTCGACAACTACTCGACAGATAGCTATCGTGGTATCTATCGAGGTTACGGGGAATTTAGAATTTCAGATTTGATTTTCAGTCCATGTTTATGTATTTGTGTAGGATTTCTTTTCTTACAACCCTAGACCTATATAAGACTTATTTCAGAGGTCGTCACATAAGAGAATACAATGAGAACATGTGCAAAAGGTGACTGATGCCTTATTCTTTCTAAAAGAAGCTATTGCGTCTTTTGCGCCTTAGGGTTTTGTAACCAAGTGCTTCTTGATTATCATTGTTGATGAAGTGAAGAACTTTACAACTAACATTCTTCTTGTAGTTGGTGATTGAAGTCGCATACTAGACTCGTGCAATTGGTTAGTCACGTATTGGAATTTGTGCAACAAAAGGGTGGCATTCATATATTGAAGAGTTCAGATGTTCTGAAGCGATAAAAGGTTTTTACTGTAAGTTTATCTACAGAGATTGTAGAGTCTAGAGACAAAGGTTTTGTACTAGATCTGAAACTTCTCTTTACTATAGTGGATTGCTTTTTTGGGAAGATTTCCCTCAAGATTTTTTACTGTGAAACTAGTTTGTTTCATTGGTTTTCCTGGTTCATCATATCTTGTCTTATTTATTTTTCTGTTGCATTATTTTGACATGATACTGATGTTTGTTTGTTTTTAACAAATTTTATTCATAATAAATCTAATTAACAATTTGGGTTTAAAACTTGTTAATTGTATTAACTGGGGTCTAAATTTCCCAACACAACCAATTTCCCCTTCTATGTTTGGAAAATGAGCAAATACTTTAAATCCGTTACTTTTTCAGTTAAATCCAGTGAAATTATAATTATTACAAATGCAATCTATGAAAACAATAATACAATCTTCAAATTTTTCTCTTCCTTGTGGTGTACAACTAATAATTTCTTAAAATTTTTTTGTTAGATTTAACTGAGAAAATAACAAGTTTGGGGTATTTGCTAATTTCCTAAACATTTTTTGGGGGGGGCGGGGGGGGTTGATTTTAAAAATATAAGGGGGAATTGTGAACTACCCCAAATATAAAAAGCAAAAACAAGGAAAATGTTTTTTTTCCCTTAAAAGTTGGATTAAGATCTTTTAGAGTTTCCAAGGTACTCTACTAAATAAATTTCTTTTAATCTTGACTCTTCATTTTATAATAAATGGTTCTGATAATGCCACATCATTAATTTAATAACAAAACCTTAAAATAATGTTGTCATATCAACTAATTAAAAAAAAAAAATTGTCATGTCAGATCTTAAGCACTATGTTTGTGACAATATACTATGTTGTGGGAGATTATCCTATGTCATTAATTTGTTTGTTTGTTTTGTTTTTTTTTTTTTTTGGTGAAATAATATAGGATATTATTTGAGTTGGATTCTGATTGACCCACATCCACAATACTCACCTAACTTGTTTTGTTTTTTTTTTTGATAAAATCAATTATTGTCTTCACTATTTTGGGCGGTTCCACCGGAACTTGTTAGAAGTCCTATTGACAATTCATGTTTTTATTTTTTTTTTCAAAAGCAACAATGTAAAACAGTTGGTGGTATTTTAAAGAACCTAAACTTATGTCTGTGTTGTCAAAGCTTGAATCACATATATATTAGAAGAACTCATTGATGAGGAAAAATATGATATGTAAATTAAAATAAATGATTAGACAAAACCATGAATCGTTTGCTTACAAAAAATGAAGCATTTGAATCTAATAGCTTGTTTGGATGGAGGGAGAGTAGATGAGAGTAAAGTAGAGGGAGGGAGCGTAATTTTTTTTTTTTTTTTTTTTTTTTTTTTTTTTTTAAGGGAGGAGGGGGAGAGATTTTAAAGGGGTTTTGAGGGATCTAACTATTTCTAGCCTCTCATTTTTTATTCTCCCAAATTGAAGAGATTTGGAGAGAAAGAGAGAGTAGAGTATAGAAATACTTGACTAAATGAATTACCAAATTTATTTTTACCATATTAACAAAATTAGAAACTATAAAAAGGCTGATTATTTTCCTCTCGCTTACTTAATTTTAAAAATATCTAAACAAGGTAGATGATATAACCATTCCCTACTACTGTCCTTCCCATTACTTTCCTTCCAAACATAGCATAAGGTTGTGTGAACTTTGTGATCAATACAATCAAAGTGCAACGCCAAGGTCCATTGTATTATGTTAGAACAACCATTATATTAGACATATAGGTTGCCATTTCAGTAATATTACCCTTGCACTCTAATACAAAAAAGCTAACCAATAGGCTAAGCTCTACGATGTGTCATTTCTCTTGGATTCAATATTTTATTTATTTTGAGTTTAAATTATACTTTTTCAATATATCATATTATCCTTCTCAATCTATTATTATTATTTGATAATTTTATTAGTGGTTCGAGAATTTTGCTTTTTACATGTGAATATATGATTTATTAATTTAGGTTTAAAATAATTTTATTTTAGACTAAAATTTTGTTTATTTCAAAGAATACTAAACACAAATAGTTACACTTGTTTATGCTTTATTATTTTCTATTAACCTTATAAAAATGGTGAAAATTCATTTGAAAGTTGTTTAAATGTTTTAGACATGTTTTTAGTAAGATTTTGTTAATGTTTACCATTTTAGTACCTTTATTTTGTTAACTTTTATTCGACGACAAAAGACTTTACTAGTTGAGCTAACTGAAACCCATAACACCAAAAAATTTTATCTGTTGTATTCTTAATAGGATGGAAAACTTTATATTTTTTTCTTTTTTTTTCTTAGATATTAGGGTGGGCTAATCTATATATATATATATATATATCTAAAAGCTGAAGCATTGTATTTATTATTATTACACTCCTATTAAGCCACCTCATCCTACACGTCATTGCCACATCATTATTTTTTCTATATTTATTTTTTACTTTTAATTTTTTTGACATTATTAAATATGTAAATATATTGGCTTTACAAATTCATCTTAGGCGGTTTTAATTTTACATATTTATCTACTTTAATTTTAATGATATAACTAAGTATTGTTTTTACATATTCCTCTTAGACGGTTTTAACTTTATGTATAATTTTGTCCCTTTATCTTCCTTTATTTTCTCTCTTCTTATTCTCTTCTTCTTACTATAAATTTATCACTCTCTCCCATTTTATGCATATTTTATTTTCCCACACAAAAAGGTCCTCTGTCTCTATCCCTCTCTCTCTCCCCCTCTCCCTCACACACACACACACATTTTTTTTTTTGTTGGATTTTTTATGAAACTGAATTTTGGACATGCTTCCCAGCGGTTTGATGGATTTGAATTTGGATGTGCTTCCCAAAGGTCCCTTGAATTTGAATTTTGGATGTGTTTCTTAGGGGTCCAAGGATTTGAAGTGTGGACGTGCTTCCTAGAGGTCCGTTGAAATTGAATTTTAGACATGTTTTCCAGAGGTTCGACAGATTTGAATTTTGGACTTGCTTCCTAAAGGTCCAATGGAATTGAATTTCGGACATGCTTTCCAGAGGTCCGTTGATATTGAATTTTGGACATGTTTCCTAGAGGTCTAAGGACTTGAATTTTGGATGTACTTCCCAGAGATCCGATGATTTGAAGTTTGGATGTGTTTCCTAGAGGTCCGATGGATTTGAGTTTGGACGTGCTTCCCAGAGGTCCCTTGAAATTGAATTTTGAATGTGCTTCCCAGAAGTCCAAGGATTTACGTTTTGGATGTGCTTCCTAGAGGTCCAAGGATTTGAAGTCTGGATGTGCTTCCTAGATGTTCGATGGATTTTTGGCAGGCATTATTCATGCCGATGTATGTGGGTCCTTTACCCTAGTACTTACAAAATAAATATTTTCAATTAGTAATAGAGTTATTCATTGAAAAGAATTCGGCATTCTTGATAAATGCCCCTAGTTTGGGACATATTCCATGCCTTGATGAATATTGAGTGTGGATAGTTGACTTGATGTTGCACCAATTGTGAATATGGAAAATGATCATAACCTTCTATTCTTGGTTCCTGATGAAGAATGAAGATTTTTCTTGGGACTTTTGAAATTTTTTTTTTTTGGGAAGATATGGAAATCTTGAATTTTTTTTTGGTCGCTGGATCTTGTCTGCGCTGTACACGAATACGGAGTTCTCTGAGAATATAGAGCACAAGAAATTATGAGGCTGAAAACTGAGACACCATACCACGCATATATAATGTAGAAACTACATTGCAACAGAAACATATAATCAGTACCTAGCCTCATCAATGTTCATAAAACGTGGAGGAGGAACAAATGCCTTCGTCTGTACAACTTCTCTGCCCTCCTGCATCACGAATTAATTAAATAAGTGATTACCAGGATATACCAAAAACTCAATACAATTCAATTCCTTTAAAATGATTGACTAATTAATTAATAGAAGGTTGATACTTGCACACACTTTTTTTTATAGGTTACTTGCACGCACACACACACAACTTACCAAATGGCAAATCATATTAAAAGGCAGGAAATGAATTACCAATTTGCTTGCAAGAGCCTGTAAGTCTATCCTTGGAATTAATTTTACTGTTAACTCTTTGCCTCACATTATCTACATCCACCTCCTATAAAAATGAGAGATTAAAGGTCAGGCAAGAAATTTTGAGAAGGCAGACCCAACTAAGATTACTAGTTCTATACGCATAAATCAAACCTTTGAATTGCCTTTCTTCAATCTTACAAGTTCTATAGACCCCATTACTTAATAAGCTTTTACAACATGAGATAGCAAATCCAAGGCAAAGTCCAGCAGTGCCAAGTAGACTCATATAAGCCTCAATACCAGCTGGATCTGCCTAGATGAATATTTCTTTGCTAACACAGTCATATCTAGGGCCATATTCTGTAATGCATCTATGATTGGCCAAAAGTTTTTCTAGAATAAAATAACTTTGTATTCTATCTCAAAGACCAAACAGATTACGGTTTGAGGAAAATTTTAAACCATTCCATAAATCTAGCAGTAATTGGCCTTCTAATTTACCGAAGACCTAGGCTTTGTTGTACATTGGAGATTCTAAGTCTAAATTGTAATATGTTCTATAGCGAAGTACTTTGAAGAGGCTTAATAAGTTTACAGCAAATTTGTCAGTAGAAACTGCTCAACTTAATACAAAATGAACTATTGAAGATATTATTACTTTCACGACTTCATGGAAAGCTAGTCTATAGCCAAGAAAAAGAAATGGTAGTGTTTGTGGTGCTACATCTGCTTTGAAGGGTTTTGGTGTATCAATATAACAAAGTAGGGTCTTGAAAAACTTTATCACCTATTTGAACACCTAATAATTCAATAGTTGGGGAAGGAGGGATTTGAACCCTAAAAACCTCCTTTGGAACACCAAGAAGTGCTAGTTGAGCCATTAGGCTCTTGGCTGAATGGGTTCTTATACATACTGCTATTTATTGACAATAATAGTAAAATTTACTTCCAAGCAAGAAACAAAGCAGTTAAAAATGGTAACATACCTCATATGGAGCTCTCCTGGTGCTAACTGCATCATTTTCCTTGAAAATTGGAATAACCTTGAGAGTTAATAATGACTGTACAGTTTCACTAAGTTGATTTCTAAAAGCTTTGTCCCTAAAATCATTATCTGTTACAAGAAGTTGAGGATGTGTCTGTGTCCATTACGGCCTTCGCGGCCGATCCTCACTGTGTGAAGCCTCAATGTGCTAAGCAAGTGACACACGATAAGCACGTAGGACGTGCATTGGATGTTCAGTTGTGCACTTAGCCCCTTTCCATCTAGCAAACAACACAAACATAACTTTCATATTAGTTACTTATATAATTCCCATGCGAAAAAGTTAATGTGGAAATGTAAATCGGTAACTATCTAAGATCCTACATACTTGATAGCAAGTGGACTTGGGGGCAGTGCCTAGTGTTGATGCCTTGTCATAGGACATATGTGTGGAAACCTCGCCCACACCCATAACTGTACCAATAGCATTGCACTGCTAATTTGCTTGGCTGTCTTTTCTGATGCCCTTACAAAGGTGTCTATATACCCAACTTAGTGCTGCACTACCCCAACTATAATCCTTTCTATTGCTGATTTGATTGAAAAATTGCAGATACATAATTGAGAGCTATTCGCCAGACTTGTCCATAAACAGCATACCACCCAACATCCCCATTATGTAAAACCGGGCATATTGCTACACAAGCACCTCAGTGGCATTAGCGGGGAGAGGGTTGCTAAACCTCTACTCAGGCCAACGCACTTTTACCTTTGGCCCTTCCATCGCTGCAGTGTTCTTACCAACACCGACTTGTTTGTTTGGCGGCCTATGCCCTAGCAATTCAGCACAAAGGTTGCCCCAATCTTGTATATAGGTAAATCCCACCACCGGCAAGCCATCTACAGGTATCCCCATTATAACCTCCATGTCTTGTAGCATGGTGGTCATCTCACCGTGGGGCAAGTGGAATGAGTGCATCTCCGGCTGCCATCTCTCCACCAACGCCGTGATCAATGCATGGTCAAGGTCTATATTTGGGACCCAAAGTAGCCCTTCTAACCCCGCATCTAAAATATAAGCGGCAATCCATGGATCTAACCCACCTTTTGGCACACTAATAAATTGGTGATGATGAGTTAGTACACCTGGCACTTCTTGCAAACGGAGTAGCATTGTATTAATAATAGCATTCACTAAGCACGTAATAAATATGCTTTAAACTTAAATGCCAATGCTAGGGACAAGTGCATAGTAAGAAAAATCTTTCTACTATACTACGATTTTGGACAAGTGCATACCTGGCCTGCTGAAGGAGCATCCCAAAGCGAACTTGAATGATGCACAGGTTACCTCGTCAATAACAGTTGGACAGAAGGTCCCGCTCTGTGTGGGTCCATATCTGGCATAAATTAAAGGTGATTAATGGCCCACTTAAAAAGCAATCAAATACAAAAATATGCATCCTAGAAGCCGACCCAGACACAGGATAAACATGGAAACCAAAAGGATTAAAAGGAGACACTGATGCATAACTAAAATTTTAAAATCCCATAAAATTTCCCAAATTAATTTTTTTTTTTTCTAAATATATGAAATTGGTCATTCCCCCACTTCCCCTAGTAGTGGACAATGAATTTTGTGAAACAAATTTCTCTCAACAAACAAATTAGTGCAACCATCATTGAAGAAAGTGAAAACCTATCATGTTATCATAATCACAACAGTTGAATAAAATATAGAAATTGCTAATTAGAACAACAACATAATATAATGCATCAATGTGATGAAGCCCTAACAAGTTTTCATACCCACAAATTGCCCACAAATTAATCCCAATCCCAATTACCAGCATATACCCACAAACAACCCTAACCCCCAAATGCTTAAACAAATATTGAGATAAGGAGAATGTATCTTGTGATTCCAAACTGAAGATGTAGATCGAGAGTGAAAGTATAGAGCATGAGCGAGAGGGAGAGTACAGAGCGAGAGTGAGAACAATACTAAGAGGGAGACTGAGAGTGAGAGGGAGAGTGGGAGTAAGAGTGAGAGCGAGACTGAGAGGGAGATTGAGAGCGTGTAGGAGAGTGAGAGCTAGATGATAGAGAGATTGAGACAGTGAGAGGGAGTTTGAGAAAGTGAGAGTGATGAGAGAGTGAGACTGAGTGGGAGTAAGATTGAAAAAGTGTTTTAAGTAGTACTAGGCTGAAACTGGCCATACCTGAGTTCAGTGAACTCGAGTATGAGTCTGCATTGTGGAAGTAATCAACCTGAGCCATACTCGAGTTTAGAGGACTCGGGTACCACACTAACACAGCACTCGAGTTTAATAAGCTCGAGTATTAGGTGGCATTTTTTAATGACCAAATGCCAACTCAGCTAGGGCCATGGTGGAGTGCTCACTAGGAACTTGAGTTTAGTAAACTCGAGTACCTCAAAAGTGGTACTTACTAATTAGTTCCGAAAAATTGCTAGATTGTCACAAATTTTGTCAAAATGTGGTATTTAGCTATTTTCACCCTAAATTTATATATCTCGTAAAGTCTTTTATGATTGGGTGCGCACACAGACTTGTGGCAACGGCATAGCTCATTTAATTTTAGTACTACAATTTTGTCACAACTTTGCCACATGGTGACTCGTGAATGGTGAAATCATTGACCTATCATTTTATTTTCATTATTTACAACTTGTTACATAAGTAGGTTGCAGCAAAAGTAGTGAAAATTGATGTGGTACTAAACTTACTCAACTAATAATAGCTCATTTATTGAGTTTGTTCCTCTTGTCTTCTTGTTTCCACTTTGGAGCTGTCCTCTTGCAAGCATTATCCTTCTTGTCTTCTCACCACAAAAATCAGCTGTTGGTTTAATGCAAAGCCAACCAAAGTGTGTCCTACACAGTTACAAGCTGAAGAAAAAGAAAAGAAGAGTTGAAAGAACTGTTACACTGTTTGGTACTGTTGTTTGTCCTACACTGTCTAGTTAGAGATTGAGAGCTCCACAAAAGCCATTCGGCCACCGTGTGATGCAAATACACACATAGAGAACTCGACAACCACAGAATGTTTTTTTGACAAACTACAACCAAAGAATGTTGGTGTTTAAAAGAAGATATTAATTATTACTGGGTTTTGTGGTGAGAGGATTCTGACAGTATTCTAACAATCCCTTCAAACTCAACTTGAGTTTAGAAGTCAAAATACAAAAAAGGTCCTCCTAGAAGAGTTCTAATAGTATTCTAACACAAGACACCAACAACGTTTTACAAGACTAGAGCATTCACATAGGTAAAGCTATAACATAAAAAAGTAAAGCCAAACGTAAGACATCCTCCTTCATCAATCACCTCTACTTGTTTCATTCGTTTCTCATTGTTATGCTCTGTGAACTTCTCTACATGCTCAGTAATCCCAGGTGTGCCTAATTCAATGAAAAGAAAGTCGAATGAAAGAAAGATGAAATAATGATTAAAATTTAAATAGTAAAGAAATATTATCATGATTTTTAAATAGAGTTTGTAGTGTGCCTTATATTAGAATCATATGTATTCTCTCTCCCTTGTGCATGTACATGTGTTTCTAAAATAATGAAAGTCTTCAAATCCACTGTGGAGACTATTTCAAGTAATAGCATATTTACATGCTTATTGTAGCCATGTAACTTAACGTCCAAATTATATATGAAAAATTATTAATGTGCTATAAATTTTACTAAAAAGTAGTTTATAAATTGATGTAGTATTGAATGTAATTAGTGTTACTCTAATAATATAATAAATAAATATTGAAATATTTTATTTTATTTTATTTTATGAGTGATGATAAATTTTTTTTTTTGATACAATGATTGATGATATTAATTTAAAAAATTTATAGCGTTCCTATATTCAAATAGACTATAACTAATAATATAAAATAAATAAAAAATAAATAAAAAAAAAAAAAGACAAAAGAAAATAAATACACTTTAACTAATTCTAATTTTACATGTTTAACCTGTCAACATTAAGGGTAATTCTTACATGCTCTAGGAGCAATGCTCTCTCCTCTCACATGAGAAGTGGGCCCCACATGTAGGTCTCACCATGAGGCTCATCTCTCATGTGAGAGAAAAGAACATTGTTCCTAGAATATCTAAGTTTTTTCCTAACATTAATCGAAGCACATGGCACATATGTCTTACAAAGCAAATGCACGTGCTACATGAGAATTGCCTTTTCCAAACCCTCTCTCTCTCTCTCTCTCTCTCTCTCTCTCTATATATATATATATATATATATTTTATTTTTTTTGGTTGCTAGGAGTCTTTTCCTAACTAATACCATGTGAAATTGGGCCAGGAGTAACTTTTGACCACATGCTCCTGTGTTGCATTGAAGTCCAAATCGTTGCATTGTCACATTATTCACATGCTCCTGGGTCAGGAGTAACTTTTCAAAATTCACATTCAATAAAAAATATATAGGAGTTTGATAGGATTTTCTCCAAATTAATTTGGAGAGAAACCTTGTCCATAGTTGATTATAGCAAGTTATTGATTTGAACAAGGATTTCCTTAACACCTCTCTCTCTCTCTCTCTCTCTCTCCAACACAAACTAAAATTAAGATAATAGCAATGTTATGACAACTTTTTACACAATTATAGCTATGTTTTGGTTTGCTAATAAAGAACAATCATCAGGATTAAACAACATAAGTTGAAATTCTCTAAAATAAGTACTTAAGATAATTACGTGATATATTGCGATTAGAGGATTTAAAAAAAAAAAAAAAAAAAAAAAAAAAAAAAAAAAAAAAAGTTAAGCTTAGAAAACTACTTTTATATGGACCCATTATTGATACTATTTTTATTTTATGCCAATCACCACAATTATGAAAAAAATTGTTAAAATTTTTGTGTCCCTAAACTTAAATTCTCAGTAGTTTATCTTTTTGCAGACTTCTTCGGGGGATTTATCACTTAAATCATCATATGTTGAGTAGCCCATTTAAATTCAAACTACCATCTCCTAAATAAAGAAGCCATTATCTTTATTGCTATAAAATTAGGAAGATACATCAAGATGCAATTGGTGTTGGATGAAAGATGGAATTTCTTCCATCCAAACTACCATCTCCTAAATACATTATTTATATCTACCATCTTTGAAAACTTCATCACACACTTAAGTACATATAAAGATAAGAAATACCACGAATTTGTTATTTTATTCCATAACGTGGTATATTATTGTTCATAATCACTCTGCATTTTTAGTAGCTTTGTTTTTGATAAGATAATTTTTGGCGATTTCTCCAATTTTTGCTACTAGGTCAGTAGTGACGTTCGAGGTATTTGCAACAGCTTCTTCCTTGATATCATACTCAATTGTGCTCTTGATTATGCATGAATCATTGTCCTTCTCTATGATTTCAAAGCGAACACGAAAAAGAGCAAGGCCTAAATCAAGATATCCTCCTTCCATCACCTCTAGTTCTTTCATGCGTTTCTCATTGTCATACTTTGTGAACTTCTCTCTTTGCACAGAAAACCCATGTGAGCCTAATTCATTAGAAAGGAAGTTTAATTAATGACAAAAAAAAATGGAAGTAACTATTCAAATTGAAACTTTAAAGAGAACATAGAAGCAAATAAAGCAGTCATTCATTTATTACTAAAGAGAGGGGGGAGCTATTTCTCCGAAGTCAATTCTTAGATTGCATGGTATCATTGGTTGGGTTCAAGATTACTTCTATATTTATCAGTTTGTACTGCTTTCTCAATTATCATACCTGGTGTATATGTTTTCTTCAGAATAGTCCCAATCCCTCCATCACCTTCTATGACCTCAATCTTCTCAACGATACTTCCATCTTCTACAAGAAGTTTTGCTAACCCAAGCCTGCCATAAAGCTCCCATGCTTCACTAGCGGGCACATTTACCTCTAGCTCGTGTGAGAGTTGCCCAGACATCTTTTTTTAAATGCACTTGCAGAAGCAAATATGTTGGGATGTGTTAGGCATGTTCTTTCCTTGTGATATATATAGGCTCCAAATTTGTGTGAAGATTAGTAAAGTGTCTTATCATCGAATAGGGTTCAAATAGTGCCTACACCAAAAATCGATTGGTCTCTTAGCCTAATGATAATAGCAATCATTGTGGAATATAATGGACTCCATATGTTGAAATTCTAACCTATTTATGAAAAATTTTATGTTTGGACTGAGGAAAGAGGGTGAAAATTTAGGTACAGTACATTAAATGTTGTACATTAGGTTTCTCATTTGAATGAACACTTGGTTGTTACTTTTACATTTAATTTTCTTTGGAAGGAAGAACAATATTTGGATGTAGCCCAACCAAGTTGAACTCATTAAGCCCTTATTAAAATAATTTTAACTTAATATTTTTATGATCTGTTTTCGATGTAGGTTTGTATATCAAGTAGTGGTGGCTACAAGATTTTTTGTCCAAGGGAGTCAATAAGAAATATAAATTATATAAAATCTAAAATCAAAGAGAAATTGAATATATTGACCTCACAAAATGAGATATTTTCTCGTTGCCTCGGTCCGAAGGAAGATTGTTCATGTCAATAGGACTATGCTTGGAAGATGAATTTTGTGTAGGAGATGAATCTTGCGGTTTGCATGATTTCCTTATTATGAATATTTTCATAGTACTCGCAAAAGAATAAAAGGTAAACTATAAGTTGATTTAACATTTTTTTTTTCTAATGCAATAAACATGTTAATTGTTGTTGTTAAATAAAACTTTAATTATTATTACTTAGAATAATTTAATTTATTAGTTTATGTCTTTTAGTCTTTACCGTTCTTTTATTGAACTCAAAACACATTTTAAGCCTAAATGTTTACAATTATTTAATTTTTTATTAGTTTACAATTCTTCAATTCGTTTTCAATTCTTTAATTCTTTAGTTTACTATTTTTTGCTAATATTAATTTATTAGTTTACAATTCTTTAATTGTTTCATTTTCTTAGTGTTAATGCTCCTACTGTACTGATTGATCCACTGAACTAGCCAACAACCACCCCCACTCACAAGTCACAAATTTGGTCAGAGACTCAAAAGTACAAAAACTCAATAATTTTACAGTGTGGAAAAATTTTAATTTATCAAAACCACTATTGCAAATTCACTTAACAATGTAATTGCCCATTGATCTCAGCTTGCAAAAACAAAAACAAATTCATCACATAACTCAATGAATTGATGTTAACCAAACCTGAATCAATTTTATTTGGAGAACCAAATATCGTGATTCAAGTGTAAGATTTAACAAAATAGATAAAAATTAATTAATAATTTTTAATGTTTTTATTCACCTCTGGTACCATAAGGTGATGCATGATGAGAGAGAGAGAGAAAAAGAGAGAGTTTAGCATGTGAGTGTGACAGATAGAATGATTAATGTTACAATATATTGTGTGGAAGACGTTCCTAAAAGATTTTATTTTTATTTTTATTTTGTGTGTGTGTGTATTTTTCCTCGTGTAAAACATTTTAATTGAGTTTGATTCTCATTCCCCCACAATTTTTGGGGCCTTTTTCTATTGGTTCCACTCATATTTTTGGACGGTGAGTTCAATTATTGTCTTCACAATACCTATGAATATATTATCACATGTTAGAGGAACTCAACGATGAGGACAATCATGATATGTAACCTTCAACATTGATCTTGACAATATAAACAATGAAAAATTCTAGTACCACAAAAGTTTTCACAACTTCTTGCCATAATTGTGATGTGGCAAGGTGTGATTGGTGAAGAAAAAATTGTGATTCTATGTATAAGTTATGATTAATCACTCATACTTTGGCACGTCACAATTGTGACAAAAAGTTGTGGAATAATTTATAGTCCTAGAACTGCACATAAATAAAACTTCAGGTACTTCAAGACTGGGTGTTAGTACCATTAGGTAATACTGTTGGAAATATAATAGTAAATAAACAAGTTTGATTCAACAAATACCATCCCAAAGAATTAACAAGAATATAAATTAGCAAGAATGTAAATTAGCAAGAACAGAAAATAAGGAGAAAAATTGAAGAACAGACTTGTAGTGCTCTAGAATTATGCATAGAGCGTTACTGTTAAAAGTAAACCTTTTTCATCCAGAGTAAAACTCAGTATGACTAGTTCTCTTGGCCAAATAATCCCTCATGATTAGACTAGTGTCAACTTTCGTGATGGGTGCACTTCTACTCATAGAGGTTCAAGAACATTCTTCTAATGCTTTTATGTAGAACAAGTATAAATTGTCAAAAAATATGTGATATAGAATGAAAACCATGTTTGATGGAGAATAAGAGCAAAAGAAAAAAAAGTTAGGGGAAAAAGCATTCCCCCCCCCCCCCCCACCCCCTCTTTTATATGTTTGCGGTAATTCTCAATTTCCCTCATTATATTTGACACCAACCAATTTCCCCTTCTATGTTTGGAAAATGAGCAAATACTTTAAATTCGTTACTTTTTCAATTAAATCCATTGAAATTATAATTATTACAAATGCAATCTATGAAAACAATAGTACAATCTTCAACTTTTTCTCTTCCTTGTGGTGTACTACTAATAATTTCTTTAACAATTTTTGTTAGATTTAACTGAGAAAATAACAAGTTGGGGGTATTTGCTCATTTCCTAAACATTTTTTTTGGGGGGGGGGAGGGGGGGGGGGGGGGGGGGATATTGTGAACTACCCCAAACGTAAAGAGGGAAAACAAGGAAAATGTTTTTTTTCCCTTAAAGTTGGATTAAGATCTTTTAGAGTTCCTAAGGTACTCTACTAAATAAATTTCTTTTAATCTTGACTCTTCATTTTATAATAAATGGTTTTGATAATGCCACATCATTAATTTAATAACAAAACCTTAAAATAATGATGTCATATCAACTAATTAAGCATGCTTGATGCAAAACAAATGGGCTTAGCCTAACTTGCACCCAAAAAATTTGGTCACATTGTTTTGACTTTGCTCCCCAAGGTTGTTTGGATGATTAGGACTGGGCGTTTGAAAGGCTGCCTACGTACCTCTTTCGTAGAGGATCAGGTCAGGACATAGTTCAAGAGAACTAGATTTTGAAAAAGAATGATTTTTTTTTTTTTTTTTGTGGAAATGAGATTTCTCTTTCTTTCTTCTTTTTATTTTTTATTTTTTTATTTTTTTATTTTTTATTTTTTATGAACAAGAAGTGATCATTTAAACAACCATTTTGGCAAATCAAAGTGTTTAAGAATCAAACAAATCTCTTTGATTAGGAAGGATTTGTTGGGATTTGCGCCCTAAAATCCAATTTATTGGCATGTTATAAATAATTAGATTATTTAATTATATGAGACTATCTATAAACGAACTAATGGGACATTATCTTAGTCCATGGAATGCATAGTATGTGATTTATGTGAAAAGTCACAGAAGATATAAATCACAGGTTCTTTGTAAACTCAAAATTTTAGTTCATAGTTGATGATAAAATTGGGCATTTCATCTACGAAGACTATAAGATATCAACTAAGATGATTTATCTTGATCATGGAAGTGAAAACTTTTGGTTAGGGTCAGTTTGGATACAACTTATTGTTGCTGAAAACTGATTATTGTTGAAAACACTGTAGCAAAATATTTTTTAAATATACGAACAGTGCCGTGGGACCCATTTTTAATATTTTTTATGTGTGAACAGTGTATGCACAGTGCATGAACAGTGCATACACTGTTCATGAACAGTAAATATTGTTGCTAAAAGTCAACAACTGTGGGTCAAAAAAAAAAAAAAGAGAAAACGCGCTTTGAGGAAATGCAGACGTAGGTTTAAGTTGTATCCAAACCCTCACTTAATATGTTGATATGTTTTAAGAGTTAAGACATATTGAACTAGACCGCTGTGAAATTTATTATTCTCCTAACGACTGTCAAATGAATAATAAATCTCACGACTTCTATTTGCATCAACTCTAAATCCTGAGAGAATAATGGACTTGATCATGAGATGTAAGTTGCTTTGATATATCAAGGGTGAAATCTATAAGTTACGGCCAAAACCTCAGTATGTTGGGCAGCCGCATTTAATGTTGATGGAACATATATTTTCAAGATGGAATTCATAATCTCTTAACGAAGATATAAAATATTCCCTTGAAATAAGTTTAATGGGTTTGGTTATTCAAAGTTTTGGGCCCAACCACTTTAGTAAGGAGTTACTAAAGTATATATTTATGAAATTGGATTTCATAAATATATGATGAATAACATAAATGATTAAACCGAGCACTTAAGAATTAAAATGTAGTAATCTTCAAAGTGACAGTCTATATTCATGACTTTGTATTACTACGAATATTTTAATGAAGGAGTTGCATGTATAATAAAGACTTGGGATATAATTTATTAATAAGGCCTAGAGTGCAATTATATTCTTATAGTGGTATTGAATATAATTAATGGTAACTTTGAATTTGTCAAGAGTTGACAAAAAAACACAAGGCCCTCTAGAGCTAGAGTCTTATTTGTTCCCTTTGGTCCCATCTCAAGTCACAAACAAAAACCCAATTGGATAGGCCCAAAAGGCTAACCCAATTAGATAATCAGTCATTATTTAATAAGAGTTATTAAATAAAGAAACTACTAAGGTAGTTATAACGTACGTATGATGAAAAAAAAAATCATTTTTCTCCACAAGGAGAAGAAGAAGGATTTTTCTTTAAGAGTCTATTTACAAAAAACTAATTGAGAGACCACACATCTTGGGCACCATGTGGAATTGAGATGAAGATTAAAGGTATTCTCAAGTTATGATTTTGAAATTCACTGCATTAAGGTACGTTTTCTATTCTTTGATCTAGAATTCATGGTTACATATTATCTTTCATGAATGAAGTAGATTCGTGTTTGTTGCTTCCGCTGTATGTTTTGTATGAGATACAAAACCAAATTTTCCAACAGGATCAAGATCATTAAACTCATATAATCAAATTTGCTTCTTCCTTTTGAACATCGTTAGATTAAGTCTCTAAAGGCAATGGAATGTGACAATATTTAAAAATCACATTGTTGGGAGCAAACTAGGAGAGTGCTCTAAGGATTTATGAATTTGATTTTTTTTTTTTTTTTTGGCTTCAAACATATCATCTAGTGGGGTTTGACAATTTTAAGTATTTTTCCTTTTTAATTCAAGAGAAAATAATATTAGATTTTAAGATTCGCCTACAACTAGCAAGACTTCAAGGAGGTCTTTACTCATGGGTTGTAATGTAAGCTGGGTTTAGGTTATGAAATTAAAGATATAAAAGGCTCAACATTTGTTTTTAAACTCATTCCTCTTGAATCATAACTCTAGACTTTCATCTTGCAAAATCCTTTTCTTTTTAGATTACATCTTCAAGTTTTCAATTTCCTAGGATTTTACCCTTTTTTCTTCTTCTTTTCTTTGGCCCTAACTTTTGCCTAGACCACCCTTTTGGGTTTTTAGCCTAGCTGACTTTCTTTCTTTTCTTTCCTTTTTGGCCTTAACTTTTGCCTAGATTGCCCTTTTGAGTTTTCAACCTAGCAAGACTACCCTTTTGGGTTTTCAGCCTAGCGGGCATTTTTTTTTTTCTATGTCTTTCATCTATAATTGAATGAACTATTAGAGATCTTTTGCCTTCCTTGTTTTTCTCAACTTAAGTCATTTTTGATGCACTCTCTAGACTACTTTCTTGCATTGATGCACTTGCACCCTTCTGTGCTTGATGAATATTTTCCTTTTTTGATGAACTATCTTTTAAATGAAACTTGTATTCCTCTTGACATGATGAATTTTGGGCTCTTCAAACTTGATGCACACTTTTTTTCTCTCACATTGATGAAATTTCATTTATCTTTCCTTGATTGAGTGAAGCCTCATTTTTCTTTGATGATCTCTTATCTTTAGCTTAATGAGTTCTCCACTTGTCTTTCATGTCTTCTAGGAGAGCTTTACCAATTACCTTCAAAGCTACAAGGTCGATTCCTCCTCAACATGAGATTTAAGCATGCATACTTTGATTTTTCCCACCCTAGGTTTAGATTTTAGTGGGTTCATACGAAAAAGAGGCTAAGTGTTTAAAGGCTTAAATGAGCTAGCAATAGATAATGAATATTCTAGGTAATAGGAAATAATTTAGTTTAACCAAATATGACCTCCTATCCCTGGTACTGCTTGCTTGTGGGCACAGTGATTCAAGCCCTTTTAATAAATTCATCTTAAAAGAAAAAGTATGAATGCTCTAATGATGTGAAACAAAAGACTTTTGAAAATTGGATTGAGTGCATGGATTATTGGGATTTTCCAATGGATGGATTCTTTTTTATTGCCTTTTAAGACCATTTCTTCTTCTATTCTAAGTCAAGTAGCAAAAGTCTTTTCATGGATCAAATGAAATTAATCATTCCTTGGTACAAGTTGATTGCTCAAGCCTTTAAACATCAAGATTTAGAAAATGTTGTCCAAGAGATTCTCATGTACCATGTTGAAAAGGAGACTTCTTCTTTTCTTTTTTCTTTTTTTAAATCTTGAAGAAAAAATTTGGGTCTTTTTGAAAAAGTCACTATGAAGTTCAATGGCCCTAGTTCAAAGATTTTTTTTAAATGAATCAAAGGCCCAATGCCCCTAGTCCAAATACTTTCTCACTTGAATTTCTTTTTTCTTCTTTTTTGAAAAGATTTGGGAATCTTGATTTTTTTTTTTTTTTTGGGAATTTAAAAAAAATATATATATACATGAACAAAGTACATCAAATGCTACATGGATTTTTAGAGTTCAAAGAAACATAGAAACATACAATAAACAAACAAACTTTAAGTTTAACCATGATGTTGCAAACCAGATGTGAAGTGAGGCAAAGTTGGGCCACTTGCTTCTACTTGGTCCATTTAGGATGCTTGAAACTTGGTATGCTTGAACCTTGATTATGATAAAATGGCTTGGGCTTGCACTTGGGAGGCTTGAACCTTGATTATGATCTTTTGGTATTTTCTTGAAATGGCTTGGGCTTACACTTGGAAGGCATGCATCTTGTGAGCTTTTGGCCTTTGATATTGATCACGCGTATACACCTTTGATGGGCTTAAGTCTTGGGCTTAGAATGATTCAAGAAACAATTTTCGATTTCCATACCAAGTAAAGTTCAATCATAGGCTTTTGGGCTTGAGTTAATTCATAGCATACAAGGTTCAAACAATTATGATGGGCTCAAGCGTTGGACTTAGGCTCATCATAGTTCAAACAACGGCCAAACACGTGCATAATGCAATGCAATTTACATGGACGACCTAAAGGTAGGTTCTATGGGTCATTACAACATGGGTAGAATGTAGGTTAAAGGTCCCTACAAGCTAGGACATCGTACCTGCCAACTTGTGATTTCAGGAGCACCACGTTAGTCCAAATGATACAGTTTGTCCATATGAATCACCATGGCATAATAATGATGATCCTTGTCACGGTGGGTAGTAGGTTTACCGCTGGGTATTTGAGTCTCAGGAAAACCACAATCCATGGCTAATATTACTGGGTTTCCGAGCTAGCACACAAATAAAATGAATTTCACTTAAGAAAATGATGCATGACATGCAATATAATGACACATTAGACATATTGTATACAAAAAGCAATTAACAAAAAATGACATAGTTGGCCATAATAACCTAATTGAAGTTTAGCTCTCAATATCCCTAGTGGAGTCGCTACTGTGAGAGACCGCACCCCCAGCCCCTTTTTTATGGAATGTTGGGCCAAACCCACGTGAATCAGTAGAGCCGTGTTATTATCCCTTAAAATGGACGTTTGACTAATTATATTTTCCCTTACAGATTAAGGGTTTTACAATAGAGTCACCACTTATTTAATTATTGGAAAAAATAAGAAAAACCAAAATTAAAAAAGTCCTCATTTTATTAATTTGAAATTGAATGTACATTGATCATAGGAAATTACATGGCTTTGGTCCTAGATACAATTTAAGATAAAGTACATGCGTTTGTTTCCTAATTACAATCTAGAAATTGAAGTTAAATTACATGGGTAAGCATTTGATCTATTAACCCTTGATCTAAGCTCGAAAGCTATGTTACAAGGTGGGAAGGTGTTAGGCACTCACCTTACCCGGTGAAACCGTTCTTCTAGATTATGGTGGCCAACATTCATATCATATCATCCAATATGTCAATCAATTTACATGTTGAATTTAATGTGTGTGCATGTGATAAACCCTAATTCAATTTATTAAGCATTGCATTTGGACTGAAAAATAAATTCTAGTGAATGTGTGTGGATGGTGATATCCTAGATTCAAGGATTTGAAAGAATTATGAAACAAGCATGTTTTTCATATTTTTGATGTGGATTTAAGATTAAAACTAGTGTTATGCATGAACATATGATGAACAACCAAGAATATGTGAAGAACACATAAGAACATTTAAGAACATTCAAACATATTTAAGAGAATTTAAATAATTACTATCATGCTTTAATCCTAAATTCTCATTGTGGCAATACAAAAAACAAGTTAGGGGAAAGGGATTATACCTTCATGCAAAATCCATACGATGGAGGCGGAGACTTTTGGTAGAGGTCCTAAGGGTGGAGGAAAATAAGAGTTAGGAGAGGGAGAATGAGTCTCACTCAATACCTTGAGTCTTAGGAAGACCAAGATATGACAAAGCTACTCTACTTCACTAGAACTCAAGAGAGGAGAAGAGAGGGGGTTTTTATGTGCTTTCAAATGGAGGAAAGGGGGGTTTATATAGTAGTGGTGGAGAAAATATGAATGAAATGTCATTTAATAAGGCTTGACAAAGAATCATGAACCTAGACCTTATTTTAACTTTTGGGAAAATCTGGTGTATTAAATGTAGAGATTGGTGGGAGTGAGGAGCAACCAAAATTTAGTTTTCCCATAGCTACTGTAACAGCTTGTAGAGCCAACTTTAAAAAATTATATTTTACTCAATTCTGATCGAAATTGTCTCATTCTTGTGCTTAAATTGAAGCCCGAATGTCTAGTTTTTTAGAAAATTAACCTCATTCATAGGTTAAAAATATTTTGAGAGATATCAACGAAATGGTGAGCAGAGGTCATTTGTTAGAAAATAATTTCAGCACAATTAACATTAATAGGTCCCAAATTAGTTCCCAATTAACATTAATAGGCTCCAATCACTCCCATTTCAGACATAATTAGTTCCAAATTTACCCTAATTTTAAGATAATTGCACAAATTACTCATTGAGTAATTAATGTTTAGCTATCTAATTAATTAAGTGTGTGCAACCTTACCATAAAATGTAATCCTAGCCAATCAAATTATGACACGTCATTAATCTCAAATTGATTATAATTATAACCAATTGGAATCAATTGTTCATAATCACATATAGTTGGACTCAATTTGAGATAGTGCATTTCGACCATTAAAACTTGATTTGATGATAACTTTCAATTTGATGGTCCGATTAGGGCTTATGACTAGTCGTTTTGATCGTTACAACATCAAGATCACTTTGGTGAAATAAGATTAAGGATCTAATGATATTTAAATTTTTGTGTTTATAATCCACTAAAGAATGAAGTTGGGATACATGAACAGTAGAAAACTCTCCAAGCCTAATCTACCCAGTGTACCTAAGCCTTCCAAACTTCTTGCTCCAACGAAATTGCGCCGAACCTTTGTCTTATTTAGCTTACCGATTCCGCTATAGCTCATAGCATCAACCAATAACTATTGATCCCTTCCTAATTGTTTCCCAAAGCACCAAATAGCATTCTCATAGATGTGGGTATGGTGAGAAAAGGATTTGGGTAAGAACCTCTCAAGGATGTAACAATGGAGAGGGTGAGAGTAGAGGAATTTAAAGAGTCTCTATGTAAAGATTGTGGATGAATCAATCTTGTTTTTCTCTAGGGTTTTTTTTCTCAAAATTCTCTTTGGAAGCACTCTACATTTCGTGGGTATAAGGGTCTATATATAGTGGTGGGTGTTTGGAATACGAAGAGTTATTTTTCCAAAACAGAGCTGGTTGGCAACTTAGCCTCGTGACTTAACTGAGTCGCGAGTTCAATGTGCGAGATAACTGAATGGCCAGTTTGGACTTTTTGTGCTGTAGTGCAACAACTGGCATGACGGTTCATCTTTTCTGCATGCTTCACTTGTATGCATCATCTGGCGGCTTGCCAGTCGCGAGCTACCCACGAGTTCTAGTCGCGAGTCCCTGCTTCATTGCACAATCTTGAGCATTTCTTTACACTCTCTCATACACTACCCTTACATGATTCCCACCTAAATACAAGGTTTCTAAATGCTAAATTACAAGCAAATTTGACACAGAATAAAGCCAAAAAAATGGTTGATTAAATTCAACCTTACAATGTCAAACAATATATGTGCGGAAAATGAACATAAGCAAATAAAAAAATTGATAAACAATTTAAACCAATTAAAATCACATCCATAGTAGAAATTAAATGACAAAGATTAAGGGAAGAGAGATGCAAACACAAGGACAACAAAACGATGTGTTATCGAAGAAAAAATCGAAACCCTCGGCGTAAAATCTCTCCACCGCCCTTCAAGCGATCAAAAATTCACTAGCAAATGTAGTTGGGATACATAAACATTAATTGACTCTCCAAGCCTAATCTACCCAATGTACGTAAGCCCTCCAAGCTTTTTGCTCCAACGAGGTTACGCCAAACCTTTTTCTTTTCTAACTTACCGGATTTTGCTATAGGTCATAGCATCAACCAATAACCATTGATCCCTTCCTAATTGCTTCCTAAAGCACCAAAAAGCCTTCTCACAGATATGGGTATGATGAAAAAAGGATTTAGGTAATGAACCTCTCAAGGATGTAACAATGGAGAGGGTAAGAGTAGAGGAATTTGAAGAGTCTCTATGGCTAGTTTGGACTTTTTGTCCTGTAGTGCTACAGCTGGCACGACGGTTCAATTTTTTTGCATGCTTCACTCGTGTGCATCTTCTGGCGGCTTCCCAATCGTGAGTCACTTGCGAGATCCAATCACGAGTTCCTGCTTCACTGCACAGTCTTGAGCATTTCTTTACACTCTCTCACACACTACCCTTACATGATTCCCACCTAAATACAAGGTTTCTAAATGCTAAATTACAAGCAAATTTGACACAGAATAAAGCCAACAGAATGGTTGATTAAATTCAACCTTACATCATCAATCAAAAGTTTAAATTTCAAGTTTTTGTGATCCAAAATTATGCATAAAAAATAAGTTTAATGATCGAATAGTAAATAACATCCAATTTGAACGAAATTTGGGATGTGTTAGGAGTATACGAAACATGCAATCCAATGGTTAGATTTTCAAAATCCACATCCAATAAAAATATATAGAAGGAGTTTGAAGGGTTTTTCTCCAAAATAGTTTGAAGAGAAACCTTATCCATGGTCGATTATAGCAAGTGCTTGATTTAAACAAGGATTTCCTTAACACCTCTCTCTCTCTCTCTCTCTCTCTCTCTCCAACACAAACTAGAATCTATATATTACTAAAAGCTGAAGCGTAGAATTTAATTCTGCTGCTCTCATGTTACACCACATCAGCTGCCACGTCATTTTCTTTATTAAAAAAATAATTTTTCCTCCAATTTTTAATTGGTTTTTACAATTTGCAGCCCTATAAATCCCAATCCTATAACTGTAGCCCACTACTTATTTATTTACTCCCACTATCTATTTATTTAATTCCACTATCCATTTAATTCAGCCCACCTTATATTTATTTAGTTCCACCATGAAACCCAACCCAAAGCCTTTTCAATTCATCTTAAAGGAAAAAGAAATTAAAAATATCAAACTTTCAAGCCGGATTGGAGGGAAGAGAAAAGTTAAAAAAAAAAAAAAAAAAAAAAAAAAGGAAGCGTAATTAAAAATATTAAACTTTCAAGCCGGTTTGGAAGGAAGAGGAAAAGAAAAAAAGGAAGTGTTGAGGGTAACGTAGAGGGAAGCTTAAAGGGAGGAAAAAGAAAAAAAGAAAAAAAAAAAAAGGTATGTTCAAGCTGGTTTGGAAGAAAGAAAAAAGAAAAAAGGAAAAAAAAAAAAAAAAGGGGAAGCGTTCAGGTTTTGCATTCAGGGTTTTGAAATATTGAGTTCAGGGTATTGTAATATGTAATGTAGAGGGAAGCTTAAAGGGAGGAAAAACAAAAACCACAAAAAAAAAAAAAAAAAAAAAAAAAAAAAAACATTGAAGTGTTCAGGTATTGTGTGAGAAAACAGAGAGTTTGAAAGCTACCCATCTTCCTACTCTACTGTTTCTCAGTAACGGCTGCCTATTTGATTTCCTTCCTCCCTTTATTCCTTTTCACACGATTTATAAATACTGACAGAACCTCCCTACTTTGGTTGAGGTATCTCTACATCTCAATTCTTTTTTTTTTGGGTGCAAAACTTTTATTCTCTGTTTCAATTCTTTTTTTTTTTTTTTTTTGGTGCAAAACTTTTATGCTTTGTTTATATTAATATGAGACGCTTTTTTTTTTTTTTTCGTTTGTTTGTGTTTGTGTTTATATTAGATGAGCATCCTTGGCATGCCATTGATGTGTTTGTGAGATTGCCTGAATGACGTTTCAATAGTGCTACAATTTTACTGCCAAAAAAACTATTTTATTTTACCTTGGTTTATTTGGAAATATCTCAGGTGTCATTTTTTTAATGTGTTGTGGCTTATTGGAAGAATGTAAGACTCTAAAGTAGTGAAGTATAAAGTGTTGGTGGCATGTCTCATCCATTCCAAGGCGATTTAAAGGTGAGTTTTCATCTCTCTCGATTGTTTATATTCCATGACTGAGGAAAGTAGTTTGGTAGTGGTATACTGGAGTTTGAGTGGTTTTTAGGAGTGGGTATGGCCGGATTTTAGGGAGTCATTAGATGTCAAGTATGTGAGTTTCTATTGTATTTTAGACTGAATACAAGTATATGGTGAATTAAGGAGAAATTTTATTAAACAGATAAAATTGAGCATGGAAGCCTAATATAGTGAAGTGAATGAAAGTTATCGCTTGTGGCTTTAATTTAAATCAAGTTTTGGGCCTGATTTTTTGAGGAGGAAAAAAAAAACCCCTGATTGTTATCAATGCATTAATCATATATGTACCCCACATCTACATGACTTCTAAATCCCAGTTATAAGATATGAATCTAATTATTAATTTTGTTGATGTTGAAATAGTTTAGGGTGCATATCAAATATATGATGCATTTGTCTTCACATCTGACCAAAAGCAGCAGCCAACTATGATCCTATGCTAACACATGATATGTGTGTCGGTGAGAATCAAAAGTAGTAATTGAAGATATCATGTTGAGGTTCTTCTTTAATTCTTTTTTCTTTAGTCAATTGCACTCAAAATTAAGGGTAGTAATTAAAGATATCATCTTAAGGTTCTTCGTTGATTCTTTTTTCTTTTGTGAATTGCACTCAAAGTCACAGCAAACCACTCCTCTCTGCCCTTAACTATAGCTACAATACATAATTGACCACCATTGTGAATTTGCATAAACTCCCAGAACAAGCTTAGCTCACATACAAAGAAGAACACTAGCAGTACATAATGACTCAAAATCCATTTAACTGATGCAGCAAAAGCCGGCATTGGACAAAAGACATTTCAATGTTAGCTGGAAACAATAAAAATGATAAAAACAAAGAACAAATATTGTAGTAGCTGGGAAATATTGTAGTAGTTGGGGAGGGGGGCATTCATGTTGAGATTTTAGGCAATATTGTAGTAGCTGGGAAAGGTCTTTTGGTACAATTTACTCTCACCATGATCCCCTAGGAACCTTTATTAAATAATCAAATAAGAAAAAAAAAATGTTAACCGTTCTTGAGTAAAGCAATAATGCTTGCCAATGAGCAAACAAGAATACTTAAATATAAATGATGTGAGGTTCCTCAAAGGACCAATTAGTGAAAAATAATTTCAACAACCTTGGTATAATGTATATGGTCATGTCCCAATTATGCAGAGTTCAGTCTTCCAAATGACGGAGACCTAAGTACATCAAACAAGCAAAGTGAAAAACATTTTTGTAAGACAATAACAATCAAGTTTTAATTAATTATACAGAGCAATACATCATAAAAATTTTAAGCTTACACATATTATGTGATATAAGTGCTATTTAGTCCTTTGTGCACCTAAATCAATGCCTATTTTCTGTCTCTGGCCTAATCCCATGGCTGTCTATCCTGGCCCATGGCCAGTTTTAATCTATAATCTATGAAAGAACATTACAATCCCTACTTTCCCTTCAATCTAAAGACATACAAATACACTAATAATACAACTCAAAAAATATCCAAGGAATACCTGCCTGGAGACTTTTATCCAATGACCCTGTGACTGCCTCCTCATATGTTTTTGCACAGGTAGCACTGATAGCATCATTATTGGAAAATAGAATCTCTTTGTTGTCACCATCTATGTTGTTGTACATAATCTTAGCAATACATAATTTCTCAACTAGAAATGTGTTCTCCTTTGTTAAATTATTTAGCTGCACATAACATATTGTAATTGCAAACATTGATATGAATGTTCAATTAGTTTTCTATTACTATTAAAATTTATTTGTAAGAAAGAATAAAAAGAACTAAAAAAACTATAAAAAAAAAAAAACCATTTAGGAGCCCCATGGGTTTCTCTTGACAAGTGGAACCAACTCCTATTCTATACATTATTAGAAGCTATAGACTCGTCATTTAAAATGGATTTAGAGGAACAAATGTGAGCAATCACATTGATAAGGTTTCTCATCCCATGACACATGGCCATTAGGATTTTCTACCATTATTTATGAAGGCTGCCATTTTCATTAGCATCCCTCTTTAGTTACAGACAGAACATAATGGAACAATTCAATATCCATTGGAAATGCAAAAACACCTTCAACAAATGTAGTCAGTTCAACTTTAAGTGCTGGCGGACTAAAGAAAATTAATGAAATGAATAACCAAACTACATCAGCCATGTGCCTCTTTGGTCACAAGTGTCATTGATAGATCCAGAGCTATTACCACTATGGATGCAGAGGTAGCAGTCTACCTGAATAAAAAAAAAAAATATGTGAGCGGTCAGAGCTTGATACAGTTTCACATTGTCAGAAAATATTACTTCTACTTTACTACAATGTATTGTTTAATGAGTTGCTTTGCTGGGAAATTCCACATTTGACCGTACAGTTTGTGTAACCAAAGAAAATAACCCAAAAAAAAAAAAAAAAAGGACATTGTTGAATGAGTTGCTTTGCTGGGAAATTCCATTGTAAATAAAGTTGGAATGTTTCTTCAAGTATGTCCAACACTCAATTATAAATAAAATGAAAAAGCTATGCTAAAATATTTTTATATTATCTTTTGGTATGCTTGAATAATTTTATATTATCTTTTGGTTGTGTAAGGTGTTTAGTTCAAAAATTGGATTGTTTCTTCAAGTATTTGTAACTTTTAATTATAAATAAAATGAAAAGGCTATGCTAAAATATTTTTTATATTTTCTTTTAGTCGTGTAGGTTGTTCATATTTTATACCAGTTGATTACGAATTATCTATTACATTGCAAGTTCAACGGCTAGATTGTTTCGTACAATATGTCCAAATCTCAATTAATGAAAAGGCTATTATAGAATCGAGGTTGTATTATTTTTTGTTGTGCCAAACTAATTTTTATATTATCTTTTGGTTTCTACCAAATTAAAATGGATTATCTTGGGGGAATTTTATAAATTTAAAATTTTCCAAATACTTTAGAATTACATGATAATCAAATTTTGAGATGATCGTCAGATGAGATTATAAAATAATTTAGTGAAAATTCCAAATTCTTTAGAATCACATGATGTTCAGATTTTGAAATAACTGTCAGACAAGATTGTAATATGTTTAGAGATTAGATATTTTCTATTGAAAAACATGAATGGTGCAAAAATATCACATTAAAGGTCTTGATGTTGAATGATGTGGACACCTGTCATCATTCTGATTACTATTTTAATCACCAGTTCCTCACAAGTTACCTGTTAATTTACACGTTTTTAAGCTAGATTGTTTCTTCAAGTTAAAATATTTTTTAAATTATTCCTAGCAGTTGATTACGGAATATGTATTAAGTTGCAAGTTGAATAGTTATAAAATGAAAAGGCTATGCTAAAATATTTTTTATTTTTATTTTTCGGTTGTGTAGGTTGTTCATATTTTGTACCAATTGATTACAGATTATCTATTAAATTGCAAGTTCAACAGCTGGATTGTTTCGTAAAATATGTCAAACTCTCAATTAATGAAAAGGCTATTATAAAATCGAGATTATATTATCTTTTCGCGTGCTAAAATAATTTTTATATTATCTTTTGGTTTCTACCAAATCATAATGGATTACCTATTAAATTACAAGTTCGCACGAGCTGGAATATTTCTTCAGGTCTCTCTAAAATGAAATTCTTAGCTAAAATAGTCCTCATATTATTGGTAGGGTGTTCATGTTATCCACCAGTTATTTCAAATGATCTTTTACTATAATGACGGTTAATAAATGATGGTTGGTAGGTACTATGGAGTCACGTCAGCAGCTATGGTGTCTATCTTTCAATATGAAATTTTACTGAATTACCTGCCCATGATACAAAAGAATTTAAAACCCAAACAAGTTGGGAAAATGGGGAAATTTTATAAATAAAATATGTTCCAAATACTCTAGAACCACATGATATTCAAATTTTGAGATAACTGTCAAATGAGGTTGTAAAATAATTCAATAAAAATTCTTAATTTTTTAGAACTACATGATGTTCAGATTTTGAGATAATATCTATCTGGATAAAAAAATATATATATATATATATATATATATGCAAGCGGTCAGAGCTTGATACAGTTGCGCATAGTTAGAACATATTACCTCTACTTTTCTACAATGTATTTTAATGAGTTTCTTTGTTTAATGTATTGAAAAACATGAATGGTGCAAAAACATGAATGGTGTCGAATGATGTGGACACTTGTCATCATTCTGATTACAATTTTAATCACCAGTTGCTTACAAGTTACCTGTTAATTTACATGTTTTTAAGCTGGATTGTTTCTTCAAGTCTTTGTAACTTTTAATTATAAATAAAATGAAAAGGCTATGCTAAAATATTTTTTAACTTTTTATTTGGTTGTGTAAGTTGTTCATTTTTCCTAGCAGTTGATTACGGAATATCTATTAAATTGCAAGTTGAACACCTGTAAAATGAAAAGGCTATGCTAAAAATAACCATGCGCAACGCGCGGGTCCGCGACTAGTTAAGATAATAGCAATGTTATGATAAATTTTTACACAATCATAGGCTGTGTTTTGGTTTGATAATAAAGGACAATTATTAGGAGTAGATGCTATAAGTTGAAACTTTCTAAAAAGAGTACTTAAAATAATTATGTGATAAGTTGTGGTTAAAATATTTTAAAAAAATAAGTTGAGCTTAGAAAATCACTTTTACATGGCCTTATTACTGATACTATTTTTATTTTGTGCCAATCACAACAATTACGAAAAAAATTGTGAAAATTTTTGTATCCCTAAACTTAAACTCTCACTAGTTTATCGTTTTACAGGCTTCTTATTTAAATTCAAAACTTTTGAAACAAAAGTGGTTCATGTAGCATAAATTGGTCAGTATTTTTATAAAAAAGTTGGTTAGTGTTAAGAATATCCAAAAGCTTAAGTTAAGAGGTCTAATATACAAATTTTTACCCAACTTAGAGCATTCACATCAGTCTATCCAAAGTTTCAGTCTATTTTAGTATAACAACCTATTTTTTCTATTTTACACAACCACTTTATATAAAAACACACATCAAATTATCTATTATACACCATTTTTTTTATTTAAATAATATTTTTTCACTATTTTTATTTTATTATTTCACACCCTACCCACCTTCACACACTCCAAACTCTTTTCTCTAAACACAGCCTTTCTTTCTTTCTTTTTTTCTTTCTCCTTCGTTTTCTTCTTTCTTTTTCCCTTCTCCTTCTTAGTCTCCTCCTTCCTCTTCTTCTTCTTTTGCAATTTGGGTTTGATAATTTATATGGGTTTAATTTTTTTTTAGGAGAGGTTTTGATAAATTTGGAATCCAGATTTAGAATAAGTTTCAAGAATTTGATGATTTGTATAGATTTGTTAATAGATTCAAGAGAAGATAGAAGAGAAAGGGAGCAGAGGAAGAGAGAGAGTCAGATGAGAGAGGAGAAGAGAAGGATAAGAGAGGAAAGAAAAAAAAATTAAAAAATCAAATAGAAAGATACCGTAACCGTGTAAATATATGTGAGGGATTTCACAATTCGCTCCAATACCAATGGGCTTGGTCTGCGATCGAATGCTATGAAAGATTTGTACCCCCTCATCCTTCACTAATTGGTTGTTGGATGGATCGATAAGGCACACAGTCCGAAAAATGGTATCAAAGCCAAGGTCATAGGTTCGAGTCGTTGGAGCCGCATTGTGAGGAAGGGATTGTGAGGGATTTCACAATTCACTCCAATACCAATGGGCTTGGTCTGCGATCTAATGCTATAAAAGATTTGTGCCCTCTCATCCTTCACCAATTGGTTGTTGGATTGATCAGTAAGGCACACGGTCCGACAATATACATGGTTACTATAGTAAAAATGGAAATGCACTCTAATATAGAGGCACGGGTATGGGTAGATTTTGAGTAAAAATGTGTAAAATTATGCACTTTTTCTATTTTGCATTGACTAGTGCAAGTACTTAATGTGATGAGTTGTGATTAAAAAATTCTAAAAAAATAAGTTGAGTTAAGAAATCAATTTCACATGGGGCCATTACTTACCATTTTTATTTTGTATCAATTGCAATAATTATGAAAAAAGTTGTGAAAATTTTGTGTCCCGAAACTTATTGGAGATAAACAGGTCCATAACCCAACCAAAACCAAAACAAAGAATAATTCGCCTGACAAGTTGAGTCTAAGAATTAATGGATTCGGACTTTGATATCATGTTAGAGCATCCAATCAAAAAGCTTAAGTTAGTAGATGGAGTGATCTGACAAATACATGTTTCTATAATCAAGAACACACTCAACTAGAATTTTCTTATCAATTAATCCTCCATGAGTTATTTTTGCTGCAAAAGCAATTGATTTTTAAGAGGCATTGAAACATTTAAGTACATAGAAAGATAAGGAATACCACAAGTTTGTTATCTCATAATGTGGTTTTTCACTGACAAATTCCAAAGATACATAATTAGTATTCATCTTTAGCAGCTTTGTTTTTGGTGAGATAATTTTTGGAGAGTTCTGCAATATTTGCCACTGCGTCAATAGTAACATACGAGGCATTAGCAGCAGCCTCTTCCTTGACATCATACTCTATTGTGCTTTTGATTATGCATGATTCATTGTCTTTCTCTATGACTTCGAATCGAATAAGAAAATGAGTAAAGCCTAACTCAAGATATCCTCCTTCGATCACTTCTGTTTCTTTCAGGCGTTTCTCATTGTCAAGCTTTGTGAACTTCTCTTTGTAAACAGTAAACAAAGGCGGGCCTAATTCAATAAAAATAAAGTTGAATGAGAAAGATAAAGTAATGATGCAAATTGAAATTAACTTCAAATAATAATAAAAAATAGTGCATAATCAGTCATTCGTTGATTTATCAAAAAAAAAAAAAAAAATCAGTCATTCATTTCTTTATTTTTCCAAGCAATAAAAGAACCTAAACTCCTTGAGTCTGGATCTCATTTACACCAAAAATCAATTAATATATTAGTTCGATGATAAAAAAAACAATCATTATAGGTTCAAATCTTTACTTAATTGAGATAGAACATGAAATTGATTGCATATTTTTAATATTGACCCAAGATTGACCTAAAAATTAGTCTTGCTCTAAATAAGCGATTAATTGACATTATAAAAACAACATTTTAATTCTGCACAAACAGATCTTATCTAAATGTCTTTAAGGTTCCAAGAAGTGGTATCTAACAATTTTCGCAAAATAAATCTAGAAACATACCCAAATTCACAATATATTTAAGTGGTCTTCTGAGACTCTAAATGATGGACAATTTTTGCCCCCCACTTTTTACATAAACATACCTTTTTGTTTTGTTCCATTTCTCACAATGGGTCACTCCATTGAGTTGAAAAAATTGGGCTTGTTCATAATATTGTTGATTTTCGCAATTGTAAACATCCTCATGGCACTTTTTGTATCAAAGCCTATGAACAAATTTTACTTTTCTTCTTTTAGACTTCTCTTTTGATACCAACTAAAACAGATCTATTTGGATATCAAGAAAAAAAAAATTTTGACAATGAACAAAGAAAAAAAAAAGTTTAAAGGAATTACATTTGCTTCAATGTTTTCGTACAATGTTAATTAATTTTTGCAATAACTGATGGAAGGTTTTCGATGTAGGCTTAATGGAATTAGTGGCACTATTTATTATACTTACTATTAAAGCCAAACATGCACCACTAGAATTAAAACAGAAAATTAAAAAAGGTAAAAACATTCACCAGCTTCAATTGCTTTGTAATATTACCTGCAAATGTTAGCTTGAGAACAGTCCCAGCCCCTCCATCACCTTCTATGACATCAATTTTCTCAATGCCACTTGCAGGCTCTTCTTCAACAAGTTTTGCCAACCGAAGCGTGCTGTAAAGTTCCCACGCTTCACTTGCCGGCACGTTCACCTCTAGCTCGTGTGAGAGCTGCCCAAACATCTTTAACTTCTCTTGCTTCTGAACAGAACCCCAGCTAACTGTTATGATGTATTAGACATGCTCTTTCCTTGTGATATATATATTCTCAAAATGTATCTATGGACAAAGTGAAAATGCTTAAGAATTTTGGGCAAGTCGGCTTCCAAAGATTCTTTTGCTGCTCTCATATTGGTTTGTCATATGAGCTAATAGGAAGTGAACAATGCTAAATGCAATAAGTAGTCCAATAAACAATTTATAGTTTTATTTATCTAATCATGTGAAGAGTTTGTATCCTAGGCCATTGTTTATGTTGTCAACATTACTCTCGAACGCTTGTAGAATGACTCGAATCTTTTCTCGCCGGCTATCATTTTTTTTCCTTGTAGATCATAGCATTTAGTAATATTATGGTTGAATATTTAGAAGAACTCATTAGTGACGTCGAAAGTGGCATTGGATTCTAAGGTTGCGAGAGCGTGATGATTTGAAAATTGTTAGAATTGCTAGGCAGAAGCTCAAGCTTATTGTATTAAATTGTGATTATGCTATTGAATTAAAGTTAGTTGTGGCTAATTTTTCAAAAGAGTTAGGTGTGGCCGGCTGTTCGTCAAACTATTGAATTAGAGTTAGGTGTGGCTATTCGTCAAAAAAGAGTTGGGTGTGGCTATATAAACCTCTCTGTTATGTTGGTGCCTAGAATAAGAGTAGGCATAATTGTTGGAATTTCAAATCGCTTATTTGATAATAATAGATTTTATTAGTTGAGCTTACAACATGCTACTAGCCCCATAGCTTAATCACTTCCCACCCCCCCCCCCCCCCAAAAGACCTTTAAACACACTTTGTACATGGAGAAATGCCAATCACTTACAAGGCCCTTGACCAATTTGAAACATTTAAATACATAAAAAGTTATTCAGTACCACAATTCGCAAGTTTGTTATTTAATAACGTTGTATTTCACCAATAAATTGCAAAGATTCATAATTAATGTGTATCTTTAGAAGCTTTGTTTTTGATGAGATGATTTTTGGCGAGCTCTGCAACTTTTGCCACTGCATCGATGGTGGCATATGATGCATTAGCAGCAGCCTCCTCCTTGACATCATACTCAATTGTGGTTCTCACTATGCATGTATCACTGTCCTTCTCGATGACTTCAAAGCGAGTGTGATGAAAAGTAAAGCCTAATTCAAGATATCCTCCTTCAATCACCTGTGCTTCTTTCAAACGTTTCTCATTGTCAAGCTTTGTGAACTTCTCTTTGTAATAAGTAAATCCAGGTGTGCCTAATTAAGGAAAGAAAGTTCAACGAAGAGAGATGAAGTAACTATTCAAATTGACAGTTTAAAGAAAACATGGTAGCCTAATCAGTATTTCATTTTTAACTAGCATGAATCGTGCAACTTTCCACACTATTTTTTTTTTTTTAATCCATTTTATCCTTCAAATTAAATAAGACAAATTTTAAAGTATAATATTAATAGGGTCCTTGCTACTAATGTATTGGATTTTCAATTGGTGTAATTAATGCTTAAAATTTTCAATTCATTTTCTAATTGTCATCTCTCAACACTCATTTATACTTTGAGGGTAGCTAATAATTTTCCTGACCTATATGACTAGATAAGGCTCGTGGTGATCCATAATTAATTCAGTATCTTTACTTAATTGAGTTATACACCTTAGCATTAATAAGAATCTTAGACTAAAGGGTCCTGTATTAGACTATTAAGTATGCAGTTGTAACCATGGACCAAAAAATCAGTCTTGCTCTAAATATGCAATTGATTGACACTGTAAAAACATCATTTACATGCCACACACATCTCATATGAATATATTCTAAGGTTGCAGGAACTGGAATCTATCAATTTTCGCAATTGAAAACATCCTCATGACAATTTTGATTTCAAATCCTGTCAACAATTTTCCCTTTTCTTCTTTTCTTTCTTTTTTTGGATATCGACGTCTGCTTCTATGTTTTTGTAGAATATTAATTACTTTTTGCAATAATTGATGGAAGGTTTTCGTGGTAGGCTGGATAAAATTGGTGGAAATATTAATTATTAGTATTATTTAACTAGTAAAGGGGATCATTCACCAGATACTATAAACTTAAACAGAAATTAAAAAAATAAAAATAAAAAAAAGGGTAAAAACATTGATTAACTTCTATGACTTTGAGGTACCTGGTGGGAATGTTAACTTGAGAATGGTCCCAATCCCTCCATCACCTTCTGTGAGCTCAAATTTCTGAATGAGACTTCCGTCTTCTTCAATAAGTTTTGCCAACCGAAGCGTGCCATAAAGCTCCCAGGCTTCACTAGCGGGCACGTTTATCTCCAGCTCGTGTGAGAGTTGCCCAAACATCTTTAACTTCTCAGCAGAACCCAGCAATGTTTTGGGATGTATAAGTGTTGTTGCACAGCACCACTGTTGGATAAGCCTTGTGGATGTGTGGTTACAACTTATAATCCACTAACACACACACACGCACAAAAAAATAAAAAATAAAAAATAAAAAATAAAACATAAGGGGTAAAAACTCTAGTACATACCGTGTTACAATCACTTTCATATATATATATATATATATAGCTAAAGAGTAGTATTTCATTTGAGTGTAGTATTTTTAGTGTCTATACCACTTATTTTGCTGAAAATTAAATATTATAGCAAATAATTTTAAAATAAGACTAAACAGTGCACACGTGGGTCCCATCAAAGATAGACAGTGGCTGAACTGTGTAAATGGACAAACATGTGCACAGTGCATAGTGACATAACTGCGTGAATGGACAAACTGCATAGTACACGTGGGTCCTAGCAAGGATGGACAAACGCAGAAATGCAGACGTGAGGGCGAGACGCTGTATCCAAACGTTACCTTAGTCTGCTTTAGTCTTATTTGGTCTACTTTGGTCTCATTTTGTTCACTTTGGTTTCATTTTGTTCACTTCGGTCAATTTGGTCTATTTAGTCTACTTCGGTCTCATTCAGTCCATTTTAGTTCACTTTAGTCCTATTTGATCCATTTTGGACTAATTAGGCCTAAAATTGATTCTCTTTGTAGGTTGTCTTTTAGTTTTGAGCTAAAAATTACAACAAATATTATAAATTAGAGATATGGGCCCTAAAAAAGCAATAAAAATGATAAATATTTAAAAGATTACCTTACCTGAAAATTCAAGTTTCAATAATATAGACATTATACTTCTATATATCTATATGTATTATTATTGAATGCAAATTACATTATATGTTCTATTACATAAAACTTATAAAATTATATAGAAAATAGTTTTAAATAGCACATGCATGATTTAATCTACAAATTTTACATTATATTTTTTAAAATAATACTTATTACATTTTTCCATGTATTGCGTGGGTTAGCTAGTCACATTTTCAATTTATGAAAACACACAATGTGTAGTACCCATTAGGTTGCACAACTGTGGTACCCATCACCATCAGGAAATCGTGCCCTTTCCATATTGGGGGATTTTGTCCATTTTCACTCGTACATTTCCCTAATGGACAATTGTCTTTTGTCCATCGCATTGACAAGTTAGATTTGAAGAGCGGAACCCATTATAGAGAATTTTTATTTGCTCAAGAGTCACATGGGAAGATAATTTAGGGGGTTTCATTTTTCACTATAAGGTATTTTTGATTGCTGCAACTACATAAAGTTGAAGTTTCCAGATTGAAGATCTTACTCTTGTACTGGTTTCGCAGGGTCCTAGTATTTTGTGGTGAGATTTTATTTACTCTTAAAAGTTTACTATTTTATTTTTTTCAATTTATTGTGAACTCAAGTTTTGAGCATAAACTTGAGTATAGTAAATTTGTAATCTCTATTTTATTGTAGGTTTTATATACTCTATGAATTTTTTTCTTATACATTGAAGGATTTTTCACATAAATTTGGTGTTCTTATTTTGCTCTATTCATATGTAGTTTTTTTACATAATTTTTTTTAATGAGTTATATGATTTTTTTTATTATTATAAATAATATACATGAATAGTCTTACAATTTGCCACATAATAAATTGGAAAAGATAGATAAGAGATTCCCTTTACTGTTCCCATTTTGGTCTTGTGAGCTATAATGGGAAAAGAACAATTCCAAATGCAATTTTTTGTCCCATTAAGTTATTAAGCATCCACATTGGTGGAGCAATAAATTTAGTAATTTGATACCACAAAAAACTACTTTATCTATTTTACTCAATGGAGTTAATACTGTACCGGAGACCATTTCGATTTGATCAAAGAAATGAAATATTTCGATATTAGTTGATACCGGTGCACTATTTCAGAGTTTACAATATATATATATATATATATATAAATTATAATCTATATAGGTTTAATATATTAGTCATATTATATTACCCAAGTATATTCAGGAAAAAAAAAGTACAATATTTACAATAAACAACAAGTGAAGGAAATTGAAGTTTACAACCCCCCCCCCCCCCCCCCCCCCAAAAAAAAAAAAAGGAATGAATTGAAGCACACTAAAACAAGAAAAAGAAAAATATACTAATTTAACAAAGTGCATTAAATTGCCACACCACTCCCACCTAGCCATCTGATATCATTGACCAAATAGTTAGATAAGAAAATTTGAAAGACACAAAACTGAAAGCACACAGTTGCAGTGCATTAGCAGTGAAGAAACCAAAGATGCAGAGGAAAAAAGAGGAACAGAGAAAGAGAATAAAGAAGTTGTAGCAGCAACTACAATAGAGAGGAATGGGATCTAAATTAGAAAAGGGTTTAGAAGGAAAAAAAAATAAAAAAATAAAAAAAATAAAAAAGAAGAAGAAGAAGAAGAAGAAGATTTGGAGCATAGTCTCAGTCATTAGGCACCAAGTTAGTAAGTCACATACCCATTTTTTTTTTCTTTTTTTCCTTTTCTTTTTATTTTTTCTTCTTGTTTGTATCGATCTGAAGCCACCTTATCAACCAAAATGCCCGGAATATCCTGAATTGGCTGGAACAGACTGGTACAACCCGGTATCTAAGCTGTACAAATCACAGCAGTTTCTAAACCAGTGTAGGTTTCGGTATGAAAATTTCTGCTATATTGGCCAATACAGTATGAAATTGACTACCTTGATTTTACCTTCTCATTTTACAAAACAACCAACATCAGTGATATTATTTTAGCTTTTAACACAAAATATATATATATATATATATATAACACGATAAAATAATATATCCACTACAATAAAATAATATATTTGCTACAACAAATAACAATCACAACCACCACCACCATCGCAACCACCACTGCCACCACCGCCAATACAACCGCCACAATATTTATTGTGAAAATAATAAAAACAACACAATATTTATTGTGAAAATATTGTGGTAGCATTTCTTAATTTAAATTTCTTATTATTCTTTATTTTATTTTCCCTTTATCTCTTTATTTGTTTTCATCCATACACGTTTCTTTCCTTTCATTTTTTCTTTTTTCCTCTTTTTTTCTCCTCCACACACATATACTTCATTTTCACTCTCCTCCACATGTATACTTCCTCTTCACTTTATCTTCTTTTTCATTTTTTTTGTCTACTTCATCTCTCTCTCTCTCTCTCTCTCTCTCTCTCTCTCTCTCTCTCTCTCTCTCTCATAGAGATCCGCAAATAACAAAGGCTACAGAGAGTCAGCCTTTTAAATTGACGTTCACGCATTCCACCTCGTTCGCTCCACTGCCGCTCATCCTCCCCTACCGCGGCTCAAATGGGTCAAATTTCCTGTCTTTTTAAAAAAAAAAAAAAATGACTTGATTAGTTTTAAGATTGTGATTTGAGTTTGTATTTTGATCGTGATTGAGTTTAGATTGTGATGTTTGAGAGAGAAAAGATCTGGAATGGTTGAGTGGAGGAAGAAAGGGAAAAAAAATGAAAGGGAGAAGAGAGATCAGCATGGTTGGCACTGGGCCAGTGAGATTGGCGAGTGAGACGAGGTGGAGGAAGACGAAGAATTTGAGTGCAAGACACCAAGAGTGGAGAAGTGAAAAGTGAGGAGAAAGGAGCAACGGGAAAAAATGGGGAAGGAGGAGAAATTTAAAAAATAATAATAAAAAAAATATATTAAAAAAAAAAAAAGAAGAAGAAGAAGAAGAAGAAAATATTATAATATTCTGACCAGTGCAAATGCAACATAAAATAATTTTTTTTTACCTATAGGGTGTGTTTGTTTGGAGGTGAAATAGGGTAGATGGAAAATTTTGGAGAGAAAATAGAAAGTAAAACTTTTTTAGAGTGTGTTTGGTTGGGTGGCGAGGAAAGAAAATAAATGGTGGAGCCTAAGTGTTTTCTTCCCGAATCGACCAAAAGGTTTTCTCCCCAAAATAGAGAGAAAACTGAAGGGAGAAAATGAGGCTGTTTAATGGACAAAAATGCCCATATGCACTTGCACATGAGCAATTCGTCCAATTCCTTTTCTTTTTTGTGCTTTCGTGGCAATTGCCTCTTCCTTTTTTTCTTTTCCCCTAAAAGTTGCCTTTTTTTTTGTTTGTTTGTTTTTTTTTTTTTTTTTTCCCTAGAAGTTGCCTTTTTCCTAGAAGAGATATTGGAGGAACCTGGGGATATGATAAGCCAGAATATCCGATCTCTAGGATCCCGATGGAGCTCCCATCCTAGAAAAAGGAAGCAATACCCATGGTTAGAGGGATCCCTTAGATAGAAAAAGACAAAAGGAGGAAGGCTAATATACTACTTATGAAGATCCCGGAGAAACTTATGGATATGGAAAGGAATGCATAAATCCTACCAAAGGAAAAACTAGAAGCCCATCCTAATTAGCAATCAGTTATCAGTAAAAAAAAAAAAAAAAAAAAAAAAAAAAAAATAAAAAAGAAAAAAAAAAGAAAGCAACTAGCAGAGCTCTTGAAAAAAAATATGAAGATTTATTGGCGTGAACTCCTTCAAATTAAATAAGGCACATCCAAAGGATAAATTTCCTTTGCCTAACATCAATCTCCTCATAGATCCATTTAAGGCAACAACAATATCAACTATGAAGAGTCATACCACAGTCAGGGAACTCAAGAGCTTCTTAGAAAGAGTTTCTTACATTAGGAAATTTACACCAAATCCAGCCTTGTTCACTAGTGGATTATCCAAACTGTTGAAAAAAGGGAATATTTTCATATGGGGAGTTAAGCAACCAAATGTCTTTCATAAAACTTCAACTGATCATGGGTCATTTGCCTATCTTATGGGTACTAGTCCATGGTAAAATCACTATTGTTGTACCTAGGATCTTGATCCCAAGCATACAGAGCATTGAAGGACACCGAAATGAGGTATCCCAACATAGAAAAGGCATGTATGGTGGTCATGCATCTTAACAACTGAATCATTACTTTTCATCCTACCAAATCCTATTGGTGACAAGCTCTCATCCAATAAAAGCCCTCCTCCATCGGCCCTTGCGATCTTGAAGAGTAGCCCAGTGGTTAATATTAATTTCCTAATACAATATGAGTCTAAAGGATCCTCAGAACTGTCAAGAGCTAGGCTATAGCAAACTCACTGACCCAGTTCCCCGAAGAAGAAGAGTACCTATTGAGTGAGAAGATCTCTAAAAAAGTAGTAGCGGTAGAGATCCTTGTAAAGAAATAGACTATGAGGTTTGTGAAGACAGCCTTCAACGAGCATGCCTAGAGGAAGCCTTCCTCTTCCAGGATCCCCATGAAAGGATCCCCCACCTGAAGAAAACACCATGACAAAATCATCTTGGTGGAGCTCCTTCTAGCCACCAGTTCACCAGTGAGACCAACTTTAGAGGACTCATAAAAGAAGAGTATTTTCATAAAGAATTTGTTCATAGCCAAGAGAAGATATTTTAGAAGATCCTCGAGGAAGGAAAAAAAAATCCTTAACCCTTTGAAGAAAAAAAAAAAGAAATCAGTTCAGTGACCCCACTTGAGAATGGGGGCCTACGAAGGAACCTTTTTTGAAGATTGAAAAATTCAACGGCCATGAACAAATTTCCAAGTGGCATGGCCTAGGACTTGGGAAAGGACAAATTTTCCATGTACCTAGCCCAGGACTTGATCAGAACAGAAATTTTCCAAGTGACATGGCCTAGGACTTGGGAAAGGGCAAATTTTCCATGTACCTAGCCCAGGACTTGGCCAAAACAGATTTTTTCCAAGTGACATGGCCTAAGACTTGGAAAGAGCGAACTTTTCATGTACTTAGCCCAGGACCTGGTCAGGACAAATTTTCAGGATTTGGAAAGAGAAAATTTTCCATGTACTTGGCCCAAGACTTGGCCTAGAACAAATTTTCTAAATACGTGGCTCAAAAATTGGCCAAGAGCAAAAGTTTCTAAGTACGACCAAGAAACTGGTTAAAAGCAAAAGTTTATGGATACAAGCCATAGCACGTCACAATAATGTGTGCAGATTGTAAGCATATCCCAATAATAGGTACAACTTGTAGCACATACCAGCAATGGGTACAAGCCGTAACACGTACCAGCAATAGGTACAAGCCATAGAATGTCCTACCAAAGAGTGCGAATTGTAAGCAAGGCCCAATGAAGAGTACAAAGAGAAAGAGTCTTGGGTGGGTATGAAAACCCAAAAGTGGGTGTATAAACTGCACAAGATTGACCTCCTCCAAAGGAATTGGTGTGAGAGACCGCGCCCCCGGCCCGTTTGAATGAATGTTGGGCCAAACCCACGTGAATGGGTGGAGTCGTGTTATTGCCTCTCAAAATGGAGGTTCGACTAGTTATATTTTCCCCTTTAGATTAAGGGTTTTACAATGGAGTCACCACTTATTTAATTATTGGAAAAATAAGAAAACCATAATTAAAAAAAATTCCTCATTTTATTAATTTGAAATTGAATTTACATTGAACATAGGAAATTACATGGCTTTGGTCCTAGATACAATCTAAGATAAAGTACATGGCTTTGTTTCTTAGTTACAATCTAGAAATTGAAAATTACAAGGATAAGCATTTGATCTACTAACCCTTGATCTAAGTTCGGAGGCTATGTTACAAGGTGGGAAGGTGTTAGGCACCCACCTTGCCCGGTGAAACCGGTCTTCTAGATTATGGTGGCCAACAATCATATCATATCATCCAATATGTCAATCAATTTATATGTTGAATTTAATGTGTGTGCATGTGATCAACCCTAATTCAATTTATTAAACATTGCATTTGGATTGAAAAATAAAATTCTAGTAAATGTGTGTGGCTGGTGATAACCTAGATTCAAGGATTTGAAAGAATTATGAAACAAACATGTTTTTCATATTTTTGATGTAAATTTAAGATCAAAACTAGTGATATGCATAAACATGTGATGAACAACCAAGAACATGCAAAGAACGCATAAGAACATTTAAGAACATTCAAACATATTCAAGAGAATTTAAATAATCATTATCATGCTTTAATCCTAAATTCTCATCATGGCAACACAATAAACAAGTTAGAGAAATGGAATATACCTTCATGCAAGATCCATACAGTGGAGGAGGAAACTCTTGGTAGAGGTCCTAAGAGTGGAGAAAAGATGAACTAGGAGAGGGAGAGTGAGTCTCACTCAATACCTTGAGTCTCAGGAAGACCAAGATATGACAAAACTACTCAACTTCACAGAACTCAAGAGGGGAGAAGAGAGGAGATTTTTTTTTTTTTTTTTTGGTCTTGGAATGAAGAAGGGGGAGGGTTTATATAGTGGTAGTGGAGGGAATATGAATGGAAGGCCATTTAATGAGGGTTAACAAGGATTATGAACCTAGACCTCATTTTAGCCTTTGGAAAAATCTGGTGCATTAAATGGAGAGATTGGTGAGAATGGGGAGCAAGCCAAAATTCGGTTTTCCCATAGTTGCTGTAATAGCTTGTAGAGCTAACTTCGAAAAATAATATCTGACCCAATTCTGATCGAAATTGTCACATTCTTATACTCAAATTGAAGCCCCGGATGTCTAGTTTTTGGAAAAATTAACCTCATTCACAGATTCAAAATATTCTGAGAGATATTGATGAAATAGTGAACAGAGGTCATTTGTTAGAAAATGGTTTCAGCACAATTAAGATTAATAGGTCCCAAATTAGCTCCCAATTAACATTAAATGGCTCCAATCACTCCCATTTCAGAATTAATTAGTTCCCAATTTACTCTAATTAAAAGATAATTACACAAATTATTCATTGAATAATTAATGTTTAACTATCTAATTAATTAGGTGTATGCAACCGCACCATAAAATGTAGTCCTAACCAATTAAATTATGACGCATCATTGTTCTCAAATTGATTACACCTATAACCAATTGAAATCAATTGTTCATAATCACATATAGTCGGACTCAATTTGTGATAGTACATCTTAGCCATTAAAACTTGATTTGATGATAACTTTCAATCTAATGGTCCGATTAGGGCTTATGACCAGTCGATTTGATCGTTACAACATCAAGATCATTTTAGTGAAATGAGATTAAGGATCTAATGGCTAGAATCAAGATGCATATTTTTAAAGCAAAATTACCCTTTTACCCTCCATGTGAGGTTAAATATGGGTTGCAAAATGGGGTGTCAATAGAATGCCCCTCATTGGCAGAGCTTGAAAAGCGAATGTCAATGTATGAAAGAGATACCTAACTTTGTAATCAGTATTTAACCGTGATGAATGTATGATGCATGTAGATAAAAATGTAGATGGTCATGTTACGGATCAAAATGTGGACTGAATCTCAAGGGAGATTGCCTACGTACCTCTTGGTGAGAGGATCAGGTCCAAACATAGTTCATACATGCAATTTTTTTTTTTTTTTTTTTTTTTTGGTGTAAAAAATGAGTACAAGACATGCTTACCAGTGGTTATGACGAAATGAGGATTTTGGACAAGCTTCCTTCGATGGATTTGAAGTTTGGACGTGCTTCTCAGAGGTCCGTGGATTGAGGTTTGGACGTGCTTCCCAGAGGTCCGATGATATTGGATTTGGACGTGCTTCCCAAAGGTCCGATGGAATTGGATTTTGGACGTGCTTCCCAGAGGTCCGATGGATTGATGTTTGGACGTGTTTCCCAGAGGTCCATTGAAATTGAATTTGGACGTGCTTCCCAGAGGTCCGTGGATTGAAGTTTGAACGTGCTTCCCAGAGGTCCAATTGAATTGAATTTTGGACGTGCTTCCTAGAGGTCCGTGGATTTGAATTTGGACGTGCTTCCCAGAGGTCCGATGGTTTGAAGTTTGGACGTGCTTCTCGAGGTTTGATGGAATTGAATTTTGGACATGCTTCCCAAAGTTCCGATGGTTTGAAGTTTGGACGTGCTTCCTAGAGGTCCGAGGATTTAAAATTTGGACGTGCTTCCCAGAGGTCTGATGGATTTGAATTTGGACGTGCTTCCCAGAGGTCCGATGGTTTGACTTTGGACGTGCTTCCCAGAGGTCCATTAAAATTGAATTTGGACGTGCTTCCCAGAGGTCCGATGGAATTGGATTTGGACGTGCTTCCCAGAGGTCCGATGGATTGAAGTTTGGACGTGCTTCCCAGAGGTCCGAAGAATTGGAGTTTGGACATGCTTCCCAGAGGTCCGATGGTTTGAAGTTTGGACGTGCTTCCCAAAGGTCCGAGGATTTGATTTTGGACGGCATTATTCCTGCCGATGTGTATGGGCCTTTTACCCTTGTACCTGCAAAATAAATATTTTCAATTAGTAACAGAGGTATTTATTGAAAAGACTTTGGCATACCTGGCGAATGCCCCTAGTTTAGGACATATTTCATGCTTCGATGAATGCTAAGGGTGGATAGCTAACTTGCTGTTGTGACCACTGGAGAATATGGAAGGAGATCGCAATCTGCCATTTGTTTTGGAGATCTTTCATTTGAAGCTATGCTCAAGAGATTTATTCTTTGAAGCTTTGATTTTGGAGATTTTTCCATTGAAGTTTTCAAAATTTTTAATGAAGATTTGTTCATTGGAGATTTTTCCTTGAAAATTTGAGATTTTTTTTTTTTTTTTTTTTTTCTGAAGAGTTATCTTGAAGATTTATCCTTTAAACATTTGAAAATTTTAAAAAAAAAAATATTTATTCATGGAGATTTTTCCTTTGAAATATGGAGATTTTTCCTTGAAGATTCATTTTGGAGATTTTTCCATTGTAATTTTGAAAAACTCTAATGAAGATTTGTTCATAGGAGATTTTTCCTTGAAAAACAGTTTTGGAGATTTTTCCTTTGATGATTTGAAAATTTTTAATGAAGATTTATTCATTGGAGATTTTTCCTTTTGAAGATTTGTTCATGGAGATTTTTTCTTGAAGATTTATTCTAGAGATTTTTCCATTCGATTTTTGAAAACCTCTAATAAAGATTTGTTCATAGGAGATTTTTCCTTGAAAAACAGTTTTGGAGATTTTTCCTTTGATGATTTGAAAATTTTTAATGAAGATTTATTCATTGGAGATTTTTCCTTTTGAAGATTTGTTCATGGAGATTTTTCCTTGAAGATTTATTCTAGAGATTTTTCCTTTTGAAGATTTGTTCATGGAGATTTTTCCTTGAAGATTTATTCTGAAGATTTTTCCATTGAATTTTTGAAAATTTTTAAGAAGATTTGTTCATGGAAATTTTTTTCTTTGGAATATGGTTTTGGAGATTTTTCCTTTGAAAAATGGAGATTTTTCCTTGAAGATTTATTCTTGAGATTTTTCCATTGAATTTTTGAAACTTTTCAAGAAGATTTATTCATGGTGATTTTTCCTTTGAAAATGGAGATTTGTTTATGATAAAAAAGTGAAGAAGATGAAGATGGATTAGAAATGATGAAGATTTATTCATGATGATTTTTTTTTTTTTTTTGAAAAACCTATCCTTTGAATGAGAACAACTTTGGCTGGAAGTTGATGTGGATTGCTGGATAAGTCCTTGCTTAATTCCTGCAAAAAGATAATTTCAATTAGCAATGGATTTATTCATTGACATGAATTAGAAGTGCTTACCCAATGCCCCCAGTTTGGGGCATATTCCATGCTTAGATTAAAGCTGAATTCATTTGATATTGTGACCATTGGGGAACATGAAAGAAGATCATGGTTCGCCATCCTTAGTTCCTACAAAAAGGCTTCCTTTCTCTAGCTTGTTAGAAACCAATTATTGTGAAAACTTGCACACAATATAAATAGGCCAATGCTCCAAGTTTAAACATGCTTAATGCAAACAAATGGGCTTAACCTAACATGCACCCAAACAATTTTGTCACATTATTTTGATTTTGTTCTCCAAGGTTGTTTAGGTGAATGGGACCGGGCCTCTGCAAGGCTGCCTACGTACCTCTCTCATAGAGGATCAGGTCAAGACATAGTTCAAGAGAATTGGATTCTGAAAAAGAATGATTTTTTTTTTTTGGAAAAACAAATTTTCATTTTTTTTTGGAACAAGATGTGATCCTTTGAACAACCATTTTAGAAAATCATAGTGTTTAAGAACCAAACAAATCTCTTTGATTAGGAAGGATCAAGATCATTAAACTCATGTAATCAAATTTGCTTCATCCTTTTGAACATCATCAGATTAAGTCTCCAAAGGCAATCAAGAAATGAAATGTGATAATATTTATGAATCAGATTGTTGGGTGCAAACAGTGAGAGTGTTCCAGGTTTGGAAGTTCTTTTGAGTCATTTTGAGGATTTGAGGAATTGAGAAATTTTGTCCTCGGACATATCATCCGTGGGGTTTGACAATTTTAAGCACTTTTCCTTTTTAATTCAAGAGAAAAATATTGTTAGAGTTTAAGATGCGCCTACAATTAGCAAGACTTCAAGGAGGTTTTATTCATGGGTTGTAATGTAGGCCGGGTTTAGGTTATGAAATGAATGATATAAAAAGGCTCAAAATTCCCTATGATGTTCCCCCCAGTATGCATTACTCAATGATCAAGTATTGGAGGAGTTTTCCCATTTCTTCTTTGTCATCTTCTCATTAGTCTTCATCGATCACCTGTATCAATGTTTGTTTTTATGCTCATTCCCTTGAATCATACCTCTAGACTTTCATCTTGTAAAATCCTTTTCTTTTTAGGTTACATCTTCAAGTTTTCAATTTGCTAGGATTTTCCTTTTCTTTTTCTTTTTCTTCATTTCTTTGGCCCTAACTTTTGCCTAGACCGCCCTTTTGGGTTTTCAGCCTAGCGGGCTTCTTTTTTTTTTTTTTTTTTTTTTTTTTTTTTTTTGGGCCCTAGCTTTTGCCTAGACTGCCCTTTTGGGTTTTCAGCCTAGCGGGCTCTTTTTTTTTTTTTTTTTTTTTTTTTGCTGTCTTTCATCTCTTGATTGAATGAACTATTGCCTTCCTTGTATTTCTCAGCTTAGTGATTTTTGGTCATTTTGATGCACTTTCTAGACTTCTTTCTTGCCTCAATGCACTTGCACCTTTCTATGCTTACTGAATCTTTCCTTTTTTGATGAAATCTCTTTTGGATGAATCTTGTATTCCTCTTGGCATGATGAATTTTAGGCTATTCAAACTTGATGCACACTTTTTTTTTCTCACATTGATGGAATTTCATTTCTCCTTCCTTGATTGAATGAAAGCTCATTTTTCTTTGATGATCTCTTATCTTTAGCTTAATGAATTCTCTACTTGTCTTTCATGTCCTCTAGGAGAGTTTTATCAATTAGCTTCAAAGCTTAAGGTCAACTCCTCCTTAACATGAGATTTAAGCATGCATACTTTGAATTTTCCCACCCTAGGTTTAGATTTTAGTGGGTTCATGCGAAAAAGAGGCTAAGTGTTTAAAGGCTCAAATAGGCTAGCAATGGATAATAATCATTCTAGGTATTAAGGTATAATCTTGTTTTACCAGAGACGGCCTCCTATCCCTAGCAATGCTTGGTTGTAGGCACAGTGACTTGAACTCTTTTAATAAATTCCTCTTAAAAGAAAAAGTATGAATGCTCTATTGGAGACACAAAAGTTTTCAGAAATTTGGAATGAATGCATGAGCCTTTTGAATTTTCTGATGGATAGATTTTCTTTGATTGCCTTGTAAGACCATTTCTTCATTTATTCAAAGTAATTTAGCAAAAGTGTTTACACGGATCAAATGAAATCAATCCCTTCTCAGTACAGTTGATTGTTCAAGCCTTTAAACACCTTAATTCAGAAAAGTTTTGTCCAAGGGATCCTCATGTACCATTTTGAAAAGATGACTTTAAAGAATTTTGAAATCTTTGAAAGAAAAAAAAATGGGTCTTTTTGAAAAAATCACTAAGAAGTCCAATACCCCTAGTTCAAAGAAATTTTTTTTTTTTTTTTTTAAATGACTTAAGGGCTCAATGCCCCTAGTCCAAGGACTTTTTTCATTTGAAAATTTTTCTCTTTTTTTGGGAAAGATTTGGAAATCTTGAAAAAAAAAATTGATTTTTTTTTTGTTTTTTGTTTCTTTTTTTTAATATATATACATGAACAAAGCTCATTAAATGCTACATGAAAATTTTGAATTCAAAGAAACATCGAAACATGGAATAAACAAAAAAATTTTAATCTTAACCATGATGTTACAAACCAAATGTGGAGTGAGGCAAAGTTGGGCCACTTGCTTCTTCTTGGTCCATTTAGGATGCTTGAGGTTTAGTGTGCTTGAACCTTAATTATGATGAAATGGCTTGGGCTTGCACTTGGAAGGCTTGAACCTTGATTATGATCTTTTGATATTTGTTTGAAATGGCTTGGGCTTGCGCTTGGAAGGCTCGCATCTTGTGAGCTTTTGCCTTTTGATGTTGATCATGCATATACACCTTTGATGGGCTCAAGTATTGGGCTTAGAATGATTCAAGAAAAATTTTTGGTTTCCATACCAAGTAGAGTTCAATCATAAGCCTTTGGGCTTGAGCTCATTCATAGCATACAAGATTCAAACAATTATGATGGGATCAAGCGTTGGACTTGAGTCATCATGGTTCAAACAACGGCCAAACAAATGCATAATGAAATGCAATTTACATGGACCGACCTAAAGGTAGGTTCTATGGGTCATTACAACATGGGTAGAAGGTAGGTTAAAGGTCCCCACAAGCTAGGACGTCGTACCTCCCATCTTGTGACGCTAGGAGCGCCGCGTTGGTCCGAACGGTACAGTTTGTCCTTATGAACCACCATGGCATAATCATGATGATCCTTGTCGCGGTGGGTGGTAGGTTCACCGCTGGGTATGTGAGTCTCAGGAAGACCACAATCCACGGCTAATACTACCGGGCTTCCGGGCTAGCACACAAATAAAATAAATTTCATTCAAGCAAATGATGCATGACATGCAAAATAATGACATATTAGACATGTTATATACAAGAAAGTAACAAACAAACAATGACATGGTTGGCCACCATAATCTAAATGAAGCTTAGCCCTCAACATCCCCAGTGGAGTCGCCACTGTGAGAGACCGCGCTCCCGGCCCATTTTAATGAATGTTGGGCCAAACCCATGTGAATGGGTGGAGTCATGTTATTGCCTCTCAAAATGGAGGTTCGACTAGTTATATTTTCCCCTTTAGATTAAGAGTTTTACAATGAAGTCGCCACTTATTTAATTATTGGAAAAATAAGAAAACCATAATTAAAAAAAATTTCTCATTTTATTAATTTGAAATTGAATTTACATTGAACATAGGAAATTACATGGCTTTGGTCCTAGATACAATCTAAAATAAAGTACATGGCTTTATTTCCTAGTTACAATCTAGAAATTGAAAATTACAAGGATAAGCATTTAATCTACTAACCCTTGATCTAAGTTTGGAGGCTATATTACAAGGTGGGAAGGTGTTAGGCACCCACCTTGCCCGGTGAAACCGGTCTTCTAGACTATGGTGGCCAACAATCATATCATATCATCCAATATGTCAATCAATTTACATGTTGAATTTAATGTGTGTGCATGTGATAAACCCTAATTCAATTTATTAAACATTGCATTTGGATTGAAAAATAAAATTCTAGTGAATGTGTATGGATGGTGATAACCTAGATTCAAGGATTTGAAAGAATTATGAAACAAACATGTTTTTCATATTTTTGATGTAAATTTAAGATCAAAACTAGTGATATGCATGAACATGTGATGAACAACCAAGAACATGTAAAAAACGCATAAGAACATTTAAGAACATTCAAACATATTCAAGAGAATTTAAATAATCACTATCATGCTTTAATCCTAAATTCTCATCATGACAACACAATAAACAAGTTAGAAAAATGGAATATACCTTCATGCAAGATCCATACGGTGGAGGAGGAGACTCTTGGTAGAGGTCCTAAGGGTGGAGAAAAGAAGAACTAGGAGAGGGAGAGTGAGTCTCACTCAATACCTTGAGTCTCAGGAAGACCAAGATATGACAAAATTACTCAACTTCACTAGAACTCAAGAGGGGAGAAGAGAGGAGATTTTTTTTTTTTTGGTCTTAGAATGAAGGAGGGGGAGGGTTTATATAGTGGTAGTGGAGAGAATATGAATGGAAGGCCATTTAATGAGGGTTGACAAGGATTATGAACCTAGACCTCATTTTAGCCTTAGAGAAAATCTGGTGCATTAAATGGAGAGATTGGTGGGAGTGGGGGGCAAGTCAAAATTCGGTTTTCCCATAGCTGCTGTAACAGCTTGTAGAGTTAACTTCGAAAAATAATATCTGACCCAATTCTGATCGGAATTGTCTCGTTCTTGTACTCAAATTGAAACCCCAGATGTCTAGTTTCTGGGAAAATTAACCTCATTCACAAATTCAAAATATTCTGAGAGATATTGATGAAATAGTGAGCAAAGGTCATTTGTTAGAAAATTGTTTCAACACAATTAACATTAATAGGTCCCAAATTAGCTCCCAATTAACATTAAATGGCTCCAATCACTCCCATTTCAGAATTAATTAGTTCCCAATTTAATCTAATTAAAAGATAATTACACAAATTACTCATTGAATAATTAATGTTTAACTATCTAATTAATTAGGTGTATGCAACCTCACCATAAAATGTAGTCCTAACCAATTAAATTATGACACATCATTGTTCTCAAATTGATTACACCTATAACCAATTGAAATCAATTGTTCATAATCACATATAGTCGGACTCAATTTATGATAGTACATCTTAGCCATTAAAACTTGATTTGATGATAACTTTCAATTTAATGGTCCAATTAGGGCTTATGACCAGTCGATTTGATCGTTACAATATCAAGATCATTTTAGTGAAATGAGATTAAGGATCTAATGGCTAGAATCAAGATGCATATTTTTAAGGCAAAATTACCCTTTTACCCTCCACGTGAGGTTAAATATGGGTTGCAAAATGGGATGTCAACAATTGGTTCAAGGGAGCCTAAGGAAGCAAGGAAGGTGTAACTTAAAAAAAAAAAAAAAAACACATCACTTGAAGCTACAAAAGCATAGATACTTTTGCAAATCTCTATACAAAGAGATTAGTCAATGACATTGCAAACCAACTAGTAACATTTCACTCCACCTACAAGGTGCAAACTCACCAAAGGCTTGGAGGTACTTTAACTCAACAAAGAAAGGTACCCTTTCGCTCATCCCATGAAGGAAGTGTAGCAATTCCTTTGGAGTTTCCCTCAAGAATTATTTGATCTACACTTTGGTTCTACAAACCAAGAAAGTGTCCAAAAACAATTTTTTTTCTCGCGTGTGGGTTACAGGTAACCCACGAGCTCGAGGGGCTAAAGCTAAAGACCAAAATTTCACAAGAAAGCTCATTCTATGAAAAGTAAAGAAAGATCATGGGTCTTAACAAAAGAAGGCCCAATTCATGAAGCTAAGGAGGACCATGAAAGCCCAAAGTCCCAAAAAGAAGGAAAAAGAAAGGTATGTTGAGGGTCAAAAAAATCATAACACAAGGTCTAAAGAAATAGCACATTAGGCCAACCCCATGGAAAGTAAAATTGAAAAAGGGTTTGAGCTCACAAAAGAAAAGGATGGTAGGCCTAAAAGATTTGAAGCCCAAGATCCATGAAGAGGTAGGTTTTAGAGCCCATGAAACAAAGGGAAGAAAGAAAAAAGCCTAGCCTGCCAAGATCAAAGGACCAAAGAGAGTCTAGTAGAAAGAAATGGGTTGGGATCTTAGAAACTACCAAGAGCCCGAGATCCCTAGGATGTGTAGCACAACCAAAGTAGGATTGAGACAGCTCAAAAGGGGAACCAAAAAGCACAAGAAACAAAGGACAGATATGTCCTTCTCAAGTGCTTAGTGATGCAGCAAAGAACCAGAGGGCTTGGAAAACAACAACTCATGAGCAAATGGCTGGTATCTCGGGGAACCCAAAAAGATGAACCATAAGGGGAAGTAGTTGGGAAAACCTTCGGCTTGGCAGGGAAGGATTCAACTCACTTGGAAAAAATGATAAAAAGGAAGGGCAGCCAAAAGCTAAGTCTGAAAAGGTAAAGGTGTGGAAGCATTGAAGGAAGAGAGATTGAAAATTAGCTCTCCAAGGACCCCCAAGAATGGAAAGTCAATAAGAGGCTTTTGGGGAAACAGCACCAAAAGAGGGAAATTATGATAAACAAGGAAAGAATCAGTCGTTAGAAGGGTTGGAACAACAGGGGCTTTGATACCCAGGGAGCAAAGGGAGGGAATTAGTGGTACCCCAGAACTTTAGAGTGACATTATAAAAGGGAGAAGTTGCCAACATTGATGGGGCATTCAGCAAGAGTGAATTAGAACAGAATTATTGAGAAAACTCTATCAAAAACTCAAAGAAAGTAGTTAAAGAAAGAGGAATACCACTCGGTATCCCAAAAACAGCCACTATAGAACATACATGGATTCAAAAGGATTCAAACTTTGCAAGTCTTAGAGGCTTAGATAGCCCTCTAAGTTTATAATTTTTAAACTTATTTGGACCTTGTAACACGTCTTAGTGAGAAAATTGTAGTCCACAATTATGAAAAATAATGAAATATTTCATACCGATTTGAGAATCCTTAACAGTTATTTCGTGTGTTTCTTTATTACATTGGTTTTTGTTGCTGCTTTCTTGCTGATTCAATACATATATTCTTCTTTGCTAGTTTTTCTTTTACTCAGCCAAAAGCTGAGTCTTTTTACCGAGGTCCTCACTTCAACTTAGGCCTTAGACACACTTAGCCTCCAAAGAAACATATGCCGAAATATGCACACATCAGATATCACTCTCTCCCACAAAAATCACTCTCACCTAACTATCTTGAAAGGCAATGCCCAAGTAAAGCCACTTGGACTTGAGTTCTAAATCCCACAAGTCTTGTGCAAAAGCACTAAGTCTGTAAGAATTGGGGCTAGGATCCTCGCGGCTAGGTCATTCTCATGAAATTCATTTACATAGATGTATATGTATTAAAATGTATATCTTAATCTAAGAAACTAACAATTATTTGAAGATATGTGTATTGTATAATGTGTTCTTATGTAGGACCTATAGAGGTAAGGGAAAGGACAAAACTCCATTGCATAATAAGCATGGAGAAAGATCATGTAGTTCAGAGAACCAGAGATTCTAAGTTCTTACAGGCCTAGTACCCTTGGGAACCACGATAGTACACCCAGGGTACCACGATAGTACGCCCGGGGTACCACAACAGTACGCCCGGGGTACCAAGTGAAGGAACATTTTTTAAATGTTTAGACAATAAAATATAAGTCTCAAATACTCTATTTCAATCTCTTTCTCATTGTGAATATTATAAATAATTATTTTACATTTTTCGTAAGAGTAAAGGGTCATTTTATGACACTAAAACACTTATAATGGTATTTTATTGTTTAGGAGGAATCGCATTTTGTCTTGAGGAACTTTATGTGACTTGCACACAACTTGGTTCATAATCAGCCCCCATTTAGCTGCGTTGAGCCAAGCCCAATCCACCAAAACAACAAGTAAAAGGCCCAGGATCCTTGTTTATGCTTGAGCTTGTGTGCTAAGAAAAAAAGCACCTACACACACACCAAATGAAATGCTTTCCTTGTTGGGGGTTTGTAGCATCCAGACACCTCTACAAAGGGGCTTTTGGGGGTGCAGATTAGCGCTACTTGAACTATTGGCCAAAGCATCACTAGCCAGCAATTTGTAAGCACTTTGGGTAGTAAAGACACTTGAAGGTGTTTTTTACCAAATTAGGTTGTCAGGGGGCAATCTAATACTCAGAGGAATGCTCAAGATTACTTTAGCATCATGAAGTAAGAACAGATGTCGTATATCATCAGTTTTCCATGCCTCGAATTCAACATTAATAAGGCTGCTTACCTTTGCATCAGGGGGGGTGGAGGGAAGTGGTGAACTAACCGACCTGTATACTTGGTCAGGGAGCCATTTGTCCTCCATTATGCATACTAACTTACCATCCCCAATCGTCCACACCATTCCTCTCCTCCCACATCTCGAGCACTTAAAATGCTTTTCCATGTGTATGAGCCATTAGTTGAGTCTGTAGCTTCAAGAATAGAGCAGTTGGGGAAGAATCTAGCTTTAAACACTTTGTAACATAGTGACTCCAGATTTTTCAACATTCTCCATACTAGTTTTGCTAACAAAGCCTCATTGAATTTCTCAATCTCCTTAAAACCCATTCCCCCAAACTCCTTAGCTAGACTAAGGCACTCCCACTTTACCTAGTGAAATTTCCTATATTCACCACTATAACCCCACAAAAACTTTCGGATCATAATCTCAATTTCTTTAATCTGACCTTTTGGGAGTCTAAAACAACTCATTGAGTATGTTTGAATGGCTTGGATCACAAATTTTATAAGAACCTCTTTGCCTGCTTGTGAAAGGAGTTTTTCCTTCTAACCTTGAAACTTCTTCCAAACACGCTCCTTAATATAGACAAAGCTTTGTTTCTTAGCTCTGCCTACAAATGCAAGTAACCCTAAGTATTTCTCATACTACAAATAGATGGCACCCCTAAAAGTTGTTGAATACTTGCCTAAAGTTCTGGTTGAGTATTAGTGCTAAAGAAAATGTTGGTCTTTTCTCTATTAATTTTCTGTCCCAAACCTTTCTCATAGACTGATAAGATGTCAAGTATAACCTGGCACTTTGATTCTTTTGCTTGGCAAAAAAGGACACCGTCACGCAAAGAAAATATGAGACACCCAAGGATCATTTTTGCAAATTGACACCCCTTTAAGGGAACCATCAGATTTGGCCTTATGAAGTAAGCCTTGAAGCTCTATGGCACAGACTAGAAACAAATATGGTGATAGTGGGTCTCCTTGTCACAATCCCCTGCTAGGTTTGATGTGACCACCTGGAACTCCATTGAGTAATACAAAATAAGACACTGATTTAATACAAGACTGATAGTAGCCACAAACCTCCCATGAAACCCCAGGTGCAACATTGCCTTTACTAGGAAATCCCATTCAACTCTGTCATAAGTTTTGCTCATGTCGAGCTTGAGAGCCATATACCCTAACTTCCCTTGAGTTTTCCGCTTTAGGTAATGGAGTGTTTCAAAAGCCACCAATACATTGTCAGTAATGAGCCTCCTTGTAAGAAAAGCACTCTGTGAATCAGAAACTATATATTGTAAAATTAATTTCAAACGACTAACCAAGACTTTAGCAATGAATTTGTAGACCACATTACAAAGACTAATAGGTCTAAAATCTGAAAATTTCCTAAGATCTTTAGTTTTGAGGATAAGGGTAATGAAAGTAGTGTTTAAAGATTTAGGAATAATACCTGAGTTCAGGGATGTGAAAACAACTTTAGTTACATCTTTACCAACAATATACCAAAAGCATTTATAAAAAATGGGAGACATCCCATCCGGACCTGGAGCAGTTAGGGGTGCCATCTGGTTGAGTGCTTTTTGGATCTCCTCTACCATGTAAGGCCGAACCAGCCTACTATTCATCTCCTCAGTGACAGAAGGAAGTACACCACTTAAGATTTCATCAAAGCTTGTGGGATTCAAAGTAGTGAACATATTAGTGAAATAGTTATCAACCAAGCTGCCCATATGATCTTTATCTTCAAACCAACATCCAAACTCATCCTCAAACCCCAAGATGTAATTTCTTTTGTTGCGTTGATTGGCCCTATTGTGGAAGTACCTAGTATTTTGGTCACCCTCCTTCAACCACTCAACATGGGATCTTTGTTTCTACATTGCTTCTTCTTTTTCCTTTAGCACTTAGATGTCATCACAGAACATATGAATCCGAGTGGGATTTGTTCTATACAAACTAGCCTCTTGGGCAGTACATAAATCCTTTAATTTCTTGGCTAGAGTAGTCCTCACTTGCCCAAAGGTGACACAGTTCCAAATCTTAAGGTTTTTTTGACAAATGGAGATTTTTTTTTTGATAGCACACACTTCAGTACTATGTCATTCACATTTGCCTATGATTCTTTAATCACATTCTCACAAGTTTTGTCTTTTAACCACATTGCCTCAAATATGAATGGTCCCCCTTTCCTATAGAAACGTTTTTGCTTAGCATCTGAAATAAGGAGAATCGATTTATGGTCTGAATGGAAGCACTCCATGTGGTGAATTCGAGACATAGGAAAACGAAGGATCCAGTCCATTGCTGCTACCTCATGGTCTAGTCGGATCCATACATTGTGATCTCCCTGTCTTCTGTTACGCCAAGTGAATGGGAAGCCATTTAACCCAATGTTTTTGAAACCACAAAACTCCAAAGCATCTCGGAACCCCTGCATCTATCTCTCAGGTTGATCTAGCCATCCTTGTTTCTCTTCTATTTTAAGAATCTCATTGAAATCCCCCACACAAAACCATGGTAAGATGAGACATAGGCTCGAATCTCTAAGCAAATTCCAGGAATTTTCTTGACTGGCTGTATCAGGGTCCCCATAGAAACCCGTGAAATGCCAAGCGTCATCCATTCCTTGATTCACCACCCCGTCAATATGATTATCAGAAGACGTAAGTACATCCAAGTCTATATCATCTTTCCAAAGTAAAGCTAGCCCTTTACACCTGTTATGACGGGGTACAACAAAAGAATTAGCAAACTGTATCTTACGGCTAATCCTTGCAATAACCTCTTTTTCAACCTTGGTCTCTATTAGAAAGACCAATTTAGGATCTTTGTTGCTAACTAAAGCAACCAATTTGGCTTCTGCCTGTGGGTTCTCAAGCCCATGGCAATTCTAACTAAGGCAACTCATTAGGCTTGGTGGTGTTGGAGACCAGCCACCACCTAAATATTTTCTTTGTTCACACCACTCACTGAAATCACACGTTTCTTTTTTGTGGCCTTAAGATCTGAAAGCTCCAACTCTGGTCTATAACTCTCTTGGTCATCCATATCAATACTTATACTATCCCCCCAGCAACATGCTCCAAAGTATGTGGAGTTGTGAGATCAGGTTGCTTACCTCCCAAAATTGCTATCTCCCTATTCATGTCCACCATATCCACAACAGTTTCTTCGAAAAGACTTCAATGGTATTAGAGAAATTGGAGAAATCCACACATGTTGGCTCGGCATCCATGGTTGTTACATCATTCGAAAAATAGTCCATGCCATCCACATTATCTTCACTATGTGCAAAGCCCCTTCGATCATTCGGTAACTTGGTTGACGCTTGTTTTTTCTCCATAGTTGGCTCTTTTTTCCACTGTGGTGTCCCATGAGAGCTGCCTGAGACCACAACAGTTTTTTGAGATTGCCTTATCAGGTCAACACGTAACCATTCTCCATACTACTGATTGCCTTTCTTCAATTTCCCCTTTCCTTGAAGCCACGCTACACAATCTCTCTCATTGTGGTTTACCCTTTTGCACCAATAACAGAAGTTAGGAAGTCGTTCAAATTTGAGAAGAGCCTAGCCGACGTGCTCCTCCGCGAACCACAACTTGCAACACCTTGGTAGAGGCTTGGTGATATCTACAGTAACACGAATTCGCAAGAACTCACGACCCTCGCCATCATCCTCTGGATCAGCCACTTGCACTATAGACCCGATGGTATTACCCACTGCTTCACCCTTCTCCGATGTTAGACATTGTTCTGGAACATTATGGAGTTGCACCCAAAACATAGCAGAATCAAAGGCTAGCGATGGAACTGATTCCACATCCACAGCACATTGAAATACCACCATACTTTTATCATAAAACCATGGTTCAAACTCCATCACTCTTTCTAAATCCATCGTGCAAAAAAAAAATAAAAAAATAAATTGTGAGATAGTCAAAATTGTCAAATCATTTAATATTGTACATAAGAGAAATAAGAGAATTTTGAAAGCAAAACTTAATGATATTTGTTTCTTACATTATCACAACTCGAATTCATCCTGGAAAATTGTAATTTGGATCTGTCGTTAGGATAAAGTATATCATGGTTGAGGACGTGGGCCTCTCACAATCGTGTGGGTCCCACACCCATGGGCCCATAGCCTTTTGAGAGGCCCACTCCATCGATTGAGCCGGTGTACAAGATAATTTTCATATCATTTGGGAAGCTATACAATTCAAGAAAAAGCAATGTGTGATTTAAAATAAATAAAAAATCATATTTCATAACTTATTAAGGTGACAATTGACAAATACTGATTAGTGAAATTATTACTTTCACATGAATCCCATTACTAACAAAATTTTTATTTTACATGAATCTCTTCCTAAAAAAGTGAAATTAATAACATTTTGTAATATATATTTTCTGTACATATATTTCGAAATGTTAATAACACTCACATTGCCATAGTCACCAAAGTAAAGGACCCATAGTACAGTACTCATTCAGAGTTTGGATTATTGGAATCGAAGCTCTTGTTAGTGAAAAAAGAGTCCTCAATCTTGGGATCAAGTCCAAAGAAGTGATTAGGATGAGTTTGGACGGCAGAAGGTTTTCCCATTGTATAGCCCAATAAACTAACAAAAAAGAAAAATGGCATCAACAATATTTAAATGTGGCCAAACTCTTGTAACTTAATAGAACATTCTTAATACTTTCAACTAAAATGTCTAGAATTTAAATTCCCATCTTCCATTTTTAGGTAACATGGTGAAATAACAATTAATTTGCAGTTCGTATCGCAGTCATAATTTATATTACACAATTTACCTCCCAGTGGGTAAAATTCTTCAATATAATATTTTCTTATAACCAATATTTTTCTTTAAGAAACTCCAAGCTGAATTTTACCAAATTCGGGCACTACAAATGGGCAATTTGGATAGATGAGGATTTATCAATTCAACTCAATCGGGCTCTCCTAAAAGAGCTTATTGAAATAGCAATCACACATAGGCACAAAGCTTATATTACTATACCTAACTTTCCCTCAAAAAAACGAAAGGTAGCTTACGTTTACCTTGCTAGGATAAATTTCATTATTATCCCAAAATATCAATTCTTGGAAAGTAAAAAACTCTCATCTCAGGGCTTTGTATTGCGGATTTTTTTTTTTTTTTCTCTTTGTCTCATGATTACCAAATGTAGCAGCTAAGAAATTTTCCTTCCAGTGGACAATATTTGCCATGTCCCAATCCCAAATATAGGCTAACTTTCTGAAAAGTAGAAGTGTTCATCTCAAATTCAATAACTGCCCTATATCGAATTCAATCAACCCTAATCAAATTGTGTAAGAATCTTGACTTTATAAAAAGCAAACAATTTAGCTGTTTGACTTTATATGTACTTATGTTCCAAACAAAAACAAAAAAACAAAACAATATACATCTATATCTGCAAATATATTGCTATATCTCTATTGGATTTTAATCATTCTTGGCATTTTTTTGGTGTTTTTAATAGAGACATCTCTGTTTAGATCCCTTCTCCCCTGTTGTAACTATCGAATTATTAAAAAATACAAAACTAATTAATTAAAACTATATATATATATATATATATATCTATAGGACTATCTCAAAATCGTTGCATTGTTAAGCTTTTTAGATAAGTTGCAACAAACATTTTAGATACTAAGAGTCTTGTAAGTTGTAACTCAATTAGTTGACACTTTTTTAGTATTTCCAACAAAGACATCATGGTCCAAAATCTTTTTTTTCAGTTGTAACTATCAAATTATTAAAAAAAAAAAATTATTAAAATAAAGTAACCTCAACATTTTTGGACAGTCTCAAAATTGGGCTGGCTGACCCTTGTTCAGTCCAATATCATACTATCATCTAGACTTGCAATTTTGGGCCGCCAATACTATTCACCAAAGTTCAGGCCATGCCAAAATTTAGGCCCATTTTTATCCAAAAATTCACTATCATCAGCATCTTAGCTATTTGCATTAAAACTCAATGGGCTTCATTAAGTTCAAATCATTGTTGTTTGACTAATATATGAAGCACCCATATACCAAAAAACGCATATGACATAACAGACCCAATCATCTTCACCTAAACAAGGGCAATTATATACATGTTAACATCCCTAAAAGAGGCTTACCCCTGACCTTACAGGGTTGAATTTCGATATCCCAAAATGTTACTGCTAGGAAAGTAAACAAACCTTTTAAATTAGGTCATTACGTTACGGAACGGTATTCTCTTATAGATTTGTAGTCCAACAATTGCTGACACATTTTGTTTCCTTGAAAGTCAGGGTGTTGTTGTTATGGTACGTAGTTTATGAGAAAATACTCAAAAACATTCTTAAGTACCAGCTGTGTTTAGATTAAGACTTTAGAGCCCAAGCCACGCTGATTTAAGAGTGCTTCAACTTGTTACTTTATCTAAGACTAAGAAGTAGTTAAACAACTTAATTTGTTTGATTTTTATCAACTCGATTTACTCTTTACGCAAACGGCTTTCTTGCTGCCTTTTCTGACAGTTATATCTCATACATGCTACACAAATATCCTATATGGAATACAAATCCGATGTCTCACTTTTTGTGTTCCATTTTATATTTCATCAATCATAATTTGTCATCTGTTTGCCTGGTTTCTAGTTTAAATTTTAGTTATTTTATGAGGAAAGTCAAATGAATACATGACAAATTGTGATTAGTAAAGTATAAATTGAAACATAAAAAATGAGATAGATATATGGGTCTCAAAATGGGAAGGGGGAGTAAAATACTATATGAAAATAGACATTTTTAAAATAAAGTGAGTGTTTGGATGCATGTTAGTACCCTGTGTTTGCGTTTTTTTTTTTTTTTTTCTTCAGCACCTCTTGCACTGTTCATGGGACATGAACAGTGCATTTAGGCTTATGAACAGTAACCCGCACTGTTCATGCATACGGATTACACTGTGCAAGAGACATTGTGCACTGTTTACACACTATTCACAGGACTCACAACCACTTTATTCAGAAAAAAAAAATTTAAAAATAGGTCACACGGTACTATTTACACGTTTAAAAATTATTTTGCTATAGTGTTTTTAGTTTTTAATTTTCAGCTGTATCCCAACGGACCCAAAAAAGGTAAATTATGGAGAGTAGAAGGTGTGATTTCAATCATAAATTTGAGGCAATACAAAAGATGTCATTAGACCCATTACCAGTTTACCACTAACCTATCAATTGTTCTCTAACCCAAGTACCCAACCATGAAAGGCATACCAGTACAACATGATTACTTGTATGCAATGGAAAGTGTCTTTCATTCAAAGTGACTTGTTGCAAAGTCGAGTTTAAAAATCAATCTCTCAACCAAAAAAAAAATATATGGAAGTAAAACTATCTACAAATCACTTCTTTAAAACCTCATAATTAGAACTTTGTACTTTGGGTACGACTTTAAATAATTGGTACAATAGGGTCTCTTCATGTTCTTTAGCATGAACATGATATTTAACTCCAACTTCAGGAGTTCAAAGCCAATGAACATTACATGAATTGAAATAAGATATAATAAGTTTATGGTAAAGACCAATTAATTTATACAAAATGTGAAGGGAAAATTACATTTTAAGTTATGTACAATTTAAATCTTATAGTTTTAAAAGTTTCAATTTAAATCCTGACTTTTAAGATTGAATGCTACAAATTATATCCTATAATGTCATTAGTTTTTGTTATTGGTTGTGATGGGTGTTCACATTATAGTATGATGCACTCACACATACAATAATCCTGTTTGGTAGATGGTGTTGCTTTACAAACACAAAATTGCTTCTACATAGAATAGCTGATATTTCAATGAGATTGTAACCCTGATATACTACTCGTACCTACTCCCAAGGGTTGCAAGATTATCTATAAATAATCAGCGCATTCATTTGCAACAAGACATCATTTATTCTCTCTGACAAATTAATATAAGATTGAGTTTTTGATCACCACCTTAACCCTAATAGGAATTTCATCCATGTTCACACACTAATGTTAATGATTAATCGTTAATATATGGGTATCATAGATGAGAGTTGGCATTGGGCAAAACCATGGGGACCATAGTGCATACTAACTGGAGCTAACACCATTAGTTATGGTGCGAACAAATGGGAAATGTTAGCGTGTGGTTGTGATAGGTGGTCAATTAAACCATAATATTGTGCACCCTCAAAAATACAGTAGCCCCATTTGGTGAATGTTGTTATTTCACAGGCACATGTTTGTTTATGTAGAGAATAATCCGTATTTGGGTAAGGTTCTAACTCTTGGTTTTGATATACCATAGATGTGTCTATTCCCAAGGTATGCAAGCTTCTCTATAAGCATGTATATATTCACAAAACTAAGTCTATGATCACCACCAACCGTTTAAAATTGAACTTTGGACTTTTAAAATCGAATCGATTAAAAACTTTCACATCTTGTTAATTAGATTATGAAACCCCTTCTCTTTTAAACTATTTTCTTCTTTGGTAAACACCTTGCAGGGGTAAGTAACTTTTTGACAATATTTTCTAATGATGACATGCATCTGATTTTGAACGGCCATTTAACTAATCTCATGGAAAACACATCCAAGAGTTTGCGTCTTAACCTTCACAGAGCTTTTAAGTAAATTTTTTTGACCAAACTCTTCTAGCAATCACATCGACCCTTGGACAAAATATGTTGGAAATGTTAGATTATAATCACCAAATCTTCTAATAATTCTCATTATAATTATGTTAATTTAACTAGAATAATCTATTTCAGGAAAATTCTATGAAGTGTGGAGATGGAAATGGTGTGTTTACCTGCCTAAGCTACCCTATTCAAGAAAATCATGGTTAATTAAAAAGCATGAAGAGGCAAATTTGTTTAAGGTTAAATGAACATTTCCAATTATTACTTTTGTAAATTTTTTAATGGGTTTGTTAAGAGAGAGATATATATTAATGTAGAAATAATATAAGTGGCTTGTGAATGTAGATAATGAGGTAAGGTTAGGAGGAAAAGCTTGGCAAAGCTCTACTATCCCTTTAACCCCCATATTGACTAGTGAAACCCCTATGATGTCACAATGGGGATATAACTATGATATCTAACCAACAAAGACCTTTGTGGGCAAAGGTGAAAGAAACTTGGTATTCATCGATAATCGAACCACTAGAAATAGCTGCTCCTCTGATCCCTTGCAAATCATGCCAAGTATATCAAAGTCAGCTACTCTTAATTACTCTTTAAGCAACATGGAGACGTTACAAAATAGGATTGTAATGGAGCCAACTCGTTTGCTATTTAATTGCTTGAAGCAAGATTCTATTAGATTCTCTTTATTCTTTATATTTGGTATTATTAATAATTATAATAATTAAAAAAAATTATTAAAAATGTTAGTGTTTAAAAAGGCTCTTAAACAAGTTAGTGCTATTGAAAATTATTACAACTCAATTAATTGAGCCTTGTTATTAAAATGTTTAAGAGCCATGTTTAAAAAGTTAGAGTTGTTTAAGAGCCTTGTTTTTATAATGTTAGGATTGAAAATGTTATTGAAAATTATTGCAACTCAATTAATTTAGCTCTTAAACAAGGCTCTGCAAATGATATTCTTATCAAGGAAGTCGATATCGTACCGGTACCGGCCGTACCGGTTGCATACTGGTATCAAAACATCAATGTTTCGTACCGGTTTAAATACCGGCCGTACCGGCCATGTACCGGCCATACCGGCCAATTTCGGGCAATACCGGCCGGTACAGAAAAAAGTTTTTTTTTTTTAATTTTTTTTTTTAAGTTTTGTAATTTTTGAATTTTTATTAGGGTAGAATGGTAACTTATTTGCATTAATTTATTAGTATTATTTGTTTTCTTAGTATGCAATGGTAACTTTTAAGCTTTCTATTTTTTATATTGTGCGTGTGTTTTTTTTTTTTTTCTTTTAATTGATACTAAAGTCTAAAATTATGAATAATTCGTTTTGAATTGAGGAAATATTTTATGGTAAACTTTTATATTTATTATAATATATATATACACACATACATATATATATATATATATATATTTAAAAATATAAAAAATAGCGGTAAACCCGAAACGGTACACCGGTATTGACCGGTATCCGAAATATACCGTACCGCTGGGTAAACCGGTACAGCCTCCGGTACGGTATTGACTCCCTTGATTCTTATTAGCTCAAACACATGCTTCACATGGTAATCAATTATCTGTTTCTTTTTTGATAATATGTTGCTGACTGAATGAATGCCCTTAATTATGAACTCCAAACTTAGAGCTCAACCTTAAACTCAACTCACAATCATAATCAAGTGGAAAATTAAGTTTAGCATGATTGTTTAATAACGTTTCATGCAAGACGCAACTAGAATTTTTTAGCTTAATTAAGGCAAAGATCAACTTGAGCTTAAATATAATTGATCGAATCTTCATTTGGTAGCTAAGATTTTTCTTCCTTACTAAATATGAAGAAAGTAACACTATCATTGAGAGGGCAATTGTGACAATATGTGAAGGAAAATTGAGAAGGTAAAATTCAACACACGAAACTAGAAAGAAAAAGATCGATGACGACCTAGAAGAGATTCTCGTTGACTGTCTTTCCCAAGGACATATTTGAGTGTGGTCTCCACTCTCCTAGCTTCTGGACTGTCAATTCCAATTTCTTAGACTTTTTTTTTTTTTTTTAATATTTGGCTGTTTACCGACAATCGTTTTCCAAACCCATATGATGATGATACTGTTCTCTATATGTTATTGCTGTAATTATTATTATTTTTTTCCTAGTACCATTATTATTATACTTTCCTCAAACTTAACACATGCAACATGTTAGAGGGACACTCATTGCAAATTGCAATTAGTCCAAAAAAAAAAAAAAGTGCTTGTTGATTAATAGGGTTAAAATGCATAATTATTTAAATTATGCTTCACAAAGTATGAATTTCAACTCTCAATCTCACTATTATACACACATTGTTTTTGCTAAGATAGAATTGACATTACTCATTATTATTATTTTTAATCTTTTTAACATGTGAGGAAACAAAAGAATAAAAAAAAACAGTTTGTTTTAAATTATTTTATGACAAGTTAGAATCAATTTATATCTAAATTTGGTTTGTTTTGCTGTAAAATTTTTTATTGAAAATATTTTCGGCATTTTATCTTTAACAACTTCATAAAACATTTTAGAAAAATACATAGTGACACTCCCCCCTATTTGGTGGCTGGGCTACTAGAGCCAGTGGTCCAACAGCCAATGCTGTTGGTCTAGTGACTAGAGCTGCTAGAGCTAGTGGTGCAGTCACTGAACAAGCAGCTTCAAAGGCTAAGCCGTTGTTTTTGGCAGTTTGTACTTAAAAAATTTTACATGTCATACTAAGAACCTAAAAATATTTTACATAAAATGTTTTCTTTGAAAATATTTTACATAAAATGTTTTCTTTGAAAATATTTTACAAGGAAACAAATGAAGCTTAGATAATTTCACACAAATTTTCACTCAATCTTCTTTTGAAAGGTAAAGTTTCTCTCAATTATAACTATTTATCTTCAAAAATCTCAAACTAACTGATTTTTTTGTAACTTGACTTTGACTATATTTTAATTTTTTTTTATATATAAAACCTCAAAAAGGTAGAGTTTTTTGGAGCCACCCAACCCTATCAAGTAAACCTGGATGCACAAGCCATCCACACATACCCGTGCTTCAATTGTGTCCAGATGAATCTCCAACTAGGGGTCAAATTTGAGATATTTGAATTTACAACTCATCCTGAGACGAGTAATACTTAAGTACTTCCGAAGAACGGAGAATGGAACATCCTCCTCTCACATTCATGATAAAGTCCACTCATTAAATTCATAATGAAATCCAATATGAATATAAGAGGAGAGAGTACCATTTATTTATATTTTGGGAGCACTTAAGAATTTTCCTCTTGCAATGCTCTTTGACCACTCCTATAATTGCATGCATAGTTAATGCAACTGCAAATATAAAAAGGAATGAGAAAATTAATGACCAAAATAACTTGGAAAGTTGCCAATTTTGAATTCAATCCTCGGGACCAAAATATTAATTAGGTTATATGAATAAATAAAAAATCAGCTTCTTAATTATTATATATCCATATCTTAGTAGAGTAGAAGGTCCATTGTTTAAGCTTTGTGTTGGAAATTTGGAATCCTTGTTCCCTACATATGGAAGATAAGGCCTTTTTCAATCTGTATACTATATCTGTCGTACAAAAACATGCAATTACTATATTATCAGCATGCAACATGCAACCAACGATTATGGTTACAACTCACAAGTCACAACATACATGAAGCAGTGACAACATCCATGATATAGTAAAGGATATCTCCCTCTCTCTCTCTCTCTCTCTCTCTCTCTCTCTCTTAAGGAGTTGAATGATAACAAGCTTTTCATTTTGAATGATTACTTGAGAATCGAGATTGATGGGGTCCTAATTATTATAAGGTTTGTTTGGTGAGAAGGAGATGAACTATTCAAAGTCGACACTCAAGATTAGTTGAGGTTGCTTCATCTGAAACAAGTTTTTTTTTTTTTTTTAATATATATATATATATATACATATATATACGTACACATATATACATCAATAAAAAACGAATAATACTTCCAAAGTTTCTGGTAGATCAATGATGGTCGATGATGCATAGAGATTGAAATATATTGCAGCTATTGAGGCGGCTGTTTAGACCATTCAGTGTAATGGGATTTCGATTTCACGTAGCAAATCTTTTCAGAAAGAAAATATCGGAATTGTTTGAAGCTATAGTCTACTTGATTTGTGGACCTTGTTCGACTGACTGGTTGATAATTAGTATTTTTTTTTTTAGTAAGATTTTTTCTTGATTATTAATTAGTATTATTATTTTAACTATTATTGCATTCAAATTTGGTTATGTTATTGGTCAGGACGTACGCAAGCAACATCATTGGGACTACCTAATGAGATTGAATAAAAGACTCATTAAATAAAAGATGGCCCTAGACTGGACCTCATGGTTTCAAACTTTCAATTGCAGAAATATTAGAACTTTGTTCCTGGCTTTTAATTAAAGAATTTTGGTACGACCTTAAAGAAATAGGTCCTATTTGGTAGGGGTTTTTTTTTTTTCACGAATTAATATTTCGGTTTTTTTTTTTTTTTTTTTTTTTTAAAGCTAGCGGTATACTATTATTTTATAATGAACCATATCTTTCCACGAAATTTATAAAACGACTTGTGTTTTATAGGTTACTTATGAGAAACAGTCTTCTCATATATTTTCTAAAAGTCTATTGTTTACTTCCAAATTGACCCTCACTCCAATCTCACTGAAGAACGTGTGAGGAGGGATATAGATCTGGCAAAATTGAATCTGTACATTTTTTTGATTCATGAAAGAATGGATCAATCCCAACCATTGTAAGTTCGGGTTGAGTCGGGTTAATCTGCAGGTCATGCAAATTGCCCATTTTTTAACGTATGAAATATGAATACTTTTTTGTTGTTGTTGTCGTTTTTGATTTTTTTTTTTTTTTTTATTCAATTTCAGAGTAGCTCAAATCCCTACACCTAACACATTAGTAACTTTTTCCCCCTAATCTTTTCTTCCGTTTATGCTCACTTTTAGTATTTAAGATAAAATTCTTATTCGGTATCAATATTGCCAAAGAATATAGAATTTTGCACCTGAAGTTGGTTCCATTGATTTGAAAGTAATATTTAATCTATTTGAAAAATATAGTTATAAAATTATATCGTTTACCATGTCCATGTTTAAGCCTTCAAATTATAACACTGAAGAGAAGACAAAACATTATACTAATAATCAATCTAATTTATGAAAAATAAAACCTTGTTCTTTCAGCTAATGAATGAATAGAAAAGATTCTTTCAACTAGGACAAAACAAGTACGTGTAGTTTATAATTATTGTTGACTTGCTTGGCGAATGGAAAAGTAGTACAAATATAATAAATTAACAGATAAAGAAGGCTAAATTAATTAAAAGAAATATTAAAAAACATTTTCCGGTTTAGAGGGTTCAAAATCTTTCTTTCCCATAACACATAACATACATGTGTAATATAACCCGATACTAAGAAATTGGACACCAAGAGGCTGTGGCTACTAGCAATACCAACTCTGGGCCATAGGTGAAGGATGTGTCTTGATGTTGTTAGGACTTATGAGCATTGAGTACAAATAAAAGGAAAAGGGAATACGATTTTTTTTAATTGACATTTACATCAAATAGTGGTATATTTATATTATATCACGTAGATCTTTTCTTTCCTTCTTTCTTTCATTTTTTTTCTTTTATTTATATTCATAGGAAGAATAACTTATTCTTTGACCCCCAACTCCCAACCCCACACTTACTCCAACATTTGTGAAAATTTTCCCAATTGCCAATTGCTTAATTAGAAGCGTCCAACATAATAATGCATCTAGTTAACCAACAAGGATATTCAAGTCGTAGACTTATTAGCTTGGAGTATAAGTAATGTAAATTCGAAAGTTTCTAATTCAATTCATTAATCATTATATTATTGATTTAGAGAATTTTCAAATGACGTCTCATCTCATAGATAAGAAGTAAAATAATTTAGCCAAAAATTAATACATAACTTCTTTATTAATAAAAAATACATTTATTTCTTTTTTTCTTTTTAAGAATGGATAATATATACATGTAGTTATCATGGATAATTGTATATAAAGGTGGAGAAAACTGACCGACATGATAATAATAATAATATAAAAAATAGTCGTTAAAACTTAGAAGTGTGTTAGGACGAGGTGGGTCCCACACCGAAAGACTGAATAGTTTTGCGTGTCTAATATGCTTATCACAGACAGCTTTCTTCTCTATCGCTCCAAGGAAATAGAGCTCTTTGACCCTCTAAAACCCTGCCACGTGAAAAACGACCTTTAGTTCTTGGTGCGAGTTCGTTGCTGATGTGTTCCCTCCCCTAGCTCTTTAACGTAACGTAACTTGCACAGTAAGTTGTCAATGGCTACAATCTATATATATATATATATATATATATGTATATAAACTAAGCCCTCCTTAATTTGCCTTATTCAACAAGTGAAGGTCGTATTATAGTTGACAATTTGGAAGTAATTAGTACCATTTTTTATTACTAATTTACCCCTTCCATAATTTGTACCGCATGATTTTTTTTTTTTTTAATTCCATTAATATCTAATTATTCGTTTGGATTTTTTAGTTAATTCAACTGGTAAAATTTTTCGACATCAAACAAAAAATTTGAAGATTCAAATCTTACATTTACTAAAAATCAATTAGTATCTTAATCTAAATAATAAAGAGTAATTTTCATACTTTAGATATCGTGGTTGAAATTTTGTCAAAAACAAAATTATCCATACCTACTCATGTTGGGATGTACAAAAGCTTGAGTACGTTGACCGCTTGCATGGCACTGCAAATCATAGAGCTGAATGGGGTTCGGTAAAATAATAGAGGCCAACCAGCATGGGTGAAAATAAAAAATAGCGGCTGAAGAAAATTGATACTGAAACCACTATTTCTTCTTCTTTTTTATCTTTCCTTCAAAATGATAATAAAAAAGTCATGCCACAGTCAAACACTTTATTAGTGTTTATTGTCCACTGTATGTACGCAAATACACACTACCCAAATATAATAGAACGCGACTTTAGTCTTGTTATCAAAAAACCATTTTAGTAAATGATGTATGAGACATGTTGTAGCTCGCTGCGATGAATGACTTTCATGATTAAACTAATGTGAATTAAGACTATTGATTTTACCGCTGGCTTTTTGTTCCTGTCCTTTACTGTATGCGGGAGGGGGTTGGAATATATGGAATTATTAAAGATTTTTTAAATCGCTAAGATCGCTGATGAGAGAAGAAATTGATTAAAGTTCTTAAGTAATGTATGGGGAAATAATGATGATAATATGATTGCATTATTAATTTAGAGTAGTCATTGAAGATCATAGCAACCTATGTGTACATATGATCAAATAAACCTACAGAAATGTGGAATAGCTTGGTCCTAGGCTAAATGGCTAATTAAGAAGGTTGGTTAAGGTTACGAACACTTCAACCTGGCCAGAACTTTGGATGAGGAACAGTCAAAAGTTGAATGCTTGGACAGTTGGACTTTGCCTTTAACATGTACAGTCCAAGTTCAAACCCAGGCCAGGCTATAGCTTTAGCTACCCAATCAAAAGGATCCTCTTCATTTTCTTTGAAATGGATTAGGGACCATTCATTTAATTAGTTCAAATTTTATTTCTTGAATATGACATAATAGAGATTAGTATCGTGTCATTTAAGATTTTAACTAACATGATATTGGATAGAGTACTTTTGAACTTTTTATGTTTCATCGGAATTATAAAATTATTTTATTTTAAATGAAAAAAGATGCTAGATCATTTAGGGGTTATTTATTATTGTTATTTTAGTAACGTTGTTTATATTTTTTGAAAATACGTATGGATGAAAAAATGTGTAGAAATGCGTATAATGTTGTTCAAAAACTAAAAACATATTATATATTAAACTTGTATACCAAACAGCCCTTTATAGACTCAGAATTCAATAAAGAGATCTATTAGTTAGTTTACCAAAATGCTTAGCATTTCCCAAATCTCCACTCTCGAAAGGTAATAAGTTCATAATATTACATATTCTCCTTCGAAAAAATAAAAACCATATTTCATACATTTTAGTATAAAAAGGCTTCTTTTTTTCTTTTTCTTTTTTTTGAAAAATACCTATATAAGAACATATTACTGTCCAAAACAATGGGCCCCAAATTACTTTTAATTATAATGGTGAAAAAGATGAGTAAACTCTCCGACGCCTCTCAAAGTTTTAGTATTCCAAAGGCATGACCATGAGAATTAAATAAGGACAAACCTTGGAACTTGTTAGTTATATACTTATATTAGATAAATTACATGTCAAAATGTCATCTCATGGAAAAGAATGCTTCTACTTTACACTATGCCTAAACTATGTTATTTCCAAACATCCCACACACACTATATAACTAGGACTTCCCTGTTATATTTCCAACATTACTGATCCAACACCTTTATGCCCCAGCTGCTCACAAAACTCCAAGGTCTGCTTCTTTTGCTCTTTTTTTTTTTTTCTTTTTTTCTTTTTTTTTTGTTATCACAACTCCAAGACAGCCTAAGGACAAAAGTACTCATTAGGATTAATCCAATGACTCAGAAAAAGCATTTAATGGAAAATAATTCTTCATCCTCAAAATATTTTTGTCTTTCTCTGCAGATGATGGGGAGATCACCAAGCAGTGATGAGAATGGCTTAAAGAAGGGGCCATGGACACCAGAGGAGGATCAAAAGCTGGTAGATTACATTCAGAAACATGGTCATGGGAGCTGGAGAGCACTTCCAAAGCTTGCAGGATTGAACAGATGTGGAAAGAGTTGCCGGCTTAGGTGGACTAATTATCTGAGGCCTGATATCAAGAGGGGCAAGTTTTCTGAGGAAGAAGAACAAATAATCATCAATTTACATGCAGTACTTGGAAATAAGTAATCCTTCTAAAACTTATCATATCTTCATGAAGTACTCGGAAATAAGAATCCTGCTAAAACTTTTCATTGAATTTTTATGTAAAATACTTTCCTTGTCATGGATAATATGGTAGCTGCTCGCCTACTCCATTAGTTAATACTAATTATTTACATGGTATTTATTTTTATATATATATTTATTTTTGAAGTGAAAATTTTACATGGCACAGTTTTCCAAAAATAGTAAGCTTCATTGAGTTAAACAAAAGGAACCCTTTAGACTAAATAATATTGAATGACATTTCAAAGTGATCATAAATGCTTTGTGGTTCATTGTAGGTGGTCGGCCATAGCTACCAATCTTCCAGGGCGGACTGATAATGAAATTAAGAACTTTTGGAACACCCATTTGAAGAAAAAGCTTCTACAAATGGGTATAGACCCGGTCACCCACAGGCCAAGAACTGACCTCAATATTCTTTCCAATCTGCCACAATTGCTTGCGGCTGCTAATTTTGCCAATTTGACAAACCCTTGGGACAATGTTCTTAGGCTGCAATCAGATGCCACACAACTTGCAAAGATTCAAGTGTTGAATAACATAATCCAAGTCCTAAGTGCTAGTCCTTCAAATATAGAAGCAATCAATCATTTGGTGTCGTCATCGATTCCGGAACATCAACTATATGAGTACTTGCAAATGAACTCAAAGCTTGAAGGACTTGTCAATGGCTCAGTTGGTTTTCCTACACAAAGCCTTACTCAAATGCAGGTCAATCCTCCAAACTTTGAGATTCCCCAGCTAGCACAACCCAGTGCTTCTCAGCCTATAAATGGCTTGAAAAATTGTAATGGCAATAACAGTGATTGTCACCAACTTGGTACCTCATATTTCATCCCACCTCCACCTTCAAATGCACTTCCTAACTTAGTTTCACCCTCGCCTGAGTGCTCCATTGTCAGTCAAATTGAAAACAAGATTAACCCAAATGATATATCTAATCCTTCATCCACTTCTACCACCTTTGAACCTTTGGGAGATATGATGGATGATGAAGCAAGTGATTCTTACTGGAAAGATTTTATTGAGTAAGTGTTTCCCTTCAGTTATCAAAATGCCTAGATTTCATGTTGTACTTACAATTTACATGTCTGGTGGATACATGATAATCAACTTAGTGTTGCTTCTCTTTATAGAATTTTTTTGGCAAAAGAATAAATGTTTGACTATTTATTTATTCTTTTTTTTCCCTTTTTAACTGTTCACTTGTTTAATCAAATTTCTTATTTATGAATATCTTTTACTGCAGACAAGCATCTTCGCAGCCGTGGCCAATCTCATAGAAGGACGCACTTTCCCTTTATATTACAAGTTAGATTCATTTGTAAACCAAATATATACATGTTGTTCATTATATGTATGAGCTGGATTTGCTAGACTTTTGCTATACCATATGTATAACATCCCATTGTATGAAAGGTACAATATCATTCATGTAATCATTTTCTTACACGGTATACGTTTTTGTTGTATATTAGATCCTATGATTAATTGCAGAAATATAAACTCAGTGTGATCTCTATATTATCTTCATTTTCTTTTTCTTTGTCTGTTCTTAATTATATCTAGAACATCATGAATCACGATAAACCTGTGCATGGTACATCAAGATATAAAACGGTCAAAATGGTCTTGAAAAAGTCAGGATGAACGATTGGTACTTTCATTTGTAAACTTCGATACTCCTTCAATGATTGAAAATGTAAACCTAATCTGCGGCCCAGTGAACTAATTAATGTCATTTTTCCGTGAACATCCAAGTGAATTCTCATTTTCAATGAAACAAGACACACACAGAAACACAGACAGGCAGACAGAGAGAGACATGGCTCTAACATAATCAAACAGTGGGTGAATTTAAAACAGGTTAGTTGTAGAGAGCTTGGGACACGAAATATATTTGGGAAAATGACACATCTTCTCGAAGTAGAAGGGGTAGTCTGACCTTTCGTTAAGGACAAACTCATGTCAAACATGATCTCTAATGTAGAAAGTCACAAACCCTAAGACAAAAATGCCCAGATCGAGCTTCATTATCTGTAATGTGTTGGCTTTGTCTCTCTCTAATGAGGAGCTTAGAAAGTAGCTAATAGCCACACAATATTAGGATAAAAATATAAGAAAAAGTAAAATTAAAATAATGACTATGCTTTAACTAATTGATAATTATATATATCTGTCTTTTGGTTAAAAAGTCAAGACTTTTTGTTGCCTATTAGGTGAGGATATTTCCTTTTGATTAAAGACATTGATGTAACACTCAAGCAAGCAATTCACAAAGCTAACAACTACCCCTCCCCTTCTCCCTATTATATAGTAAGCTTATTATTTTTGTCCATAGATTGCACGTTGCAAGTTAATAATTTACTCATATGAACTATTCTTTTTATATGGGCCTCTTGATTTTGAGAATGTTGTCCTTTATTTTTATTTTTCCTGTTTTTCCAGAAATCAAGTACGGTGCCTTGAGAGAAGTGAAACATCTTTTTTATATAAAAAAAAAAAAAAAAAAAAAAAAGGGTTCTAACAACATATATATGAGCTTATGAGAAATCCCATTAGCACAAGCTAACCTTTTCTAAGAAGGGACTTCATGATAGTAGTAGGTACCCCTCATTGACCTTTAAATAACAACTAGCCCACCTACCTTGCCAAATACTCGTTGATTCCATCCTATGTAAGATTTGATATCAATTTTTTTTTTTTTTTTTTTTTTGAGAGACATCACAATTTCAATTAATAACACTGAAAATCTAGGTGAAACAATTTAATGATTATGACTAAAATTTATTCAAAAACACAAGTTTCCTTTCAAAGACTAGATTAAGGACCCCTCGAATTTGAACATTAGTTTTCTTTTATACTCATTCTATGAAGGAGTTTAATTGATGTACGTGGGAGATTGCGCCTTGCGTTTTGCATTGTAGTGCTATCTTGAAATGTGCTTCTTGTCTTTATGTATGACAATGCTAGCTAGTAATGCCCCACTTCGTTCTTCTTAGTGTACGTGTCTCCATGCTGGACCGACTCTACTGCCTTGAACCTTCTTAGTGTAGTGTAGGGCAAGCTAGGACGGCCCAAGGACCATAATACCCCTAAGCCCAGCCCTTGTGACAGTACAGTCGACAATTAATTTTTTAAGTGTATGTCGACAAAATAATGTTTTTTTTTTTTAAATATAAAATAAAAATTATACTCTAATCTAATTTATGTGTGTGAAACTTCCTCCTAGAGACTTGAATCCTGACTCTTACTTTTTACATCCCACAAGGACTTATACTTGTGAAGTGACTATTACGCACCAAAATCATTTTTAAATGTATGAATAATTTTGTGGGACTCAATTTTAAAGTTATTTTTGCTGAAAAAAATTACTTGCGAGTCCCGTGAACAGTATACAGGACCCACCATTATTCAACTAAATGTTGGAACACACAGAAAACGTGCATTGCTAACCGCACACTCTATCTATCACTAAATTAATCTATGCTAATATACTTCAAATTCCACATTTATTATTCGTAGAGAAGAAAATTGAAGCCAAATTGTCTTGATTTTTTTTTTTTTTCTTTTTGCTGAATTGTCTTGAAAAATCTTAAACCTATACTAAAGTTCCTTAACCATAACCTCGTGTCGTAGCTTCCTAGCATGCAACAATTATGTCTCTATAGCCTATGGTAGATGAAGTAGCAATTATTTGTTCATTAATTCTCCACGATATAGAATCTTTAGAAAGAAAAAAAATAAATCCTTAAGTTGAGACTTTCTTATGTCTACAAATCCACCAATAATCAAGTGTACATATGTCAATCCAGTGGCAGGAGCAAGTTAAATGTTTAATTTTATATATATAGAGAGAGAGAGAGAGAGAGCGAGAGAGAGAGAGAGGATATTTTTTAATTTAACGAATATGATATAATCTAAGTATCTTGTTTTCAAAAAGTATGGATTTTGATGGATTTATGTTTTGTGTTTCAGAGCAGAGTTCAAACTTTGTTTTCACTCTACCTGTTGTTCTACATATTAGATCTCATTTATTTAGGGGAAATCTTAGCCACTTTTTTTTTGGGGGGGGGGGGGGGGGGGCGTTAAAATCTTCGGTCCCACTTTTGTGTTCCACCTTTACATATATACCTAAAATGTCAATTGAGTTGTATAAGACTCTTGGTGTTTTGTGTTCTACTTTCTTCTCCACCAATCATAACTTACCACTTTTTTTTTTCTCCTTATAAAATAATCATAGTTTAAAAATGGTAAAAAGAAAATTAGATAATTACATTTCACCTAACCTACCTCATGTGCCTTTTTTGGGGGACAAAAAATCCTACCCATACTCATTTTTCTTTCAGGTTTGAACAAGTTAATAGGTTTAGGTCCAATTTTGTCATAAATGTTTTAAAACTTATAGTGGGAAAGAAAGGAAAAGAAATGATAAAATATCATATAAATTTACAATCATAATCCTCTTGTGTTCAATTTAAGAAGTACATACAAATTAACATCGTAATGCCAAAAATAACAATTTAAAAAAAAAAATTAATATAAGTGGAACCGCCTCCAAATTTCTCCAATTTGGGAGAATTAAGAATGAGAGGTTTGGAGTATCTCAACCCTCAAATCCCCTCAAACTCTTTCTCTCCTCCCTTAAAAAAAATCCATATAAAATGAATTAAACCACCCTCATCTCCTTCTTTGCACTTCCCTTCCCTTACCTCCATCCAAACACATTGTTACACTATTTTTAGAAGACCAAGTTATGCGTACCCTTGAGAATCTATGTTAGACTACGCCTAGAATAAAGAAATGATAATTGATGGTATGTGATCAGCTCCTTCTCCATGGGTAGCCTTCCTCTTTTTATAGACTAAAGAGGAACAATAAGGAATTTGATTTTTAACTTCTTGTACTTCTTCTCCTAATCTTTCATTCTACTAATATTTCCAATAAATGTCACATGGTATAATTGCCAAACTCACATGTGACATAATTATCAAGGCTACGTGTGGCATAAGATATTAAATTCTGTTAGAAATACTGAATGAATATTATTGTATTTCTCAAGTAATAGAATATTTATGAGTGCCTTTATATAGGAGGCAGAATGTATAGTACAAGTAAGTGTGTAGTACAAGTATGTGTGCTCTACAAGTAAATAAGGTGGGACTAAATCCCACAACCTATTATACATTAATAGCCCCCCTCAAACTCAATGTGGGTGTGAGACCAAGTTGAAGTTGTCAACCAAAGCATGAAGATATCTCTTAGGATGTGACTTGGTGAAGAGCTGAAATTTAGAGGAGACCGAGAACAGTTTGAAAGCACCATGGATAAGATGATAACGGATAAAATAACAATCGATCTCAATGTGTTTAGTCCATTCATGGAAGACATCATTGTGAGCAATATGAATGGCACTCTAGTTGTCACAATAAAAAGGAGTAGCAAAGGATGTGGGCATACCCAAGTCCTTAAAAAGCCATCGTAGCCAAAGGAGCTCTAATGTGGTATCAGCAAGGACACAATATTCTACTTCAGTACTAGAGCGAGTCACAAGGGTTTGTTTCTTACTTCGCCAAGAAATCAGAGAAGAACCAAGGAAAAAGCAATAACCAGTGGTGGACTTGGGATTAGTGGGATCTCCTACCCAATTAGCATTAGAGAATGCATAAAGAACAAGAAGAGACTGAGTAGAGTAGAAAAGGTCATGGAAGAGAGTGCCCTTTAGGTATCGAAGAATGGGTAGAACAACAGCATAGTGAGTCGATCGTGGAACAGACAGATACTGGCTCACCTAGTGAGCAGCATAGGAAATGGCTGGACGAGTAACAGTGAGATAAACTATGCCTCCAACCAATCATTTGTAAAGAGATGGATTAGACAATGGTTCCCCCCCTCCCCCGAGGGAGTTAGATGTGCATTAAGTTCAACTCAAGTGTCAACAGTCTTGCTATCAATGAGTACAGCTCAAGACAAAAGTTCAGAAGCATACTTGGCTTAAGTAATATAAAGACTATCTGTGAAATGAGTGATTTCAAGACCCAAGAAGTAGCTGAGATGTCCAAGATCTTTCATCTCAAACTGCTAACTGAGAAAATTCTTGAATTCTTGAATGCCATTGAGGTCATCACCAGTTATGATCATATCATCCACGTATAAGAGAAGCAAAATGGTGCCTTTTTCAATGTGACGGAGAAATAAGGCAGAATCATAAGGACTGGTAATGTAACCCAAGCGAAAGATGGTAGAGCTGAACTTGGCAAACCAAGCTCTTGAAGCTTGTTTAAGACCATAAAATGCACATCGAAGGTGACAAACCTTGTTTGACTCAACAAGAAGACCAGGTTAATGTTGCATATAAACTTCTTCACTTAAATCCCCATTAAGGAAGGCATTTTTGACATCCATCTAAAAAAAGTCCAATTTACTGGCAACAGCAATAGTTAAAAGGGCACGAACAGATGAGATACGAGCAACCGAAGCAAAAATCTCTTCATAATCAATCCCATACTCCTCTGCAAAACCTTTTGCAACAAGATGCGCCTTATAGCACTCAATGGATCCATTAGAACGAGTCTTGATCTTGTAGATTCATTTACAACCAACCACAGATTGTCTAGGAAGGAAAGTAACCAAATCCCAAATATGGTTTTTGGATAATGCATCAAGTTCCTCTTTCATTGCAATCTACCATAAAGGGTCAGTGAAGACCTTACGATAGGTGTGAGACTCATGTAGTGTAACAAGGGCAGTGTAACAATGATAATCAAGTAAATGCGCAGGAATGGATCTTACTCAAGTTAAGTGATGAGGTGAAAGATCTTTAGGCGGAGCAGAAGCAGGAGACCCAAGCTCAAAGTGGGGTAGCTCGTCATCGACCTATTCATCTTCCTCCTGCTCATTTGAGGGTGATCCAGGAGAAGCATTAAAAATATTTGGTAGTTAGATAGAGAAGAACAAAAAGGATCAAGAGCATTTGTAAAAGGAACATGTGACTCTTCTGAAAGGATTTCTAAAACAAATGAGGTAGTCAAGGAAGAACAGAAGTAGGAGAGTTCAACAAATGAGCGATGTTCCCAAAAGACAACATTACAGGAAACATGAAGACAATGAGAGACAGGATCATAACACTAATACCCTTTTTGAGTTTCATCATAGCCAAGAAAACAGTAAAGTCTAGATTGAGGCTCAAGTTTGTTATGCTTATGAGGCTTAAGAAGAACGAAACAACCAGAACCGAAAGAGCGTAGGTGATTATAGTTAGGGAGTGACCTAAAAAGGTGCTTATATGGAATTTGATTATGGATGACAGTGCTTGGAATGCGATTAATAGCATAAATAGGATAAAGAGCAGCTTCACCCCAAAATGGGGTAGGAACTTTGGTAGAAAAAAGAAGAGCACAAACAGTTTCAAGAATATGATGAAGTTTTCATTCGGTTCGACCATTTTGCTAAGAGGTACCTGGACAAGTTAGGTGATGTATAGTGCAATAGGAATACAACAGAGCTTGAAAAGCATATTGAGTATATTCAAGAGCATTATGAGATCAAAAAATTTTGATACGTTTGGAAAATTATGTTTCAACAATTTTTGCAACGTTACTGTAGGTTGGTTATAATTAAGAGCAATATTTCATAGGAAAAATCCAACAATAACGAGAATAATCATCAATATAAACAACAAAATATTGAGATCCACCAATACTAGTAACAAGAGAAGGTCCGCAAACATCAGAATGAATTAACTCAAAAATACTATTAGAGATTGATTCACTATTATTAAAACGCAAAGCTGGTTATTTTCCTAATTGGAATGAAGTACAATCAAAATTTTCTTTGGACGCAGAACCTAACAGACCCCTAGAAGTTAACTGTTGTACCCAAGAAAAGGGTGCATAATTAAGACGAGAATGCCAAAGTGCGAGAGAAGGTAAGGAAGAAACTGCAGCAGCTGCAGCAACAACAAAAACAAGAGCAACTGGTGGAAGATGAATGTTGTCCACAAGAAGCATACGCCCAACTCTAGGACCGATCCTAAGCTCCTGCCCTATCCTCGAATCTTGCATAATACACCCAAAATAGTAAAAATAAGGTAATATCCTAGTTCAACTAATTGTCCCACAGAATATAAATTATAGGATAGGTCAAGTACATGGAAGACCCCAAGAACTAAGAGGTTAGAGGTCGAAACAAAACCTAGACTATTGTCATGCATGGTAGAACCATCGGCTATATGAATATTAAGAGGATGTGGTGTAAGTTCAAGTTTGGAGAATAAGGACGAGTGAAGTGTCATGTGATTGCAACAAGAAGAATCAAAAAGTCAAGAGTGAGACTTACTGGGTAAAATTGAAAGAGCAATGGAAATATATGCATTACCAGCCATATGAATAACTAGAGCTATGATGTCCTATAGTCAATGGAAGAGAGGTTGATAGTGGATCTAGAAGACTGGGACTTAGCTGAGACGGACGACATTGGCAGAGTAGACTCAATATTAGCAACAGCAGCTGTAAATTTATTGCGATGGTAACAAGTCTCAATAGTGTGACTCGAACGCTTGCAATAGTTGCATAACTTTTTGGTGGACTGCTTGCGACAATTGCCAGAGCTAGAGGCCTTAAACCCTGATTACGGAGGTTGCTCTGTGAGGGGAGCAGTGGGAGTAGTAGCCAGAACATTAAGTTTATTATGGGCTTGAAGGGTTGCAAGACGAGCTTTTAATACTAAATGAATGTTATTGTATTTCTTAAGTAATAGAATATACATAAGTGTATTTATATAAGAGGCAGATGTGTACTATAAGTATGTGTGCTTTACAAGTAAATAAGGTTAGCCTAAAGCCCACAACCCATTATACGTTAACAAATTCTATAAAGACTTGATGTAAACCATTTGGTTTATACTTTCCAATAAGAACATGTTACATTTCAATAAACATCATATTTTAAATTTTAAATAAAAGGTTGATGTGATGTTATTAGATGTGATAGAATGTATTAAATTTTAAGTAAATGGTTGATGTGATAATTTCTTATTGAATAGTGTAAAACATGAGTTTTACATCACATTCTTATTAAATTTGAACTCGTGGCATATTGTTAGTCAAGTGCATTCACAAACCAAAACTAATTATTCCTCGATGGTACTCGATCAAACACATTCTTGAAACCAAGACCAATCACGACTTAGTCTTTAGCTCACAAATATGTTATACATAGGTTAATATTTGGAATTACAAATTTTAATTGATGCAATTCCAAATATTGGTCTCACACTCAAGATTCTATCTCCCAATAATGTCAAATCCTACCTTTTATGTTGTAAACATTGCGAAGCCAAAAAAAAAAACCGGTTTAGAAGAATATCATGTAATCTATTCTGTGACAACTAAAATGATCATTTACATGTATTTTAATAACATATAATTTATCAAGTTATTTAAATAAGACACATGATTAATTATAAGTCTACTTAACAAAAAAAAAATCTTGTAATTATAAACATATGTGAATGCCAAAAATCTTGTATGTAGTTGAACTAGTTTCTCATAGCATTTTCAACAAAGATGTTTTGGGTTTAATAAATCTCCATCTTTCCCTTTGTAACTATAGAACTTTTTAAATTATAAAAAATTAATTAAATAATTAAAAAAAAAGAAAAAAAAACGAATGGTCATCTGCATTTGTCACCTTCGTTTTGTTTGTTTGTTTGTTGTTTTTTTTTTTTTTTGGAAATGCTAATGAGTGTCTTAAGAACATTCGTTAATAATCTATTTAAAGAAAGTTTTTATGGGAAAAAAAAAAGTAATTAATATTTTGACAGTTTTTTTTATTTCCCATAAAAGTGATATCAAAACTTTTATAAAATAAATTATTAACGAGTGCGGGCACTCGTTAGCACGACTTTTTTTTTTTTTTTTAAAGAATTCTAATGATTAAGAAAATATTTATTATAAGCAAAAGTAACTAACAAAAAGGCAACAAAAGGTCTATCCTTGCTCTAGCCACCTTAGAACTTTGTATCACCTTGAATTAATCACGACACCATAGTTTGTGATGCTTTCAACAATTTAAAGAACGGAGGAAATTCAAATCTGAACTGGTATGGTATTCTTCGCCTAATCTACACACTACTTGGTGAAACTTATTGATTTTTGAGATGCATTTAATTTAAGTAATTGAAATGACAGAAGGATGGACTTTTGGGAGCTTCGGAAAACTACTTCTTCGAGATGCCGCAATGAAAAGGGAAATGTGAAATTGAATGTTAACTACATATCTCTCCTTTAATAACGATAAGTATTGTGTCAAGTTGTCAACTCAGCAGATCAGAAACTCTAAATTATTTGGTAATAAATGATATTACGTCAGTAGTATAAAAATTCAATAAGTGAGAGACATATTTACAAAAAATAACTATCTCACTAACAAATCAAAGACATTTACTAGTAAATAGTTATTTTATACCCATATTTTTCGTTTATTAAATTTTAATACAAATGACGTAATATCATTTAATATACATTTTTCCAAGTAAGGGCATGCTATTCCCAGCTTTCTCTTTGGTTTTTTTGTTAGAATCATGCTAACGAGTGTCCTTATGGCATTATTTAACAATCAATTTTGAAGAAAGTTTTTACTCTACTTTTATGGGAAATGATAAAAAAAAAATTGTCAAAATATTATTATTTTTTTTTTCTCATGAAAACTTTTTTTAAATTAATTATTAACTAATAATTTAAGGTATTCCTTAACATTTTCCTTTTTGTATAACGAAAAGGTTAGTCTGTGATAAAAGTTAATCCCTTTATAGAGTTCCCATTTATTACAGCAAGTTTCGAGCATAGCTCTCTTACCTGGAGGACCTAAAAATATGGGACCATTTTGAACGGTCATAACCCCAATTATCTAAGAGATACGACTTAGATTTCTGAACTCGGTCATCCAATCATAAATGACAATACCCACACACAAAATTCTAGCAACTCGTGCGGTTTTTATTTTATTTTATTTTACATAATTTAAAAACAATAAAAAAAAAATGACGTTATCAAGTCGTAAAAACTATACGTATAATGGTCATGAAGTCCACGCAGGAATGTATTACATGTGAAATTTTTTTCGACCAAGATAAAAAATCAGATTTAATTGGATAGAGATAGAAGGACAGGATCAAGTGTTGCGAGGAGGACTATAACATGAATAAACCTTTTAGACCTATAAAATAGAAATTTTGTGAAGAATCTTGTAAGTTATAGCTCAACTGGAATTTTTGATATTTTTAATTGAGACATTCATAGTTCAGGTTCTCTTTTCCTTAATTATCAAATTATCCACAAAAAAAAAAAAAAAAAAAAAAAAATGAAACCTCATTTTTTCGGCTTTGTCCCCTATAACAATATCCAAAATTTTGATGCCTCTTTGTGCACTCTTTCAATCTCCAATTGGTCAAATAACCAAAATTTCTAATTCTAGTTAAATGATACTTCTTCTTCTTCTTCTTTTTCTTTTTTTTAAAAATCGATAGTTGAGGGTATAGCCTTATAGGGGAATTTGAAGTTTAAGCCTGAGTTAAATGATACTTAGTTTGTAGAGAAAGCTGGAAATTCACGTTCACATTTTGAGCATTCCATAATTATAACCTCTTTGTAAGTGAAAATTGCATGCCTCAAGTTAATTGCTCAAAAAGAAAATGAACCAAAAAAAAAAAAAATTCCTATTGTACCAAACAATTTTGTGTACTCAAAAGTGATTTTAAAAACCAAAACGGACAAAGAACTGAAAAATAAGACTGGTTATCAATTATCTGGTCCGACTAAGGTCAAAAAAGTCCGAACTAATGATATCATAATTAATATAATTTAAAATATTTAAATAATTTTTATGTGAATTTTGAATTTTCATAAGTTATATTAAAAAATATCTATATACTGCCTTTTTTTCTAAATAGTAGTTGTTGACAAAATAAAGTTTGCTATTTAAGCTTCATATTTTTATTTTTATAAATAATAGTTTAATAATTTAACTTTAACTTTTAGCTATTTATTCAAGGAAACCAAAAAAATAAAAAATAAAACGAAAACAAAAACAAAAACGTAAATGACAAAATGATTAGATAAGTAAATTTCGTTCCCAATCATCATGTCATACAAGTTTATTCTTTTTTTTCCCCCCTAAATTTATCACCACACGTTACCACTTAACTTTAGATCAGATTCAAATTTCTTTTACTTTTCAATCTTCTTTCCCCCATAGTCTTTTCGGTAAAGACAGTAAGACATCAATCTCACTCTCTCAAGGCAGATTCTTTCTCAATTCCAATCAAAGTCCTATCAAAGGCTCAACTTTCCCTTACATTTCATCCAACAAAAGTTTTCACTTTATTTTATTTTCACCCACATATTTTCACCCACATATTTGAGATTTCCCCGATCTCATTTCAGTTCAGATCTAAGAAGTTTGTACAATTTGGTTCTAGTTTCTTTTTTTTTTCTTTTTTTCTTTTTTCAGCTACAAGAACCAGTTTAACCGCACCAATTCTCAGTTTTGCCGAGTGAACCGCCGGTTTCAATTTTTCTTGCTTTTTCTTTAATGTTCAATTTTTAAAAAAAATTGGCCCAGATCAATTTTTAATGATTTCTGATTTTTCTTTAAGCTAGCTGTTCCAGTCCAATTTTTAAAACCATAATTCAAAACTCCTCCATGTCATTTCAAAATTTTGCAGAAAAAATAAAATAAAATAAAAACAAACAAACAGGAGAGCCCAGCAATTGAAATTCTGGACAGTAACAATCAAGATGATGCTCAGTGCCATTGAGTAAGAACCAGATTAGGAGATTCTTAAACAATGATAATCAAGTAAATGCGCGGAATGGATCTTACCTGAGTTGAGTGATGAGGTGAAAGATCTTTAGGCGGAGCAGAAGCAGGAGACCCAAGCTCAAAGTGGGGTAGCTCATCATCGACCTATTCATCTTCCACCTATTCATTTGAGGGTGATCCAGGAGAAGCATCAAAAATATTTGGTAGTTAGATAGAGAAGAACAAAAAGGATCAAGAGCATTTGTAAAAGAAACATGTGACTCATCTGAAAGGATTTCTAAAACAAATGAGGTAGTCAAGGAAGAACAGAAGTAGGAGAGTTCAACAAATGAGCGATGTTCCCAAAAGACAACATTACAGGAAACATGAAGACAATGAGAGATAGGATCATAACACTGATACCCTTTTTGAGTTTCACCATAGCCAAGAAAACAATAAAGTCTAGATTGAGGCTCAAGTTTGTTATGCTTATGAGGCTTAAGAAGAACGAAACAAGCAGAACCGAAAGAGCGTAGGTGATTATAGTCAAGGAGTGACCTAAAAAGGTGCTTATATGGAATTTGATTATGGATGATAGTGCTTGGAATGCGATTAATAGCATGAATAGGATAAAGAGCGGCTTCACCCTAAAATGAGGTAGGAACTTTGGTAGAAAAAAGAAGAACACAAACAGTGTCAAGAATATGATGAAGTTTTCGTTCGGCTCTACCATTTTGCTGAGAGGTACCTAGACAAGTTAGGTGATGTATAGTGCAATAGGAAAACAACAGAGCTTGAAAAGCATATTGAGTATATTCAAGAGCATTATGAGATCAAAAAATTTTGATACGTTTGAAAAATTATGTTTCAACCATTTTTGCAAAGTTATTGTAGGTTGGTTATAATTAAGAGCAATATTTCATAGGAAAAATCCAACAATAACAAGAATAATCATCAATATAAACAACAAAATATTGAGATCCACCATTACTAGTAACAGGAGAAGGTCCGCAAACATCAGAATGAATTAACTCAAAAATACTATTAGAGATTGATTCACTATTATTAAAAGGCAAAGCTAGTTATTTTCCTAATTGGCATGAAGTACAATCAAAATTTTCTTTGGACGCAGAACCTAACAGACTCCTAGAAGTTAACTGTTGTACCCAAGAAAAGGGTGTATGACTAAGACGAGAATACCAAAGTGCGAGAGAAGGTAAGGAAGAAATTGCAGCGGCTGCAGCAACAACAAAAATAGGAGCAACTGGTGGAAGATGAATGTTGTCCACAAGAAGCATACGCCCAACTCTAGGACCGATCCTAAACTCCTGCCCCATCCTCGAATCTTGCATAATACACCCAGAATAGTAAAAATAAGGCAATATCCTAGTTCAACTAATTGTCCCACAGAATATAAATTATAGGATAGGTCAAGTACATGGAAGACCCCAAGAACTAAGAGGTTAGAGGTCGAAACAAAACCTAGACTATTGCCATGCATGGTAGAACCATCAGCTATATGAATATTAAGAGGATGTGGTGCAAGTTCAAGTTTGGAGAATAAGGACAAGTGAGGTGTCATGTGATTGCAACAAGAAGAATCAAAAAGTCAAGAGTGAGACTTACTGGGTAAAACTGAAAGAGCAGTGAAAAAAGATGCATTACCAGCCATACGAATAACTAGAGCTATGATGTCCTGTAGTCAATGGAAGAGAGGTTGATAGTGGATCTAGAAGACTGGGACTTAGCTAAGACGAACGACATTGGCAGAGTAGACTCAATATTAGCAACAACAGCTGTAAATTTATTACGATGGTAACAAGTCTCAATAGTGTGACTCGAACGCTTGCAATAGTTGCATAACTTTTTGTTGGACTGCTTGCGACAATTGCCAGAGCTAAAGGCCTTAAACCCTGATTACAGAGGTTGCTCTGTGAGGGGAGCAGTGGGAGTAGTAGCCAGAACATTAAGCTTATTCTGGGTTTGAAGGGTTGCAAGACGAGCTTTTAATACTAAATGAATGTTATTGTATTTCTTAATTAATAGAATATACATGAGTGTCTTTATATAAGAGGCAGAGTGTGTAGTATAAGTATGTGTGCTTTACAAGTAAATAAGGTTAGCCTAAAGCCCACAACCCATTACACATTAACAAATTCTATAAAGACTTGATGTAAACCATTTGGTTTATACTTTCCAATAAGAACATGTTACATTTCAATAAACATCATATTTTAAATTTTAAATAAAAGGTTGATGTGATGTTATTAGATGTGATAGAATGTATTAAATTAGTAAATAGTTGATGTGATAATTTCTTATTGAATGGTGTAAAACATGAGTTTTACATCACATTCTTATTAAATTTGAACTCGTGGCATATTGTTAGTCAAGTGCATTCACAAACCAAAACTAATTATTCCTCGATGGTACTCGATCAAACACATTCTTGAAACCAAGACCAATCATGACTTTGTCTTTAGCTCACAAATATGTTATACATAGGTTAATATTTGGAATTACAAATTTTAATTGATGCAATTCCAAATATTGGTCTCACACTCAAGATTCTATCTCCCAATAATGTCAAATCCTACCTTTTATGTTGTAAACATTGCGAAGCCCAAAAAAAAAAAAAAAAAAAATCCGGTTTAGAAGAATATCATGTAATCTATTCTGTGATAGCTAAAATGATCATTTACATGTATTTTAATAACATATAATTTATCAAGTTATTTAAATAAGACACATGATTAATTATAAGTCTACTTAACAAAAAAAAAAATCTTGTAATTATAAACATATGTGAATGCCAAAAATCTTGTATGTAGTTGAACTAGTTTCTCATAGCATTTTCAACAAAGATGTTTTGGGTTTAATAAATCTCCATCTTTCCCTTTGTAACTATAGAACTTTTTAAATTATAAAAAATTAATTAAATAATTAAAAAAAGAAAAAAAAAAAAAAAACGAATGGTCATCTGCATTTGTCACCTTCGTTTTGTTTGTTTGTTTTTTTTTTTTTTTTTTTTTGGAAATGCTAATGAGTGCCTTAAGAACATTCGTTAATAATCTATTTAAAGAAAGTTTTTATGGGGAAAAAAAAAAGTAATTAATATTTTGACAGTTATTTTCATTTTCCATAAAAGTGGTATCAAAACTTTTCTAAAATAAATTATTAACGAGTACCCTTAAGGCACTCGTTAGCACAACTTTTTTTTTTTTTTAAGAATTCTAACGATTAAGAAAATATTTAAGGACACTCGTTAGCACAACTTTTTTTTTTTTTTTAAGAATTCTAATGATTAAGAAAATATTTATTATAAGCAAAAGTAACTAACAAAAAAGCAACAGAAGGTCTATCCTTGCTCTAGCCACCTTAGAACTTTGTATCACCTTGTATTAATCACGTCACCATAGTTTGTGATGCTTTCAACAATTTAAAGAACGGAGGAAATTCAAATCTGAACTGGTATGGTATTCTTCGCCTAATCTACACACTACTTGGTGAAACTTATTGATTTTTGAGATGCATTTAATTTAAGTAATTGAAATGACAGAAGGATGGACTTTTGGGAGCTTCGGAAAACTACTTCTTCGGGATGCCGCAATGAAAAGGGAAATGTGAAATTGAATGTTAACTACATATCTCCCCTTTAATAACGATAAGAATTATTGTGTCAAAGTTGTCAACTCAGCAGAAACTCTAAATTATTTGGTAATAAATGATATTACGTCAGTAGTATAAAAATTCAATACGGGAGGGGCATGTTTACAAAAAATAACTATCTCACTAACAAATCAAAGACATTTACTAATAAATAGTTATTTTATACCCATGTTTTTCGTTTATTAAATTTTGATACGAATGATAATGAGTGCCCTTAGAGCATTATTTAACAATCAATTTTAAGAAAAATTTTACACCATTTTTATGATAAATAAAAAAAAAAATTGTCCAAATATTAATTTTTTTTTTCTTATAAAAACTTTTTTAAATAAATTTTTAACTAATAATTTAATAATTTAAGGCATTCCTTAACATTTTCCTTTTCGTATAACAAAAAGGTTAGACTATGATAAAAGTTAATCCCTTTATAGAGTTCCCATTTATTACAGAAAGTTTCGAGCATAGCTCTCTTACCTGTAGGACCTAAAAATATGGGACCATTTTGAACGGTCATAACCCCAATTATCTAAGAGATACGACTTAGATTTCTGAACTCGGTCAACCAATCATAAATGACAATACCCACACACAAAATTCTAGCAACTCGTACGGTTTTTATTTTATTTTATTTTACATAATTTAAAAACAATAAAAAAAAAAATGACGTTATCAAGTCGTAAAAACTATACGTATAATGGTCATGAAGTCCATGCAGGAATGTATTACATGTGAAATTTTTTTCGACCAAGATAAAAAATCAGATTTAATTGGATAGAGATAGAAGGACAGGACCAAGTGTTGCGAGGAGGACTATAACATGAATAAACCTTTTAGACCAATAAAATAGAAATTTTGTCAAGAATTTTGTAAGTTATAGCTCAACTGGAATTTTATGATATTTTTAATTGAGACATTCATAGTTCAGGTTCTCTTTTCCTTAATTATCAAATTATCCCAAAAAAAAAAAAAAAAAATGAAACCTCATTTTTTCGGCTTTGTCCCCTATAACAATATCCAAAATTTTGATGCCTCTTTGTGCACTCTTTCAATCTCCAATTGGTCAAATAACCAAAATTTCTAATTCTAGTTAAATGATACTTCTTCTTCTTCTTCTTCTTCTTCTTTTTTTTTCTTTTTTTTTAAAATCGATAGTTGAGGGTATAGCCTTATAGGGGAATTTGAAGTTTAAGCCTGAGTTAAATGATACTTAGTTTGTAGAGAAAGCTGGAAATTCACATTCACATTTTGAGCATTCCATAATTATAACCTCTTTGTAAGTAAAATTGCATGCCTCAAGTTAATTGCTCAAAAAGAAAATGAACCAAAAAAAAAAATCCTATTTTGCCAAACAATTTTGTGTACTCAAAAGTGATTTTAAAAACCAAAACGGACAAAGAACTGAAAAATAAGACTGGTTATCAATTATCTGGTCCGACTAAGGTCAAAAAAGTCCGAACTAATGATATCATAATTAATATAATTTAAAATATTTAAATAATTTTTATGTGAATTTTGAATTTTCATAAGTTATATTAAAAAATATCTATATAGTGCCTTTTTTTCTAAATAGTAGTTGTTGACAAAATAAAGTTTGCTATTTAAGCTTCATATTTTTATTTTTATAAATAATAGTTTAATAATTTAACTTTAATTTTTAGCTATTTATTCAAGGAACCCAAAAAAAAAAAAACAAAAAAAAACAAAAAAATAAACAAAAATGAAAACGTAATGACAGAATGATTAGACAAGTAAATTTCGTTCCCAATTATCAGATCACACAAGTTTATTCTTTTTTTTCCCCCCTAAATTTATCACCACACGTTACCACTTAACTTTAGATCAGATTCAAATTTCTTTTACTTGTCAATCTTCTTTCCCCCATAGTCTTTTCGGTAAAGACAGTAAGACATCAATCTCACTCTCTCAAAACAGATTCTTTCTCAATTCCAATCGAAGTCCTATCAAAGGCTCAACTTTCCCATACATTTCATCCAACAAAAGTTTTCACTTTATTTTATTTTCACCCACATATTTGAGATTTCCCCGATCTCATTTGAGTTCAGATCTAAGAAGTTTGTACAATTTGGTTCTAGTTTCTTTTTTTCTTTTTTTTTTTTCAGCTACAAGAACCAGTTTAACCGCACCAATTCTCAGTTTTGCCGAGTGAACCGCCGGTTTCAATTTTTCTTGCTTTTTCTTTAATGTTCAATTTTTAAAAAAAATTGGCCCAAATCAATTTTTAATGATTTCTGATTTTTCTTTAAGCTAGCTGTTCCAGTCCAATTTTTAAAACCATAATTCAAAACTCCTCCATGTCATTTCAAAATTTCGCAGAAAAAATAAAATAAAATAAAAACAAACAAACAGGAGAGCCCAGCAATTGAAATTCTGGACAGTAACAATCAAGATGATGCTCAGTGCCATTGAGTAAGAACCAGATTAGGAGATTCTTAAACATAATCCATAAGACTGGAGACTGATAACATTTGGGATGGGAAGAGATAGATAAAAGTCAAGGGGCACAGAGAGGTCTGCATTTGGAGTTGGGCCTCCAAATCCAAGCCCCTCATTTCTCAAGGTGGATGTCAAATTCAAGCCCACAAAGTTTTTACTAAACTATTAAAGTGGATTTTCTTTCTTCTTTCCTACATTTACTCTTTTTTTTTTTTCCTTTTGAAGTCCTAAGACACTCTCCTCTGTCTAGAACCTAGATACTTCAATAGGTGACACCACCGAGATGATGCTAAGTGCCATTGCATATGCTTTTTGAGTATCCTACAATTAATTAATTAAGTACTTAAGATTCAAACGTCTTATAAGTTATAAGGTTATAGGATAGAGTAGAACTACAAGAATACTTGGATGGAGATAGAAGGACAGGACCAAGTGTTGCGAGGACTATAACATGAATAAACCTTTCAGACCTATAAAATAGAAATTTTGTCAAGACTGTTGTAAGTTATAACTCAATTGGAATTTTTTGATATTTTCAATTGAGACATTCATAGTTCAGGTTCTCTTTTCCTTAATTATCAAATTATCAAAAAAACAAAAAAACAAAATACAAAACAAAACAAAACCAAAAAAAAAAAGAAACCTCATTTTTTCGGCTGTCCCCTATAACAATATCCAAAATTTTGATGCCTCTTTGTGCACTCTTTCAGTCTCCAATTGGTCAAATAACCAAAATTTCTAATTCTAGTTAAATGATACTTCTTCTTTTTTTTACTTTTTTTGAAAAATCGATAGTTGAGGGTATAGCCTTATAGGGGAATTTGAAGTTTAAGCATGAGTTAAATGATACTTAGTTTGTAGAGAAAGCTGGAAATTCACATTCACATTTTGAGCATACCATAACTATAACCTCTTTGTAAGTGAAAATTGCAGGCCTCAAGTTAATTGCTCAAAAAGAAAATAAATCAAAAAAAAAAAAAAATCCTATTTTGCCAAACAATTGTTTGCACTCAAAAGTGATTTTAAAAACCAAAACGGACAAAGAACTAAAAAATAAGATTGGTTATCAATTATTTGGTCCGACTGAGGTCAAAAAAATCCGAACTAATGATATTATAATTAATATAATTTAAAATATTTAAATAATTTTTATGTGAATTTTGAATTTTCATAAGTTATATTAAAAAATATATATATACTGCTTTTTTTTTTTTTTTTCTAATTAGTAGTTGTTGACAGAATAAAGTTTTCTATTTAAGCTTCATATTTTTATTTTTATAAATAGTTTAATAATTTAACTTTAACTTTTAGCTATTTATTCAAGGAACCCAAAAAAAAAAACTAAAACGAAAACATAAACGACAGAATGAAAACAAAAACGAAAACATAAATAACAGAATGATTAGACAAGTAAATTTCGTTCCCAGTCATAATGTCACACAAGTTTACTCTTCTTTTTTCCCCCCTAAATTTATCACCGCACGTTACCACTAAAATTTATATCAGATTCAAATTTCTTTTACTTTTCAGTCTTCTTTCCCCCCATAGTCTTTTCGGTAAAGACAATAAGACATCAATCTCACTCTCTCAAGACAAATTCTTTCTCAATTCCAATCAAAGTCCTATCAAAGGCTCAACTTTCCCATACATTTCATCCAACAAAATTTTTCACTTTATTTTATTTTCACCCACATATTTTAACCGCACCAATTCTCGGTTTTGTCGAGTGAACCACCGATTTCCAATTTTTCTTGCTTTTTCTTTAATGTTCAGTTTTTAATGATAATCAGCCCAAATCAATTTTTAATGATTTCCGATTTTTCTTGCTTTTTCTTTAAGCCAGCCGATCCAGCCCAATTTTTAAAACCATAATTCAAAACTCCTCCATGTCATTTCAAAATTTCACAGAAAAAATAAAATAAAATAAAAACAAACAAACAGAAGAGCCCAGCATTTGAAATTCTGGACAGTAACAATCAAGATGATGCTCAATGCCATTGAGTAAGAACCAAATTCTGGGCTCAGAGGTCTGCATTTGGAGCTGCATTTGGAGTTGGGCCTCCAAATCCAAGCCCCTCATTTCCCAAGGTGGATGTCAGATTCAAGCCCACAAAGTTTTTACTAAACTATTAAAGTGGATTTTCTTTCTTCTTTCCTACATTTACTCTTTTTTTTTTTTTCCTATTGAAGTCCTAGAACACTCTCCTCTGTCTAGAACCTAGATACTTCAATAGGTAACACCACCGAGATGATGCTAAGTGCCATTGCATATGCTTTTCGAGTATCCTACAATTAATTAATCAAGTACTTAAGATTGAAACGTCTTATAAGTTATAAGGTTACAAGAAAGAGTAGAACTACAAGAATACTTGTTGCCTAGTGTCACCACATCGTTGCAAAGATCTACAATTTCTTGACTTTGAAATAGCAGAATCCTTATAAATTTGGTCATGAAGGTACATGCCCCGCATTACTGAACAGGGAAGACCAAGCTATTCACCTTACTACACAATCGGGAGTGCCAAAAATGACCCCAAAAAAAAGTATGAAGTCATATATCATGTTTAATGTTTGGGGTAGGGGATGAAAGAAGAAATGGATTACATGTCATCAAATCACAATGGAATCACAGAAACTCCATAGAATACCCAGAATCAGAAATCAAATATGAGATTGACAAAATGCTGAACTAACCTCCCATTTATTTTAAATGTAACATGCTACTAGAATGACAAAACCCTGATATCAGCACCTTATCTTTCCAATAACTTCAATATTTATTAGGGAAAAAAAAAGGGAAGTTACAAACTTAGAATAATGTAATGCTAGTCCACACATGGTATGAAGAACAGAGTCTAGAGTTGGACAGAGGACAGTCACTAACAAAAACGTCCTTCACAATTATTTTATAATAGATAAAGATGAAGCTTATACATTAGACTAGAACACAAGGGACCTCACCTATGCAGCAGCCTGTAAAGCAAACCACAAAAAACAATGCCCTATATAATAAATGAGATGGTAGACAGCAGGCCAAATGGGAAACCAGTTACTCCAAAGAAAATGTATCAGAAATTTGACTGACATTTCCATCAAAATTTTACAAAATTAGCAAGCTTGGCAAAAACCATTGAACCTCCTAAACTTTAGCATTTCTTTATAGACTTTTTTGCATTGATTTCTATTTAAATGGAAACATGAGGAAGATGAAATATTGTTCCTTTTTTCTTTCCCAAAACAACAAATTCTTATTCTTTAGCCCATGACTACCCTCTCAAAAGACAGGGATGCACACGTTCCACATAGCTCCCCATATCTTATTCACAAGAACCAACATTGCCAATCACCTCACACCACAATTGAACACAATCACCAAAACTTGCCAGCATTTAGTCAAATACAAATTGACCCTAATGACTTATCGCCATGTACCATCTAACGTACATTAATTTCAACTCGAAAACTCTGAAGACTCCTTCCAATACACTAACCTGGATGCAGCTATATTATCAGCCATACAAGCATCACATTACTTTGGAAGACTTATAAAAAACATCATTAGAAGTTATCCTATCAACATATTAGCAGCAGGGACTGGGTAAGAAATCACAAATTTGGAAGTTCAATGATTAAATTACAAGGCAGATCAGCATCGACTATATGAAATCACAGGTTTGGAAGCTAATGATCTGATTGTAAAGTTGATTTAATCTGCTTAAGGCATTGACAACTCCTTCCTCTTGCTAAGTGACTAGATTAGGAGTTTTTATTTCAACCTTCTTAATGAATTGACAAATACTTTTGTCTTCTTTCTGCTCCTAATCCCTTGACCACAAAGAAATTGGAAGAAGAACGAAGCAGAGTAGAATGGAAATAAGGTAAAGTAAATGGAGAATGAGAGAGACAGAAGCAGAGTAGATGCATAATTTTAGTTCTGCCCTTAGAGCTTCAAATGTTTCTACGTTTTTCCCCAATTTGGAAATTTATTTATAAATTTTCATTACTTAGAATTCATAATGCATACAGTCATTAATGTTATGCTATTTTAGATGCTGAAGATTGGATATGAAAGCTCCTGGTGAACAAGGGCAATGCAAAAAAATGTTTTAGGCTTCTGTTTTTCGAAGGGAGGATGGATCCTAGGAAGCAGACACACAACAAAGACCAAAAACCCTGGTGTTCCTTGCCCAACACATATGGACACAAATACTTTATGGACATTGCTGCCTGCCTGTTTGGAGAATATAAAAAATTATGCATTTAACCACTAATCCTTTTAAAAATTGATATCTAGCCCATGTTATGCAGATCTAAAAATAAAGACTCTGTAGATGTCATGTATCAATCCTATATCCCTATTATAGAAACTTCAATACACCAAAGAAAGCAGAATGGAACTCATTCACGCTAATATGGTAATAAATTTACATCACTTATTTATTCAAGCAAACCAGGACAAGTGAAGCAAATAATCATGAAAGCAGCCAAAGTGTTTTTTTTTTTTTTCCCGTCTATGAGTGTGTGTGGAAGAAAGCTAGCATAGTTGAAGTATGAAAAGGAAGACAATCCATTGTTTATTGAATTAATTATAGATTCACCAAAATGGCTAATCCATTCCATTGCAAGAAATAAATAGATGGCAATTTATAGAAAAAATAGCAAAATTCATACATTCAATTTTATAGGTAAAACATACTTGGCAAAACATATCCCCTGAATAAGCGCTTTTGAATTAGGGCTTCAAGCCTTCGATTATCTGATAGGAGCCTAAACAATATATGGAATTCGCCAAAAAAAAAAAAAAAAGCCAAAAAGGTACTCTGAGAGTCAAGAACTTGATCCATCCAGCTGAGTAAACCACCAACGATTAACCCAACCGCGTCACCTTGCTTATTCACCCCCCCCCCCCCCCCCCCACACACACACACAAAGCATTACTCACACAAGTGTTTTGTTCTCTTCAATCTCGCCACCTCTCACTTCTTGATTCTCCTTCACCTCCAATTCCACATTCCTCCTCTTCTCTTCCACAACATCACAAAAAAAATCCACAAAAACAGACTCATACTCTGGCATTTTCGCGAACCCAGGAAAGTAATTGATATCAATGACAAAGTAGCTATTCCCATCTCTACTATCCCTAATCAAATCAAAGTTAAAAAGCCTAAGCCCCATTGCCTCCCTCAACCCATTGGCTAACGCCACCACAAACTCCGAAGGCGGCATTTCCGCCTCCTCCACAAGCTTCTCCACTCCAGAAATATATCCCTCCACCTGATCAGAAGAATCACTTTTCGCGATCAAATTCGATATCTGCTTAAACAACAACAAACCCTCATCCGGCGCCATATTATTCAGCGTCCCTTTGGATATATCCGGCAACGATTTTCTCTTCACGCATTTAACGTGATCGCCCACCACATACACCTTGAAAATCACTCCGCCGTGGTTCACAAATTCTTGCATCACAAATGGTTTTTTCAGTTTCAGTTTCTTCAGCCCGTTCTCGTTGAACACCAAGAACATCTCGTGCGACTTGGCACTGCCGTCGACCGACACCTGTTTCGCTATGAACGGAAACTTGAACCCTTTTTCTTCAATCGAATCCATAATATTCTCGGACTCTTCCAATACTCTTTGATTTGGAACCCCGAGGGTTTGGTTCCCTTGAGGGATTTTCAAGCTGGTCACCACATCAAGCATGGAGGCACGGCTGTGGAGATGGTCGATTGCTTCCGGCGGGTCGATTACGACGACGTTTGGGTGATGGAGAGAGAGTTGCTGCACTTGGTTGTTCCAATCGGAGCCGTAGATTTTGTGGATGATGCAATCGAACGGTCCCTGTTGAGCTAAGGGTTTGGCGGGGTCGATTTCGATGAGATCGATGCCGCGTTGTTTGGCGTGATTGATTAAAGAGTTTTGGATGAGGCGTTGCCCATCCTTGGGGGAAAGAGCGTAGCCTATGCGGTACATTGGAGAAGACATTTTTTTTTACTTAATTTGTGTTTGGGAGGAGAGAAAGTAAGAGAGGGAAAATTCAATTCGTAAGAGTTGACTTAGAGCTCAGTTTCAGTGTTTTTGAGAATGAACGGCAGACAGTGATTTGAGTATTGATTTGGATATCTTTGACAGAAAGTTGATATTGCGGAGAACGAAAGCGATGCTGTGGTGCAGCTGAAAGGTGTTATCGGGTCCCGCATACGTGCTGCTGTGACTCAAGGTATCAATTTTTTTTTGAAGAGACTCAAGTTATCAATTGACAGGCAAGGATTTGCTGCATTGCATACTAGGAGTCGCTGCAGTTTCTGCATGCTGAGATAGGTGGCAAAAAACTGAAGTGACACATTTCCGGCTTACATGCAAGGCATATGATTAATTTTGAGTGAAATTTCTCCGTCAATTTAACGTTTCTCTCACATATTTGTTGTTATGAATAGCTATAGAAAGCTAAAAATTTTAGATTTTACTGATTTAAAATACGATTTTATTTATTTTAATATCTTATTTTATAATTAGCTTTTAAGAGGATATTTAAAAACAAAAGATTAATAATTTACATTCATTATAATTTAAAATTACTATATTTTTTTAATTATAAAAAAATTTAGGGATATGATAAATAATTATTTCATCTGCAAACACATAATACTCATTACACCCCAATATATTATTTAGAATTGAAAAATATAGTACTCCTAAATCATAAAAGATGTAAATTATTAACTTTTTCAAAAAAATATAGAAGAGTCTGGCTCGCATGCTAATAGTCTAGTAAATAATAATAATTTCAATATTTTTCGAGTTTCAACTTCCAACCTAAATTTTCAAATCCATGAACGATGCTCCATCCAAGTTACTCCTCTCAGGTTTTGTACCTTACATTTTTCATACTCTATCCAATTCTCATGCCATATCAACAAACTCTATATGAGGTGGGTCCTAGAAAAGTGTAGCTCTTACTTCTTATCATATTTATTTGGTTAATAAATCACTAATCTATGTGATGCACTGGCAAATCATATCATAAAAGTGATTTGATCTTGTCAAGAATTAATTAGATCAATTTTGATAGACTCCTAGTGATTTTACCTATTCTCAGGTTTTTTTTTTTTCAAATGGTATATCTAGTGCCTTTTGTGGCTATAATTTTTTTTAAAAATAAATAAGAAATAATTTCAGTTCATGTTGATTATTTTTTATCATTAAGTTAATATGTCAAATAATTTTTTTGTATACCAAATCAAATTTTTATTAGTTGAGCTATTTGGAATCTCGTTCATGGCTATTATACTTGATATATAGTTACTCTTCAATATGATAGGAATTAAAGATAATTTTAACAAAATTGCTACTATATGTGATCATGAAGTTGCCTTGCTAAAATAACAAAAACAAAATTTTCTTGTAATGGAGCTTTATCTCAAATAAAATAATTTGTGCAATACTATAAAAGTAAAATAACCCTTCTATTTCAACCTCGCCTCTTCTTTCACATATTACTCTCTTTCAGATATATATTTATGTTTCTGGGATATGGTTAGACTTGCTTCAAGTTAATTAGAATATTGTTACCCCCCTCACCAAAAAAAAAAAAGTCAAAAATCAATTGGATCAAAAGTTTTGCACTATTTTTGTAGGCGCTATTTTACATTCAGACTCTAAAAAAAATTAAAAGAATAAGTTTTTTTTTTTTTTTTCCCTCTAAACTCTAACTCAGAGTTCAACTAAAATGTTTTTTTTTTTTTTTAAATATCAATTTGAATTTTTAAAAAGTAATTTGAATTTAAATAACTCATATTTGAATTTTGAACAAAACAACAGGAATGTAAGAAAACGTGAGAGTGGGGTTTTTTTTTTTTTTTTTTTTTTTAATTACAATGTAAAAAAATGTGTTGTTAGTGGAAAAATAGACAAAAGAAGAAAAAGAAAAAAAGACAATAATATATATCATTCCCACTCTTTAAAAAGGACTCATTAATTAGAGAAAATATTAAACACTCATCAAATTGACCAAATAAAAGAAAAAGAAAAGATTAAAAAAGAAAAGAAAAGATAATGATATGTAAAGGATAATGATAACTGTAGGGTTCAGATTCTTTGTATAAACCCAAAGACAATAAATTTGTAGAGTATGGGTCAGAGAGCTAGAATCAATAATGGATTAATAACAATGAAAATCCCTCCCCTTACAGTGTCCTCCTCCCTCTATTATATAGTCATTCTTACCCTCATCTCTATCGTCCACGTGCTCTTCATCCATGAACTTGCTCAAGTGCCTGTCACGTCAGGTATCTTCTTTTCAGCTCTGTGTGAGTGGCGGTAGGTTGGGATGCACTGTTCAGAGGTCTTCTCCACATAAATGCGGCCAGAAAAGCTGTTGCAATGCATTGAATACGGTGGCAGTAGCCTTTCCCTCAGATATTTCCTCATCCTTATCGTTCCAGAACATGCTCTGAGCTTATCTTAATCAGGTGAAGTCCTCGGATAGTCATTCTGGCTTTTCTCGTACTCAACTAATATATGATATCCTGTTAAAATGAAATATCCTCCTCGGACAGTAGATGTCCTCCTCGGACAGGAGATGTCCTCCTCGGAGAGCATTGATCTTTCATTATGAAGATCCTACCCCTAACTGGGCCTTGCCCTTATCTCCTCTCTCTTTTCGGATGTAAGATAGTCCTCTCGTGGGCCCTCGGCCCATTACCTTGGGCCTGGCTCCTTTTTCCCCCACAATAGCCCCTCAAAATTTTATTTTTTCTTTACGCAAGCGGGAAGTAAGAATAAGATTTTGATTTAATACGCGGGAATGAAAGGAAAATAAAGTAAAAGGGATCAACAAAAATAAAAACAAAAATTCCTAACTGCCCCTGTTTATACGCGCGAGCTTGTGGAGACGCGCGCCTCATTATTACCACTGTAAATCTTTCATTTCCAAGGCGTTGCATCAATTACCTCAGGCGGCTCTGTCTCTTGCATCCAACGGTGGATTGTGGATCAAACGGTTGGGGTTTGTCTTCGCGATTCGAGCGAGATGAATGATACCGCTCCGTCTGTCCCCATATATAAATATCTGTAGGCAGTTACTTTTCTCACTTTACACACATTCATAGTACTCAGAGCATTTCCAAAGCTTCCAGAGAGTTCCCTTCTTCAAAAGCACTTCACGTCCTCTCGGATTTCTGCGTCTTCTGCCTTCAGGATCTCACCCAAAAGTAGATTTCGAGTTAGGGGATTCATTTCACTCGTGCTAGAGTAAGTCTCGGCGCACCCTGAGCCTTTATTTCCTCCTCGGCTACCATTTTCTTTCGTTAATACCATCTTCTTTATTTTTTCATCCATTTTTTTAGAAATGGGTAAATACCAATATCTCATCGATAGTCCGGCGTTGATTGAGGAGTTCAAGAGAACCCACCATATCCCACAGGGGGTAAATCTGAAGTATTGCCCCCCGGAGGGACTATTGCTAACCCGACAAGAAAGAGAGGTCATAATTCCTATGATCGCCTTCATTGAAGGGGGAATGACCCTTCCAATGGGTCCCGTGACCCTAAACTACCTCCGTAATCATAGGCTCTCTCCCGATCAGTGCGCGCCCAACACCTTTAAGATTTTAGGGGCCTTTGATGTCGTGAATGAACAATTAGGCCTAGGGCTAACTTAGCACGACTTAGTATACTTGTATGAGTGTCGTAGCCAAAGAGGGGGGGATATTACCTTAAATCCCACTCCGATGTCGTGAGACTGTTCTCCTGCCTTCCTAAATCCAATAAAGGGATGAAAGACGACTATTTGATCGTCTCGGGCGTATGGCACGACGGTCTACACTGTCCGACCGAGCCAGGAGAGCCAGGTGTGCCTTCTCGGACTCTGGGTCTTTAACCATAGTCTTAGGGCTTTTTCTTTCCGTAATTATTCCTTTATCTATCCTTGTATTTGCTCTCTGATCTAACTAGTTTGTTTGTTTTACAGATAAGGTACATACTGCTCCTCGGCTAAGTCTCACCAACGTGCCTGCCCTCAACTACTTGCTGCGCTCGGAGATATACGCTAGCGAAGACAGACAGTTGAGGTCCGTTCCACTCATACTTGGTTACACTCCCAAGAAAGCTGACGTCCAGCCAGCGGGCAACGCAATTACTCAGGGCGATCACAGGTTGCAGCGCATAGACGTTGCTCGGAAGAACTTCTTAGCGCCCTACAACCTCGCACCGGTTCAACACCCGAATCCCCAAGGTATTCCGTTGCTCATCCGACCGGTTCAGCAAGTGCCCCTTGCACAGCCGACTGTGAGAGAAAGGGTTGGCTCCTCGTCCACCTCCTTGGACGCTCAAATTGACAAGTTCAAATTTGAGGGGGAAAGCGAAGGAGGTGTCCACATTATTCCTTCGGATTCCGAAGAGGAACCTGATAGGCAGTCTTGCGTCCGACCCCCTTTATTGCTGACCACAGTACCTGAAGACTCCTCGGAGGAAGAGATGTCTGATCTGAGACTACTTCTCAAGAGGAGGAGCAATAAAGCTGAAGTTAAGGGGACGGGGACGGAGACTTCTCGTCCAGCGGCCAATTTGCCTTCACCTCCTCCCACTTCACAGGTTCCTGATCCGGCTCTCAAACCAATACCGGATTTGAAGAAGAAGAGGCCGATGGATCCTGAGGACAAGGAGAAAGGGCTGCCACCCAAGACCAAGCAGCAAAAGGTGGCCAAAGAGCCCCGACAGAAGAAGGGATCCTCGGTAGAGAGCAGAGAGGATCCTCCCCTGGCTGAGGTACGCCGAGGACCACGCGTATGGTCCCCCAGGCTGGAACTTGACGGCGTCCCATTTTCTTGGGAGACCTCGGTCAGGAACTATGACGGGGGTCGCGCTGGGCTGATTGCCGAGGTACTGCAGCAGCCCCTACTTCTACCCCGAGACATGGATTCATATAGGCGTTTTAGCCAATATGAACTCTTCCAGTCTTTGAAGAGGGATTTAGCCATGGTAAGTATACCCCTTCCACTTCTTGGTTATAGCATTGATTTTCTATGTTTACATGCTAATACCATTATTTTGTTCAGATCACCCAGCAAATCTTTGTGGCCGAGGAGTGGAACCGCAAGTCCTTTGTGGAAGCCCAGGCTGAGGCTCAAGCTAGGTCCGAAGCGGAGAGAGTCCTTGATAACCTGAAGGAAGAGACCTCCAAGCTTTCGAAGCAGCTAAAAGTAGTAGCCCAAGAGAGGGATAGCCTGGATGCTGGACTCAAGAATGCAGAGTCTCAGGCCAAGTCTCAGCGCAGGCTGCTAAGTGAAGCTCAGAAAAATCTGGCCGCAGAAAGGGAAACCACCAAGGAGCTTCGCGCCGAGCTGCTGAAGGCCAAGAAGGCTGCCGAGGAAGCTCAGAGGGACGCCCAGCTGGCTAAGGAGGCCACTGAAGCCGAAAAAAGGGCGTCCTATCAGTTGGGGGTGGAGACAACAGAGAAAGGTCTCACCGAGCAATTTGCTTCAGTTGCTCGGGATTACTGCGACCTGACTTGGGGCAAAGCATTGGATGCTGCTGGAGTTCCTCTAGACTCAGATCTTCGACTGCCAGAGAATATTTTTTATGGTGAAGATATTCGGCAGTATCCAGATGACGATGCTCCTCCTGTACAACTTCTCGAGGCCTCTGAGCTACCTTTGGCTGAGCCAAATCCCTCGGTTACCCTTGAGCCTAACTAGGGTCTTCCACTGCCAGGTGACCAAGTCTCTTCTACTGAGCCCCAGCAAGATAAGGGTGAATCTTTGGAAGGGGAGAAACTACCCTCGGGTCCTCCTCAGGAAGTTCCTACATAGACTTAGGTTTGTTATTTTTTTTTTTTTTTTTTTTTTTTTTTTTTTTTTTTTTTTCTTTATTGCTGATAAAATTGTAAACTATGATTTTCATTAATGAATTAGTTTTTGTTTGGATGCTGGTGTTTGCAGTTTAATATGATTTTCTCGTGTTACAAGTGATTTTACTTGGTAATTATAGTCATAGAGAAACAAAATTACTTCGCTTTGCCAGCAATTTGTACAATTAATATCGTGTCTGAAGAAGACATTATATGGCAGTCAACGTTAAAGAACAACCCTGTCTAATGCTATATGTAAAAAACAATGGATAAAATCTTTTGTAAATATGCTTAGGAAGGTTCTCAGAGGGCAAAGAGTAACACTAACTGATTAGCTGAATAGTGCCAACTAATCCGAGATCATCTGGTCCGAGGACTACAGGCATGATCAGATTTAAGTTTAAGCACTTAGAGAACGCATAAATAGTGTTAACTAATCCGAGATCATCTGGTCCGAGGACTACAGGCATGATCATATTTAAGTTTAAACACTTGGAGAACAAATAAATAGTGTTAACTAATCCGAAATCATCTGGTCCAAGGACTACAGGCATGATCAGATTTAAGTTTAAACACTTGGAGAACGCATAAATAGTGTTAACTAATCCGAAATCATCTGGTCCGAGGACTACAGGCATGATCAGATTTAAGTTTAAACACTTGGAGAACAAATAAATAGTGTTAACTAATCCGAAATCATCTGGTCCAAGGACTACAGGCATGATCAGATTTAAGTTTAAACACTTAGAGAACAAATAAATAGTGTTAACTAATCCGAAATCATCTAGTTCGAGAACTACAGGCATGATCAGATTTAAGTTTAAACACTTGGAGAACAAATAAATAGTGTTATTATAAATAAACACGAAAACAACTCGATTAATAATAATACCTCTTGAGGTTATTTATATTCCAAGGGCGGGGTATTACATGACTGTCCAAATCTTCGAGAAAATATGCTCCAATGCCTGCACATGACGTGATGCGATATGGTCCCTCCCAATTTGGTCCTAATTTTCCCCAGGCTGGGTTTTTCATATTGCCAACAACTTTCCTGAGCACCAAGTCACCGAGTTCTAAGGGTCTCGGCTTGACCTTGGCGTCATAGCCCTGTCTAAGCTTTTGTTGGTAGTGAGCCAGCCGAACCATTGCGTTTTCTCTCCTTTATTCGATTAAATCCAATCCGGCTTCCAAGAGTTTACTATTGTTGTCCGACCAGAATAAACTGGTTCTCAGAGTTGGGAAATTAGCTTCCAAAGGAATTACAGCTTCGGACCCATAAGTCATTGAGAAAGGAGTCTCTCCAGTAGACCTGCGAGGTGTGGTTCTATAAGCCCAAAGTACGTGTGGCAATTCTTCGACCCACCTTCCCTTTGCGTCATCCAACCTCTTCTTTAAGCCGCTGACTATAACTTTATTGACTGCTTCAGCTTGGCCATTACTCTGAGGATAGGAGGGAGTAGAGTACCTGTTCGTGATCCCAAGTTCGCTACAATAATTCCGGAATGAGCTACTGTCAAACTGTAAGCCATTATCTGAAATGAGGGTATGTGGAACTCCGAAACGAGTTACAATGCTCTTCCATACGAATTTTTGCACATCCACATCTCGGATATTGGCAAGAGGTTCAGCTTCGACCCATTTCGTAAAATAATCGGTGCCGACCAGGAGATATTTTCTGTTCCCCGCGGCTTTAGGGAATGGACCCACGATGTCCAAACCCCATTTGGCAAATGGCCATGAGCTAGACAATGGGTTGAGGGTTCCCCCCGGCTGATGTATATTTGGTGCGAATCGCTGACATTGATCACACTTTTTCGCATAGTCGCGAGCTTCTTCTTGCATGCTCGGCCACCAATATCCCTGGGTAAAGGCCCGATGGGCCAACGATCTGCCTCCGGTGTAACCTCCACAAATCCCTTCATGCAATTCTTCTAGTAACGACTCAGTCGCTTCTGGGTGAATAAACAACAGATATGGCCCCGAGTAAGAGCGTTTATATAACTTTTGGTCCTCGAACAGCCAGAATCGGGCAGCCCTCCTTCGGATCTTGTCAGCCTCCTTTCGCTCTTCTGGCAAGACATCATCTTTCAAAAATCTGATTATGGCATCCATCCAGCATGGTCTTTCTCGAATCTGGTGCACTTGAATTGCGTCTCTTCCTACTCCAGTGGGCTCATGAAGATCTTCCACGATGATAATTCTCGACAAATCTTGATCCGAAGAGGTGGCTAATGTGGCCAAAGAATCTGCGTGTGCATTGCCACATCTGGAAACATGCAGCAAACTGAAAAATTCAAATTCCCCTTGCAGGCGTTTGACTCGGTTCAAATAACCTTGCATCCTTTCGTCCTTGGCTTCAAACTCTCCTTGTACTTGGCCCACAACCAGTCTTGAGTCCGAGAACACCTTTACGGCCTTTCCTCCCATCTTTCGGACCATAACCATTCCCATCAGCAGGGCTTCATACTCGGCCTCATTATTTGTTGCACCAAAATCCAACCTTAGTGACTTTTCGATGATGATCCCTTCCGGAGATGTCAAGACAAGACCTATTCCAGAACCTTTCCGGTTTGCAGCGCCATCTGCGTACAACTCCCAATGAGCAGGATCTTGTTGAGAAACCAAACCAACCGATTTTTCATCCATGCTCGGCATTACCGCTACATCTTCTATACTGGGCTCCGTAAATTCGGCCACCAGATCTGCAAGGACTTGGCCTTTGACTGACGTGCGAGGCATGTATTTGATATCGAAAGCCTCTAGAATAGTGCCCCACTTGGCTATCCTCCCCGTGTAATCGGCACTTCGAAGTACTGTTTTGAGTGGAAGTTGCGTGAGCACCACGACAGTATGGGCTTGGAAGTAGTGAGGCAATTTCTGCGTTCCTAGCACTACGGCCAGGATAGCTTTTTCCAGTGGCAAATATCTGACCTCGGCTTCATGCAGCGATTTGCTTACACAATAGACCGGCCTCTGTACTCCCTGATCCATTCTTATCAACACTAAACTTACAGCGTGAGGAACCACTGCGATATAGGCAAATAAAACCTCGTCGGGCTCAGGGCTGGACATAATCGGTGGCCGAGATAGATAATCCTTAAGCTGTTGGAAGGCCGAGGCACATTCTTCAGTCCATTAAAAATCCTTCCACTTGTTAATTAGGGAGAAGAAGGGTTTGCATCTGTCCGCAGACCTGGAAATAAATCGATTTAACGCAGCCGTCATTCCTGTTAGCTTCTGCACCTCTTTCGGATTCCAAGGAGGCTGCAAATCCTGGATAGCCCTTATCTGATTAGGATTAACTTCGATTCCCCTGTGCATGACCATGTAGCCCAAAAATTTGCCTGACCCAACTCTGAACGAGCACTTCGAAGCGTTCAAGCGCAACTTATGTTTCCTTAGAACTTCAAAAATCACATCAAGATCCTTCAAATGATCAGAAACAAGCTTGCTTTTAACCACCATATCATTTATATAAATCTCAATGCTTTTGCCCAATTGTGATTCAAACATCTTGGTCATCATCTGCTGATACGTAGAACCTGCATTTTTCAGACCAAAAGGCATTACCTTATAGTGGTAGTTACCAATTGGGGTAATAAAAGCGGTCTTCTCCTGGTCGTCTAGAGCGAGGGGGATCTGATGATACCCCTGAAAAGCATCTAAGAAACTCATCCAAGGATGGCCGACAGTAGCATCCACCAATTGATCAATTTTCGGCATGGGGAAGGGGTCCTTAGGACAGGCTTTGTTTAAGTCCGTGAAGTCTACACAAACTCACCACTTTCCGCTTTTCTTCTTTACCACGACAGTATTTGCTAGCCATTCGGGATAGAAAATTTCTTTAATAGCCCCGGCCTGCTTAAGCTTTCTTACCTCCTCTCTGACTGCTTCAGCGTGCTCTCTAGATGGCCGCCGAGGAGGTTGTTTCTTAGGTGTGCTTAGAGGGTTAACCCTCAAATGATGGCAAATGAATTCCGGATCTACCCCTGGGGCTTCATAAGTGCTCCACGCAAATACGTCAATATTTCTTTTGAGGAAGTCAATTAGCTCTTCTCTTTCTGACTGAGGTATCTGAGCTCCAATTTAGAAATACTTTTCAGGATCGGATTCGATCATAACCCGTGCTAATTCCTCGCACTTTACATCCTCACTCTGCCCATCGACAGGTGACATCCGTCCCTTTAACTGCTATAGGTCTTTGATCACCCCTTCCGAAGGCTCATCCTCGGACTCGTGTCGTATGGCCGCTACTAGACATTGCCTAGCCGAGGATTGATCCCCGCAGATCTCACAAACTCGCCCCTCAGAAGGATATTTGACTTTTTGGTGCAGAGTAGAGGAAACAGCCCCCAGTGTATGCAACCAGGGCCTAGCCACAATCGCCGTATAAGGGGAATAGACGTCTACCACCACAAAATCCACTTCAACAATTTTCGAGCTAGTTTGTACGGGCAGTCGGATCTGTCCCTTCGGAATGACCATTCTTCCTTCAAAGCTAAATAAGGAGGAGCAATACGGAGTTAAGTCGCTGGGCACAAGGTTTAATCCCCTAAAAAGATCAGGGTACATGATCTCCACCGCGCTGCCTTGGTCTACCATTACTCTCTTCATATCATATCCCCCAATCCTGAGGGTGACTACCAATGCGTCCTCATGGGGTTGAATGGTCCCAGCTTTATCTTCGTCCGAAAATCCTAGAATGGGGGGTATTGCATGCCCAGGGCTCCTCGGAATCCTATCAGCATCTCCCACCGGCAGCCGAGCCACAGACATAACCTTCGACGGACGGGATCCTGTCCTTCCTGGGGCTGCAAAAATAACATTAATAATACCTAGAGGGGGTTTTGTAGAATCCCCTCTTTCGGCATCCGAAATTGGTTGCCCTCGTCCGCTGGAGCGATGTAAAAGGTGCTTCAGCCTCCCCTCGCTGACCAGTTGGTCCAGATGGTCCTATAAACTTCTGCAATCTTCAGTCGTATGCCCGTGATCCTGGTGATATTAACAATAGACATTATGATTGCGTCTCTTCGGATTCCCCACCATTTTATTCGGCCATCTGAAGAATGGTTCGTTCTTTATCTTGTCCAGAACTTGATGAACGGGCTCTTTAAACACGGTATTAACTGTTTAGGCATTTGCTGAACTTGAGTGTCCAGCGAAATCTCTCCTCGGCTTACTGTTGTTATAACGATCCGACTTAAAGTCCTTCCTGTCCTGGGTGGTAGTCTTATCCTTACCCTTCCCTTGTTGCCGATCTTCTTCAACCCTTTTATACTTCTCGATGCGATCCATAAGCTGGCGCATGCTAACAACGGGCTTGCCGGACAAAGACGTTCTTAAACCATGATCAGTGGGGAGACCCAATTTGAACGTCTCCAAGGCCATGGCATCAAAGTTGCCTTCCATCTCGTTAAACATCTCCCAGTATCTATCCGAGTACGCCTTCAGTGTCTCCCCCTCGCGCATGCTTAAGGACAGAAGGGAGGACAAGGGCCTGGGCACCCTTCGGCAGGTGACAAATCGTGAACCAAAAGCCTGAGTAAGCTCTTGGTAGGAATCGATGGAATCGGCCCTCAGGTTATCAAACCATCTCATGGCTACAGGACCCAAACTCGAGGGGAATACCTTGCACATCAGAGCCTCGTCCCTGGCATAGACAGCCATTCTTTGGTTAAAATGGCTGACGTGTTCCACAGGATCTGTTTTGCCATTATAGATAGTAAAGGTTGGTTGATTGAAACGCCGAGATAGCTCCGCTCCTTCGATCCGTCGTGTAAAAGGTGACCTGGAAATCTGATTCAGGGCCTTACTCATGGCATCATTGCCCACCCCTCCATATGGTAGTTCTCGTGATCGCTTTTCACGAGGGTGCTCAGCTTCATACGAAAAGGTCTCACTGATTGGAGTTTGAGAGTTCTGCTCATAGGTAATGTCTTGTCCGTCGTCCAAGTCGTCATCAGGGTGTGGTACAGCATGCTTCCTCTTCTCATGGCGTAACTCCCTCTTCAATCTTTCAATCTCTATTTGCATGCTGTTTTTCTCTGCGAGGAAAACGTGACTTCCTCCACGAGGCCGGGTTTGCTCAGTGTGTGTAGTGTGTACACTGCCTTCACGGTCCTGCCTATGCTCCAGGTTAAGAAAAGGATCAATATACTGGGAGGCCCCAGATTCTGCCGGTTGTTGCCCTTGATCAGCCATAACCATCCACTGCTACTCTTCCCTTACACTCAAGCTCTTCCCACAGACGGCGCCAATTGTAGGGTTCAGATTCTTTATATAAACCCAAAGACAATAAATTTGTAGAGTATGGGTCAGAGAGCTAGAATCAATAATGGATTAATAACAATGAAAATCCCTCCCCTTACAGTGTCCTCCTCCCTCTATTATATAGTCATTCCTACCCTCATCTCTATCGTCCACGTGCTCTTCATCCATGAACTTGCTCAAGTGCCTGTCACGTCAGGTATCTTCTTTTCAGCTCTGTGTGAGTGGCGGTAGGTTGGGATGCACTGTTCAGAGGTCTTCTCCACATAAATGCGGTCAGAAAAGCTGTTGCAATGCATTGAATACGGTGGCAGTAGCCTTTCCCTCAGATATTTCCCCATCCTTATCGTTCCAGAACATGCTCTGAGCTTATCTTAATCAGGTGAAGTCCTCGGATAGTCATTCTGGCTTTTCTCGTACTCAACTAATATATGATATCCTGTTAAAATGAAATATCCTCCTCGGACAGTAGATGTCCTCCTCGGACAGGAGATGTCCTCCTCGAAGAGCATTGATCTTTCATTATGAAGATCCTACCTCTAACTGGGCCTTACCCTTATCTCCTCTCTCTTTTCGGATGTAAGATAGTCCTCTCGTGGGCCCTCGGCCCATTACCTTGGGCCTGGCTCCTTTTTCCCCCACAATAACAAAGTAAGAAAACCAAATATAAACCAAACAACTCTTTTTTTTTTTTTTCTTTTTTTGACATCCAAAGATAGAACCAAACAACTCATAAAAGCAAATGTAATTTGCTAAAATATAGATAACCCAATAGGCATGAGGCATCTAAATAAAGGTCATCAAAGATGTTTACATATTTGCCATTGACTATATTTCAAGTCCAAAGTCCAAATAGTCTGTTGGAGTTGAAGAATAGAGCACATGAAAATGTTGAATATCCACACCCTAGTGCACATTCCTTGGAGTTTAAATAAATAAGGGTAAATTGCAAATTACACTCCTAAAATTTAGGGGTGATTGGATTTTGATGGTGCAAGAAAAACACCAAGTCAATCACTCGTCCATATGGTCGTCCATAGCAATGTTCAGAGCAGAGAGCGAGTGGTTAGTACATTCGTCCCTCCTTTACCATCATTCTTTTTCTTCTACACACTCGTCCAATGAAGGACGAGTGAGCTGTGAAACACTCGTCCAATGAAGGACGAGTGGGCTGTGAACCTCGTCCTTCTTTAGTGACGGCCGAGGTAAATTTACCAAGAGTTAGACTAAGCACACTTCCAACCAAAAGTCACATTGCTTGAATCTCAACACAGTTCCCGAAGAGGTGACCCTTGTGACAGTTAAGGAAGTTACCCTCTGAATCCTCCAAACTCTACGACGATTAGGAGAAATAACCGATTTCTAACGCTATATAAAGGCCCTTTTGCGCAGAGGTAAGGGGACTTTTCTCTTTGGTAAAAATTTTAGATAAGAAGTTAAGTATTGAGGGCTCTTCTCTCCTTCAATTTACTAACTTTACCATCGGAGAATTAAAGGCCAGCTTCCACTGGTCTTCTCTGCTGATTTCTTTTGGTTTTTCAGGACTCACTCTACAAGATCAAGAGCATCCGGAGATTTTTCAGCCCACTAATTCCTTTGAATTTATCAGTTGGCACCGTCTGTGGGAAGTGAAACATAAAAAATTTGTTGTTATTGGGACTTAATTTATTGAGTTCTATAGTTTCTTTCTCTAATCAAGGGTTGAAATGGTTTGGACAAAATCTAGGGCAACGAGTCCAGGCCCTCAACATAGCAGGGATGCATCTAATACCCCTCACCGCGACCATCAATCGGCACCCACCATGCAACCACCCTCATTCCAACATATGCAATCCATGGCTGCTGCTATGGCATAATTAACTCGTCAAAACCAAGAGTTGGTTAGGCAACTTGAGTTAAGGAAGCAGCCTCATGAACAGAATGCTGGAGAACGGGCCGAGAGTCAAGAGGAAGAAAGGAATGTTGAAACTGAAAATCAGTCAGGAGGTACTGTTTCACGGAGGGTACCTCACTTAGAAAGAAAGATGGATTAAATGAGAAGGGTCATGGACGAGATGAGGGAAAACATGAGGAAAACAAACCCTGTGGAAGACTTAGTTCACAGAACTGATTCCCCCTTTGTGGCGTCCATCAATGCTCATCCATTGCTGCCTAAGTTTAAGATGCCTCCTTTAGATTCGTATGACGGGACGCGAGATCCTTTCGACCACATTGCCACCTTTAAAACTACTATGCATCTTCAAGGAGTTCCGGATGAAATAATGTGCAGAGCCTTTCCTACTACCTTGAAAGGACCTGCACGAGTGTGGTTCAGCAAAATACCTCTTAATACAGTGGCATCCTTTGAAGAGCTAAGCAAGTTGTTCGTCAACAATTTCATTGGAGAGCAGAGGAACAAGCGTTCTTTGTCCAGTTTGCTAACCATAGAACAAGGGGAGAATGAAAGTTTGCGGTCCTTCATCTCACGTTTCAACAGGGATGATCTGGCGGTAGACGAGGTGGATGATAAACTCCTTCTGGCAGCATTTTATAATGGCGTTCATTCTGATTTGTTTATCCATAAGTTAATGAACAGGCGCCTCAAACTATGGCTGAGCTAGGTCATTCAGCCCAAAACTTTATGAACGCAGAGGATGCTATCATAGCTAAGAAGAGGAAGAGAGTTGAGAAGGTTGAAGCCAACACAACGCGTCAATCGGAACAAGGTCCTCATCCTAAGAAGGGACGGGTGGAAGATAAGAGGGATCGAGAAAAGAAAGTAGGCTCTTCAGCACGAAATCAACAGTATACCCCCTTGAATATGCCACTGGAGCAAGTTCTTATGCAAATTAAAGACGAGCCTTCTTTGAAGTGGCCAGAGAAGATGAAGGGGGATCGCAACAAGCGCAATCGGAACAAGTATTGTCGCTTCTATAGGGATCATGGGCATGATACAAATGAATGTTTTGATTTGAAGCAGCAGATTGAGAACCTCATCAGGTAAGGAAAGTTGAGGAATTTCCTTAGACGAGACCACAAGGATGAGAAATTGAAAGCTAAGGTAAAGGAGACATCACGACCACCGCTTGGAGAAATAAGAATCATCCTAGGGGGAAGTCCTACAGGACAATCGTCCAAGTCGAAGAAGGCATACTTGAAAGCAGTGCAGAGTGTTCAGCTCTTTGGACGATCACCGAGTGCAGGGACTACGGACTAACAAGCGATCACCTTCACGGACGAGGATGTAGAGAGAGTCCATCACCCTCACGACGATGCTATTGTCATCACCCTCCTTATTGCAGACTACAAGACTAGAAAGGTATTGATAGATAATAAGAGTTCTGCTGATATCTTGTACTATCTAGCCTTTCAGCCGATGAGGTTAGGACGAGATTTGCTCCGTCCAGCGAGTTCCCCCCTAGTAGGTTTTGGTGGAATGAAGGTACAACCCGTGGGTAGTATTTCATTACCAGTGATAGTGGGGGCATATCCACAGCAAGTTACCAAGGAAGTGAACTTCCTTATAGTTGATTGTTCGTCTTCTTACAATGCAATAATCGGAAGGGCAACCCTTAATCGGTGGAAGGCAGTTACATCTACTTACCACTTGTCGGTCAAGTTCCCAACGGAACATGGGGTAGGCCAAGTACATGGAGACCAATTAGCAGCAAGAGAGTATTATCTAGCCATGTTGGCTGCGGACGAGCAAGTTCAAGCGATGACTATTGAAGAAAAGAAAGATGTGGCAGAACCTGTTGAAGCGTTGGAAAATATTCCCTTAGATGATGATAACCCTGAGAGGTGTACCAGGGTTGGAGCAGATCTGAAAGCGAAGATCAAGAAAGATCTCGTTTGTTTTTTGAAAAGAAACAGAGATGTGTTCGCATAGAGTCACGAAGACATGCCGGGTATAGATCCTAGTGTCATTACCCACCGTCTGAGTGTATGCCCTTCCTCCAAACCAATGCGACAAAAGAAGAGGGTGTTTGCCCTAGAGAGAGACGATGCTATTAAGGAGGAAGTTCAGAAGTTAATTGCAGCAAAGTTCATTCGAGAGGTATACTATCCTGACTAGTTGGCTAATGTGGTGATGGTTAAGAAGGCGAATGGCAAGTGGAGGATGTGTGTTGATTTCACTGACTTAAACAAGGCTTGTCCCAAGGATAGTTACCCGTTACCACGCATTGACCAACTGGTAGATTCCACTGCAGGCCATAAGTTGCTCAGTTTCCTGGATGCATTCTCTGGATATAATCAGATTAGGATGGATGAATTGGATCAAGAGAAGACGTCCTTTGTCACCAGTCAGGGATTATTTTGTTATGAAGTGATGCATTTCGGTTTGAAAAATGCTGGAGCAACGTACCAACAACTAGTCAATCATATGTTTCGTCCACAGATCGGGCGGAATATGGAAGTCTATATAGATGATATGTTAGTAAAAACTTAGTACGAGGATAAGCATTTGGATGACTTGCAGGAAACATTCAATACACTGAGGCAATATCACATGAAGTTGAACCCTAGTAAGTGTGCTTTTGGAGTATCATCAGGAAAATTCTTGGGGTTTATAGTTTCCTACAGAGGAATCGAAGCAAATCCTGATAAAATCCAAGCAATGTTGAATATGAAGCCTCCGAGCAGTATTAAAGAAGTCCAGTCTCTCACCGGATAAGTCGCTGCCCTCAATAGGTTTGTTTCTAAAGCAACTGACAAGTGCCTACCGTTTTTTAAGGTTCTTAAAAAAGCATTTGAATGGACTGACAAGTGTCAGAAAGCTTTTGAAGATTTGAAGACATACCTCACCAAGGCCCCTTTGTTAAGCTCATCTGTGCAAGGGGAAGAGTTGTATTTATATCTGGCAGTCACCCCACATGCTGTGAGTTCAGCATTAGTAAGGGAAGAAGAGTACAAAGACCTGTGTACTATACGAGCAGAGCACTGAGGGGAGCAGAAGGACGATATCCGTTGATGGAGAAATTGGCTTTTGCACTGATAACAACCTCCAGAAAGCTAAGGCATTACTTTCAGGCTCACGTTATTAATGTCATAACAGATCACCCGCTCAAGAAGGCAATGAACAAACTAGAGGCTGCAGGACGTTTGATCCAATGGGCCGTCGAGCTCAGCGAGTTTGACATAAAGTATCAACCGAGGCATGCCATAAAAGCTCAAGCTCTGGCAGATTTCATTGTTGAGTTTACTTTGAATTGTGACGAGGTGGGTGAGACAAGCATTAAGTGGGTGGTTTATGTGGATGGTTCATCTACACAGTACGCAGGAGGAGTAGGTGTGGTGTTACAATCTCCAGAGGGAGACAAATTAAAACACAAGGTTCGTTTGTAGTACCAGACAACTAATAATGAAGCCGAGTATGAAGCTCTTCTCAAAGGGATGGAATTGGCCAAGTCCCTTGAAGCAGAGTCACTCCTCGTCCTGGGAGACTCTCAACTAATCATAGGCCAAGTGAATGGTGTGTTTAAAGCCAAGGAAGAATGGATGAGGAAGTATCTAAATAGAGTAATGCGCCTTGTTAAAAAGTTTGAGGAAGCGAACTTCATTCAGATCCCAAGGGAAGAAAACATGGAAGCCGATGCTTTGGCAAAAGAAGCCTCAACAAGTGAAGCCGTAGATGAAATTGATGAAACTCAATATATGCCAGGTATAGACATCCCAAAAGTACAACAGGTGGAAGGCAAGACAAGTTGGATGACTCCAATTGTGTCGTACCTAAAAGACAAACGACTCTTGGAAGAGAAGGACGAAGCAAGAAAGCTAAGGGTAAGTGCAGCCAGGTACGTTCTTATGGATCAGATTCTTTACAAAAGAAGTTTTTCCCAGCCTTATCTAAGGTGTTTGGCACCGGATGAAGCAAACTACATAATAAGGGAAATCCATGAAGGGGTGTGTGGCAATCACTCAGGAGCCAGATCACTCGTCCACAAAATCGTCCGTGCAAGATACTATTGGCCTAGCATGCAAGCTGACGCTAAGGCCTACGTCAAGGTCTGCAACCAATGCCAAAGGTTTAGCAACATCTCCAAACAACCCTCAGAATATTTGACTCCAATGACGGCCCCCTAGCCTTTCGCACAATGGGGTCTAGACATTCTGGGTCCATTCCCACTGGGCGTGAGACAAATGAAATTCCTCATGGTTGGTATTGATTATTTTACCAAATGGGTAGAAGCGGAATCCTTGGCTAACATTACGCAACAGAATGTCAAAAACTTCGTGTGGAAGAACATTGTGTGCAGATTTGGAGTACCCAGGGTGCTGGTATCGGACAACGGATGGCAATTTGATAATGCACTTTTGAGAGATTTTTGCCTACATTTCGGAATTCAAAATCACTACTCCTCACCAGCCTACCAACAAGCTAACGGCCAAGCAAAAGTTGCAAACCGATCCTTGCTAAAGTTAATCAAGACTCGGCTTGAGGGGGCTGAGGGGGTGTGGCCAGATGAGCTACCAAGTGTTTTGTGGGCATATAGAACAACAGCAAGAACTCCTACAGGGGAAGCTCCTTTCAAGCTAGCCTATGGAACAGAGGCGGTCATATCTGCAGAAGTGCATATGGCTAATCATAGAGTGGCAGCGTATCAAGACAAAGATAATGAGGAGCAACTCCGTTTGAACCTTGATCTCATAGATGAGGTAAGGATGGACGCTGAACAAAGGATTGCAAGGTATAAAAACCTTATGGCTAGGCAGTATGACGCAATGGTGAAGCCAAGGCATTTCAGCGTAGGAGATCTCGTCCTAAAAAGGGTCTCCTTAGCAACAAAGAACCCAGCTCATGGGAAGTTGGGACCAAATTGGGAAGGCCCCTATAGAGTCGTCAACTGCAAAAGACAAGGGTCCTATTACTTGGAAGCACTTGATGGGAGGAAGTTAGAGCATCCTTGGAATGTGGAGCACTTGAGAAAGTACTATCAATAAAACGTAAGCTTAGATGAACATGACTTCAAATGAGTCTGAAGACTACATAAACTATTTTACATAAAAGACTGTTTATTTAATTTGTCTTATTATTGTGTTAAGGACAAGTTCATGGTTTGGTTTGTGTTTGGTTTTTTTCTAAGGCAGGCATTAATGTCTTAAAACGTGCCTCGTCTATGAACAATGTATTGTGAACAATATTTGTGGAATGTACATAATGTTGTGTAAATCCATAATGAAAGCATTGCTTTTTGTTCATATCGACTTGAAAACAGTTGAAAAGCTTAAAACGAGAAAGTTCTCTGGACGCAGAGATGTAATCTCAAGTTTCCCCAAGGATGAAAGCATTCTCGTCCAAAGCCAAGGACGAGATAGAGCTGGCACATCAAATTACAAGCAAAACCAAGGCATGTTCGTCCATAGAATGGGGGAGGGTAGAAGATGATACCTAATCATACTATGGACGAGGGACAACATGGGTGTTTTTGAACTTGTTTAAATCACCTACTTCAAAGAAGAGGGTATCTCATGGACGAGATAAAAGCACAAGCAAGTCTAAGGACGAGTAGTGCTTGTTTACTTAAACCATTTCAAGTGAAGTTTTTGTTATCATTTTACATGAACAAATTACATTCAAATGAGAATTCCAACAAAAATGGTTTGAGTTTGTATATAAAATATAGATGAATAAAATAGGAAATCAAGTAGAGGATAAACACTCGTCCATGCACATAAAACCAACAGTACACATTTAATTGTATCTTAAGGGCGGACAAGAAATGTCCTAAACACCCTTTTAACTGTTTATCAAAATTCGTCCTTAAACATGGACGAATTAAATGTACTTAAGTTACAAATATTTTCTTAAAAAAAAAAAAGAACTAAACTCAAAAATAATAAATGTCATCAAAGTGTTTTCTAAATTGAGGAGTCTGGATTGGGGTCGTCCTGAGGTTGAGTTGTGGCGTCGTCCTCTATGTTGGCATCCTCAGAGTCAAGACCAAGGAGAGAGCTAGTGGTGGCAGGGTTCAGATTCAGCACGATAGAGCTGAAGTCCACATCAGGGAACTTCTCAGTAGCGTCCATCCTGAAGTCTTCAAACCCTGCTGCATAGTTGGTGTCCATAGCATCTGTATATTGCTTGGATGCTTTAAACTCAGCTACTGCATCTTCCTTAGGCTTGGAAAGGAGAATGCTTTGCTCGTCGATCTTCCTTTGCAAATCTTCAAGACGAGCATCTTTCTCTGCAACATTAACCTTCAACTCCTCAACCAAAGCTTTAAGATCCTTCGCCTCCTCCGTCGTCTTGGCAGCCACCTCGGCCCATTGCCTAGCATCTTCTTTTAGCTCTTGTATCCTTGTCTCCATTAAAATCCTCATCTTGTCCAACCCAGTGGCCTGTCTGGACGCAGCTATGAACTTAGACATGCCCTAGAAAAAGTCAACAACAAAACAAGTTTAGTTAAAAAAAAAAAAAAAAGGAGAAAAATGTGCATTTAGTCTTGATAAACATTTAGTCAAGACGAAGGAAAAAGTTTTACCTTGAAGAGGTCATGAACACTAGAGTGTTCAAAGTCCTTCAGAGACATGTCATAGCAGACGTTAATGTTCTCGTCCATCACAGCACTTTTAAAACGCTCCCAGGCCAAATCTTCATTTTCAATGATATTAGAAAGGGCCCTTTGGGATGGTTGAGACGAGGAAGGTGCAGCTTTAGACGGAGGGGTCTTAGACGGAGTAGACTCCATAGGAGTGGACGAGTCAACCTCATAAACTTTGGCAGGTTGCTGAGAGGACGGAGTGGGCTTGATCACCTGAGATGAACCATGCTTAACTTTTTTAACTCACCTGCTGGGGAGGTTCTCCAAGTCCAAGTTTTTGGAGATAGTTTTCCGTTTTTCCCCAGCAGTGGGACGAGCCTGGCATTCAAACTCAGGACGGTTCCCCTTTACACTTACTTCCTTCCCCTTGTTACCTCTCATGGTTGCCATTCCTATAAAGGGATGAAGAGGATTTACTTAGAAAAATGAAGATAAAAGATGTAAGGAATGCAAAAGTCTAAGGAATGCAAAAGAATTTACTTACTTTTTCTCACTGTGATCTCGTGTGCGAGTGCAATATCAAATGGGTTAGGACCTAAACCCCACTTAGCTAGTCGTCTAAGGGTGACCAAAGAATGGAAATCCCTGTCTACGTGTAGACGAGCTCTGTGGACGCTGTCACGGTGCAACTTGCTCAGAGTGGGTCGTCCAACAGCTGTAACAAAATAAACCAAGATTAAATGAGATAAAAATAAGTGAAAGGCAAATGAAAAGAAGGGGAAAGCTAAGGGACTTACCCTCAGGACGAAGGTTCCCTAAGTCCCCAGTAAAATGACCAAAAGAATCCCGACCAACGTTCATAGGATTTCTAGCCCAGAATCCAGAGACGAAGAAAAACTCCATCTTCCATTTTCTGTCAGACGAGGCCAGGGATTTCACAAGTCTACAGTCTTTACTCCTGGCTGTGAATTGATAAAAGCCAGGAGATTGATGAATCTCGGAAGGTTTATAGCAATAGAGGAACTCGTCCACAGTAATAGGACGATCCCCTCCAAACACTTCCCTCCACAAAACTTGCATAGAGATGATTAATCTCCATGCATTTGGGTTGAACTGACACACCCCTAAACCTAACCTAACTAAAAATTCTTTCGTAAAAGAATTTAAAGGAAATCTAAGACCTCCAAGAAGGTAGGCCTCGTATACACCTATTCCAAAATGAGGGTTGCAATACCACTCTCCACGGACGGGTAATCTACGATTAAACTCTCTGGGATTTGGTACCACTCCCTAAGGTTGTTTAATCTTTCCTCGTCCATTTTTGAAGGAATATCTACAGCACAGCTATATACAGTTACCTCCGTCTCGTCCAAAGGATTGGACGGAGGGATGGAAGACAAGGTACCTACCTGGGACCCTACAGTTTTCCTAAGTTATTTTTGTATTTCTTCTAAAGGAACCCCAGGGACCCCTAAGACATACTCCTCGTCAGTAGTGTTTTCCCTACTGCTACTACTACTAGTATCACTAGAGTTATTACTACTCCCGTCATAATACTCGTCTATGGCTTTTTCTGTACTATGGCTAGACGAGGAAATGATGATTCCTGACATTTTCTAAAAAGGAAATTTTTGAAAACCTAAAAGACGAGGAGAGAGGGAATACCTAGATCTAGGATGCACTGAAACTATGGACGCAAGAAAGTCTTAGACGAGGCTCTAGACGAGGGATGTCAAGGAGGAAAAATCTCAGAAGTAAGAGGGTAATAGGGGCATTCCACTATTTATAGATAGTTGACCTGAGCATATGAAACGACACGACCAATCAGACGCTGACACGTGGCATTCGTCTCGAAAAAATGAATCGACGATATGAATCACCAATTAGATTGTGACACGTGGCACCTCTGATTATTAGAGAAAGCTCGTCCGTCCAGAGGAGTAAACTACTACATTTCCTTGGACGACATATGGACAAGGGGGCAACTGATGGTGCAAGAAAAACACCAAGTCAATCACTCGTCCATATGTCCGTCCATAGCAATGTTCAGAGCGAAGAGCAAGTGGTTAGTACATTCATCCCTCCTTTACCATCATTCTTTTTCTTCTACACACTCGTCCAATGAAAGACGAGTGGGCTGTGAAACACTTGTCCAATGAAGGACGAGTGGGCTATGAACCTCGTCCTTCTATAGTGACGGACGAGGTAAATTCACCAAGAGTTAGACTAAGCACACTTCCAACCAAAAGTCACATTGCTTGAATCTCAACACAGTTCCCGAAGAGGTGACCCTTGTGATAGTTAAGGAAGTTACCCTCTGAATCCTCCAAACTCTACAACGATTAGGAGAAATAACCGATTTCTAACGCTATATAACGGCCCTTCTGCGCAGAGGTAAGGGGACTTTTCTCTTTGGTAAAAATTTTAGATAAGAAGTTAAGTATTAAGGGTTCTTCTCTCCTTCAATTTACTAACTTTACCATCGGAGAATTAAAGGCCGGCTTCCACCAGTCTTCTTTGCTGATTTCTTTTGGTTTTTCAGGACTCACTCTACAAGATCAAGAGCATCCGAAGATTTTTTAGCCCACTGATTCCCTTGAATTTATCAGATTTTACATCCTAAAATTTTAGAATTTGGATTTTACCATCTGATGTTTAGGAGTGTTTAGATTTTACACCCTGGTGTTTCAAAATTTGGATTTTATTCCTATATTTTAGGTGTATTTGGATTTTACTCCTTAAATTTTGAGAGTATTTGGATCGACAGGGTGTAAAATCCAATCGCCCCAAATTTTAGGGGGTAAAATCCAAATTCTAAAACTTCAAGGTGTAAAATCCAAATGCCCTCAAACTTTAAGAATGCAATTTGTAGTTTAGCCAATAAATAAATACCTCATTTCCCGAGTTGCTTCTTGCAAGTGACCTTGTTTTGGCCTATCATCTGACCAATCACAATGGGCAATCTCACATTTGATTCTTACATGAAGTTCATATTAGCCACAATTTACCTCTAATCTCTATACACATCATCAAACCAAAAGAGTAGAGAGAGAGAGCCAAAAGGATGTCAATGCAAAGTTGCATACCCATTTGGGAAACCCAATTACAAACAATATTTGCTTCATCTTTGCTTTCAAAACGCAACCCGTGATCGACAACTATTGCCAAAAGCCCATCAATGAAATCACCACTCCCTCTAGCACTAACACCATTCATTTTCCAACTAGTGCGTTCCTTGAAGAAATATGTGAAAGAAATTAAAGGGGAGATTAAAATAGAAGGGTCATTTTATACAAATATTTGATTTGTTTCTAAAATATAAGAAGTTGTTCATGAATTAGAAAACCAAAATAGAAAAGAGCAAAGAACATTGACATATATATATATATATATATATATATATATATATATGTATATATATATTATTGAGTAGGAGCAAACTTGAGCAGAGCAGATAGAAAAAATGATGAATGGTTAAAAGAATATTAACACAGAATTGAGAGAATCGGAAAATTGAAGAAGAAGCAATTTGAGTTTGAAAACCAATTGAGTGTACTAGGAGTGTGTCCTTATTTTATAGATAGTGTTTTTGTGAGAGTTAACCAAGCATTTTTACCAAATTTTGTTACTACTTAAACGTAAGTTGTAAGGGTATTTTGAAACAAAAAAAAAAAAAAAATTAGGTCCAAACAAGAGAAGCCTCTTAAATAGTGGTATAGATATACTCAACAAAATTTTAGCTTTTAGCCACTCAAAATACTATTTTATCTATTTTAACACCTAATTTTACAATACACCAAATATCAAAAGTTTTATTTTTTTTACTACTTCATTTATATATTTTTTTTATTCTTCAATATATGTCTCTCCCTCTCTCTCTCTCTCATGCAAAAGCTTACAACAAACTCAAACTTTTCCTTCTCAACCAAGCAAACACATACCTACCCTAGCCACCACAACCAGGAAAAAAAAAAAAAAAAAAAAAAAAAAAGGACCAGCCACCACCCATCACGTAACCTGATAGAACTGATGATCTCTCTCTCACAAATGAGATAACCAAATATCTATGTTAATAAATCCACGTCATTGAAGACGGTAAGAAAGCTATTCAATGTAGTCAATGATGACTCAGATGATTACAAAACCAGCTGTATAGACCATTAAAAACCCATCAAAGCTCACATTATTGAACATGAGGCGTTACCAATAGAGGCATTAAAATCACAATAACAACCACAACGGATAGAAGATGTGGAAACATATATAAAGACCCCACAGCACCAACACAAGGTACATAGACACTCCTAAAATCACTCATAGCTATTCTATTATTCTAAAGGCTTCCTTGTACTAACTTTGGCATCGAAGATGTTGTGGCAGGCACCAGTGGCCACCTTGAGGGAGCCATATTTCCATATTTGCAGGGACACCAACAAGCATTCAACTCCATCTGGACACACTTACAAGGACTGGCGATTTTTTCTTCATCATAACCCATTCCACCGTCACCATAGCTACAACAATCACTGCCACCATACCGCCCTAACTACCAAAATCGCAACCAAATCACAAGCCCAAAATCACAACAACATCCACCACAACCCAGAAAAACAAAAACAAAACACCAATAATCGATGAAAATCAAACCACTGAAGCCCTGCTAAGCATAGATCCTATCAACAAAAATCAGACCACCAAAGCAAAGATCAGACCACCATGAGAGAGAAGGACGAGGAAGAGAGGAGGAGATTTAGAGAGGAGAAAGAGAGAAAGTGATAGACAGAGGCAAGAGAGAGAATTTTTGAGTATTTTATTGGCGGGGAGAGAGAGAGAGATACTAAAAAATGATCGAGTTTTATTTTTAAGTTGTTGCTACGATAACGACTGTACATAGTAATTTATTATTGGATTTTAGTTAAAAATTTTAGAAATAGCATCATTGATAAAGCATATTTTTGAGGTTGGGAGAGTTAAAATGACTTTATAGCTATTATGAAACCTTCATTGTGAATGCTCTAAAGGAGTAGAACATGTACTTTCCAATGTTTATTAAGTTGTTATGTTTTCTTTTCTTGCTTTTGTTTTGTTTTTATTTTATTTTTTTATCCTTGTTTCTTTATTTCACTTGTATTTTTTTCCCCCCTTTTAATTTGCAAAAGAGACTAAACAAGACCAATTATCTAGGAATGATGATTGGGGAAAAGTACTTATTGAGGGGTAAATGGAGAGGGAATTGTAGCTTGCTTAGGTTGATATTGCTGTTGTAGAACAGGTTGCCAAGATAAAGCCAATACTTGAAGGGAATCTGGGATCAGCTTGGAGGCATCAATAATTAATTGATGATAGTTAGATCAAATTTCTTAGTATGTCATAAGATTAATTATCAAATAAAGACTTCTTCGTCTTTAGGAAGATTTAGCAGGTGGTTCAGCTTTTATTTTGGTTTATTAGCGGTTAAGTTTATTTGTTGCTATTAGTTGATGTTGTGATCAGACAGTGAAAAATGAATTAAGCTGTGAAGCATGAGTAGTAAAAACAAGCTGATTTTAGAAGAAACTGCCTTTCACTTCTTTCTTATAAATTGGACTGGTGCTGCATCTAAATTTTTGGTGTTCCTTGCCCAAAACATAATGGACACGGCCTGTCCCAAGTGCATTTAACCACTAATCACTTTTAAAATTGATATCTAGCCCATGTTATGTAAATTTAAAATAAAAACGGTGTAGATGTCATGTATCAATCTTATGAGTAATTTTTGGATACTCTCGAAACATGAGAAAATAATGCTTCTTCCTCTCATATTTATGCATTCAACATGATATAAATTTTTGTGACCTATAAAAATATGAGCAAGTATCCTAACAGGAACATACTTGGGAAAACATCTCTTAAATTCGCACTTGAAGTATTCAAAAGGTACCACTATGTGGCGCAGTGAATATAATATATGGAATTGACACAAAAAGCATAAAGGTTCTTAGGGGTCAGAACCATTGGACAACAAACATGATACACCATCTAGCTGAGTAAAGCATTAGACAATATACACCATCCAGATTCTTGACCCAAACTCCATTAATTAATGATTAATCCAACCTAGTCACCTCACTCATGCATTACTCACACAATTCTTCTTCCTCATGATGATTCTCCTTCACATCCAATTCCACCTTCCTCCTCTTCTCTTCCACAAGATCACAAAAAAAAGTCCACCAAAATTGACTCATACTCGGGCATTTTAGCGTACCCAGGAAAGTAATTGATATCAATAACAAAGTACCTATTCCCATCTCTACTATCCCTAATCAAATCAAAGTTAAAAAGCCTAAGCCCCATTGCCTCCCTCAACCCTTTGGCTAACTCCATCACAAACTCCAAAGGCGGCATTTCCGCCTTCTCAACAAGCTTCTCCACTCCACAGCAGTATCCCTCCACCTCATCAGAAGAACCTCCCTCCGCTTCATTATTTTTTGCAACCAAATTCGATATCTTCGAAAACAACAAGAAACCCTTATCCTCCACTACGCTATTCAATGTCTCTTCGCATATATCCGGCAACGAACTCCTCTTCACGCATTTCACGTGATCGCCCACCACATACACCTTGAAAATCACTCCACCGTGGTTTACAAATTCTTGCATCATAATTGGTTTTTTCAGTTTCAGTTTCTTCAACCCGTTCTCATTGAACACCAAGAACATCTCGTGAGACTTGGCACTGCCGTCGACCAATACCGGTTTCACTATCAACGGAAACTTGAGACCTAATTCTTCAATCGAATCCATTAGATTCTCCGACTCTTCCAATACTCTTTGATATGGAACCCCAAACGTTTGGTTCCCTTGAGGGATTTTCAAGCTCGTAACCACATCAAGCATGCAGACACGGTTGCGGAGATGCTCAATTGCTTGCGGCGGGTCGATTACGACGACGTTTGGGTGATCGAGAGAGTGTTGCTGCAACTGGTTGTTCCAGTCGGAGTCGTAGTGTTTGTGGATGATGCAATCGAAAGGTCCCTGCTGAGTTAATGGATTGGTGGGATCGATTTCGATGAGATCGATGCCGCGTTGTTTGGCGTGATCGAGTAAAGAGTTTTGCATGAAGCTTTGCACATCCTCGGGGGAAAGAGAATAGCCTATGCGGTACATTGGACAAAAAGATGGAGTTGGAGAAGAAATTTTTTATTTTTATTTTTATTTTTTAAAGTTTGTGTTTGGTAGGAGAGAGTAAGAGATGGAAAATTCAATTTATAAGAGTTGATTTAGCTGAGTTTCAGTGTTTTGAGTTTTGATTTTATTTCTGAGAAAGTCGTTATTTCGGAGAACCAACGCGAAATAAAGCCGTTCATTGCGGAGAACGAACGCCATGACGGGATGCAGCTAACGGTTGTTATCGTGTCCCGCATATTTGCTGCTGTGAAGGTGTCAATTAGGGCAAGGATTCGACGGCAAAAATTTAGAAGTTCAAGTGGAACTCGAATTTCTTGTTATATAAAACTTGAGCTTCAAGAGTTCTTTAAAAATTCGAATAAGTAGGAGATAAGCTCAATTAATATTCTTTAAATTTTTGAACAAGTGGTGTTTCTAAACACTTTCAATTTTGTTTCTTTTGTTGTCTTTTATCTCAGTCGATGTCCTTAGCTGTTGTGCATAAAAGAAAAAGGAACAAGTGGGAGATAAGCTCCGACGTGAACTGAAAAAGGAGAGAAGAGAGAGACATTCACACACCAATCTTTTTGGGCAAAATTTTCCAAACAGTATATTTTTCTATTCTATTTTTGGATGGTTATACCTATACCATCTATTCATTTATGGATTTTGTTTTTTTATAATTTTGCATAATATATATTTGAAAATAAGTTTCATATCCAGGAAAATGAGATTTATCTAATAACTTTTCAATGATAATATATCACGAAGGCCAAAAGTTTTGATCAAATACACCAAACATGAAGAGATAAATGTAGGTCTTAAGGATTGTTACCATCCAACATGGAAGTCTCTTGCAGTCTTGCTTTTTGAGTTTGAGTTGCTAACTTTTGATTTGGTAAGAGTTTTGTACCAAAAGAAATTCAAGAGAATTTTAGTCCTTCCGGCAGTCATTCTATTGAAAGAACAATGCTAATCTTACTTTGATACTTTGTATATCTCTGCATCGCATATTCAAATGAAAAAAACCATGAATTCAATAATTAAAAATATCCAAAAAATAATTGAAAAAATATTTAGGTGAAAATCTCAATTAAATAATTAAGAACAATCTAAATTACTAAACATTAAAAATTTGAAGTAGAGAGACTCATACCATCACATGAGAATTGAATTATTCATATAAATTAGATCGAAGTTAAGAAAATTATCTTAAACAAAAGGCAAGAAATACACAAAACCTAATCAATTTAATGAAAAAAAAAAATAAAAGAAAAAAAAAATGACAAATACATTCCCGCAAAATGTACGATCTAAGAAGTTAGATGATGAAGTTGGATTTCTTACCAATTAGGAATAACATTGTCACAATTAACGTAAAAAGAAGAAGAAGAAAGGAGCAGAACCTAAAAATTGCATAACGTAAAATGCTTAATACAATATATAGCTACATGGCTTATCATTACGGTCTCTCTTAAGAAAGGCTCTACACCTTAAATCCATCACTCTTCCCTGTTGTATTCAACTACTTTAAGGATAGGTTCATTATCCAATTAATTAGATTACAATCTAAGTTAAACCATGCAATACAGTAATTAAAAAAAAATAAGAAGAATTAGATTACACTAAGTCTACAATGCCGCAATTCAAGATGCATTAGACTTCTTAAAAAAACTAAGGATTACACGGATTAGATGAAGAATTTGGATTATAATTAAATTAAGATTTTTATTAACTTAGAAATTCTAGGAAAAAAATTATATATTTTTTTTTTAAATCTAAAAATCTAAAAAAAAAATATTACTTTTAAATTTGTTAATGTTATTAGATTTTTTTTTAGTTTACCTTAAAGCTAATAAATATTAGCTTTTTTTTGTTATTTATTCCAAAAGAAAAAAATTTTGAGAAGAAAAAATAATACTTTTAAATTCGTTACTTTATTATTAGGAAACAGATGAAGTAGGATAAATGTTTATCCCAAAAAAAAATAATAAAATAAAAAAATACTAATGTAAGCTAGTAAAATATTTTTTTATAAAATTAAAAAAAAAAAAAAAAAAAAAAAAAAAAAAAAAAAGAAGAAGAAGTTCATTAGAACACTTATTGTTACTTTATCTAAAGAAGTTTATAAAGATCAAAAACTTTTTGTTTTTATCTAAAAACTTAAGTGAATGAATTTATTTAAAAATCTAAAAATCTAAAAAAATTTCTGTAATTTGGTGAAGCCAAGTGGCACAACCATGGCGTCTAAGCCCAACTTTTATTATATATAATATGATTTCTCCATCAATTTAACGTTTCTCACACATATTTATTGTTATGGATAGCCCTAGAAAGCTAAAAGTTTTAGCTTTTACCGATTTAAAATACTATTTTATTTATTTTAACATTTTATTTTATAATTAGCTTCTAAGAGGTTTTTTATTTTATTTTACGTTCATTATAATTTGAAATTACTACATTTTTCAATTATAAAAAAAAAAAATCTAGGAGTGTGATGAAAAATTATTTTATGCATAATACTCATCACACCCCTACGTATTATTTGGAGTTAGAGAATATAGTACTCCTAAATCGTAATGAATGCAAATTATTAACTTTTCCAAAAAAAATAGAAGAGTCTTACTCACATGCTCATAGGTTAGTAAATAATAATAATTTCAGTATTTTTCCAATTTCAACTTCCAACCTAAACTTTCGAATCCATGAATGTTGCCCCATCCAGGTTACTCCTCTCAGGTTTTGTACCTTACATTTTTCTCTGTCCAATTCTTATGCCATATTAGCAAACTCTGTATGAGGTGGGTCCCATAAAAGTATAGTTCTTATTTCTTATCATATTTATTTGGTTAATAAATCACCAATCCATGTGATGCACAGGCAAATCATATCATAAAAGTGATTGATCTTGTGAAGAATTAATTAGATCAATTTTGATAGACTCCAAGTGATTTTAACCTATTCTTAGTTTAGATTTTTTTTTTTTTTTTTTTTTTAATGGTATCTCTAGTGCCTTTTGTGGCTATAATTTTTTTAAAAAATAAATAAGAAATAATTTCAGTTCATGGTAATTATTTTTTATCATTAAATTAATATATCAATTAATTTTTTGTATATCAAATCAAATTTTTATTAGTTGAGCTATTTAGAATCTAGTTCATGGCTATTATTCTTGATATATAGTTACTCTTCAATATGATGGGAATTGAAGACAATTTTAACAAAATTGCTGCTATATGTGATCATGAAGTTGCCTTGCTAAAATAACAAAAACAAAAGTTTCTTGTAATGGAGCTTTATCTCAAATAAAATAATTGTGCAATACTATAAAAGTAAAATAACCCTTCTATTTCAATCTCGCCTCTTCTTTCACATATATATTACTCTTTCAGATATATATCTATGTTTCTGGGATATGGTTAGACTTGTTTCAAGTTAATTAGAATATTGTTGCCCCCCTCACCACAAAAAAATAAAATAAAAAAATAAAATAAAATAAAAATTCAATTGGATCAAAAGTTTTGCACTATTTGTGTAGGCACTATTTTACTTTCAGACTCTAAAAAACGTTAAAAGAATAAGGTTTTTTTTTTCTCTCTCTCTCTAAACTCTAACTCAGAGTTCAACTAAAATGTTTTTTTTTTTTAATATCAATTTGAGTTTTTAAAAAGTAATTTGAATTTAAATAACTCATATTTAAATTTTGAACAAAACAACAGGAATGTAAGAAAACGAGGTAGTGGGTTTTTTTTTTTTTTTTTTTTCTTTTTTAAATACAATGTAAAAATCGTGTTGTTAGTGGAAAAATAGACCCAAAAAAAAAGAGGCAATAATATATATCATTCCCACTCTTTAAAAAAGACTCATTAATTAGAGAAAATACTAATCACTCATCAAATTGACCAAATAAAAGAAAAGAAAAGATTAAAAAAGAAAAGAAAAGATGATGATATGGAAATGACAATGATAACAAAGTAAGAAAACCAATTATAAACCAAACAACTCTTTTTTTTTTTTTGGGACATCCAAAGATAGAACCAAACAACTCATAAAAGAAAATGTAATTTGTTGAAATACAGAGAACCCAATAGGCATGAGGCATCTAAATAAAGGTCATCAAAGATACTTACATTTTTGCCATTAACCACACTTCAAGTCCAAAGTCTAAACAATCTATTGGAGTTGAAGAACAGAGCACACGAAAATCTTGAATATCCACACCCAAGTGCACATTCCTTGGAGTTTAAATAAATAAGGCTAAGTTGCAAATTACAATCCTAAAATTTAGAGGTGATTGGATTTTACACCCTCAAGTTTTAGAATTTTGATTTTACTCTCTGATGTTTAAAAGTGTTTAGATTTTACACATTGACGTTTCAAAATTTCAATTTTACTCCTATATTTTAGATGTGTTTGGATTTTACTTCCTAAAGTTTGGAAGTATTTGGATCGTCAGGGTGTAAAATCTAATCACCCCAAACTTTAGGGGATAAAATCCAAATTTTGAAATTTAAGGGTGTAAAATCCAAATACCCTCAAACTTTAAGAGTGCAATTTGCAATTTACCCAAAAAATAAATACCTCATTTCCCGAGTTGCTTCTTGCAAGTGACCTTGTTTTGGCCTATCATTTGACCAATCACAATGGGCAATCTCACATCTAATTCTTACATGAAGCTCATACTAGCCACAATTTATCTCTAATCTATGTACACATCATCAAACCAAAAGAGGAGTAGATAAAGAGAGCTAAAAGGATGTCAATGCAAAGTTGTATACCCATTTGGGAAACCCAATCACAAACAATGTTTGCTTCATCTTTGCTTTTAGAACACAACCCGTGATCGACAACTATTGCCAAAAGCCCATCAACAAAATCACCACTCTCTCTAGTACTAATGCCATTCATTTTCCAACCAACGCGTTCCTCGAAGAAATATGTGAAAGAAATTAAAGGGGAGATTAAAATAGAAGGGCTATTTTATACAAATATTTGATTTGTTTCTAAAATATAAGAAGTTGTTCATCAATTAGAAAACCAAAATAGAAAAGAGCAAAGCACATTGACATATACATACCATTGAGCAGGAGCAAATTTGAGTAGAGCAGATAGAAAAAATGATGATAATGGTTAAAAGAATATTAACACAGAGTTGAGAGAATTAGAAAATTGAAAAATGAGCAATTTGAGTTTGAAAACCAACTGAGTGGACTGAGAGTGTGGCCATATTTTATAGATAGTGTTTTACGTGGGAGTTAAACAAGCATTTTTACCAAATTTTGCCCCTACTTAAATGTAAGTTGTAGGGGTATTTTGAAGAAAAGAAAAAAATTGGGTCCAAATAGAAGAAGCCTCTTAAATAGTAGTATAGATATACTCAACAAAATTTTAACTCTTAGCCACTCTAAATACTATTGTATCTATTTTAATACCTAATTTTATACACCAAATATCAAAAGTTTTTTTTTTAACTACTTCATTTAAATATATTTTTTTCTTTATTCTTCAATCTCTCTCTCTCTCTCTCTCAGATGCAAAAGCTTCCAACAAACTCAAACTTTTCCTTCTCAACCAAGCAAACACATGCCTACCCTAGCCACCACCACTGAAAAAAAAAAAAAAAAAAAAAAAAAAACCACTAGCCACCACCCATCACGAAACCCATTCCACCATCACCACAGCCACAACAATCACTACCACCATCACCACCGGTCACAACCACAACCGCCAACTACCAAAATTGCAACCAAATCACAAGCACAAATCCACAACAACATCCACCACCAACCAGAAAAACAAAAACAAAACACCAATAACCAATGAAAATAGAACCACTGAAGCCCTACTAAGCACAAATCGTATCACCAAAAATTGGACCACCGAAGCAAAGATCAGACCACCATGAGAGAGAAGGACTAGGAAGAGAGGAGAAAAAGAGAAAGTGAGAGACGGAGGGAGGAGAGAGAATTTTTTAGTATTTTTTTTTTTTGGAGGAGAGAGAGAGAGAGAGAGAATAAAAAATGAGTTTATTTTTAAGTTGTTGCTACAATAACGGCTATACATAGTAATTTACTATAGCATGTTAGTTAAAATTTTTAGATATAGCATCATTGATAAAGCATGATTTTTGAGGTTGGGGGAGTTAAAATGACTTTTTAGCTATTATGAAACCTTCATTGTGAATGCTCTAAAGGAGTAGAACAGATACTTTCTAATGTTTATTAAATTGTTATGTTTTCTTTTGTTGCTTTTGTCCTGTTTTTATTTTTATTTTTTATCCTTGTTTCTTTATTTGACCTGTATTTTTTTTCCCTTTAATGTGGGTCTATATGTAGGAGTAGATGTTCTTATATTGTTTTACTTAATCCTTCAGGAATTTGCAAAAGAGACTAAACAAGACCAATTCTCTAGTAATGATGATTGGGGAAAAGTACTTATTGAGGGGTAAATGGAGAGGGAATTGTAGCTTGCTTAGGTTGATATTGGTGTTGTAGATCAGGTTGCCAAGATAAAGCCAATACTTGAGGGGAATCTGGGATCAGCTTGGAGGCATCAATTAATTGATGATAGTTAGATTAAATTACTTAGTATGTCATAAGGTTATCAAATAAAGACTTCTTCGTTTTTAGGAAGATTTAGCAGGTGGTTCAACTTGTATTTTGGTTTATTAGCGGTTAAGTTTATTTGTTGCTATCAGTTGATGTTGTAATTAGACAGTGAAAAATGAATTAAGCTGCGAAGCATGAGTAATAAAAACAAGCTGATTTTAGAAGAAAATGCCTTTCACATCTTTCTTATAAATTGGACTGGTGCTGCATCTAAATTTTTGGTGTTCCTTGCCCAACACATAATGGACACAAATACTTTATGGACACGGCCAGTCCTAAGTGCATTTAACCACTAATCAATTTTAAAATTGATATCTAGCCAATGTTATGTAAATTTAAAATAAAGACACTGTAGATGTCATGTATCAATCTTATGAGTAATTTTTTATCTTCCCAAACATGAAAAAATAGTAATTCTTCCTTTCACATTCATGCATTCAACATGATATCAGTTTTTGTGACCTAGAAAAATATGTGCAAGTATCCTAACAGGAACATACTTGGCAAAACATATCTCTTAAATTCGCACTTGAAGTATTCGAAAGGTACCACTATGTGGCGCAGTGAATATAATATATGGAATTGACACAAAAAGCATAAAGGTTCTCAAGGGTTAGAACCATTGGACAACATACATGATACACCATCCAGCTGAGTAAAGCATTGGACAACATACTCCATCCAGATTCTTGACCCAAACCCCATTAATTAATGATTAATCCAACCTAGTGACCTCACTTGTGCACTACTCACACAATTCTTCTTCCTCATGACGATTCTCCTTAACATCCAATTCCACCTCCCCATCACTATTCTTCTTCCTCTTCTGTTGCACAACATCACAGAAAAAATCCACAAAAACAGACTCATACTCCGGCATGTTCACGTACCCAGGAAAGTAATTAATATCAATAACAAAGTACCTATGCCCATCTCCACTATCCCTAATCAAATCGAAGTTAAAAAGCCTAAGCCCCATTGCCTCCCTCAACCCTTTGGCTAACTCCATCACAAACTCCAAAGGCGGCATTTCAGCCTTCTCAACAAGCTTCTCCACTTCAGAACAGTATTCCTCCACCTCATCAGAAGAACCTCCCTTCCCTTCATTATTTTTCGCAATCAAATTCGATATCTTCGAAAACAATAAGAAACCCTCATCCTCCGCTACGCTATTCAGTGTCTCTTCGCATATATCCGGCAACGAACTCCTCTTCACGCATCTCACGTGATCGCCCACCACGTACACCTTGAAAATCACTCCGCCGTGGTTTACAAATTCTTGCATCATAATTGGTTTCTTTAGTTTCAGTTTCTTCAACCCGTTCTCGTTGAACACCAAGAACATCTCGTGCGACTTGGCACTGCCGTCGACCGATAACGGTTTCGCTATCAACGGAAACTTGAGACCTAATTCTTGAATCGAATCCATTAGATTCTCCGACTCATCCAATACTCTTTGATATGGAACCCCAAACGTTTGGTTCCCTTGAGGGATTTTCAAGCTGGTAACCACATCAAGCATGCAGACACGGTTGTGGAGATGCTCGATTGCTTGCGGCGGGTCGATTACGACGACGTTTGGGTGATCGAGAGAGAGTTGCTGCAATTGGTTGTTCCAGTCGGAGCCGTAGTGTTTGTGGATGATGCAATCGAAAGGTCCCTGCTGAGTTAATGGCTTGGTGGGATCGATTTCGATGAGATCGATGCCGCGTTGTTTGGCGTGATCGAGTAAAGAGTTTTGCATGAAGCTTTGCACATCCTTGGGGGAAAGAGAATAGCCTATGCGGTACATTGGACAAAAAGATGGAGTTGGAGAAGACATTTTTTTTTTTTTTTTTAGTGTGTGTTTTGTAGGAGAGAGTAAGAAATGGAAAATTCAATTTATAAGAGTTGATTTAGCTGAGTTTCAGTGTTTTGAGTTTTTGATTTTATTTCTGAGAAAGTCGTTATTGCGTAGAACCAACGCGAAATAAAGCCGTTCATTGCGGAGAACGAACGCCATGACGGGATGCAGCTAACGGTTGTTGTCGTGTCCCGCATATTTGCTGCTGTGAAGGTATCAATTAGGGCAAGGATTCGACGGCAAGAATTTATAAGGTCAAATGGAACTCGAATTTCTTGTTATGAAAAACTTGAGCTTCAAGTGTTCTTTAAAATTTTGAACAAGTGGGAGATAAGCTCAGTTAATATTCTTTAAATTTTTGAACAAGTGGTGTGTTCTAAACACTTTCATTTTTGTTTCTTTGGTTGTCTTATCCCAGTTGATGTCCTTAGCTGTTGTGCATATATAAAAGAAAAGGAACAAGTGGGAGATAAGCTCCGCCGTGATCTGAAAAAGGAGATAAGAGAGAGACATTCGCACGCTAATCTTTTTGTCTTGTCTTGTCTCCCATGTGCGTGTAGGACAAATAGAAGTAAGACAAGAGTTGGAACAAAAGAAAAAAATAAAAAATGAGCCAAGTGCATAAAAATAAATAAATAAATAAAAAAAGGCAGTTGGCCATCAGCTATCAAGTAAATTATAACAAAGGACTTGAGTTTATAAAATTCTGAGTTCTATGTTAAAATTTTTACATTATAAGAAATTCAAGTTTCATAAACTCAAGTTTCACATAAACTTTTTAATTAAAAATATCAAATTAGCGAGTGCCACCTTAGGACATTTTTAAGAAACTTGATTTTTTGGAACTCGAGTTATATGTAAAACTCAAGTTACAAAACAGCGATAAATTGCTAAATATTTTGTCCAAATATGATATTTGGCAATTTTTGCTAGGATTTACTATAAGATAAGCTGCTGGAGTTGCTGCATACTAGGCTAGGTGGCAAAAACCTAAAGTGACACATGTCCAGCTCACATGCAAGGCACGTGATCAATTTGAGAGAAATTTCTCCATCATTTCTCTCTTGCTCCTCTCTGTCAAACAGCTTAGGAAAAAAAATCAAACTCTTTAGAAAAAAAAAAAAAAAAAAATCAAGCTCACATGCAAGGCACATAGATATGGTGTTTCTGTACCTCCTACCTGTAAGTTCTGTAGCTCTCTCATATTTATTGTTATGGATAGTTATGGGGTAAGGGAGTAGGACATGTACTTTTGGAGGGTTATTAATTTGTTATGTTTTCTTTTGTTGCTTTTTATTTTTATTATTATTTTTTTTTATCCTTGTTTCTTAATTTGTTTCTTTATTTGACCTATATTTTTATCCCTTTTAATGTTGGTCTATATGCAAGAGTAGATGTTCTTATATTGTTTTGCTTAATCCTTCAGGAGTTTGCAAAAGAGACTAAACAAGAGCAATTCTCTAGGAATGAAGATTGAGGAAAAGTTCTCATTGAGGAGTAGATGGAGAAGGAATTGTAGCTTGCTCAGGTTGATTTTGCTGTTGTAGATCAGGTTGCCAAGATAGAGCCAATATTTGAAGGGAGTCTAGCATCAGCTTGGAGGCATGATCAGTTAATTGATGATAGTTAGATTAAATTTCTTAGTATGTCATAAGGTTATCAAATAAAGACTTCTTCGTCTTTAGGAATATTTAGTAGGTGGTTCAACTTGTATTTTGGTTTATTAGCAGTTTATGTTTATTTGTTGTTATCAGTTGAGGTTGTAATTGGATAGTGAAGAATGAATTAAGCTGTGAAGCATGAGCAATAAAAACAAGCTGATTTTAGAAGAAGCCGTCTTTCACTTCTTTCTTATAAATTGGACGGGTGCTGCATCTAAATTTCTGGTGTTCCTTGCCCAACACATAATGGACACAAATACTTTATGGACATGGCCGACTGCGTGTTCAACACGTGGTTGGAGAATATAAAAAAGTTGCATTTAACCATTAATCCCTTCTAAAACTGATATCTAGCCCATGTTATGCAAATCTAAAATAAAGACCATTCCAGTCCTATATCCCTATTATTGAAACTTAAACGCACCAAAGAAAGCGGAATGGAACTCTTTCATGCTAATATGGCAACAAATTTACATCACTTACTTATTCAAGAAACCAGGACAACTGAAGCAAATATCATACTATGCATAATAATCAAGAAATCAGGACAACCCATTGGTTCTTGAATTATTTACAGATACATGATGAAATGGCTAATCCATTCCCATGCAAGAAATAAATAGATGGTAACATGGGGAAGAAATAGCAAACTCCTTGCATTCAATGTGCTATCATTTTTTGCGACCTATAAAAATATGTGCAAGTATCCTACATGAGCAAAACTTATCCCTCAATTAGCACTTCAAGTATCCAAAAGGTACATCTATGTGGCCCAGTGAAAATAATATATGGAATTGGCACAAAAAGTATAAAGGTTCTCGAGAGTCAGAACTTGATCCGTCCAGCTGAGGAAAGCATTGATCAACATACACCATCCAGATTCTTGAGCCGAACCCATTAATGATTAATCCAACTGAGTCACCTCGCTTATACACACACACACACATGCATTACTCACACAGGTTTTTATCTTCATTGTCACCACTTCTCACCTCATGATTCTCCTTCACATCCAATTCCACCTCCCCAGCACTATTCTTCCTCTTCTTTTCCACAACATCCCAGAAAAAAATCCACAAAAACAGACTCATACTCGGGCATTTTCACGTACCCGGGAAAGTAATTAATATCAATAACAAAGTACCTATTCCCATCTCTACTATCCCTAACCAAATCAAAGTTAAAAAGCCTAAGTCCCATTGCCACCCTCAACCCTTTGGCTAACTCCATCACAAACTCCAAAGGCGGCATTTCCGCCTTCTCAACAAGCTTCTCCACTTCAGAACAACATTTATCCTCTTCATTTCTCACAACAACCTTCTTCACTTCAGAACAGCATCCCTCCACATCATTTTTCACAACCAAATTTGATACTCGCGATAACAACAACAAACCCTCACCCTCACCCTCACCCTCACCCATATTATTCAGTTTTTCTTCAGATATATCCAGCAACGATCTCCTCTTCACGCATTTAACGTGTTCTCCCACCACATACACTTTAAAAATCACTCCGCCGTGGTTTACAAATTCTTGCATCACAATTGGTTTTTTTAATTTCTTTAACCCGTTCTTGTTTAACACCAAGAACATCTCGTGTGACTCTGCACTGCCATCAGCCAATACCGGTTTTGCAATCAACGGAAACTTCAGCCCAACTTCTCCAATCAAATCCATAAGATTCTCAGACTCATACACTACTCTTTGATTTGGAACCCCAAAGGTTTGGTTTCCTTGAGGGGGTTTTAACCGGGTGACCACATCAAGCATGGAGACACGATTGAGGATGCGAACAATGGCTTGCGGTGGGTCAATTAGGACGACCTTTGGGTGATGGAGAGAGTATAGGTGCAATTAGTGGTTCCAATCAGGATTGTAGAGTTTGTTGATGATACAATCGAAGGGTCCTTGTTTTGTTAAGGGTTTGGTAGGGTCAATTTTGATGAGATCGATGCTGTGTTGTTTGGCTTGATTGATGAGAGAGTTTTGGATGAATCTTTACACCTTCATGGGGGAAGCAGCGTACCCTATGGAGTACATTGGAGATGAAGATGAAGATGAAGAAGACATTTTTATTTTCTGATTGGAAGGAGAGAAAGTAATAAGAAAGGGAAAATTCAATTTGTACAGTGACAGGAAGAGTGTTGATTAGCTAAGTTTCAGAGTTTTGACTTTTGACTTGGATTCGACGTTATTGCGGAGAAGGAACGCAGTGACTTTCTACGTGCTGCTGTGAAGGTAACTTCGGGTAGAATATATGAATCTTCCTCTTCCTAGATCTTTTTTTTTTTTTTTTAATATTTTCTTAGAAACAGTACCCAAGGATTACAAAAAATTGTAACGAAAGAATCAACATTTTTTTTGTCAAAATCGTGTCTTCACATCAGAGTGCATCATCAAAGACAATCTTCTTCCCTTTCCTTGGCATTAATTTCTGGTTCAATAATAAATAGTCCAACAAAAATTTGCTTCTTATTACAAGCCTGTCTATCCTGCAAAAATGCCTCTTATCTGAAACATAATCAGATCCTAACAAGCTTGTTACTACCTTTGTATGTGAATACAAGAAGCTCCTGTACATCTTCCAACAGAGTTCAGTTTATCACAAAGTATAGAGTTATTTGCTACAATAAGTAAAATTTTTTTTTTTTTTTATAAGACAATAATTAGTACGTTTAAGTATTGATTTTATTCAGAAATAACAAGATAGAAAGCACATATGTCCGTCATCTTGCTCAACGGGCCTTCTATTATAACAAAGGTCGGACCTATTTCTAGACATTAACCATCGAGACGATGCTCATTGCCATAGAGCAAGAACCAGATTAGGAGATTCTTGACCATAAGACTGGAGACTGATGCTCAGTGCCATTGAGTATGTAATCGAGTACTTAAGATTCAAACGTCTTATAAACTTACAAGGCACTGAAAATTTCAGACGTTACTATAACCAAACCAGATGCATCACCATCATTAAGCCAATACCATAACTACAAGAAAACATTGTTACCAAGTGTCACCACATCTTTGCAAAGATCTCCAATTGATTTTGAAATAGCAGAATCCATAATAATTGGGTCATGAAGGTACATGCCCCACAATACTGAACAGGGAAGCTTAAGATACAATCAGGAGTGCCAAAAAATGACCCCCCAAAAAAAAAAAAAAAAATGAAGTCATTTATCATGTTTAATGTTTGGAAATGGATTACATGTCATCAAATCACAATGGAATCACTGCAACTCCATAGAACACTACGGTGCTAGGAGCACCCAAAATCAGATATCAAATATAAGATTGACAAAATACTGAACTAACCTCCCCCACCCCCTTCCCATTTATTTTAACAGTAAGATGCTACTAGAATGACCAAACCCTGATACCAGCACCTTATTTTTCCAATATCTTAAATATTTATCAGAAAAAAAAAAAAAAAAAAAAAAAAAAAAAAAAAAGAAGAATGGGAAGTAACAAACTCACAATAATGTAATGCTAGTCCACACTCAGTACGAAGATCAGAGTCTAGCATTGGACAAAGGACAGTCACTAACAAAAACTTCCTGCACAATTATTTTATAATAGGTAAAGACGAAGCTTAACATAAGATTGGAACAGAAGGGACTCATTTGTGCAGCAGCCTGTAAAACGTACCACAAGAAACAATGCCCTAAATAATAAATGAGAAGTTAGCTCACAGGCCAAATAGGAAACCAGCTACGCCAAAAGAAAATGTCCCAAAATCTCACTGTCATTTCCCTAAAAATTTACCAAAAATTAGCTAGCTCAGCAAAAACCATTGAACCTCCTAAATTTTAGAATTTCTTCCTAGACTTAATCAAATAAATTTCAATTTAAAGGGAAACATGAGGGAGATGAAATATTGTTCCATTATTTTTTCCCGAAACAACAAATCTTATCATTTAAGCTTCTGTTTTTGGAAGAGAGGATGGATCCTAGGAAGCAGAGACACAGCAAACACCCTGGTATTCCTTGCCCAACACGTATGGACACAAATACTTCAGTGACACGACTGCCTGCTTGTTCAACACATGTCTGGAGAATATAAAAAAACATGCATTTAACCACTAATCCCTTTTAAAATTGATATCTAGCCCATGTTATGCGGATCTAAAATAAAGACTTGTGTAGACAACCCCTATTATAGAAACTTCAATACACCAAAGAAAGCGGAATGGAACTCATTCATGCTAATATGGAAATAAATTTACAACACATATTTATTCAAGCAAACCCAGGACAACTGAAGCAAATATCATACTATACAAAATAACAAAGAAAGCAGCCAAAGTGTTTTTTTGTTTTTTGTTTTTTTTTTTCCTGTCTATGTGTGTGTGGGGGGAAGAAAGCAACCCTAGTTGAAGTAGGAAAAGAAAGACAATCCATTGGTTAATGAATTATTTACAGATTCACCAAAATGGCTAATTCATTCCGCTGCAAGAAATAAATAGATGGCAACATATAAAAGAAATAGTAAACTTCATGCATTCAATTTGCTAACGTTTTCTGTGGCCTATAAAAACGTGTGCATGTATCCCAACAGAAAGGTATCCTTTTTTTGATAGGTAATCAGAGAACTATTATTAATGAGTAAAAAATGAATAGTACAAGTTCATGATGATGAACAACATGAATCAGATGAAACAAACAGCAAAACAAAAGAGAGGGAAATCAGAAAGTTAATCTAAAGGAAAACATAAACTCTGAAAGAGACGAAAAATCAGTAAAACCCCAACAACAAGACCACTCAAAAAGACTATGCTGGCATAAAACCTTTAACTCATCCAACGTCTTCTCATTGTTCTCAAAAGAGTGACAATTTCATTCCAACCAAACAATTCACATTAAGCACCCTAGAATCAAATTCTAAATATTCGAGCTATGCTTCCCAAGCCATTGATGCCAACAAGATAACAACCCCGCCACTAATCTTGGCATAACCCAATGAATACCAAAAGCCTGAAGCATAAAAGTTCATAAGGTATGTGTAATAGGAGAATGAAGAAGAAGATGGTCTACCGACTTCCCATCACAACAACACATACAACACTGATTTACCAAAGGGCAACCCCTAAGCATGAGATTATCCAACGTGAGAATCCGATCGTGAGCAGCTATCCACAAGAAGAAAGCCACTCACTTAGGAATCTTGATTTCCAAACACCTTTCCAAGGAAACAAAGAATTCGGAGTACCCTGAATTGCTTGGTAATAAGATTGGGTGTCAAACTTACCATCACCTTTGAGCCGCCAACAAATAGTACCCCTCCTATCACCCCAAGGAATACGAGGTTGGATAAACTGAAGTAGAGAATAAGATGCAACTAGCTCCCAATTTTCAAAAGCTTTATAAAACCTTAAATCCCACATTCTGACAGCACGCCCTTCCAAAATCCACAAAAGCTCAAAGATGTAAGCATCCTTGGTAGCTGAACACACATAGAGCTCAGGATAGAGATTTTTTAGGGTATTATCCCCAATCCACCTATCATGCCAGAAGCAGATACGAGTGCCTTCACCCACTACAAAAGACAGATGCTTAGAAAAACTCTCCCACCCTTTATGAATGCTTCTCCAAAGATCACATTTATGAGTCCTCCTGCACACTTTCGTACACCATCCCCCTTGGCCCTCACTATATTTTGTAGAGATAACTCTCCGCCAAAGATGGGTAACTTCATGCCCATAACGCTAGCCATTTCCCTAATAAAGCTTGAATAAGGGTTTCAAGCCTTCAACTATCTGAAAGTTACCTCTATCTGGTGCAATAAAAACAATATATGGAATTCGCACAAAAAGCCGAAACGGCACTCGAGTCATCAGGACTTGAGCTGAATGACTTGATCCATACAGCTGAGTAAACCATGTTAACCCAACCGCGTTATCTTGCTTATTCACACACACACAAAGCATTATTCACACAAGTGATTTTTCTCTTCAATCTCACCACATCTCACCTCTTGATTCTCCTTCACATCCAATTCCACCTTCCTCCTCTTCTCTTCCACAAGATCACAAAAAAAGTCCACCAAAATCGACTCATACTCGGGCATTTTAGCGTACCCAGGAAAGTAATTGATATCAATAACAAAGTACCTATTCCCATCTCTACTATCCCTAATCAAATCAAAGTTAAATAGCCTAAGCCCCATTGCCTCCCTCAACCCTTTGGCTAACTCTATCACAAACTCCAAAGGCGGCATTTCCGCCTTCTCCACAAGCTCATCCACTTCAGAGCAACAACATCCCTTCCCTTTATTTCTCGCAATAACAGCCTTCTCCAGCTCAGAACATCCCCCAACTTCATTTTTCGCGACCAAATTCGATATCTGCGAAAACGACAACAAACCCTCATCCACCGCCGTACTATTCAGTTTTTCTTCAGATATATCCAGCAACGATCTCCTCTTCACGCATTTAACGTGTTCTCCCACCACGTACACCTTGAAAATCACTCCGCCATGGTTTATAAATTCTTGCATCACAATTGGTTTTTTCAGCATCTTCAACCCGTTCTCGTTGAACACCAAGGACATCTCGTGCGACTTGGCACTGCCGTCGGCCGTTACCGGTTTCGCTATCAACGGAAACTTCAACCCTACTTCTTCAATCGAATCCATAAGATTCTCAGACTCATACACTACTCTCTGATTTGGAACCCCAAACTTTTGGTTCCCTTGAGGGATTTTCAAGCTGGTAACCACATCAAGCATGGAGGTTCGATCGTGGAGACGCTCGATGGATTCCGGAGAGTCGATTACGACGACGTTTGGGTGATGGAGAGAGAGTTGCCGCAATTGGTTGTTCCAATCGGGGCCGTAGAGTTTGTGGATGACGCAATCGAACGGTCCCTGTTGGGTTATGGGTTTTGTGGGGTCGATTTTGATGAGATCGATGCCGCGTTGTTTGGCTTGGTTGATTAAAGAGTTTTGGATGAAGCTTTGAACTTTTTTGGGAGAAAGAGCGTAGCCTATGCGGTACTTTTGAGAAGAAAAAGAAGAAGAACATGGAGATGGAGATGGAGATGGTGAAGACATTTTTATTTAATTTGTGTTTGGGTAGAGAGAAAGAAGGTAAGAGAGGGAAAATTCAATTTGTCAGAGTTTCAGCGTTGACTTTTTTTAGATTTGGGTTTCTGAGAAAGTCGTTATTGCGGACAACGAACGCGATGACGGTCGCGCAGCTGACAGGTGTGGTCGAGGAGAAGATACTCACCGTTACGGGTGTAGTGACCCACAGCATACACCCGTAACAGGAAAGCTGGTGAGACCCACCCGTACTTACTCATGATCGAGGCTTGCAACACGCTGCTGTGACTATGAAAGTTATCCATTATCAATTTATCATCCATAAAAAATAAATAAATAAATAAATAAAAGTACATTTTTTAACCAAATGATATCACATTATTTATATCAAAATTCAATAAACAAGAGATTTAGCACATTACATGTCTTTTATTTGTTAATAGCATTTATTAAGTTTTGATATCAATATTATTTGATACCAAATACTTTCCGTAATTCTCTTAAAAAAAAAAAATCCGTGAGAATATATAAATCTATTCTAAGATATTGTTATTATTAATATTATTTTTATTTAATTTTTGGAGAGCAATATGAAATATTTTCTTAAAAATAATATCGAAGGATTACAAAAAATTCCATTTAAATAATAACTCGAATCATTGCCACGCGAGCTCAAGAGAGTTTTACGCGTTCGTCCATAATTAAAATAATCAAGACAAATGACACCTAGAAAAATTTTCTATTTTCATTTTTTAATTATTGACAAACGCATTAATCTCATTAAGGATTAGACAGACAAAATTCGGATGAATGAAAAGTTGACATTAAGAACAAAATATTCTAAGCATGCACATGAGATGGACTAGCAAATCATCTAATACTAAAAAAAAATAAAAGTCCAACGTCAATACAAATTTAACCTTTTAAATCATGTACTAAACATATTAAAATTGTTTAATCTTACAACTGTGAAAGATTTGGGAAGCTTTAAAGCCATAGCACAAATTCTATAAATTTAAACTACTTTAAAGTATTGAATCCTACATATCAAAATTCACTACATTATGTTTCAGTGTGCCAAGTATTCCTATGATCATTGTTAAACCAAAAAATGATCAAGGTTAAAAGAGGAAGAAGAAGATGATGAAAGAATAAAGGCACATATTTTACAATTGGATCGAACAAGAAGGCCTGTAGGCAAGGACAGGGGAAGGCAAAAAACCATGTGAAGGATTCTAAGACACTTTCCCAATCAGAAAATAATAAATACAGCAACAGATCAAAAGCATCTGATACCTTTCATGCCTGTAATGAAATACCATCAACCTTAGTGTATGCCACACCCTTAACCTTCTTACTTGAACTCTCTTTAGATTTCTTTGATTTCCGTTTCTTCGAAGATACCTTTGGTTCTTCGGAAGTCTGTTTTTGCTCTGAATCAAAATTTTCTGTCAAAATCATGTCATCCATATCCTTCACATCAGAGTGCATCAAAGACTCGTCTTCTTCCCTTTCCTTGGCATTATTTTCGGGTTCAATAACTGACATTCCTGTCAGAGTATAGTCCAACAGAAATGTGCTTCTTACATGCCTGTCTATCCTGCTAAAATGCCTGTGAGAATATGGTATGAGACCTTCAAGGAGTTCCCCTATGCCTTTTATCTGAAACATAATGGTAATTAAATACGTTATTGAACAACACTCTTCATTTCTCCACTTCAGAACATCCCTCATCTTCATTTCTCGCTACTTTAAAGCTAAGCCCATTATATAACAAAAAAGTATATATATATATATATATGATATATGTTCAATTAATAAATACGAAGTCAAATTAGAAAATTTATAGAGAAAAACATACCTAATTTGAATAGAATTTGTTTAGAAGAGATCAAACTTAATTTAATTAGAAAGTAAATTAAATTCCTAGAAAAAGTCAATTCTATTTAGTTTAAACAACATAGTTTACTAGAAACTATAAAAACCAAATTAAAAAATATATTATTTGAATGATGACATGGAAAAAAAAAATTTGATAAGTAGAATGATGACACGGAAAAAGATGAGCTTTTAAAAGCCAATGTGGCAAAGCTAACATGGCACCATTAAGAAGTCAATTAAAGGCCATAGGCTTCCATTATATATATATATATATATATATAGATGATTTATTTGTATTATATATAGATGATTGATTTGTATTCAAGGTTTTGGGCCCCACAAATGAGGTTCCTCACAACCTGCTGGTGTCCAGAAGACTAGAATACTGAGTTTATATACCATTTCTATGGTTATTTCAACCTACTGAGACACAATATTTTGAAATGCTATACAGAAGAGGAATACTTAAAAAGACCAGTACCTCAATTATCTCTGTTGGAGGAAGGATATTGAAAACTCTGAAAAGCACAAATTGTGCAACATGACAGAGCTTTGGCTTTGTATTCCATTCTCGAACATATTCAAACAGTAAACGAAACTCTCCCTTGCCAATGGCATTAAGAGCTTTATCCATCTGATTTTCAGCCTCTCTCTTCCTGCAGAGGACTAGGCTGTAAGAAATAAATACACAATAGAGGGTGGGGGAAGAGGTGGTTTAAGATGTTCCTAACCTGAAAAGTTCAGCAAACAATTCAAAAAGTTTATGAGGCCTGCGAAGTTCAAATGCTATTTGGATTGCTTTAGTGTAGTCTGCATCTGATACAGCATTTTCCAATTCTTGACCTTTCAGAACCCCTTCCTCCTGCATATTAATATGACACCGACTTCTATATGTAAGATATTGTTACAATATTTAGTCAAAATTCATAAACATATCAGGTCTAAAAAATAAAGACCCCAAATATGAAACATCAACACAATAAGCTAAACTTAAAATATAGAAAGGTGACATTCCAACATATCATGTCTAAATAATAAAGACCCAAATAAAGACTATATAGTTCCACTCATTGATAGGGACCCTGATGAAAGTTATGCCTACAATGTATCAAAGCAATCAGAAACAGCAAGATGACAGTAGCAATAGTAGAAAATTGATAATCATCAGAAAAAGAAAAGAAAAAAATAAAATATGAGATCAGGATAGAATGATAGTTACGGAGTCCATATAATAATCAAAGACCAACCAACCTATATGTCCGTAAATTGCTGTATATCAACTACAGACAACTGCAATTGCTGCCAGACTTACATAAATGATAGAACCACGATAACCGTAACTCATAATAGTGCAGCTTATTCACTGTTTTAAAAGAAACCTTCAAAAGTGAATTAATAAATGCCAGATGCCCTTTCAAATTTAGCTGACAATTACTAGTATAGTGCAGTGCATGTAATTTGGCTAGGAGCTCAATATGCCCAATTGTATTATTTTGTGATTCAGGAACTTAGCATAACAACAAAATTCTGAAAATCCATGACAAAGTTCAAGCATCATTTATATTTATTTGTACCAAAGAAAATGCTACTATATTCAAATTTTTCAATGAATGGCCAAAATTTCACTAAGTCCAAGTATCAGAGTTCCAACAAACAGAGAACAAGCTAGGGCTGAGCAGGAACCCATGTAACCCAACCCAACGGGCTTTGGGCGGGTCATGAGGTCATTCGGGTTGAGTCCAGGTCCCACATTCTGATCAGCCTTAGGTCTCATCCGTGTATCCCGACCTGCCCAATCCTAAAATTGATTTTTTTTTTTTCCTTCTATTTTCTTTTTTCTTTTGAGTTTTTACACCTTTGGGAGCTTGATTAGTTTTTTATTAGCATGACTCAATATTTGAGTTAATAAATGTGCTATTTTCACAAAGAACTGTCCATTAATTTACCTGCCCGAGACCCAACCCAACCCGGACGTGCAGGTTCAGGTGAGTGGGATTTCATGTCATCTCTATCGGGCTGGGTTGCTAGTCAGGTCTAAACCCAACCTGACCCAGCCCGTGCTCATTCCTAGGAAAAACACTCTCTCAACTTCTAGAAATTTAATTTTCATCAATCAACATTATAAATTTTTGGCAAGATAGAATTTAAAATACCAGGAAGGTGAAAACATCTACTCTTGCTGGAAAGGATTGTATGATTGGCATAGCATTAGGATCATTAGGGATGCAACTCCTCAACATCTTATGAGGGCCATTTGGGGGGAACAGAATAACCCACCTTTTTGGGCCACTTGATTGAATGTTGTACTATGATTTTGAGGGGAGGGGGTTATCTTGTAATTCTCTATTTGATTTCAGGGGTCAATTAAATCTACATTAGTGATTCTTTAGGAAACTATTATTTGAGCTCTCTTTTTCTTTTATAATATTCTTTACTATACTAAAAAAATGATTTTCAAGATAAGGCACAAAAATAGCAGGTAAGACAACTCACCTCTTTACGGAAAGCCTCCTCTTTGTCATCAGAAGTACAATCATACCACAAATTAATGACAGCATCACTGCCACCAGTAGCAAGCATTTCTGTCTTCTTCCCAATAGCCAGTGCCCAAACCTGCAGGCTAAATCCTGTGAGCAAAAGAGAAGGGCAAGCAAAAATCGTATTGCAGAAGAGAGAGACAATCCCACAACAATAAAAAACTGCTTCCCCCACACCCCCACCCTTCCCCCCCCACTCAGATAACAAAACCAGGCTATTATGGGAGTGCAAATGGATAAAGAATTCAAAACAGGGTAATGATGAATGGTGAATCAAATTTAAAAACTACGATTATGTCTTGAGGATACAAATGAAGTGAAGAATCCATAGAATTATGTGAATGGCCATTGCCACAATTGCACCAATCAAACTTTAACTGCCCTAGCAAAATGCATCTGCCAAGTTGGCACAGCAAAAAAAAAAAAAAAAAAAAAATCCTACAATCACACCTTAATCTTTTTCATTTTCCAAAACAACCACATAAGGAGGATATCATGTTAAATAACTGAAATAGCTTGGTGCTGCTTGCTGAGTCATATTTAGGGACAGAAACAAGACATATTAAGAAGACCCCAGCACAAATGGAACATGGCTATGGTGCCATTACAGAATTATGAAGATAACTCACATCAAATTTGAAGGAGGGTCAGCCACCCCCACCACCCACAAAGGGAGGGGTAGCTTCGGTGCTGTTTTGTTTAAAATTTTATTATACACCTTGAACTATAATAGACATAACCTTGAACAGTTTTCTTTTTCAGTGATCCCTTCAATGAATCATGGGAATTGAACAGACCTCTTTTTATCGAAAGATCAATCCTCTTCATGTATGTTTTTCATTGATGTGAGATTAATCTTTCTTTTTGTTTTATTGGGAGTTACGTAGGTAATAACATCTTCAGTGAAGAATCTTTTAGCATGTTGGAGAAGAGGCATCAAAGTGCACTGCAGATGTTTGGAATGCTATTCCTTTGTGTTTTTGGTCTGGTGTATTTGGAAGGAGCATAATTCTAGTATGATTTGAAGCTTTATTTTTTTTTTTTAAATGAAAAAAAGAAGAATATGTTAATTTCCATTTTTTATTGGACAGAGTTGTCCTGCAAACAGGTTTGGAGGAATCTCGTCCAAACCACTACAGGTCAATTCATAAAACCAGCTTGTTTGTCATCTGTTTTTTTGTGGTGCACAACCTAAATTAGGAGTTTTGGACCCTCCATGTTGATCAAAACATATGTACTGATGGACACCATCCCGATGTTAGGCATGAATTTCACAGTACATCAAAAACATATACAATCCAGGTGAACCGATCATGACATATTCAGAAGTGTTTTTACATCCAAGATAGCAGAAGATGAGCCTTCATCTTCCTTCTCACTTATATGCAGAAAATAAACATGCAGATAATAACCCATATAACAGGTTTAATGAGACTTTTTTTTCATGACATAGATCCACAGAATGAGATAACTCAAAAGATCAAGCATTACTCTACAAGATCTTGAGGATAAAAATGAGAAGAGATTTTGTTAGAAAGACTAATATAATTATTAAAATAGTAGCTGCTTCCACACCTTGTCCTCATGCTTATCATATGTAGCAATGCACTCATTGGTTTTCACTGTCCATAGCTTTACCAGACCATCAGCACCTGCAAATGATTATTTAGTTGAATACATGTCATGTGAACAGTAGATAAAGACCAAATAGGTAACTATTAGCCACATTACCACAAGAAACAAATTGGGTCCCACGAGTAAGAAAGGACACTCTTAATACACTCGATGTATGCCCTTCAAATGTTTTCAAGCATGAACCATCAGATATTGACCAAATCTTTATCGTTTTATCACCAGATGCAGTTATGACACATTGCTCAACCGGAGAAAACTCTACCGACCAAATTCCCCTTTTATGCCCTTTAAGTACAACTACAGATACCAGATCTGGAAGCCTCCAAATGCAAGCAGTGCGATCCTATTCATCACACAAACACCCCCAAAAAAGGAGGAAATTTAGTAAATAAACCTAATGAAGCAACTTTATCAAGGAAAACAGAAATTTACATAAGGCAGGCAATGCCGACAGCACGTGCACTTTCTTTGGAGAAAAAAAATTAATTGCTAAAAACAAAAATAAAAGGCAAAGAAGATGTGCCTTAAAAATTACAAACCTGAGAACCACTGCAAACTAAGCTATCATTTGGTGCAACAGCTAGACAATTAATATCCTTATCATGAGCTGCTACAACTGCCTTTGCTTTTAAACTAAGTGGTTGTTCGACCCCATCTAAGAGACCGTCCAAACTCCACACTTTTAGTGTACGATCACTAGAACAAATAAAGACATAGGTTAAAAAAATAGAGAAATAATAGTTCCTAAAAATATTAGGGGAGAGTGCAACATAAGGTTACTAGGATCACAAGCACCAATTTAAGTTACATAATGATGGAAGAGCAGAGAACAATTATTGTGGCATTAAATTATCCATGAGTGGCCAAATATAAACAGAGGATCAGTGTGCTATTCAATGCCATTTCAAAGCAAAACTAGGAGAAAAGAGGAATTTGAGAATGACAAAATAGCAGAAAATTCAAAACAAAAAAAAGGAATAGATATAGGAGAAATATAAACTTTAGCAAAACAAAAAGTTCAAGATCCATACTTATCTATTCCATGTTAAGATTAAACCATCATAAATGCATTCAATTGCAACACAAAATTGTTGAAGTTCACCAGAGCATCTTAGATACTCCAAAACCCATACACACAGACAGATATATTTTTGAGGTTTAGAAATGAATCTTTGCCATTTATACCTATTTAGATGACTCTCTCTCTCTCTCTCTGTATGTATGTATGTATGTATGTATGTATGTATATGTGTGTGTGTGTATATATATATATATAAAAGCTTTCATATCCTAGCCTAAATAGAGCACTTCTATGGTTACCAATAATATTGTACTAAATTAATAATGTGACCACCATTAAATTTTCTATGATGGAAACTTTGGAAATTTTTTTATTAAGTTTTAACATGCTGACTCCAATCACTTTTACTTCATTTGTGCATAACAAACACGGTTTTCTCACGAACTAGTCATGGCCTAATATAGCCATGTTGCCCAAATAACATTTAAAGATATAACAAAAATCGACCTTAAAATGAAAACCCTTTAAAGCATATTTATTTTCTCCTTGAAATGAGATCTGCCTTCTTCAGGGTAAACTTATGCTACATGACATTTAAAACAAATCTGAATTCTCAGCATTTAATTGTAACCCTTGAGAGCAAGTGTACAGGAATCAGGATGGAAAGAGGAACTTATGATTTGAATAATCAGAAGTTTAGTTCAGGCAAGGACCCCAGAGCCCAATAGATATCACCTATCCCTTTTACCAGGAATTAATTCAATATGCAGGTCTGTAAGGATTGTGATACAAAGCTTACTTTGTGAAAAACTCACCATAGGAATCATTACCTGGTATTTCCATCCCAACTAAATAACCCTTTAGTATAAGTACTCTTGTCCTAAAGCTTACCAGTTACCACTTACCACCCCTAGAGTAGTGGCTAATACAATGGAGGCAACAACATGATAAAACCACATCGAAAGAGTTCAAAGTACATATGAATGAAATGGTCAGATGGAATTTCATGGTAAAGGTATTGCATGGGTAAAACTCACCTACTACCACTAACAAAGAAGTTCTTCTGCTTCTTTGAGAAAGCTACGGCTCCAACAGCTCCCATATGACCTACACCAACTCCAACGCAACATCTGCTTTCTGATTCCCACAGTCTAACCTATATAGAGAATGGAATTAGAAATATAGAAACATATGGCATAATACATACAACATAGAGCATACAAATCATCTCAGAGAGAGGAGGGAGGAGTGGAGAGAGAGCATGCACTGTCCAATAATAAATGAAGAAACAAAGTAAAGTGAGTTTTCCCATCACAGCCATATTTCTACTTGTCAATTTTTTTCCCCTTATGATTGATAAGTTACGCACCCAAGTGGTCTTGATCCTACTGCATTAACTCCACATTGTTCTTACAAGGAGTACATGTCATTTGAGCTTAAGCTCATTGGCTTCTGTTGAATATTACTTGCAGAGTGCAGACTACATGATTAGAAAAAATCAAACCAAGTCCACTGCAGGTACCTTGAGAGCAGAAGAAAATAGAACTTACATTGTTATCCTTACTTCCTGTTACAATAAGTGTTCTTCCAGAACTTGATACACAGGTGTCAACGCATAGAACAGTTTCAGTATGACCAGCCAATACATAAGAACATGACATGGCCGTTAGGTCATACACTCGTACCTGCATGAGTCCAAATTGAGATACATATTAGGAATCAAAATCACAAAACTAACATCATATTTTCTTCCAGTAGCACAAGTAAGAATTCTCTCCATCCTAGAGGACATAGTGGCCACACCCATGCAACCTAGCCTAGCTTATGCATTGTGGAGACCATGAATATAATATCAATTTAATTACTGCTTATAACTGCATTGTATGTTTTTACCTATTATTACACCACTCATCCAACACAAATGTCACTTTTTGTGAACAACAAAATGTTTCAACGCAAAATTGCTTGAAAATAAAGGTAATCGATGATGGAAAAAAAAAAAGGAAGATAATTGCTACAAATCTCTTAAAAAGGTAAAAATGAGCATGATAATAAAACCTAATAATTGCTGAAACCAGGTTTCAGAATGTACAATTACTCTAGGTCCTGATGACAGAAGCACAGGTCTTCACTCTTCCAAGACATAAATGGCTATGAGTTGCTCTGAAGTGACACACATAAAACTCTCCTAGGAGGCTGGAGAACATTCACAGTCAGAACTAATAAAGACAAAAGAATTTAGGGTGGTAACATTCAAAGTTCTCTTGCAAACATGGAAACCAGAAAAAGGTGAAAAAAGAAACAATGATAAGATTGAGTTATCATATTGAATTTTTCAGTGACCGATTATTCAGATCTTACATCCTCTAGATGCAAGCTTCCAGTACAAAAAATGTTGAGATAGGTAAGAATCAACACATTTACCTGTTCAAGATTTGTGGCAACTGCCAGAAACTGCTCCTCTTCACCTAAAAATTTCATATCCACAATCTCTTCATTGTATCCTACAAGTCTTCTGCTTAGGATTAATTTAAACATCTCTTCTGGGTGTTCTACTGGCGAATAGAAAAGAAACTGCTGATCAGCAGTCACACAAAGTAACCCTTGATCAAAAGGCAGCATAACTGCAGAAGTGAAGCCCCTATCCATGTCTGAGCTGTCAGTAATATCCGATGACTTTTGCTCAAACAAGCAAACTGCCCTGTTAAAATGAAAAATAAAAAATATAAATAAACTCATCAAACTGCTGTTCATTCTAAATGAGAAACAATCATGAGAACTAAAAATACAAGAAAAAAAAATCCGAAAAAAACTTGATGTTGTCTTACCTTTCAGAGTTCCATATTCTTACAATCCCACGTTCACCAACTGTGATAAAATGAATTTCTGATGAACCACTTGCTTTCTTCCCACTTTGCTGAGAGAATAAAGCCAGGCTTGAAGCAAAGGGGCTTCCAGAGCGAATTGTACAGACAGCTTCAAGCACCTCATATGTTAACACAGTCTTTTTGAAACCATAGTCATGAAGATCCCACAAGTTTACAACCTGCAAACATCCTAGAACTCATTTTTCAGCTGACACTAAATGGTTTCCAACTATATAAAATTAGAAGCAACCAATACAAGTAAATAATGTTTTAAGACAACAGAAACCAAAAAAAGTTCCAGCATTTTGACATAAACTCATTCACAACTGCTTGTGACTTTAAGTACAACAATCTAGTCATGAAATAAAGTCCCCTATGCCATAAGAAATGACCAGCGCTAAGTTTTCAGTTAGACAGAGGACACTGCAAAGAGACCAAAGTGTAGATGCAACCAGCTAGGTAAGGTAACTTTACTTCACTCAGCCTAAAAGGTAGTTATCGATAATGCCTTCAAAAGGCGTTCTCAGTTGCAAAATAATAGATGGATTTGGTCAAGAGAAGATGTAAATTCATTATACACAAGATGGATTTTAGTCAGATTTATTGCCTCCAACGTCAATGACTTAAAATAAATAAAAGGGCTGCTACATGGATATATTAAAGAAAAAGCAAATGGACAAACTTAAAGTATGAGAAAGTGAATTTGTACAATATCTAATAAGAGTATCATAAGTATATTAAAATAACCACATCTGTGAGCAAAGATTTAAAAAAAAAAAAATTGAACCGTGCCTTATCTCTTCCAGCAGTGAGCAAGATCCATCCATCCTCAGATACAGCCATAGAAGTTACTGCTGACTCATGTTTTCTAAAAGTTGCAAGACATTCCTTGGTCAAAAGATCCCACACTCGTACTGTTGCATCAGCACCTCCAGAGAAAAACTATAGACACCAGTCAGAATGATAAGCTAATAATGAAAGAAAAATGCAATAGAGTAGACTTAATGGTTAAAAAGAATAAAAGGAGTCAAATATTTTACATTTTCCTCAAATGGTATTACTTCAAGAGAATATCAGTCATGGTAATTTCTTTTAGAATGATAATTGTTTAAATCCCTAATATAACTAATGTACTATTTCTTTTTGTTAGTGCATTCACAGAAATTGCACAGTTGCACACACTTGCAAATAAAAAAGCGCATATGGATCACATGCTGCTTGAGTGCAATTAAAACACTGGGTAACAGATAGAGTTGTAAAAAATGTAGATAGAAGTTACAAAATTTGCTCGACATTGTCATATTGATGTTTGGAGATTAGTGCCTCATTGCTTGATTTGGTGCATTTGGCGTGAAAGGAATGCTAGAAGCTTTGAGGGTAGTGAGAGATCTTTGCTAGAGATTAAGTCTTTTTTCTTGCACACTCTCTTTGAGTGGAGTGTGGTCTTCTCTCATTTTTCTTGTTCTTCTTTTTCTTTTTTTCTTGACCGTTGTACCTTTGTTTTATGATTTGTGCCCCCATAGTACATCCCCAATGTACTCGGTTTGGCACTTTTTCTATTATTAATAATATTCTTACGTTATTTATCAAAAAAAAAAAAAAGTTACAAAAAATGTAGAAGATAAAAATATATCAAATTGAAATTAAAGTCTCTCTCATAGTCAATGTAACTAGGGCAGAAACCAAATTTGACTTTCCATTTAAAAATTGGGAGAGGAGGGCAACAGAATTTCAATTCATATACACAGCAACATACAATAAGGTTCCTGTAACTATTGCTTGAAGTGGAAGGTTCTGAGTGCATGTAAGCAAAAACATGAGTACATGACACAGTTTCACACCAGCTTCATTACAGGCATCAAGACTTGCAAAGTCCACTCCAATAAGGAATCATCCAATTTTCCAGTATCACATTTTTAGAGTACATGGATAAATCTATGCAATAGGAACATTCTGAAACTGAAAATGCCATAATAACTGGACAGGAATTTCCAAGCTATGTTTCCATGAATTTTTCAGCTTTGACACATTATTTATAATGCAACAGAAACAGCCTTAGATCAAAAAGGTTCTTCAGTTTCCAAGATTCTTCCTTCTAGGATGTGAAAATATGAGATCCAAGGGACCAATAGCAACTTAAGAGATACTTTTTTTTTGGGCAATGCTTCAAATACCTTTGGAAGAAAAAATAAGACGAGGCTGATGAGCCACAGCTGGAGATTCCATTGGCGAACAAGTGAAGAGCAGGATAGTATATGTGGTTTTAGGGTTTGCACAGTTAATTCTGTACGTTAATTTTCTCCAATATTTTTAGCATGAAGAACCCAATATTGGAAACCCCTAGTATTATTAAATCCATGACACACTGAATTGCACCCAAATAAAAATAAAAATAAAAATAAAAATAAAAAAAAAAAAAAAAACCAGCCTTGAATATAACAAAGACTTAAAGAAGCATCAAACTGAAGCAAACAATAAAACAATTTAGTGTAATGAGTGAAACAAAGACACCGCAAATAATCAACAAATGTCACCTCTTGAACACTGCAAACAGCAAAATTAAAACAAAAAAAAAAAAAAAAAAAATCCTTTAAGTAGCAACTTACCAGTAATTTATCCGGATCAGGATGGAACATAATACTAGAAACAACCCCTTTGTGACCCTTGAAGGAGTGAGTGCAAAAGCCACCATCGACGTCCCAAACAAAGACGTTCCCATCAGCCCCTGCAGTAGCAAGCAATCCCCCCGACCCATGGCAAGCCATAGCCATCACTGGACTATTATGCCCCTACTCAATGCCAACAAAAAATTAAAAAAAAAACATAACCAGAAAAGGAGTATGCACAACTATAATTAATAGTTATAGGGGATTTGAACCCTGAATGCATCCGTTGGAAACTCCAAAAGGTGCCAATTGAGCTACAATGACTCTTGGAAACTGTAATGAAGATTATATCTTTCAATTATCATCAAACCAAATGAAAATTCACTTTTGTTTTATCCACAACAAACAAGCCTTTGTCTCAAATGTTTTGTTTTCCGTCATTCTATAATATCGAAAATCATACTAAGATGCCATTTTTTTACTACTTCTACTAAACAACCCAATTCAATGAACCCCGCAAAATTCGAAAATTTGAAAAAATACCTTCCAAGAACGGACGTTGTTGAGGGTGGACAAATCCCAGACTCTAATCTGATGACTGTGACCGGCGGAGAAGAGCAATTTGTCGTCTGGGCTAAGCGCCAAGGCCGTGTGAGCTTCTGAGTCGCTGTCGATGGTCGACCTTATCGACGCGTTCGATGAATCGACGATTCTGATCGATTCATCGCAGGCGCAGGCGATGAATGAGCCGTCTGATGAGACGGCGAACGGCCCACCTGTGTAGAATTGTTCAAGTGAAGGCACGCACCGATAATTCTTCTTCAAGGTTAGGGAAGCCATGATAGAGAGAGTGAGAGAGAGAAGAAGAAGAAGAAGAAAGAGAAGTTTTAGGGTTTAAGTGGTTGAGCAGAGCAGAGCAGAGGTGGAGGCTAGGGTTTAAGCCTCAAGGGGTTTACAAAGTGAAACACATAAAATAAAAGATAAAACTCATTTGGTCACGGACACGGTGCGAACTGACGGAACTAATGTCCTATGGGCTATGACGGCACCAAAAAAAAAAAAAAATACAGTTATTATTATGCACCTTATGGCTATTTACTTAAAAATATCAATGTTATTAACGAAATTGTTCTTGCTTATAAAAAATAATTGTTAATAGTTTCTCAAAAAAAAGATTTGTTAATATAATTTGTTTCAAATGTTGCTGAAATTTCAAGAAACTTAAAAAATAATAGTATGATTATAACATTCTTGTAAGGATTAGATTTGAATTCCTAGCCCAAAGATATAAATGGATTTCAGCCCAAAAAACCTAAAACAATAAATTTGTAGAGAAATTGGTTAGAAAGCTGGGTTTTAGTTAATCAAATAACAAATTAAGTAGGTTGATGGTGAAAGAATGAAGATGGACAATTGTAGAATGAGTAATAAATGTCCTTTGCAATATTCGATGAGACTGGTTCTTATACAATGATCTTAGATGGGGTTACAAGTTAGGTTTTAGATTGCTATAGTGTTTCACCCTCACTTTTCTGATCCCCATTTTCTCACTACCTTACTCTTCTTTTATACTCCTTCTCCTTTTCATCCCTATCTTCCACATGCATGCCAAATAGTTGGTCTTGATACTTATCTCATCAGCACATCTCATAAGTTTTCATGTAGTAGCTGTAAGGCTAAAATCTACTGTTCAGGTATCATCTCCACATTAATACGGCCAAGGAGTTAACTGCAGTGTATTTAATGCGGATGTAGTAGCTTTTTCCTTAGATATTTTAGGATCCTTCCATGTCTTGAGTTTCCATAGTACTTATCTGTATCAATTAAGTATTTCTGTGACGTTTCTTCGAATAGCAGACCATCTCTACGGACCACAGCCTCGGTTAGCCGAGGTTGTTCTTATTCTTATCACAACCCCTTAGGTCGTTATGATCTAAATTGACTAATTTGTTTGTTAATATGGTCCCTTTTGACAACGTTTATTCCTTTCTCTGACACTTTTAGTCCTCGGCTTGGACCTTAGGTTCATTATACAAACTGTATAATGGACATCCAGGCCTAATACCCCGACAATTCTATTAAATGAAAGTTTCTAATAAAAGTTGGGTTTTTTTTTTTTTTTTTTTATAATTTGTGCTTATACTAGTCAATGTAAGTGATTAAGTGTTATATACTCTAAGATGTGATTTTATCATAGGGCACACTATAAATAACTAAAATTCCCACAAATTATACATACATGTGTGTTAATTCAAACCACAAAAATTTTCAAGATGATGTGATTAACGAAAAATTCTTGAACAAAAATTAAAATAATATTAAAAAAAAAAAAAACACATGAGCCAATTAGCTACATGAAATTTTCTAAGAATATACGTAAAGTTTTGGGGATTTTTATTGGCGCAACATAATCTAACCTAAAGTATAAAGTAAGGAATTAAGAAAGTTTATTTTGAGAATTTAGATTTGATTGTCAAATTGCAATTCCATCAAGCTATCAGTTTAGATTTTATCTTATAGTTGTTAGTAGTTGGTACAATTTGAATGATTACTTATCACTATGTTAATATTAAATTTGGACAATTGATTTCATGATTCATCAATTGAATTGACAATGCTAGAATTTGGCATTATTTTGGCTGAGCTTGAATATGATTATCTTCAATTTGATTAGAGTATCGTTTTTTTAAAATTAAAGGGAAAATACTGTACTTTAAGGCTAATGTTATGTTTAGATGAGTTCTATGGAAAACGTTCTCAATTTTATCTTATATTGAGCATATCAAAATCATAATCATCAATAAAATCACCAAGAAAATTTCAATTTATTTAGGACATTAAGCAAGCAATTATGTGATTTATTTAAGGATGAAATTGTGGGTTCAACATATGATTTTAGGCTTTTTCTTCTTGGCAAGGAAGCTCACCAATTTGGTTTAAAGTCTGGTTTTATATCACAATTTTCATCTTTAAAAAGTGACCAAAGTAATGATTTATAGAAGTGTCACATTTTCCTTGGGCACGTGTTTGATTCAAAAGTTCTTGTATTAACACAACAAAATTTCATAAAAATTTGCACAATATGCTGATATGTCAATCCACCATAGGTCATAAAATAAAATAAAGTAACATTTAGACCCACAACAACTCAAAATAAAAGTATTATAAATATGTTGTGAAATTTTATCATGAACCTAAACTTTTGATTGATTCAATGAGTTACAGTTATGCTATTCTCTTTATCCACAGAGATGGTACCAAGTGTAAAGTTGGTTTAATGAAGCATACACCATTTAGCGCGAAACAATTTTTGTTATTGTTGATCAATCTCCGGACGCTGGAAGACAACTTTCATGTCACAACTCTAAAATGAACAGCTACGAGTTATGGAGTAAAAGGAGCAAAAGCTTGACAATGAAACAGTAGACATGAAAGGTTTTTTTTTTTTTTTTTTAACAAGTGGAGAAGGGGTTTTAAATTTCTAATTCTTCTTATAAGGGAGAGCAAGCAACACCATTATTGAGCTACAAGGCTCTCCCGAGAACTTTTAGCTCTCGTACTTGGAAAGATTAATACCTAGAATCGTCAAGAGTCAATTGATATACTTGTTAAAACTATTCCAAAAAAATAACACTTTTAAGTCTAGACCCAACAAGGTACGGTCTCATCCACGATGAAAGTCAATGTGTAGAATAAGCTGGGAAGGAGTTATGGACTAAAGAGAGGTAAAAATGATCCTTCCCAAACCAGTTTACTATCCAACTAATCTTTTGAGCAAAATATACATAGCAAGGCCACAGTCTTGCTCTAAAATAATCCAGAAGAGTATACATAAATATAAGTTCAGGTCTATTCAGAGATGTGGGAGGAAGATTAATCTGCTGCTCCTCTATCAAAAAAATGCAATCAAACTTGATCCACGCTGAAACAAAACAGCAGGCATAAACAGCTTCTATCAGAGCTGTGAAAGGGACAAGGCCTGCCACATTAAAAGCAAAAAATGGACAAACTATATACTACCTGTTTAAGAATCAAGCTGGGTGGCACAGACCTTTCAAGAACCCAAACAAGTAGCCTTTTTCTGTAGTAAGAAAAACAACAGTATCAGAAATCACCAACTCCCCCAGCCATTGCTTGCTATTTGCCATGCTGGCTGGTTTTGGGATAACATGGGAGCAAATTGAAACAAACTTGTAGGGAATGAGATCTGCAAGATTCGCACCATAAGATGCAGGGTTCTCAAGAGAAAAATAAATAGGCCATCTGTCCATCCACTCGTCAAGGCATATGAGTATGCTCTCAATAAAACAAAACCTAAATACTAGCAAAAAGAACCATTCATCACTACATTGACCAAGAACAGAACAGAACTTTCAGTAACAAAATTGGAAATAAAAAAAACAAATCAAGACCATGGAACCCAATTCCAGAGAAACAACTGCCATGCAAAAGGAGAAGATGATTAGTAATAAGTAGATGACTTGCTCAGCCTAAGCAAAAAGAACTTGTCAATTGCCCATTGCCCTTAAGAGACACTCGCCCAACACGCCAAATCTGTAGTAGATACCATACTTGCCATCAGGTTAAAAAAGAAATAGTAAGTTCATAAAGTCATCCTAATAATACATGAACCAATACCATTTGCAACAATAAGATCAAGATATAGCGTAACAAAGTTCCACAATAATATATAGAATGCTTTCATGGTAACAAGAAAGTTCCAACAACCACCTTAAATGGCCTGGTCAAAGAAGCTATTCATCTTTTTCTACCACCGCGCTCTCTTAAAGAAAGTGTAAGTGTTTCTCCTGCTCCAACATTATAATATGCCAGCGACATATTGTCCTTGAGAAAGCCAGGTTTTCCACTCAATTTCTGTTTATTGGCAGGAAGCTGGATCTCCCCTGCAATTTTCTCCTTAAGGCTGCCAACAGTTTCAGATAAAGACTGCACTGTAATCTCCAGAAGCTGCCCTTTAAGATTTCCTTCATCAACATTGGGAGCAGAGACAGCAATACGGACAGGCCCCTGCAAAAATGAAAATCATTCACAATCAGGGAATCTAGAAACCATTGGTATAGAAAATATTATAGAAGTGAAAAGAGGCAAAGGGAAAGACTCCACATACCGGATGCTGTGCAAGAAACTGGTCTTCTGGAATAAGCAAAGAATCATCAAGCTTCTGCCTCTTTGGCTCTGGTTCTTCAGGAAGTGGTGGAGGAGCTTCCTCAGGTGGTGGTGGTGGAGGCATTCCTTGAGGCAAAGGCGGTGGAGGCATCATAGACATGTTAGGTTGGGTTACAGGAAGAGGGGCATAAGGTCGGGGAACTTGCATCGGTGTAAACTGTGAACCTGGTGGATGTGGTACAGGAATACTAGGAGCATTCATAGACATTGATAGCGGCATTGGGGGTGGTCGATTCACCATAAGAGATTGCTGTCCAGAAGACATTGTCATTGGGGGCGGAGGTGGTCGAACTGAAGGAATCATTTGCATAACTGGTGGCCTGGGCATGGGTACAGGGAGCCCACCACTAGGTGCAGCAGAATACTGTACTGTGTTAACACGAAGAAGATTCATGGCTAGTGCAGGTGGTGGAGGAAGTGGACGAATGGATGGCACACCAGGTCTAGGAGGAGGAGCCGCAGGACCAGGAAGGTTTCTTCCATCATTATTAGAACCATCATTTTGATCCTCTCCAATATTCTGTGACATGGCCTGGTTAGCAGTGCGTCCAATGCTTCCAGTGTGACCATCCCATATGACTTGCTTTGGTTGCTCATCTTTCTTCTTCTCAATCTCAGCCTTGACAGCATTAGAGACTTCTTCCTCTGTGGTACCAAATATATCTGGACGTGTTCGTGCAAGCCCCACAATGTTCCTGGATATCTCGTCATCCTGAGCAAGTGTGGTCTCCCTAATCTTAGCAAACATCCTTTCTTTTTGTTCTTTGTACTTGGGATCGATGAGGGAAATCCTCATGTGTTCAGACATCTCATTATTAGGGATTAGCTCACCAGTAATTGGAGAAACAACAAATTTTGTTGGGTCTCTTTCTGCAGGTATCCTGTCCTCTGGTCTCTTCCAGTTCTTCACAATTCTCATTGGTGGTTCTGGTTCTTCTCGTACCTTCATCTCATTTTGCTTTCCATCATCATTCTCTTCAAGACTAGTTGCCCTCATGCCCTCTTCAACAAGCTGCACTTCTTCCTCATCCATTTCCATTTCCACCTCCTTTCCTGGTTCAACAATGTCAGTATCTTCTTCCATAGCCGACACCTTACTTCTCCTTATAACCTCCTCAATGGTCATTGGAGGGGGTAAGTCCTCATCCTCATCATCCACAAAGTCTATCGATTCAACCACAACAAAATCATGCCAATCAATCATAGCCATCTCTATCCTTTCCTGCTCCTTTTCATCCTCAGCTTTCTGCCTTGCCTGCTCTTGTGAACGCTCCCACTCAAGCCGATTCACACATCGTTCAAGCACGGTTGTCATGTCAGCAACACTCTTCTTTAGCTTATCCGTCAAACCCTTTGGAGGCATCAAAACTTTCGAATACGCATCCGCAAGTGAAGTGAAAAACATGAACATACTGTGAGTTGGTTTCAAAAAATGAAACTGGGGGTTATTTATTTCCCTACTAGTCAACCCTGTCAAGAACGACTTCCCATTCCGAGCCACAAACTGTGCTGTGAGCTTAATTATATCCAATTCTTCCCCAGTAATCCCTTCAGGAAGCCGAACAGTATACTGCTCGGCTTCTGGGGGGTCAAGAACTTTACGAACAGGTTTAAACAAAGCAGAAAGATCAGCCTTCGCCGCCTCAATAGCATCGGTAGTAGTAGGAGGAGCAGATGGTGCTGATGACTCAGTAGCCACAGGCAGAGCAGAATCACCAGGCTGCTGTGCCGGAGACAGATTCTGAGCACGAAATTCCGATAAACGATGTTGATAATAAGCATGGTAAGGATCAGAAGAATTCAAAAAATTGAACTTGACATTGCCAGCATTGTTAGCAATAATCCTCTTTTCAAACTCAGGACCATTCTTGGCAACAAACTGGGACGTTTTGTCAACAATGGTTCTGATATCCGGAGGAGGATGAATTATACCAATAGTTCTTGTGTGTGATGCCACCGACACGGGCACGGAAGCTGACTCGTTTGATGATGGTTTTTCATCATCATCAGTCAACTGAGCTGGCGGTAAGGGCCCAAGATTTCCATCAGATGGTGGAGCAGGAAGGGGCAAAATTGGCAAAGCACCTAACATTTTCTACTATTCAAAACAAACAAACAAAACCCTTCGATAAATCCAAGTAACACAACAACCTTGTTCAACGAAGATTCATTCCAACCAACCACAAATTATTGCTTCCTGCGAATCATAAGAGAAACAACAACAAAAAGAAAAACACTTTCAAAGCTTCTCTATGAAAACCCAAGTTGTCAAAAGACACTAATAAAACAATAATAAAAAATATCCCTATTTCATGAACTGATTTGCAGTGGTTTTTTTTTTTTTTTTGCTAGTTTAATACCTATTTTTCAGTTATACGGTATGGAAATAAAGAAACAGAGATTTTAAAAGGAAAAAATGGTAAGGAAAGATAGTGAGTAGGTTAAGTGTGAGGAAAACCTAATCGAAAGAGAAAAATAAAAGTAAATAAAGATTGAAATCTCACAGATCTTAGAGAAGAAAGGAGAAATCTAGAGAGAGAGAGAGAGCATACCAGAGAGAGTCGGTGGAAGTGGTTTTCTGGGGAAGGCGGCGTCGGGCCTTTCAGGGTGTCGCGAGCAGGAGAGGGCGTTTGTGCGTGGGAGTCACAAGAGAGGAGGAAATACAATTTTAGATTTTCACTCATGTTATGGTTTTTTATTTTTTGGGGAAGTAAAATATTATTGTTTTTTTTTCTTTTTAAAATTAGGGATTTCCTAATGTACAAAATCTAAGAAATTGTATCAATTTTTTTTCCCCACTTTCTTAGAATGTAAAGCAAAGTGGTGATGGAGCAATGTTATACCTTGGGCCTTGGGGCCACAGTTTCCCCCAAAATTAAAAAAAAAAAATTTGATAAGAAAAAAAATTTTAATTATAGCACAAAAATATGTCAAATTATGCCTTGGTATGGTTCTTACTTTTTTAATTACACTACTTAATTATATTTTGTTAAAATTCGTATTTTGATAATCAAACAGTAAATTACGTATTTTTTTTATGTTCTAAATATGTATGCAAATTTTTATTTTGTTCACATGTTATTTTTTCTTTGATTCATAAACTCATCCTTTGTATGTAAATTTTAATTTTAAATATCATAAAATTTAAAATTTAATATATGATATGATTTTTTTTTTCTCATTTTGATATATTGCTTTAATCTAACAATGGAATTGTAAAAAAATACATCCAATAGAAAGATAAGTTGTATATTATTATTATCCAATAAATATGAAGTGTGGATTATAGCCATGGAGGATTCCTATTCTTTTTCGCTTCAAATATGTCATTTCTCTCTTTGAATTCTCATTATTTTCTTCTTATTGCTTTTTTTTTTTCTTTCAATAATATCATTTTTTTATTATCTTGCAATATTATTCATTAAAAAAAAATTATCTTGCAATATTTGTAAGTGTGAACATGGGACTTGGGTATAAGATTTGTTGGTGTTTGGACATTTGTGATAGATTGGTTATGCCTAAGGCTAAACATTGATTCACTGAGTCAGGCAACGTTGACATCAATCTCTATTGAGGTGGTTGTCAATTGCCGACAAAATCTCGCAAGCCAAACCCATAGATCTAAACACCAAAACCCACAACAAATCAAACTCATATCAGGTCTTATCTTGTTGGCTCTTATATGGGTTAAGAAGAACTAGATATGCTTTCATTCTACACGAGTCATGAACACATTTGGTTGTAACACAACCATGGACCACCACACATTATGGGAATTTTTTTTTCTAAATAACAATAAATATTAAAAAATTTAGTTAAGTGTCACGTTTGAAAAGAATGTAGAAAACTAGCATCTCGAATGCTATAGTTTTATTTCCAAATTTGGATATATATATATATATATATATATATATATATAAGTGATAGAGTATAGAGACTTGAATATGAATATTGAAGTTAGGTTGTGTACCTATGTTTGATTGCCAAGAAGAAAAGAAACAATGAATTGAGTGATAAATGTGTCCATAAAATATATAATCCGTTAATTCAATTTAGTCCAAATTGAAGGAAATGTAGTAAATCAAGTTTTTTGAATTAAATTATAACAAGATAGTTCCAAAAAAAAAAAAAAAAAAAAAAAAAAGAGAGTTCCCATTGGAAATGAGTCATGGAAGGAAAGTTTTTTACATTCTTCAGTCATTGAAAGTACGTTCAGGAGGGAAAGAAAGAGAATTTCTGAAACTATGTGAGAGGACAAAACTCATATACATGATCAGAGGTATAACTAAATGAAAAGAGGATACATTGTTGTACTGTACTCAGTGTACTTACAAAAGCAAGAGACACACAGACAAAAGGGTTACTTTATCAGAAAAAGAATTCCTCAAGTATTTCTTGATATTTGCCAGATAAAAAGCTCTTGTACTTGCCTTGAAGATCTCCACCTGATAAAGATATTATGAATTAATCCATCAAGTAAGAGTTCCCTTAACAATTTAAAGGGAGGGCAAGAAAAGCAACAAAGAGCTACCTTTCACTTCAAATGGGGGGATACTCTTGGACAGAGTTGATTCCACTAACTTAACAAGATCCTTGCCTGAAAATTTAACAAATGACACCACATTAAAACAAGTACCTATGCTAAATAATCTAATTCAAGTAAAATGGATTACCAGAAAGTTGGTCCAATGGGAAACAAAAGAGAAGAAAAGGTAAGGACTTCAGCAAAGCAGGGTCTATATATTCATTTTGTAGTAACAATGTCATAATGTTCTTTATGTATTAAAAGGGTAAGATAATCATGCTATGTTAAAAATAATAAAGATCTTGGGGCAGAAAGCATTAATTGATACAAACCTACAACTATCTAATCCCTCGGGGATGTCTCATCACAACAAGAAAGATGGGAATTTAGACTATAATATTTCTGAGGCAGTGTACAAAATTACAGTATAACTACATGCCTGTCCTTGTATTCTTCTTTTCCCCCCTTGATAAATAATCTTTCCTTTTTGTTTTGGCATTTATAACTGTAAACGGAATGTATAAAGTAGCATCTCTTATTTCTTTCAACAGATGCAATATCCTTCCCTTCCCAAAATAAAAGAATCTGTACTTTGCTTAGAAAGGTGGCAGATGAGAAAGACCCAAAAAAAAAAAAAAAAAAAAAAACCCTAAACCACTTAGAACCAGTAATCATATTAGGAGAGGAGAAGAAACAAAGGGGGTGTTGTTTACAGAGCTGATCAGACAGTTACTTTCAAAAGGTTGGCTCCTATCAATGAAACAGTTGAACTAATGCCAGTTCTTTACTTACCATTTACACTCTTTTCCCCCTCGTTGACATTAATCAGGAAGGATGAGATTTGGTTCTCTTGCAACTGGAGAAAGATTTTAAAAGATAAATTAGACCAAATAAACACAACCAAATACAATTATATTAGTTTAAGTTGGACAATATGCATGCATTAAATGAAAAAGTTCAATATTTGCCTTGGACAAAAGAGCCTTTGAAAGTTCTAACGGGTCACTAGATGAAGGACCATTGCTGTATGCAGGAGTGAACTTCCCGTCTTGATAGCCTGCTAGGAAGTGATAAGCTGCTTGGCCAGGAGAGAGCTTTGATACAGAAGGGATGATTCCGGAACTGCTTCAACAGAAAGGAGGTATTACACATGGGCCAATGTATGGTAGGAAAGAGGAGTAACATGAAAGAAAATTTGGATGAATTTCCAATAACTTAGTTCTAAAATTTTTTGCAAGATATATGTATAAAAGAGTACAAGGCAAAGAAATTTTTTTTCCTAAAGAACGATAAGTTTACCATACAAGAATAACCATCAAAACGACCATATGCTGCTTCCCAAACTCCTTTCTACCCCCCTCCCCAAAACAAAACACACCAAACAAAAGCCTTAAAAAATTTAAATATTCCATTCCAAATGGACTTAAATTTATTAATTCATCCTATTCCTCAATTCACTCAAACCTTTGACAGACATAATCTCCACGCATGCATATTGCATTCTTCTTTCTCCAATCACCCATACTTTTTCTCTTTCCCCTTCTTCAGCATTATCAAATAAGGGTAATTCACATCTAGGCTGCCCTCTGACCCAACAAAGAATGATTGGCCTTAGGATCAGAGGAGGACCAAGTAACTTCTTGAGCAAGAGTTCCACAATCTTTTATTTGGACTTAACAAACACAAGCTATTTTAACATCATTTCTTCTGAAGTGACATAGATCAATGATAAAAATTGGCTTTCTCATATACAGAATTTCTAGACCTTTAAAAGGTGGGTTTCAATCGTAATAGATGTAGGGATTATGGGTTTAGGGTTCTATGATTTGGATTAATGGTTGGGAAGATGGGCTATTTGTTAGTATTAAAATTGTTCCAAGGAAGAGGATATTATGAAATAAAATGCTAGTAACCTTTCTTGATGGTTGTTCTAGAGATTTGGGATAGAATCTCACATTCCATTTTAATAATAAAATGGAAGAGAGGAGACGACAATCACAGATATTGATGTTGTTTCACCATAATTATCCAAGTAGTTATTGGGGCCTTCCCAAATTAAGCGATTAGTTTTCAGTGCAAGTTCATGCTAGTTTTCAGCTTATATTGATTTCCTTAAAATGTTCCCTGGAAACCAAAATCTAAAGAGTGCATGTTAAAAACAACCATGCCATCCAATCAACAGTACATCTTCAACAAAACAGCAGGAAGAAAATAATTTGAAACACATGCCATGTGTTTCCACATGCCTTTTCCTTAATGGGTAAAAGGTGGTGTTAGTGAATTAGCAGGAAAGCAGATTTTCAACTTAGGCCTCTAGTTCAATAACAATGATGCTTTACCACCTAGCTAGACACCACTGCTCAAGTGCAGCGTGTGTAATAGTATCATATTTGCTCTATTTACATAGAAAATGGTCCTTTGTCCTGACCTGCTTAATTTGACCAACTAGCTTTCAATAGTGCTATCAGTTTTACAAATTTTGATTTTCAGTTGAACACAACCATTATAATGGCTGGTCCAAGCTGACCCACATTCTACATAACCGGTCCTCGACTTTTGCATCCCAGCTATTGATCATGCACTACCTTGTTACATATGCACTGTGCAAAAATCATTTGGACAGGAGCCATTAAGGATTTCATAGACCTATCCATATCATTAAGTAAAGGGACTAAAGAACCTTTACATGGTTTTGTTACCTATCAGAAGATCCAAGGATAACAGCAGCTGGCAGTTTGAATAAATTCGAGCCACTAGATTTTCCACTTCGAAAAAATGGTGCAACACCTTGAGAAGAAAGAATCACACCAGCATCTGCAGACACCAAGGAATCTTTGCAACTCTGAATGGTTTCTTCAGATGCAAACAAAAGAATCACTGAATCACCAGATACTAGAAGCCTGAAATTTGCCAACTGCAGATGTAAATAGGAATGCATAAAACTAGACTTATAATAATGTGTAAAGATTGGAGCACAATGCCTTGCAGATAGAGGAAGGCCTCCCCGTGCAGATATTACTGGCCCAGACAAGGCAGCTAGTGCTTCTTTAATTCCATTTGTATCTGAGAATGCTTTACCACATAAAACAAGTGATGATCGCTCAATATCACCAGCTATAAATCCCCTAGTTCCTTGAGATCCCAGACCAATAGTGTCCCCCACCCCTGCACTGCATGGTCAAACGCCAAAATTGGAATGACAAAAGTAGGTAGGTGTTTTTGATAAGTTAACAACAATTATTAGAAGAAAATTACTAATGAAGCTGAATGGTCAAAATCAATACTGGTGAGCTTTGGATTAACACAATTGGGAAGCTATCATATCCCATGTATGTTGGGACCATGAATTTGTCAACAAGAAGAACAGTGGATGAAGCACAATTCTCATGGCCTCCTACATCGCCAGTAGTGACACATGGAAAATGTTTTTTTTTTTTTGAAATTTTTTAAAAAGGACGTTTACTAAAGATTGAAACAAAGAAGAGTTGTAAGACTTGACAGTCAACAGATACCTGATGTAGTACAAGATATGAGTTTTCATTTTATTTTAGGTTAATTTTTTAATTTTTATGTAATTTTCTTTATTTTAGGTTTAGGGATATTACTTTTTGATTTTAGGTGTATTTAGTGCTTTCCTAGTCAAATTAGAGTCATATTAAGGTAGCGTATCAATTAGGATCAATTTAGGAGCATTCTTCCTTGGAAAATAAGTTTCTGTAGCCTTTAAATAGGCATGCAATATGTTTCTACCTAATTTACAAAACACATTTTATTTATATATAAAAAAAATAGGCATGCAATATGTAAAATGAAAATTCAATTTCAGACTTCAGAATATCAATAGTATTTTCAATTACTAAGGAAGCACTTAAAATCAATAAGATTTAGATTCCCATTAACTCTGTTTCAAAAATCAGCCTAGGCATACCCAAGCATTCTCCTAGGCAAGATCATGCATTTTGCATTACAAAGCTTAAAGTATAGGGCTTATACTTCTAGGCATTTGAGACATATTAGAGTTAGATAAAGAATGAAATGAAAGTGGTAGTAAGTACCTTATAGAAGTAGCAACATAAACAGTCAAAGGACAAGAATCATGCGAAACCGCACGTGTTGGAGTCTTCCAAAGAACATTTGACAGTGATAATACAGCAGCAGGACTATCACTTATTACATGAACTTTTGCATCACATTTTGGTGATGAACCAATAGCCCCATCATGAACAAAAACATCTGAGATGGATGATATGTGACTTGTAACCTGCTAAAACCAAGTAATATGGGGAAATCAGATAAATATTGAGCAATATTCCGAGAAGTAGCATGCATGATAAGGAGAATACACTTTTTCTGTACGCTATCATCCAAGGCTAGTGTAAACCAGGAAGGTGCAAATGGTGCTAGACTGATTATATTTAAATAGGCAGTGCTATAAATATCTTTCTTCCATATAGAAGAACAATTCTACCAAAAACCATGGAGACTTCTATTGCCAAATCACCAGTACATTACAGGATAGAAGAGTACAAAAAAGAAAAATTCTGCAAGGTGATTGCACTTCTTGGTACTTTAGAAATAAAGTGATGATCCATTGATTATAAGTAAACGAACCCAAACTTATTGTTCAAATGAGATGCAATATCTCTGGAATTATTCAGAAATTATAAATGCGGTTATCAAAAATTACCTATAACAAACTTGAAAAAATCAACTTTGGATACCTCCTCCTCCTCCTCCTCCTCCTCCTCCTCAGAGAGAGAGAGAGAGAGAGAGAGAGAAGCAGTTTTGAGTGGGCATATTCCTTTGTGGATACCACTATAAATATTTAAAGAACTGAAGTTGAAAATTCTCTAAGAATATTATTTTCAAGGTAGCAATTCCTTGCAAATTGAATAATATGCAACAAGAAAAAAATCACATTCTAACAAACTTATACAACTTGATATTCTTCAAAATTATGTCCATGTCATATAAATGGAAGTATAAACAACATAAACTTAATGATAGAGAATGACAAGAAAGAAAAGAGGATATCAATGTCAAAAGCTAAAACATGCCTGTTTCAAAAGTTTGCTAAATTCTGCCTTGGAAATTTCTGAAGATCCTTCAACAAAACTTCCTCTAACATAAACAGGAAGTCCTGACAAGGACTCTAACAAGAAAAATGGGGAATATCATAGCAGTCAATATAAAGGAATGAAATAAACAGTTATAGAAATTAATATGTGAAAATATAACCTGCAATGGTTGCACCCCTTTTTTTGCAGTTCAGAATAGTTCAAATTTTGAAAAGCTTTGTCCTTCACAATTATGCCTTTTCTAGCCAAAGCCCAGTTAAGACCATAAGAAAATCCAGGGCCCACCCTGCATTTAAGAAGGCTTGAGGAACATATACAAAGATTGCAAATCCCATAACCTACACAGTGTCTCTGACAGTGTTTACACACCATAGAGTTTGTTACCTAACAATTTAAGTTAACTACACAAGTGAAATCACATGGCTAAAAGTCTAACACATCCATTAACCAAAAAGCCTATGACATTCCATGTCAACAAAGAAAGAGGAAACATAGTGAGAATGTTCTATTAAAAGTTAAAACCTCCTCAAGGTATTTCACTAATTCCATCCCAATGCAAATATCAATGTCACCCTAATCTGGTTGATATATGTTCACACGCCTTCACTTTCCTCTAAGTCACTACAGTGAGGAGTTCTACAGCATTTCTGATTATTAATCATAATAAAATTATTGTCAATGAGATCTAGTTCAAATGACGCCTCTTCCCCTTGTAAAACGCAAGATGGAGGGAAAGGTGGTGGGATCAAAACTCACTGGGTGCATGCGTAATTACCAATAAAAAATCTTAATAAAATTTTCTTCCATACACGTTGGTCTCAATTTATGTTTGTGCTTTCAAATTTTTGGGCATCTTTTACTGATATAGTAACCAATTTTCTCAGAGGTCCTTCTAAAGACCAAAATGAGTAATTGCAAATTCCCTTATATACCCAAGAAGGGGATTGTGCTGCCAAACCTTACAAGTTACAATACCAACAGAAACTTTTTTTTTTTTTTTTGGTGTGTGGAGAATCCAACCAAACCAATCTATATTCTAATGCTATCAAGAAAGATGGGATCCATGACATTAACAACAGATTATAAATTGTGTCAACCTCAAAATATTCAACAATATTAGAAAAAAATGATCTTATATGGTAAAATGCTATCTTATTCAGGTTGATGCTTGCAAAGCTCATCATAATGGATAAGATGAGAATTCAATGACTGTTATAAAAGCAATTACATTAGACTAGGTTTGTCTATCAATCAGGAGTTCCAGACAGACGATAGTCATAGATGGTCTATCAGCCAAATGAATGATGCAGTAAAAGAGCAATCATATTAGGTAGGATTCACTGACAGTTATAAAATAAATTATATCAGGTAAGCTCTTTCTGTCAAGCATGAATTTCAGGCAAATGTTACAAGACATTGATGGTCTATCAGCTAAACCCTCTCCACACTTCACCCTCTAAGTTATCATGTGTCACAGCTAATGATCCCAACACAAAGTATTATATAAGTACACTAACAATTGTTTACAAACAAAGGTGCAAACACAAGGTAGCACAAACGCACATGGCATACCACATGGGCACTTGTCTTTTGCAAAAAATACAAACTCAAGGATAATTTCAGCAGAGTATCGATTATAATCTTAAGGTCATCAGGCTAAGGATCACCTTGGAAACACAACTGTTTCAGCTTTCTCCTCAGCAAGTGGGTCAGAAACTGCATTCTGCAAAACCCCAATAGTAAAGAGACTGTCAGATGATGTCTAGTTCTATTTATGTTTGGTTGACAAAAAATAAAAGAAAAGCGGGATAAAATATCAAGAACATCAGTCAAACATGTGCGATGCAACATTTAAGTGCCTCTCAGTATTGCCATTTTATTACATCTAATCTTCAAGACATCATATCAAACATTTTTCTGAAACCTTAACTGTCTCCAATCCCACAGCATATATAACCTTATCCACATCCAAAAAACTCTTCCAAAACATTCATAATCTTTTTTTTTTTTTTTCCAAAAATCCACTGCACGAGACTCTTTAATCTCCTTATGGGGTCTTATGTCCATTATTGATCATATTGTATTGTAAATAACTGTAGCTTCACAGTTTCCTTCTCTATGCTAATATTTTCATAAAGAAACCATTTTTATTTCACTCAATTGCAAACCCATTCACATTAATCTAACTAAACAACACAAGACCCTAAACTTACATTTCCAAAATCTCACTCTCTCGCATCAATCCAACCAAACAAATACGTATTTATACAGCTCAGTCCAGCAGACCCATATCCCAAAAATCAGAAAAAAAAATCAACAGAATCAATAAAAGAATCATCTAACATGTACAAATTTCAGCTTCCAACATGAAATCTTCACTAATATCGAAACAAAAAACCAAAATTTATCAAAAAACGAAAAGAAAAACAACATTTCCACGGTAAAATGAAATGGAACAAAATTCATATAACACACAGGTGTACATATATATATATATATATATATATATAATAAAAGACTGAAAGAGAGACAGAGAGACAGAGAGAGAGAAAGAGGGGCTGACGCATCGGGAGGAGGGCAAGAAAGGGTTGGATGTTGAGGAGGAGGAGGAGGAGAGAGCTAGTGAGGTTGAGCTATGGAGGAATCGTTTGAGAACTAGATTCCTCAACATCCTTCCATTCATCTCAGTCTTTTATAGCTTCCGATATATCAGTGATGCGAACGAAGCAAATGAATATCACGTCACACCCACTGCATGAACCAACGAAATATGACACAAAAGGAGAATGCTTACAAACCTTTTTTACAAACTTGCTAGGAACAGGTAAAGTTGTACAAATTTTGTTGCCATTCGCCACTTCGATCACTCATAAGTCACAACTTGTCATGCAGTAAACTGTGACAAAAATTGTGTAATTTTATGTTGTCCTAAAATTACTTGGATGGTGAGAGGTCAATGCTAAAATAAAAAATGTTGCCTTTCAATAATGGTCGACGCAAATATATACTGTTTCTTATATAGTAATAATTAGATATTTTTTGAGTATGGTGACATGATACTTATTTTTCTCATAATTATGATGAATTTTACTAATTAAATTCATAATAAGATTGATCATAAATGTGAGAGAAACGAGCATTACCAAAATTACCTTATAATTTTTCTAGTTTTTATTTTACTAGGTTTTATGTTAATGTGTGAAAATTACCTAAAAGCTAGTAATTTTTACATTTAAAAAAACTAGCTCTATTCAAAATTTTATTTTAAAAAAAAAGTTTGAGAAATAAAGCAAAGGACAAGACAAGAAGCTTGATACCAAGGGACACGTAGGGAGAGTGAGCAACAGAATAGGGTTGAAGTTGACAAAATGGATGGTACAAATGGGCTGGGCCATTCATCAATGTTAAGGGTACCATTGCATATGGGCTAGGTCTTGGATTTTATTTTGCTTCGATTCGATACACATTTTGAAATAAGTACATTACATATATAGTGTATGTTTGAATAGTGCTAAAAAGCCCTTTTTAGTTGCGTCTCACATTTTTCAGTGGGTTTCATGCACTGTTTACGGGACCTGTAAATACTTTTTTCAACAAAAACAACTTCAAAACCGGATCCCACAATATTATTTACACATTTAAAAATTATTCTGCTACATGTTTTCAGCAATCAGCGGTATCCAAACACACTCATAAATGCAATAGGAATCATGGGCCTCTCATCCCATCCTCTATTTACACAGGGAGTAGTGTAGGGTAGATTGAGGTGAACGTATCTAGTTGTTCCTAACATGGTGGTTCTAATACTTACGTAGTTGACCAAAAAGTTTTCTAAAAAATGAGTCATTGAAAAAAAAGTTTTGAGAATTTATTTGTGTGTTTAATAAAATATAGAAAAACATTTTTCGGTATTTGGTACACTCAAAGAAGTAGTATCATAGTTCTAAAAATTTAGAAAAAAGAAAAAGAAAAAAAAAAGAGAGGAAGTAGTATCATTTTTTTTTTTGTGCAATTCAAAATCATGTATATTATTTCTGTAATAATACTCCAAATGGTTATGAGTTTTTTAATTCCCAAATCTGCAACAAGTACAGATAATTCCCAAACAGCCACTGCACAACTTTTAACTCATTCAAATATAGATAAAGAACCCAAATATCCAACACACTAATAAAGAACCCAAACTCCACTAATTCAATGACGCCCTCACTTTTCAATCAAACAAAATGAAAATTAAAAAAAAAAAATCACTCAAAATTCGAAGCCTTAGATTCACTAATTTTGTAGAAAAATGATAGCAAATTTTCAAAAGAAATCAAAATAACTGCAAGTAAACTTATTGTGATTTTCGAGTAACCAGATTCCTATAATTGTCAAAGAGGATTTAGGGCTTTAAGAGAGTGAAAGTGGGAGGGGACGAGAGGCTTATAAAGGGAAGAGAGAAAGAGACGAAGGGAGAGAGAGAAAGAGAAAGGGGGGGGGGGGGGGGGCACTTACTAGTGAAGCCCAACATTAGAATGAGGTTGTTTTTAATTTGTGGACCAATTTTTAGTTTTCCATTGACCCACATTTTCAATGCTAGCAAATATTGAAAAACTCGGAAAACAATCTTTAAAGAATGTTTTCCATTGAAATAAATGAAGCAGCATAACATGGAAATGAGATGAGAGAGAAATTGGAGATGCGGCAATAAAAGAGAGATGAGTGTTTTGAGGGGTGATAATACAATGAGGGTAAAAAAAGAACATATCTAATAAATTAGAGATGGCTACAATTTTAACAATGACGATGACGCTTCTTAAACTCTAATTAGTCTTTTGGCCTTAGTTTCACTTCCAATGACTCCTTATCATATGTCGCTGGTGGTGGTGGTGTATGATATGGGTTGGTGGGTTTGTAAGAGATTACAAAAGGCTGTGGGTAAAGGGAAATAAATTATTTTGTGATGTGGCATGATTCTTATTGTTAGATTCTTTATATGCCACATGTCTTTTATCTAACTAAAAATGAGAGGAAATGAGAGGATTTTTAATGAGAGGGGAGCCAAACCTATTGAAAAAAAAAATTATTTTTTACTTTATTTATATATTAAAAAAAAAAAACCCATTTTTGGCTTCTTTATTTTTTCAAAGAATATTTTGGCTTCTTTATGTGAGTTTGTGATACATTTAATATCAATAATATTTTATTTTGTGTCATAGTGGGTGATGGAAAATCCTAAAAGGCATCCACCCTTAATTTTTTGAGTGAAAAATAGAATTAATATCGATAGTATTAAATTTTGTGTCATGTTTATCCAAAAATTTGGTAATATCTGGATGTTATGATAGTGCAATATTGATACATTAATTTTTTTTTTTTAATATATTTACAATTTCAAAACCTTGTAATGAAAAAGCTATATATTTTTAAATTGACTTTTGGGATTCTTTCTTAATTGTAATACCATTAAATTTAAACATGTTTTATCATATATAACATTTAGTAATGCAATATATTTTTTTTACATGTTTATAGGAAAAATATAATTTTTTCTTCTTTTGGTTAAAGAGGGGGAAAAAAAAAACTTAACATATATAGTGTCATTTTTTATTAACAAAGATTAAATAATTGGATTAATTTAATAAAACCCGTTTACACTTGAATTAAAAACAAATTTTAAGAAATAAACTTTATAAATGTCAAATATGTATAAATGTAGTTTAATTAAGAGTATATTTAAGGAGACTCATTATGACATGTCAATTATTTATGATGTCTACAAATTGATATTTTCCATTTACATCACTCTAAAATATGACATATATTGTTATAGGCTTTTACTTCATTAGTATAACTAGCATATTCCTCATCCACTCATTGGTGATTTGTCAATGCACGACCTGTTATCATTAAAAATGCAAATTTTATCCAAAATGATGCTTATACAAAAAATAATTAATTAAAAAATATCCATAATCAACATTGTACTTATTGCTATCTAAAAAGCCTTTTTTTTAATAATAATAATAATAATAATAATAAATACTCTTGAGGGATTATGTCCCTTACTCGGCAAGTCCCAAATATTGATGCATATATATATGTGTGTGTGTGTGTGTGTGTGTTTGGGGGGGGGGGGGGGGGGAGGCAAAAAGTGAAAAAAACAACTTTATGTTTTAAATGATGATTCTTGCTATTTACTATCACAATTTATTTCTTTAGAGATGGGAAGTCAAGTCTATTTTATAATGAGAAATGATATGTCTACAATATTTTTACAATAAATTCTAAGTGGCAGGTTGTTACTAGTTTTTATTGTTGGGGCAAAAAAGTAATTTTAGTGTTAGTTTTAAATTTGAACCAATAACAACTAATCACCTGTGATTTGTTGTAAAAATATTGTTAAATTGTTGTAGACGTAGCATCTCTCTTTTATAATACCCAATGCAAAGATAGGAAGGCTTATGTCATTGAATTAAGAGAGAGATGGTATCTATTTCATTGATGTTTAGTTGGAAAGCTGCTTAAAGAAAACACAAGTGTTGATCCTTGGGTCTAATTCGAGGAGGATATTTCAAGAATGGATGAACTCTCCCACTCTAGATCTTTTTCTTGCTTTATATATCTAGCTTAAATGTATCTGGATTCTACACTTGAAGGGCTAGGATCACATTCCTAGAATTCTTGTCTCATTTGGAACATACCAGTAAGCTTTACACTGAAATCTTAGTTGTGCCACCATTGTTCATGGTCACTTCCTCGTTAATGCGGCTAGAGAAGTGGTTGTATTGCATTTAATGTGGAGGGGATGGCTTCTATATTCTTCTTTCTTCATCTTTCTCATATTTTGTGCCAAGTCGGTTTTCTTTACTTTCTGGTAGTTTAGCTCTGTGTCCTTTATTTAACTAGTGCTCATCCTTCCAAGGTCCGAAGTATGTCCTCGGAATCCTCATCATGTAAGTTACCCCAACCTTCCTTCAAATCATGAGAACACCTCCCTAGATCATTTTTTAGGATTTTAGCTCCTCAAAAATAACTTTGACCACCTATTTTGGATCCTCGTCCCCCTATAATAGCCCCCTAGAACCTCATTTTTCATCCCTAACCTAGAAAAGTGAGGTTTTGGTTAATCAAGACTGTTTGTTGTAATACACTTGCAAGAGATTCCCACGTGAGTGCATCCTTTCAACTGACTACAACACGCTACTGACACTTTGGAATCTGCAATCCATAATAAATGCAACAGGTGGCTCACTGTCCCTTACATTCCACGGTGAGATCGCAATTGAATGGCTCTCAATTCCCCACCAAAGAGGCAGGAGAGTTACCACTTCTTTTTTACATCCTATATATAGGGAAATAGGGGATTCTTATCTCCATTTCACTTCCCTAGAAGCAAAAAAGAATTCGAATATGCTTCTCACTCCTGGTAACTTTGCCCGAGAAGCCTTTCTTCCCCAAATTCGTAAGTGTGCATTTTTATTAAAAGGATTCTTCCCTTATTCTTTCATACTAGTAGATTGTTCTTTTTTCCTAAATGGGTAGATTTTTTTGGTTGATACTCCCAAACACTAAGAGGAGTTTAAGAGATACTATAGGATTCCCATCAATGTATCAATGTAGCATTGTAATTTAGTTGAATGACATGAAAAAATGCCCACTAAAGCTGTTGTAATTCCCATGATTGCCTTCATTGAAGGGGGCATGAGGATTCCCATGGGTAGAGTCACTAGGGATTTTTTAAAATCCTTTTAGACTTTGCCCCACCCAATTCGCTCCACACATGTTTAGAATATTAGGTAGTGTAGATGCAATGAATGAAAGGTTAGGTATATACCTCACCCATCACGACATAAATTGGGTGTATAGTTGTCAAAAGAGTAGCAACGCAGGGTACTACTTAAAAACTAGGGTTCATGTCGTTAGGCTAATCTTTTGCCTCCTCGAGACGAACAAGGGCATGGAGGAGGACTTTCTCATCATTTCAAGGGAATGGCATGATGAACTCCATTACCCTACCATGGATGGAACACCAGGTGGGATGGCTTAGGGATATTCAAAAGACTTAGTGCTAACTTAGGAAATATTACAAAAAATTTACTTACATGCAAGCATTTTTTTGTTTATTTATTAAAACTTGATTTTATTTGGCCTAAAGACTAACATGAATTCTAAGTTTATCTTCTTTAGAGAAAAAAGCTACTACTAAGAGATGAAGTTTGGTGAACTTCGACTTACTGAACCGAGTTTTGAGGTCCGGGATCTTCTTACACCGGGACGGTCAACTCTATACTTCTCACATTATTTTGGGCTTCAAGCCTATCTCTAACCGCTTCCAAGTGTCCAAGCATGTGATCAAGGCTCGAGATTCTCGTCTTGCTCGACTTGATGTGCCCGTTGAGGGATTCATTAGTAAACCTCCTCTAGCGGGAACGAAATTAGTTGAGCTTCCTACATTTAAGGACCCTCAAACAATTGTTGAAGAAATTACATCTTTAGACGAAGAAGTTGAGATAGAATCTGAGGATAATACTTTAGAAGAAAGTATTGAAAGCCTCGTCCGAGACGAAGATTTTGAGGTTTTCTACCATATAAACGAGATTGAGGAGGAAGCATCTAGCTTGCGTCTACCTGCAGCCCTCATTAGTGAGAACTAAGAGGCAACCGAAGTACCTGAAGCAATGGTGATAGAAAAGAGGTTGCTAGATTTACTTTCTTTGTTAGAGTCCTATGTTGGGACTACTACCTTTGAAATTCCAGTGGTTCCCAGACCCCCCACGCCAATTCCTCTTCCTCTTCCACGAATCAAATTGGCTGAGAAAAAAACAGAAAAGGGACAAAAAAAGAGGGAAAGGATCTATCAAGAAGGGTGAAGTCTAGGAGGATACTCCTCCTGAGCCAACCAAGGTGGCTAAGCCGACCTAAGCCCAACAAAGGAGGGGAGGGGAGAGTTCGGAAGCAGTTTCCAAGCGCTGATCTAAGATTCCAAGCTAGAACCCTTCTTTTGTGTTGGACGGCTCGCCTCTCCCTGAGGATTCTTCAAATATGGCCGATTCAGTGGAGCATGCGCTTCTTCCTCCTAAAGACATGGATGAACTCCGTAACTTGAAGAAGTACAAACTGTTCCTATCCATAAAGAGGGACTTAGCTTTGATAAGACTTCATTCTACTTGTTCTTTTATTTTAGCAACCTTATTACTATAGTATTGTCAGATTTTCATATACTTACTTATTAATTCCTATCCTAATTATATGTGCACAGGCCACCCAAGCGGCATATGTGGCAGAGGAATAAGTTGACCAAGCCCTCCGTGAGCAGAAGGAAGAAGAATCCAAATGTTACGCCGCGCAGAAATCTCTCGCCTAAACTGATAAGAAGTTAAGGGAGACTTTCCTTAAACTGTTAGAATGCGACAAGGCTAGGAAGAGCGCTGAGGCCTCAATAGAGAGTACAGAGAGGTAGGCTTAAGAGCAACTCCAACATTCGAGGGAGGCAGAGAGCCAGCTTGCGATTGCTCGGACAACCATTTCTGAGCTGAAGAAAGAACTAAATCAAAAGAAAGAGGAAGTGAGTAAGGTCGAACGAGCTACTTATGAGCAAGGGCAAAAGGAGACTGAGTCCCATCTTAAGTCTCAAATCCTAGTGGTATGTCACAGTTTTTGTCTTCAGACCTAGGTTGAGGCCCTTAACGCTGTAGGAGTAACCCTTTTTCCGAGCTGAGGAATCTGAAAAAAGGTGTTCTATCCCCCAACAATTAGGGCACGCCCAGCCATTTAGCCTCCTGCCAACACTACTGCTTCAACACAGGCTAGCTTTGCCGAGAACCCTCCACCTAAGTCTAGCATCATTGCCCCGGCCAAACCCAAATCAGTCGAGTAGCTTGCCTCAAAGTCTAGTGCAATTGCTACCTAAAGCTCTGAGGTGGTAACCAAGACATCCTAAGCGGAAGAAAGTTCCTCCGTAAATAAAGCGGTTCCTCTTGCTCCGACTCCAACTAACGAGACACAACCTTCTAGGGAAGTAGGGAAGCAGAAGACTCCCGATGCTTAGGGAGATTAATAGCTAGTCTGCCTTGTTACTTTTTATTTTTTTTTATGCACTCATGGACTTTGCTTTATTCAAATATACTCATATTTTACTATTTCCCATTCATTTACCATACCTATATATAGATAATGAACTTGGTACAGATTCATACATAGTTAAATGTTCAGGTAATGCCTAAGTGTTAATTTACCCAAGGTAGATGATATGAGAATATAATCTAAGTGTTAATTTATCCAAGGTAGGTGATTCGAGGAATTGAACCTGGTTGAGGTTCTGTTTAACATAAAAAATAGTCTAAGTGTTAATTTACCAAAGGCAGGTGATCCGAGGAATTGAACCTGGCCAAGGTTCTGTTTAACATCAAATATAATCTAAGTGTTAATTTACCCAAGGTAGGTGATCCGAGGAATCAAATTTGGCAGATGTTCTGTTTAACATAAAAAATAATCTAAGGAATACAACCAAAGTCATAAAAATACATCTGACTACATATAATATATGATTCCTTGCAATATTGTAGAACTAGAAATAATACTTTCATAAATTGTTCACATTCCATGGGCGAGGTACAACAAGTCCGTCCAAATCTTCTAGTTGATAACCTCCCACTCCTACTATTGAAGTTACTCGATAAGGCTTCTCCCAATTAGGGCCCATTTTCCCCCAAGAGGGATTCCTTGCACTTCCAACGACCTTTCGCAAGACCAGATCTCTTAGAATGAAAGTCCTAACTTTTACCCTTTTTTCGAACCCCTACCTAATCTTTTGTTGGTATTGCGCCAATCTAACTACAACAACTTCCCTTAGTTCCTCAGTTAAATCAAGGCTATGGGCTAGGAATTGCTCGTTGCTGTCACCAAGGGGTTGGTTGGACCTTGGAGTTGGGAATCCTGTTCTTGTAGGAATAATCGTTTCGAATCCATAGGTCATGGAAAAAAGGGTCTCACCTGTAGATCTTTCAGGCATTGTGCGGTTAGTCCACAGAACATGAGGTAGCTCATCCACCCACTTTCCTATTGCTTCTTCCAATCTCTTCTTCAAACCATCCACAATAACTTTATTTGTGGCCTCTGCTTGCCCATTGCTCTGGGGATATGACAGAGTGGAGTATCTGTTCTTTATTCCTAAGTCACAACAGTACCTCCAAAAGGCCTTGTTGTCGAACTGAAGTCCATTATCTGAAATAAGAGTGCTTGGGACCCTAAATCTTGTGACAATATTTCGCCAAACAAACCTTTTCACGTCTTGATCTCAGATGTTTGCTAGTGGTTTAGCTTCCACCCATTTAGTGAAATAGTCAGTAGTAACAAGGAGATACTTGTGATTCCCTATGGTTCTAGGGAAAGGTCCAACGATGTCCAAACCCCATTGGGAAAAAGGCTAAGGGCTACTTAGTGGATTCAATAGTCCTTTTGGCTGATGAATGTTAGGAGCATACATTTGACATTGGTCACATTTCTTGACATAATCTTGTGAGCTTTTTTGCATGCTCGGCCACCAATATCCTTGCGTCAAAGCTTTGTGAGCAAGTGACCTGCCCCCCGTATGGCTACCACAAATTCCCTCATATAGTTCTTCCAACAACATATCCACTGCTTCGGGATGAACACATAACAAGTATGGTCTAGAGTATGAGCGTTTGTACATTTTTTGGTCTTCAGAAATCCAAAATCGTGGCACTTTTCTATAAATCTTCTCTGCCTCAACCTTGTCCTTGGGTAGAATCCCATCTTTCAGGAATGCAACCAATGGGTCTTGCCAGCTAGGGCCAATCATCATAAAATTAACTCCTATTGGAGGTAGCTCATCATAAGCAGGCAACACATAACTCTCAACGAGTACGATCCGAGGCAGGTCCTCCCTACTAACCGTAGCTAGAGTTGCAAGTAAAATCAACATGGGAGTTCTTGTCTCAAAGGACTTGCTCAAGCGTAAAGGAATGAAAGTCCTTCAACAATAGCTTAACTCGATTTAAGTACCAAAGCATCCTCGAGTCCTTCGCCTCATTCTCACCTTGGACTTATCCAACTACAAGCCTTGAATCACAATATGCCCTTAAAGTCTTACCCCCAAGTTTTTACACAGCAATCAACTAATAAAGCCTTATACTTCGCTTCATTATTTGTTTCCCAAAAACCGAGCCTGAGTGACTTCTCCAAAGTAATCCCATTTGGTGAAATCATCACAATTCCTATTCCTAATCCCTTTTGGTTGGCTGCACCATCCATGAATAGTTGCAAGGTGCGTTGAACTACTACAACCTCCACATATACTGCCTCCTCATATCTTAACCCTTCCTTTGAGTTTCCCAATTCCTTGGTAAATTTTGCCACTAAATCTGCCAGAACTTGGCCTTTCACGGCTGTTCAGGGCATATACTTGACATCAAATGCTCCAAGCATGGCTCCCCATTTTGCCACTTTTCCCGCATAGTTTGATTTTCGGAGCAATGCCTGTAAGGGCAACTGAGTCAAAACAACCATGGTGTGCGCTTGAAAGTAATGAGGCAGCTTCTTGGTGGCATAGATTATAGCAAGAATTGCCTTTTCCAAATGGAGATGCTTGACCTCAGCCTCTTGAAGGGACTTGCTTATGTAATATACTAGTTTCTAAACTCCTTCGTCTATATGTACCAAGACCAAACTCACAGCATGCCGGGCCACAGCCATATAGGCATATAAGACCTCTTCTTTCTCTAGCCTGGACAAGGCTGGTGGATGGGCTAAATACGCCTTCAACTTTGCAAAGGCCCTATCACATTCTTCAGACCATGTAAAATCTTTCCATTTGTGCAAAAGTTGGAAGAACGGTCTACATCGTTTTGCAAATCTTGATATAAACCTGTTCAGAGCCACTGTCATCCCAGTCAGGTGCTAAACTTCTTTTAGGTTCCGAGGAGGATGCAAACCATGATAGCCTTAATTTGATCGAGGTTAACCTCAATCCCGCGATGGATTATCATATAGCCTAAAAAATTTCCTGACCCAACTCCAAAAGAACATTTTGAAGCATTTAGATGTAGCTTATGTTTTCTTAAGATTGAGAAAATGTCTCCGAGGTCTAACAGATGATCGGTCTCTTCTTTCCTTTTCACTACCATATCATTAATATAGGCTTCCACATTCTTTCCCAACAGACTCTCAAGCATTCTCATCACCATTCTTTGGTATGTGGACCTAGTGTTCTTTAGTCTGAATGGTATTACTCTATAATGGTAGTTTCCCATTGGAGTGAGGAAGGCAATTTTCACTTGATCTGACAACGCCAAGGGGATCTAATGGTAGCCCTAAATAGTGTCTAGGAAACTCATCCTAGGATGTCCAAATGTTGCATCCACCAATTGATCTATTTTGGGAATTGAAAACATGCCCTTTGGACAGGCCTTATTGAGATCTATGAAATCTACACATATTCTCCACTTTCCTGACTTCTTCTTCACCACCACTGTATTGGCCAACCATTTAGGGTAGAAAACCTCTTTGATTGGTCCAGCCTATTTAAGCTTATAGACCTCGTCTTTTACGGCTTTAGAGTGTTCTTTGGATGACCGCCGAGGTAATTGTTTCTTCGGTGTTGCATTAGGGTTAGAATTTAGATGATGACAAATAAATTTGGGATCAATCCCAGGTGCTTCATATGCACTCCACACGAAAATATCAATATTATTCTTCAAAAAATCAATTAGCTGCACTTTGTCCTTTGCTGGGAGTAGAGTCTCGACTTGAAAATATTTGTCCATGTGTTCCCCAATAATGACCCTCTCTAACTCCTCACATGATACTAAATTGTCCGAGGATGTTGGCGACTTGAACTGTGATTGTTAGAAAGTTGGGACCATTTCAGAAAAACTTAACTCATTAACGTGATGATCAATCGCTGCCACCATGCATTGTCTAGTTGTTGATTGACTTCCCACTAATTCAGCCATCCCTACATTAGTGAGATACTTCACCTTAACGTACAATGTAGATGCAACCACCCCAATGGCATGTAGTTATGGTCTGGCCAAGATGGTGGTGTATGAAAAAAAGGCACCCACTACTATGAAATCCACATTCACCATTTTGTCCCCAGTCAAAATGGGCAATTGGATTCTCCCCTTAGGGATAGTGACGTTCCCATCAAACCCAATCAACGGGGTGTCATATTGGTCTAAATCTTCAGGTTTGAGCCCTAGACCTTTAAACAGGTCCAAGTACATTGTTTCAGCCCCACTGCCTTGGTTAATTATCACTTATTTGACATCATACCCTGCTATTCGCAAGGTCACCACCAGGGCATTGTCATGTGGCTGAATGGTTTCTAACTTATCATCTTCAGAAAATCCTATGATTAGTTGATCCGAGATTCTGGGCCTTTTACTCGGGGCTTCTCCCTCAGGGTCTTCCACCTATGATGACATTAGGATTATCCCACTAGCTGGATGAGGCTCCTCTCTTAGGGCCGCAAAGATGACATTTATTGTCCCCATAGATGCCCAAGGTGCAACATTATTATGTAATCCAATCATGGATCGATCTACCTGATTAGTTGACTATTGTAGGAATTGCTTCAATTTACCAAATTTAACCAACTGATCTAGAAAGGCTTGCAAAGTTATGGAGTCCTCAGTCGTATGGCCCCGGTCCTGGTGATATTGGCAATATAAGCTTTGATTTCTTTTAGTGGGGTTGCCCCTCATTTTGTTTGGCCATTTAAAATAAGCTCATGCTTAATCTTATCTAGCACCTGATATATCGACTCCTTAAACACCGAATTCACCACTTGAGGAGCCACAAAATTATGGGATGCTTGATTATAATACTCCCTCCTCAATCGGGAGCACGAGAACTGGCCTCCTGAGCTATCCCTTTGATCAGTGGTGGAAACCTTAGTTTTACCCCTTATGGAGTTTTGATTATCCTCGACCCTTTTATGCTCTTCAATCCGGTCCATTAATTGGGGCATATTCCGAGGTGGTTTCATGGTAAGTGACTTTCACAAATCGAGTTTGTTGGAAGACCCACTTTAAAAGTTTGCATGGTGATGTCCACAAAAATTTTCATCCATTTTGAAAGTTCAAAAAGCGTGTAAAATACCTTTGAACGTTTAGAACCCAAATTACAAAATATCAATTCAAGTTTATTATCAAAAAATTAATGTGTGAAACATGAACATAAGCCAAACACAAAATTGATAAACAATCTAAGCCAAATATAGTCACATCCACAGCATAAAATAAAAAGCAAAGATAAAGGAAGAAAGATGCAAACACAAGGACAACATGCAATGTGTTATTGAAGAGGAAATCGAAGCCCTCGTTGTAAAACCTCTTCACTGCCCTGCAAGCGGTAAATAATCCACTAAAGAATGTAGTTAAGATACATGAACAGCAGAAGACCTTCAAAGCCTAATCTACCTAGTGTACCTAAGCCCTCCAAGCTTCTTGCTCCAATGAGGTTGCGCCAAACTTATTTCTTCTTTAGCTTACCAGATTCCGCTATAAACCATAGCATCAATCAATAGTCATTGGTCCCTTCCAAACTGCTTCCCTTAGCACCAAATGTACCTTCTCACAGACGTGGGTGTGATAAAAAAATGATTTGGTCAATAACCTCTCAAGGATATATCAATGGAGAGGAAGAGAGTAGAGGAATTTGTAGAGTCTCTTAGTGAAGATTGGGGATAAGGCAATCTTGTTTTTCTCTAGGGTTTCTCTCACAAAATTCTCTTTAGAAGCTCTCTTGATTTCATGGGTATAAAGGTCTATATATAGTGGTGTGTGTTTGGAATACGAAGAGTCAGTTTTTCTCAAACAGGGTAAGTTGGCCGCTTGTCCAAGTTGCGAGTTCAAGTTGCGAGATAATGGCCTGTCCAGCCTGGGATTTTTGTCCTGTAGTGCGATAGCTGGCGTGACCCTTCACCTTCTCGCATGCTTCTCACATGCACATCATTTGGTGGCTTGCAAGCCGTGAGTCAGTCACGAGTCCTAGCTACGAGTCTCTGCTTCTTCGCACAAAGATGAGCAATTCTTCACACTCTCTTCACACACTACCCTTACATGAATCCCACCTAAATACAGGGTTATTAAGTGCTAAATTACTAGCAAATTGGCATGGAATAAAGCCAATAAGATGGTTGATAAATTTCAACCTTACAATCTCCCCCTTTGGCTATTGCGTGACAAAACCCTAAAACAAACTCTAGACTTAATACGTGAGTTGGGAACAGTTGGAAAACTCACTCACACCTAACTCTAGAATCTGTGAAGCTTTTGAACCATAAGAATAAGAACTCTTGAAACATAACAACACAATAAGTTTATTGTATGCATAAAACTTGTAAAGCATATGGAGCAGGCACAATGCGATCAAGCACAATGGAATAAAGCAATAAACCATGGCAAGACCAAAATGAGCAATCAATATAACCAAGTGATTACAATGCTCATTTACACTTGAAATGAACATCCGGACATTTAAGCTGACAAACACAAGGTAGATCACTTGAATGTCCAACACTCAACCAATGCACAATACATAAAGTATATGCATCTAGGAATAAAGTCCTACAAGGGCACAAGAGTGACAATACTTAGAAGGAAATGCATAACACTTTAGTTATAAGTATCAGTTTAGCAAAGCACACAGGCTGCATAAAGCAAGGTACAAACCACAAAGGCCTACATGGTGCATAGAAATAAACCCTAAAAGTTTACAAAAGCAATATGGGTACAAAACATAAACAGAAACCTTAAAAACCTACAGAGGAAGCAAGTACAAACCAACACATAAAGTAAGATATGTTGACTAAACATCATATTATATACTGAATAACTTCTGAAATAAAACTATCCAAGAGTTAAGAGTTTAGCCAAACAAAAACTGAAACCACAATGTAACAAACCAATAAAATTATTATTTAACCAAAACACAGTATCAAAACTATAGACATAACAACTCTAGAAAATTGAAAGCTCCCCCTCAAATAAGGGCTTCCCCTCAAGAGCTGCCCCAAAAATTCTCCCACTTTTTGACCGGAATGGCCAAAGGGTCACTGCTCCTGGTTGGTGTGTATGCTGTCAAACTTAGCTGAAAGTACATCAAGTTGATCCTACATTGTTGTCATCCTTTCAGTATGCTGATTTTGAACTTCTCTGAGAGTATCAAGCCTCTCCAAGATGATCTGAAATACATCAGGAGGTACAGCTGATGAAGTTGAGGCTTTACTCCTCTTTCTTCTGCTCCTGGGTATGACTAATTGTTCTGTAGCTTCCGCTTCAGTCTCCATTGGATCACCTTCTTCTTGGACATCCTCCACTTCTTCACCTGGAAGACGACTTTGTATCCTTGTGAGAGTAAATTTGTTTATGGCTGATAGAGGAGGCAAAGGACTGAAAATCCTCATGAGAAGACTAGGAAATATCAACCTGGGTCTTAAGGTGGTTCTAGTCTCATCCACTATAGTGTCAAAGATGTTAGAGCTGATGTCAATGAAGGTTTTCTCCTTAAGTTCCATGAGAAAGATGGCTCTGGCATTTGTCAGCGTAGTCATCTTCCTTATAGGATACAGATTGTACATCATTATGGTGGTCAAACTCCTCATATCTTTAGAAAAATCAGTAGTGTTGAGACATTTGTTTTCTTTAACCCCACCAATTCTAGTTTGGACAGTGTCTAGAGAAAGCATTTTGTCCTTATAGTTAGTGAATTCATAATCCTCTAAACCCTCAAGCCCTAGAACCTTATCAATGTTATGAGCATCTAAGGTAAATTCCTTTCTTCTCACTCAACAACTTAACTCTTCCTCCCTTATCACAGCATTTGCATAGAATTCTCTAATAAGAGGCTCACAAACAGGAGGTAGGTCACTCAGCAATTTTTCCCAACCTCTACCCTTAAAACAACTTGGAATGAATGTGTCTTTCAAATCCCTTAAATCAACAAATCTTTCCTGAATGATGGTTCCTTTTGAAAAAGAATCCCTATATCTCTCAAAGTGTTGAATCGACCTAAATAAGTTAGGATCCATTTTTAGCCTTTTGTTAGATTTCTTAGCAGCAATCTTCTTCTTTGTAGGAGAAGCAGCCATCTGTAAACAAGTAGAAATGGCCACAATAAGAATAAAACACAAAATGTGGAAATGCACACACAATAGTAACAAGTTAGTTACAAAGAGAGTAACAGAGTGACCAGATAGAACACAGTATAAGCATAGTTGATAAAAAATGGGTAGATCAAGTCAAATAAGTTTAAATAGTATGTATGTAGACAGGAGCAAGTGATTAAATTCATTCAGATAGATGTGATCAAATGTCAATGAGACAAGACCTAATGAGTATGAACAGTGCAAGCAAGAAAACAAAGATAGCATCACATCCAAGATATGGTGATCAAAATAACGCTAACCATAAACACCAAAAACTCAACTAAACTGATAGACTTAGAACCACAATCAAAGAGAAATATAGAAAACCCCAAAACCATATGCCCAAAGAGAAAACAATCTATCAAATAACAATGCTCAGACCAAAGATTAACAACTTGATTTAAACACATAACACTAAAACACTTTTGCAACAAGATAAAACAACCCTAAACAATCATACCCAACATTTTAGACAAACCCATGTTAGAACACATTATATTGCAGAACATAGATGCCACTTCCAAAACAAGAAACTAAAGATCAAAACAGTAAGAATGAAGTAAGGAAAGGAAAACCCATACCTTTTCCTTGGTGTTTGATGAAGACATGATGCAAAAATGGAATCTTTTTTAGTGAGACTCAGAGTGTTTGAGAGAGAGAAATGAAGAAGACAATGAACAGTCATTGATATTCGAGGAAAAAACTAAAAAACAATTTTAAAAATTGTCCTTAAAATGCAAAACACTCGTTCTTCGTGACTGAGTTAAGTCGCCATTCAGTCGCCAGGGTAAGTCGCGAAACACTGTGAAGGTAAGAAACTTGAAAAATTTCTCTAAGTATTTTTCGCGACTGAAAGGTCTACCTGCGAGATAGTCGCCAGGGGAGCCGCGAAAATCTCTGTGTACCCTTCGCAACTGAATCTTCCACCCGCAAACAAGTCACCACACTGAGCCGTGAAAATCATAAACACTCAAGTTTTGACAATTTTTCTAAGTATATTTCGCGACTACAACCTTGACTCGCCAGTGAGCCGCGAAAAATCTTTAAGTGAGCTCGCGACTGGACCTACCCGCGACTGAGTCACCAAAATAGGCCAACACTGTTTTTGAAAATTTTGACATTTTTGTAAAAAAAAAATACTTTCCAAAAACAAACTAAAACACTCAAAAATCTTTTTGTATTTGATCAACAAAGATTGAGCTTGTGAAAACACATTTAAGTAAGTACAACCACATAAAAGAATATGGCATTTATAGAACATAGACTTATGTGTTGTGTGTGGGTATAAAAAATGAGATAGTCCTTAGTCTAATGTGAAGTTTCAATGATCAATTCAATCAAGACATACACAACTAGCACTAGATAATGTGACCTATCTCAATTATAGAAATGTGCATATATGACCTCCCACATAGACTAGAGAACATTTCTTTGAAGCTTTTCATTTGGCTCCATATACCTCAACATTTGATCATTTTGAATCAATATATCTTATTTTGAGATCGATGCCTGAAATTTTCAATATTTTAATATGATGATTTAGCCTTTGGCTTTTTGGGTATTATAAATTTTATTTTGGTCGCTTTCCCTTTTTCCTAGTTAAATACTAGTATGTGCGACAGACTTTTACAGCTTAATATCTCTTTTCATTTGAAGATTTACATTTGATGAGTTATTTAATTGAAAGTAATAAAAATAAAAGTGGGAAGATATATAGGCACAAGTCTATGCATGTCTCAAGATCAACAAAACCATTCACTAATTATTCATGACAAGGTTGAAGATCTATTTACAACAATCACAAAGATTTCAAGATTTTTCCCACAAAAATATGAGTGCATAAGAGACAAGCTAAGCTCATTAAATGTATAAAGCCATTTGTACAAAGGTACAAGGAAAAACATGCTTTGAGACAACACTCAACACAGTTGATCAAACTTTTGGATTTTCTACTTTTTATGTGTTTTTGGATTTTTGACATAGAAGTAATAAAGATTGATCAAAGACAATGTAAAGACATTTTAAAACGAAACAAATAAACAAGCAACAAAACAAATCAAACAGAAGCATAAAACAAGCAATCAAACATATTCACAAGGCATAGGAAGAATTGATGCATGAACATGTTATGATGCTTATGCATGAGTATCCTTTGTCACCCACACATCACGTGCATTTGGGGTGATATCCTTGTCGGATTGGGTATGAAAATTAGGACTGTCAAACCTCTTTGTGAAGCTTTCCAAGCAATTTGTGAAGGCACCAGTCATCTTCATCATGTCCATCATTCCTGGATCACAGTTTTGACTTCTTGGTTGCTCACCACCCCAAGACCTCTCGTCATTTCTCCTTCCTCGTGATCAAGGAGCACTTGCTTTGTTTAATGCTCTCAGCTTATGGCAGTTTGGTCTAGTATGTCCTTGCACTTCGCAATAGTGACAGAGATAGTTCGTTCTATGACCTTGTGGTGATCTTGGACGTGATCTTCCTCTAGCTCCATATTTGGATTCTGATTGACTACGAGACTTATTTAACACCCATTGATCAACCACATTATTCTTCTTCTCAGCCTTAATTTTCTCAGGAATGGACCTATCCATAGTCGTTTCTTTAGCCTTTACAAACTTCACTTCTTTGATGACCTTGGCTGACGAGCTACTCCCTCTGGTGTAACCCAACCCGGACTTGTTTGAGGAAGGTTTTTGAGATGAAATAACATCTTCTAATTTCTTGGAGGAGACTTTCTCTATCTTGGCATGAGCTTGCACTACCACTTGCTCAAGAAATCTCACTTTTATGTAAGCTTCTGACAGCTCACCATTTAGTGTTTCAATCTCACACTTCGCCTCTTTGTATCGTGCCAAAAGACTTTTGTAATCTTCCTCAGCCCTCTTCATCTTCTTAATGGCTGTATTAACCACCTTTACATATTCACCGGTCTTCTCAAAGAGTGAGTTGTAAGTCTCTTGCAATCCCACTGTTTCTTTGACTTCCTTATCTCCAGACTTCTCAACTATTCCAATAGACTCCAAATCAGAATGCTCACTAAGCTCTTTCACAAGTGTACCCAAATCGTCTGAGGACTCCATATATGCAATGATCATGAATGCGGAGTAGTTTCCTTCTCCATCACAACTCTTTTCAGAATCAGAACTCGAAGAATCTGAATCACTTAGCGTTGTAGCATATTCCTTACCTTTCCCTCTCAAGAAATTGGGACATTCCTTTTTGAGATGTTTATGACCATTGCATTCATAACACACAATGTCTGAAGGAGATTGAGAATCCTTCCCATCTTTCCTCGTAAACTCTTTCCTATCACCTCTTGAAAATGAAAATTTCCCTTTGTTGAAAGGTTTCCCACTGTTCTTCATCTTTAAAAATTTGCGGAAGTTTTTCGCAAGATATGCTACTTCCTTCTCCACTCCATCTTCTTCGGAAGGATCATCCATTCTTTCGGTGATAGTTTTGAGAGCAAGCGATTTACTCGTCTTGTGGGAAGGCAGTCCTAGTTCATATGTCTGGAGAGACCCAATTAGCTCTTGAATTTTGATCTCATCTAAGTCTTTACTCTCTTCTATGACTGTGACTTTTGCTCTAAAGCTTTCAGGTAAGGACCTCAAGATTTTTCTTACCACCTTAGTATCTTCAATCTTCTCACCAAGATTGAGCTTAGCAATGACAATTTCATTGAGCTTCCTATAGAACGAATCAAAAGATTCATCTTCACCCATCTTGAGATCTTCAACTTTGGTGGTAAGCATTTGGAGCTTTGTGTCCTTCACCTTCTTAGTCCCCTCATAAGTTGTCTCCAAAATCTCCCAAGCTTCCTTGGCAACTATCATGTGAAATATCTTATGGAATTCATCTGGAGACACACCACAAAATATAGGGTGTGTTTGGATTGAGCTTATTGTTACTGAAACTGAAAACTGAAAACTGAAAACTGAAAATACTGTAGCAAAATAATTTTTAAATGTGTGAATAGTATCGTGGGACCCATTTTTTAATATTTTTTAGTGCGTAAACAGTGCCAAACAGTGCATGAACAGTATTTTTTGTCTGTAAACAGTAAAATCATGTGATTTTACTGTTCACTTTCTGGAAAAAAAAAAAAAAAAAAAAGGAGGAAAACGCAGACGTTGGACGCAGACGTTGAGGCCAAACACACACATAGTATTTAAAGTTTTACTATTAGCATTGGCTGCCGTAAGAGCTGCCTTATCCAAAGTAGATTTAGCAACCTCCAGCCTAGTCCAACCTATTTCAACCGTATCCCGCATGGTGTTATCAACAGAGCAAAAGAATGCCCTTATTTTGACTTTCCAGAAAGCATAATTGTTACCATCGAAAAATGGTGGAACATTTAAGGATTGAGACCTATTAATCTCAAAAAGAGTTAAGGATCACACTCAGGTATTTAAACCACAGAGAGTGTACCCGCTCTGATACCAATTGAAAGTTCAAAAAGCGTGTAAAACAACTTTGAACGTTTAGACTCAAAATTACAAAATATCAATTCAAGCTTATTATCAAACAATTAATATGCGGAACATGAATATAAGCCAAACACAAAATTGATAAACAATCTAAGCCAAATATAATCACATCTACAGCATAAAATAAAAGGCAAAGATAAAGGAAGAGAGATGTAAACATAAGGACAACACTCGATGTGTTATCGGAGAGGAAACTGAAGCTCTCGGCGTAAAACCTCTCCGTCGCCCTCTAAGCGGTAAATAATCTACTAAAGAATGTAGTTGGGATACATGAACAACAGAAGGCCCTCCAAGCCTAATCTACTGAGTGTCCCTAAACCCTCCAAGCTTCTTGCTCTAATGAGGTTACACCGAACCTTTTTCTTCTTTAGCTTACCAGATTCTGCTATAAACCATAGCATCAACCAATAGTCATTGATCCCTTCCAAACTGCTTCCTTTAGCACCAAATGTATCTTCTCACAAATGTGGGTGTGATGAGAAAAGGATTTGATCAATAACTTCTTAAAGATGTATCAATTGAGAGGAAAAGAGTAGAGAAATTTGTAAAGTCTCTTAGTGAAGATTAGGGATGAGGCAATTTTGTTTTTCTCTAGGGTTTCTCTCACAAAATTCTCTCTGGAAGTTCTCTTGATTTCGTGGGTATAAGGGTCTATATATAGTGGTGTGTGTTTGGAATACGAAGAGTCAGTTTTTCTTAAACAGGGTAAGTTGGCGGCTTGGCTTCGCGGCTTGTCCAAGTTGCGAGTTCAAGTCATGAGGTAACGACCTAGCCAGCCTAAGACTTTTGTCCTGTAGTGTAACAGCTGGCGTGACCCTTCACCTTCCCGCATGCTTCTCATGTGCACAGCACTTGGCGACTTGCAAGCCGTGAGTCAGTCGCGAGTCCTAGTCACGAGTCTCTACTTCTTTGCACAAAGATAAACAATTCTTCACACTCTCTTCACACACTACTCTTATATGAATCCTACCTAAATACAGGATTACTAAGTGCTAAATTTCAAGCAAATTGGCACGGAATAAAGCCAACAAGATGGTTGATAAATTTCAACCTTACACATTTCATTATAAATTTCCTAGTAACAGTTATAATAAGTCTTCAATGTTTCTCCCTCTCTCATTGACATTGAAAGTAAAGAGTCCAAAGGTCTGGGGACTCGACTACAGGTCAAGAATCTTGCCCTAATGGCCCTAGTTAACTCCTTAAAAGAATGTATCAACCCCTTCGCAAGATTGTTGAACCACCTCATTGCCACTGGATCAAGGCTTGAGGGGAAAACCTTACACATCAAAAATTTATTCTTGGAGTGAATAGCCATTCTTTGGTTAAAGTGGCTTACATGTTCAACAGGGTCAGTCCTACCATTATAGATGGTGAAGGTAGGCTGGTGGAAATGGCGAGGGAGCTCAGCTTGCTCGATACGCTGAGAAAATGGAGAGCAAGATATTTGAAGGAGAGCTTTTCCCATGGCATCATGCCCTTGACCCCTCCTTGGTGGGGTTCTAAATTTCTTACGATGATGCCTCAGTCCTAAAGTATGCCGAGACGATGATGTGAATGAATCACTAGGTGGAGTCCTGCTTCTAGGCCGAGAACTTTCATCACTGCCAGTACTTGAGTATTGGCTTGAAGGAGGAGTCTTGTTGTTAGGACATATGTGGTTTACATGTTAAGAACATATGTCATGATTCTATGTAATTGGCTAATCCTTTGACAAAACGCACTTTACTTGTATTTGGGTAGATCTAGGATGTGTTGAAATACTTCAAGATCAAGTGTTGAAGCCTTCAAGTCTGTGCAAGATTCAAGTTGAAAAGTGACTGTCATTAAATCTTAACAGCTAGCATCTATCGAGACTTGTAGAGCTGTTCAGCCCTGTGGCTCAATAGCAGCTTGATAGATAGGGAATCTGTCGAGGTTTATGAAAAATAGAATTTCAGTTTTGTTTTGACTCTAATCTGTGATTATATGTTTGAGCCTTCTTTTCTCCTAACCTTAGACATATAAAAGGATTGTTTTAAAGGCCGTCAAAGAGTACACAAGTTACACAAGCATTGAGCAAAGTCTGTTTAAGCAATTTGTGACCAGAGACAAAGTTTTGCCCTAGTTCATCTCTTCTAAAGAAATTGTTGTGTATGTGCACCTTTGGGTTTTGTGACCAAGCATCTTCTTGATCTTCATCATGGATGAATTGAAGAACTTTGCAGCTAACAACTCTTTGTAGTTGGTGTTTGAAGTCGCGTATCGGGATCCATGCATTGGTTAGTCACGTACTTGGGAGTCGTGCAATGAAAAGGGGAAATTGTCACTACAGAACAAGTCCAATTGGGTATTGGGGTAAGGGTTCAACTGTAAGTTGGTAAGGTACTTGGGATTTCTTTACTTGTAATCGCTTGTTGTGATAATAGTGGAATTTCGGGAGTAGTGACCTAAAAATCACCCGGTGGGGTTTTTGCCGTCAAGTTTTCCCATTCGTAAATGAATCATCATGTTATTTATTTTTTGCTACATAATTAGTTTATTGGTGATTTGTTTATGTTACCATGTTTTTGTATGTTAATTTGATTAATTAATAACTTGGCTAATTAATCAATTTATTTAAATTACAAGGGGTGAATTTGTTTTTGGCCTATCACTTGTCATCCCTCACTCGAGTCTTGTGTCAAAGACATGTATGTAAACGTTCTAATTTTCTCTCCAAGCTATGCATTTCTTTGTCTAGCAATTGATAACTAGCCTCCTACTACCTCATTCTCCTTGAAGAAAAGAAGATGCTCCCTGACTATGCGCATGAGCCTCATGACGATTTCTCCTCCGCTCCAAATTAACGAAGTGGTCCCTACGTTGGGAGCCAACAAATTCCATTGATCTACTTCATCTTTGACCTAACATAGTTAAGAAGTTGTACAAGGATATTCAAAGAGACTTTCCCACGGACGGTGCCAATTGTGGTGGGCAAAAAGCGAAAAAACAACTTTATGTCTTAAATGATGATTTATGCTATTTACTATCATAATTAATTTCTTTAGAGATGGGAAGTCAAGTCTATTTTATAATATCGAATGCAAAGATTAGGAAGGCTTATGTCATTAAATTAAGAGAGAGATGGAATTTATTTCGTTGATGTTCAATTTGAAAGCTGATTAAAGAAAAACACAAGTGTTGATCCTCGGGTCTAATCCGAGGAGGATATTTCAAGAATTGATGAACTCCTTTTTTTTGGCACTCTTTCTTTGTCTCCCCCACTCCAGATCTTTTTCTTGCTTTATATATCCAACTTAAATGTATCTGGATTCTACACTTGGAGGGTTGGGATCACATTCCTAGAATTCTTGTCTCATCTAGAACATACCAGCAAGCTTTACACTGAAATCTTAGCTATGCCACTATTGTTTATGGTCACTTCCTCATTAATGCAGCTAGAGAAGTGGTTGTCTTGCATTTAATGTGGAGGGGATGTCTTCTTTATCCTTCTTTCTTGTATTATGTGCGAAGTCGGTTTTCTTTCCTTTCTAGTGGTTTAGCTCTGTGTCCTTTATATAACTAGTGCTCATCCCTTCGAGGTCCGAAGTATGTCCTCGGAATCCTCATCATGTAAGTTACCCCAACTTCCCTTCAAATCGTGAGATCACCTCCCTAGATAATTTTTTTTGGGATTTTAGCTCCTTGAAAATAACTTTGACTGCCTATTTACCTATTTTGGATCCTTACCCCCCCCCCCCCCCCCCCAGCACAATATATATATATATATATTTATATAAAACTATAAATTCCATCCTCTCTTATTTTTTACTTGGCTAAAAATAAAATCAGATTTGTCAAAATGATACATAAATATTTTTGTTGTTGTTCCCCTAACCCCATAACAAAAGAAGATCAAATAAAATTTTGTGAGAGCATAGGGATTAGTCTAATAATCTAAGACTCTGAGATACAAAAGATTTAACTTAAAACTTTGGACTATTATTAATTGCAAGGGCCATAAGGTTGACCTTAGAACGTAGTCTCTATGTCCTTACCTGTTTAATTATACATCAATTGGCTTAGCTAGCATATTCCCATCCTCCTATATAATGCACTGTCATTGACCCATTGCCATCTCTCTCTTTCTCTCACCATTATTTATTAGCCCCACGAAAGTGAGCAAATTCAACTATGCAAGCTTCAGTCCTTTCAAACCAATCTCTTTCATAAACCCCATTAATATTAATACTACCAATCGTTCTGTCCTTACGTTCTTCTTTCTCATTTCTTCAACTTCCACCTTCCCCAACCATCAACTAACTAGTACATTACTTCAATAATCTTTCTTTATGTTATTTTCTCTGTTATAAATACTACTACATCTCATTTGTTTTCTTCATCTTGAAGACACTTCCTCCTCATCTTCCCCTATAGCCTTAGCTATCTATCTGGCTAGCTCCCATGGCTCCAGCTTCTTTCACTCAGAACTCAAAGACAGTTTGTGTAATGGACGCTTCTGGCAGCTTAGGCTTCACCCTTGTGGAGCGGCTCTTGCATAAAGGCTACACAGTCCACGCCGCTGTCCAATACCATGGTTTGCTATTGCTTTTCTTTATTTTAACTATTCATTTACTTAATTATTTCTTTCATCAAAATCAATATTGTTTTATCTAGCACTTTGTGCACAGGACTCGTTTTCCACTACTTTTCTCTCTTCCTAGCTTTCATTTTTGGAAATTACGTTGCATAATAAGGTACATTTTTGTTTGAAACTATAGTTGTATGAATCACTAGAAGCAACCCATCCACACTGTTGCCATTGACAATCTTTAAGAAACATGTTAGATCGATGTGAGTACAATTTTGTTTGTATTTTCTAAAAACCATCGTAAAAAATTCACAGACAATTTGCCCATTTCGTTACAAATAACATGGGAGAAATTATAGTTTATTTTGCACATTCACATCATTTTCCAGACAGTTGAACTGATAGAGTGCAACCGCAACCGGCCCTTATTGGGTTTGCTGTCCAATTATATTATTATTTTTAGAGTTTATTATATGTAGTGCTTATGTTTACAATGCCACAGCCGACTACTAATTATGTTTACAAAGACTTATTTTGGCCCATATGTTTTATGGGAATCAGGTGAATTACAATGTTTTGAAGGGGAGCATTATGATAATAAGAAATTGAGGGTTTTTCATTCAGACCCTTTGGACTACCATAGCATTATGGATGCCTTGAAGGGATGCTCTGGCTTATTCTACTCCTTCGAGCCTTCTTCAGATCAGCCCACTTATGATGTATGCCTCCTACTTCCGATAGTACTCTTCATGTTTTCATATATCTATTATAAATTCTTTTTTGTTTAGTAAAAATTCAGGTGAATTGGTCCCAGATTTAAGCCCAAAGATAAAGGGTATATAGAATATCAAGTTAGTCAATGGAATAACTATTATACCTGAAAATTCGGATTTCTTTGGTGATAGATAACATAATTTTTAATAATTAACAAAATAAAGTTAGACAATTCGGGGTTTAAGTGATAATCCAATGATATTATTATCTTTTGTGATACTCAATGTCTGTGGTTCAAACTTGAATCGCACCTCACCCTTACCCACTTGAGAGGGAGAGAAAAGATGGCTTGTCCAACTTTTTTTCTTCTTAATTAGTTTCAAATAGATATTACAAATAAAAAAGAACTCTCCAAGACCTAGCGATCGACCTAAAATAGTCCCTTGAGTTTTTATATGATTATAAATTCAATATTATTCAAGAATACAAACAAACCCAAGGACACCATATCTTACTTAATGATAAAGTCTTTTAATTAGTTTTAGGGTCACTTCCTAACATATGTACACCTAAAATTAAATCCGATGTAGAATAAACGTAACTTGTATCATTTCATTAAAACTCCCAACCAATACTATGTACGAATTGGTCCAGTACTATGACAGCTAGGGTGGGCACTGGGCATGTAATTTGGGGTTGAAAATTCAATAAATGAAAATTAAAGGATGATTCTGCAAAATGAAGTCGGTGTGGATGCTCCATGCATGTAATTAATAATAAGGGCGTGTTTGGTGCAGGAATTTATGGCGGAGGTTGAGGTCAGGGCAGCTCACAATGTGCTGGAAGCTTGTGCGAGAACAGACACTATAGACAAAGTTGTCTTTACATCATCTGCTACCGCCGTTATATGGAGAGATGACCGTAATACGATGTCGTCTGATATTGATGAGAGGCATTGGAGTGACATTAATCTTTGTAGAAAATTCAAGGTACCAATGCATTAACCATGCTGCAAAAAATTGTTTAAATTAATATTCAAATGCATGAGATCTATGTGTAATATGATGTGTGTATAAATATATTCAATATGCCAATTTAGATTTTGTTTACTATTATAATTAGTTTATAACTTTTCCAACCTTCCTAGGGTGCTTGCTTCCTAACTTTTATACTTGTTTGTTTGAGGTTTGAATGAGCTTATTTTTATATTAATGGTAAAGTTAACGGATGCCATAAAGATGTTGGTTTAAAAAATATTTTTAGAAATATTTTATGGAAAAAGAAAAAGTAATTAAAATATTGACTAATGCTACATGCACAAACTATTTTATAACATGTTTACATATTATTATTGTGGCCAACTTCTTACTGGTTCTCATTCAGGCCCACCAATAACATTGCTTTTTTATTTATCAATAATCATTCACTATATCAACAATTTGTAAAAAAATTTTAAAAAAAAATTTGTATCTCTAGTATTTTCCTAAATTTTTTATTGCTTTTTATATTTTTAATTAAAGTAATGTCAAAACTTACCTAAAATGGTTTATTAACAATTACTTTAAAAGTACCTATTAACATAACTATTTTATCAATTTATTTTGCTCACTGTGTAAAAGTATAATTTCACATGACTGTGTAAAAGTATAATTTCACATTGAAATCAGTAAAAGAAAAAAAAAAATTCATATTGAAAGAGATGATTTAAATGTATGTCTGAATTTCATTTGAAATGGATTTGGAGTAGGTTCCTAGACTTTTATGGTGTAGATTGTATAGAATTGGATAAATTATTAAAGATTGGTTGCCTTATGGTTGGAACTATAAGATTGGGCAAATTTTATGAATATTCATGGGTTCTAGTTAATTGAACTGGTTAAATATATATATATTTTTTGGGATAAAGAATTAGTGAATTTAGCAAGAAAAAGGAGAAAGGAATTTGTGTTCAAATCTTGTATATACAAAAAAAAAAACAAAATTAGTCTGATAATTAAAAGCAATTATAATGAATGTAATATTAAAATATTTAAATTTATAATATTTTTATACTAACAGAACTTAAAAATAAAAAGATAATAATCCTGATTTAGTTTGTATAGGATTGGACAAACAATTAAAGAGCTGTTGCCTTATTGTTGGATTGGATCTACAAGATAAGAACAGCATGACAAACTATTAAAGAGTGGTTGACTTATTATGGGTGGACATAAAGATGCAACCGCTTGAATGGTTTGGAATTTCAATTTTTGATTAACCATTTATTACACATTTTGAAATTGGATTGGATCTATAGTCACACATTTTGATTAACAATTTATCACTTCAACGACAATTTCAATTACTTTTTAGCAATTATTAATCACAATGTAAACAATTACATATACATTGCAGTTTAAATTAGATTTCACATGCAATTGAATCGACAAAATTTTGCATTTGATTAGTTGTGGCACGCTTTATCAAAGACCCTGGCCGAGAAGACAGCATGGGCCTTAGCCATGGATCGAGGTGTGAACATGGTGTCCATAAACGGAGGGTTCCTGATGGCTCCTCCTCATCTAACAATCAAAAACCCATATTTGAAAGGAGCGGCTGAGATGTACGAAGATGGTGTATTTGTTACTGTGGATCTCAACTTCATTGTGGACTCTCACATCTGCATCTTTGAAAATGTCTCATCTTATGGCCGATATCTCTGCTTCAACCATGTCATCAGTTGCAACAAAGATGCCACTAAGCTTGCTCACATATTATTGCCACCCTCTGAAGCCTGTTCTCCTGAAAGGTTTGTATGGTTTTGGTCATCTCAGAAGTTGTTCAAAATCCTAAGTAACTTCTAGTGGGACATTTTGCAATCATTGGTGTTATGAATAAGCTTGGTAACCCGATAGTTATATTGGTTAATTGAGGATTTAAAATCTGGATGTTATCAGGAGGTGTCAACCAGTTGATCTCCATAACTCATATAGTTTAGTATTATTAGTATATTTTAGTATTATTAGTGAATGCGAGCCTTGAAAATCAATTCATACAGTCTAATGAAGTTTTTATTTTTTTATTTTTTGAGGGGAGCAGTCTAATGAAGTTGATAAAAGATAATTCAATAGAAGAACAATATATTATTAATAATAATAGAAGAAAAATATATTAATAAAATTAAGGAAAATGATCCGACTCCCATTTAAATCCTTCCTGTCTCTAATTTTTTCAAGTGTTGCATCTAGCTAAGTGCTACGGCCTTAATAATTTTGTCCATTTAAGCTCTACTCCATGTATAGACTATAGCAACATATTTATTTGATTTGATTTGATTTGATTTTTTTTTTTTTTTTTGGGTAGATTGGAGGACACAAGAGTGTACCAGCAAAGGATAAGCAACAAGAAACTAAACAAGTTGATGGTGGATTTTTAAAGTTGACCTCAGGAAGATTGATTTGCAGCTTCAACAAGCAGAGACCATCTCTTTCTTTCTTTCTTTTTTTGGGTATGCTGAGGTTTCTTTTAATTTTGGTATAATTTCGTTACTAAAAGGTGAAAAATTAGCTTTTTTATTTTTTATTTTTTTTAGGGTGAAAGGTTAGTTCTAGGTATGGGATTGCTTAAATTCCTTAATGAAATCTTGCAGTCAATAAATGAATGTTACCGTCAATGGTCTGGAAGGAATTGATCTTGCATCCAAATATGTGATTTTCACAAGAAGGATATACTGAGCATATTGAACTATATCTTTCCCGTTACTCTTCTTCTTCTTCTTTTTCCTTTTTATTTTTTAATTTTTTTAATGCCTTAACTAAATCATTTAGAAACTTAGAATATAAATGACTAAAACCATCACTACAATACGTCCCTAATCTTTATTTTACATTTGAAATCTTTATAATGCATACCAAAAAGGCAATCAAACATATATCATCACATAATCCTAAACAAGCAATCGCCTACAGCAGCGTAAATTTGATAGATTATATAGCATTCCTGACAATTTACAATATCCTTGCTTGTCCTGGTGAGACTGTATAGCCCTAGGAAAGTGGATTTGGAGAGCTTTGTGACCATCAGTTGACTCTCAACCTGAGCTATGGGAGGTGGAAGGCGTATCTCTAACAAATATTTCAACAATAAATTCTCCTCTACAATTGAAGCGGATAGAATGGGGAACATTTCACCCGGATGTCTTCCTTTGATCACTTCAATAGCCAAAACTCCAAAGCTATAGACATCGCATTTCTCGATTACATTCATTTGTATAAGCAAGCATTGCAAACAAACAAAATATCATGCCAACGTGTTCATGTGCTCTATGTTCAACATTAGTTAAAAAATGGAGTATATTACCTGGTGCAACATATCCATATGTGCCAGGAAGTGAAGTCCAACTGGACTTCAAAATTGGAATTTCTTCACTACCACAATGTTTCTTGATGTTAGACTTGCTTTATAAATGGTTCCATGCCCTCCCTTCCCAATGCAAAACATAGAATCAAAACCCTTGGTTGTTTCAAGGATTTCCTTGTACATTGCTCTTCCATTAAAAGTTGATATCGAATAGACCTTTTAATTGTGCATGTTATTTGTTTAGTTTGCATGCCGACTATTCCTTTTTCTTTGTAAAATGAAGAAGAATATTCCAATGAATGCCAATACAAGTAGAAGTGTTCCTAAAAGAGGGGAAATGATTAACAAAATGAATTTATGTCCCTCTTTCGGAATATGTTTTTCTTCCCCACAAGTTTGCAATCCTTTATTTCATTCTTAGGCTTCTATTGTAGTATCTTGAAATGATTTGCTATTGAGAAGAGGACCTTACAATTCATTGTAGGATATGTTCTTGCTGGGGAGATAAACATCTTGGGGAGACTACTTGAATAGTTAATACAATATGAGCTCAACTGTGGACATCATTTAACCCAAAAAGCCTAAGCCCTATAGGTATGAGCTCAACTATGTTATATGAACCACTCATTTTTCTCATCATTAGTCAATGTGAATCTCTACTCACATGTGTACATCCAATATGATATACAACAAGTCATGCGTTTCTTCAAAAGCAGTGGGAATTAAACCATAGAGATATTGTGGGAGAAGTTCAGCAACTCCAAGCTTTGTAAATTTCCAATTTGGAAAGATATCTCTCCCTTAAGCAAGTTATAGCTTAAATCTAGTTGGGACAATAATGCAGGAGCATAACCAAAAGTTATTTCAATATTTCATTTTAGATTTTCCGTGGATAATTTCATATTGTAACAAAGCTATTTGTTTAGTTTGGATTGATGTTTGAGTTTGGTTAAGATTAGTTCATCATTATCCTTTGTTTAGGATTATCAGATTAGTATTTGAGTTTGTTTAGGATTTGTTTAGGAGAGTTTATCTTTATCATTGTGATTCCTGGAAGCTGTATATAAAACTCTAGATGATTTTTTTTTTTTCTATTTTATAGACTATTATTATTAATATTGAGATTATTGCAGAGATTGCATAGTGTTTGTTTGGTGGTGATTCCAAACACCTTAGGTGGGAAGCCTAAGGTTCTATAGTAGGATTAATTTAGGTGGGAAGCCTAGGTTGTCCTGCATCAGACAAGTGTGCTAAATTACACAAATCAACTGGAATGCCTTAGCTAAACTTCTTGTTGCTCATATTCAAGTAGTTTAGCTTCAAAAGGTTCCCTATATATCTGGGGATTGAGTTAGTGATTGTTGGCAGATAGATCTAGATACTTAGGTTTTGTTAATGATCCGAGCACTAGAGGTATATCCCATGCAAGTTGATTTCCATTCAACATCAACTTGAACAAATAAGTCAACTTGAACAAATTACTTTGGAAGCTTCCTAACTAATCGATTATAAGAAAGATCAAGTAATTGGAGTTGAGTTGGATCTCCCATTTCAAGTAGTATGCTACCAATAATATTGTTCCCAAAAATTCGTAAGGTGGTTAGTTGTGGGCACCGACTCCAATTGTGTGAGATTTCACCATAAAGTCTATTGTAACTTAGGTCCATGTATCTCAAGTTTCTATAGACACCGAAATCTTCAGATACATTTCCAAAGAGTTGGTTTCTTTCAAGGCAGACTCTAAATAAGCTTGTACAATTTCTCAAGGTTTTGGGTATTGTACTTATAAGTTGGTTGTTGAAGATAGTGATGTTTTGAAGGTTTGTATCTAGTTGTAGAACTACTAACTGAAAAGTTTATGTTAATTGGCTTTATTCAGTGACAAATTTGTTTGTATTTATTTTCAATTTTAATGTATCTTTCAAGGACTTAATTATATTTGGGGTAGAAGTACTTGAGCCTTATCTGCTATTTAGAAAGCTGCATTCAAAGTCATCTCACGACCTCAAGCAACCTTCTTTGCCTGCGAGTGACATGTAGCAAAATTTCAGGATTAAGGTGACTAAGCAAGTTAAGATCATCTCACGAAAAAATAAGCCGCAAGTTGCAAGCGGTTATTGTACATTTGCTCTTTGTACATTTCTGGCCATTGTACAAGAGGCCATAAGTTCACTATAAGGGTCTTAAGAAACCCTAGAACATAAGTTCACTATACAAGAGGCCAACCTTTGTAAGAAAAGAGAGAGCTTTTAGTTTTGAGCAAAAACAACTTTATCATCTCTTTTCTATCTCTTTCAATCATCGATTAAGATTTTGTATTCCTTCATCTCATCCACACATAGACCCTGTGAGTTGAGTGAAGGTTCTTAGAAACTTGAGAAGTCACTTTCAAAATCCAATTCATATTGGTGGTCTTTCCATTGATACTTCAACCAAGGTTCTATGGTAAGGTAGAAAGAGAAAGGACTTGGTGAAGTCGGTTACTAGTTGGAGCTTGGAGGGCTCAAGTATACTTAGACTTATAGGCTTGGATAGTTCATAATGATCTATTGTACAACAATTATCTTGTTCAATGGAGATTTCTGACGGGTGGTCCGGGGGGAGGTTTTTCTGCTCGGGGTTTCGGCTTTTCCTCTTCCTAAACACTTTTTGGTGTTTAGTTGTGGTTTGTTTGCTGTTTACCCTCTTTCCATATTGCTCTATATGACATGCTTTGTGTAGCTTAGTTCTTGGTGTAATGGAAATCGGTCATTCAATTATACTTGGACTAATTCATTAGTTTAGCTTAAAAGTGATTTAGCCGTAATTAGCATGGTTTAGGGTTCTAAATAGTTTGATAGGTTTGCTTTAGAATCTTTCACTAACTTCATCAAATTTCCTATCTCTTGAGGGGTGGGATCAAAAAGTTGGTTTTTGCGGAAGAATAAAACTTCTATGTCCCTCAAATTGCCCAAGGATATTGGAATATTGCCATTTAACTACTTGTTGTCTAGTTGAAGACTCATCATGGACTTCAATCTCCTAATGATGTGAAAATTGAGCCAGAGAAGTTATTACATTGCAAGCTTAAAGAGAAAAGAGATTCCAGATTCCCAATTTCAAGGGGGATGGAGCCAGAGAGCTGATTTTCAAACATATGCAACCATGTAAACTTTTCTAAGCTTCTAATGCTAGAAGGAATGAGACCTATTAGGCTATTGTTGTTCATGTCAAGTTCAACTAAATTGGAGAGGTTTCCTATTTCCCTAGGAGCAAAACCATATATTTGATTATCATATGAGTACAAATAAACCAAGTTACTAAGATTACCTAAAGAAGAAGAATTGGAACAAGAAAGGAAATTATCATTGAAAAAAATGTATACTAGGTTGCTCAGATTACCTAAAGATGCAGGAATGCAGCCATGAAGATGGTTGGCATACAAAGAAAAGGCATTGAGAGACTTTAACTGAACTATTTCTAGAGTAATTGAGCTGTTTAACTGATTTTTAGCTAAATTTAACACCTCAAGATTGGTCAGTAGTCCAATCTATGGTAGGATTTCCCCCAGATAACTTATTAGATGACAGATCAAGGGGTGTGAGTTTGGACAGTTTACTAATTTCAATAGGGATTGTACCAAAGAGTTCATTCATACTGCGGTCCAAGAATTGCAAGGTTGGGAAGAGATGAGAATGAAAATCCATGAAGCGTACCTTCCAAGCCTAAGTTAGGGCCTGTTTAGGATCCACTAATTTTGTTGAAACTGAAATTTTTTTGCTAACAAAGGTAAAAGTTAGCTGAAATAGTATAATGTGACCCATGAATAATACCAAAAAGTACAGTGAAATCCATGAATAATAGCAAAAATAAAGTTTAATAGTAAAATAAGCTAGCTTCTTAATTTGGAGCCAAACGCACGCTTAGTCATGTTTAAACCAATAACACTTCTTGCTTGGTTGCAAGAAATCCGAACTACACTTTAATGATTTAATGGTCTAGATTCCGACATGTCAACATTCTACTAATAATATTCTTAAAATAATAAAATAATGTTGTAAATAACACAGTTAAGATTATTGTTAGTACTTTCTCAAAATAAAAAATAAAAATAAAAAAAGATTATTGTTAGTGGAATGGAAGGAGAGGACCTCACGACATCTATTACAACATTTACCAAACCAATTGCAATTAAGTTAGACATGGAAAAATAGTCCATTAAATCATTAAAGAATGATTAAGATTTAAAAATATCTATTTGGTAGAGTACCCTAGGAAACCTAGAAAATCTGAATCCTAGTATAAGAAGGTTGAAGAAAATATGATATTTTTCACAATTTATTGCCGAGATTTTTTTAGATGTTATTGTAGAGATTAGGTACATCTTTTCCAATTGAAAAATAATCTACTTTTGAGTTTTGACCCCAATTACGGCTAATTACCAATTTTAAACAATTTCCACAGTTAAGCCCGGTTAATTGATTAGCCAATAGATTAATTGCATGGATATGCACCACAAAACAGCAAATCCAACAAAGTCACACACCCAATTGTGTACGTTGAGGTTCGTTTCAATTTCGGTCTAATTCGACACTATAAAGTTCTTTATGCACGGTACATTTGTTAGAAATCTAGCTAAACCAGCAACTAAACCAGTGGATTTAAAGAAGATATGCAGAAGATGAATTGTGCGACGTGTAGGTTAGGCTTATTGATATTTTCTACTACAATTCGTTTAAGTGTAATATTTTATCCTTCTCAAAAAAAAAAAAAAAAGTGTAATATTTTATACATGTGCAGATCACGTGATTCTTTAAGTCCTTGATTCACATTAGCAAAAAACACAAAAACACAAAAATAGTCCTGCTGTCAGTCTCTAATTGGAAGCTAGTGGGGTTAGTTATTTCCGTTAATACTGTATTTAATGGCAAGGAAGGTTGTTAGGTTCGTTTTTCTATCCTTGCTTAGTCTCTCTTGCTCTGTTTCAAGTGTATACAGAGCACCTTGATGTATTTTATTCCGGCTAATCAATAAAATTACTCAGCAAGTTTCTTGTACAATAGCTCTCTTAACTACAATTTTTGATCTATCCATCTCTAATGACAATGACATCTTGCAGACAAGAATTGTTACCATCAGTTAATTGACAATTGGCTTGCAAACAAAAGCGCAAACTATAACTAAAATTTTTCCCACTACCCTTTTATATGCCTCAGTTGGAATATAAATGACTAAAACAAAAAGATCACTATTAATCTCTTTTCTACTACATTTGAATTATTTATGCATATACCAAAATAGCCAATCAAAAATGTACAATCACAATGCCCTTAAATCTGTGTTTCCAGCAGCACATTATTAATACTTGTACGTAGTTAAAGATCTGGTCAGCAGCATAAATTGACAAAATTCATATTCTTTCATGTTCTTTCTCGTCCTAGTCAGAGTCGGACTGTGGACGGCTATAAGAAAGTGCACTTCAGCTTGATAACGATTTAAGACATGAATGTGAACACAATGACGGCCATTAAACCAATGCAAGCCATGATGATCATCCAAAGAAGATAGGGTGGGAGCACCATAGCAATCATCAATATGAACCCCAAAGCACCCGCAACAGATCCTATGTTGGCCCAAATTTCAGCAGCGTGTGGGTTCATGTCATTTTGCCAGATAGCAGCCACACAACACATGAAACCAAATAAATTTGTCCCCAACGCAGAGATTAGAAGGCCCCTTCCCCGAGAAGATAGGCCAAGGAAATATATACCAATGGCTGCAGCAGCTGTTTGGGCAATCACCATAATGAATATCTCGGCCATTCTAGCCCCTCGCGACCTCCTTGGCCTCCTACCATCTTCCACGTCACCACCACCCCTGCGTCCACGGTCATCATGGCCGTCGTCCCCGTTTCCCTGACCTAGGCCTCCACCAACGCCTCCTCCAACCATCCCTTCATTGTTTCCCTCCCCTCCTCCACTACCTGTGCTTCCTTCTGAACCGCCTCCCGCATTTGCGGCTCCACTTACCACTTCTTGTCCACTGGAACTTTCGCCTTGTCCACTGGAACTTTCGCCTTGTCCACCACTACTGTCTTCAGAAAAGCTGAACCCAAACATATCCATATGTGCAGCATATCCATATGTGCCAGCAAATGAAGTCCAATTGGATGAGTCTTGATTAAGAAGCTTAGCTGTGCCAAAGTCTGAAACATGAGCCTCATAATCTGAATCCAGCAAAACATTTTTGCTTGATATGTCCCTGTGAACAATTGGTGGTGAGCAAACATGGTGCATGTAAGATAGAGCATGAGCCAAACCTTTGATGATATTCATCCTCTTATTCCAGTCCAACTCCTTTGCTCCTCCATCACTGCTCAAAATTGTGGCCAAGCTACCCCTTTCAAAGTACTCATAAATCAAAATCAAGCGTTGTGATTGTGAACAAAAGCCATGCAATTTTACAATGTTTCGGTGGCGTATTTCTGTTAATGCCTTTATCTCATTGAAGAACTCTTTTTGTTGTACAATCTCACCATCACACAAGGATTGGAGTTTCTTTACTGCCACTGTGTTTCCTGATGTTAGAGTTGCTTTATACACGGTTCCATGTTTTTTCCTCTCAATACAAAACATATCATCAAAACCCCGTGTTGCTTCAATGATTTCCTTGTACATTGCTTTTCCATCAAAAGTTGATATTGAAAACACTTTTTCCTTTGGTAGCTTCCCAACCAACTGATTATAAGAAAGATCAAGTACATGGAGTTGAGTGAAGTTTCCAATTTCAGGTGGTATGCCACCACCAATACCATTCCCAGCAATCAGCAGGGTGCCTAGTTGCGGGCACCTACTCCAACTGTGAGAGATTTCACCAGAAAATCTATTGTAACTTAGATCCATGTATTGCAGGTTTCCATAAACACCAAACTCTTCAGATAAATTCCCAAAGAGTTGGTTTTGTTCAAGGTGGACTCTAATTAAACTCATGCAAGTCTTCAAGGTTTTTGGTATTGGACCTATGAGATGGTTGTCATATGCAGAAAAGTTTTGGAGAGATCCACTTTGGCATAAGTTTTGAGGCAAAAAACCAGTAAAGTGGTTTGTATTCAACTGCAGCGTAGTCAGCTTTGTTAAATTATTGTTACTTATATCAAGTTCAACAAAATTGCTAAGGTTTCCAATTTCTGGTGCAATGGAAGCAAAGGGTAGATTATTATAAACGGCCAAATAAGCCAAGTTGCTTAAATGGCCCAAAGATGCTGGAATGGAATTCAAAAGCACATTATCATTGAGATACAAGAAAAACAGGTTGCTCAAATTACCTAAAGAAGCAGGAATGGAGCCACGGAGATTATTGGCATACAAAGAAAGGTATTTGAGAGACTTTAACTGGCCTATTTCTGGAGGAATCGAGCTGTTTAACTGATTTTCAACTAAGAACAGGTTCTCAAGATTGATCAGTAGGCCAATTTGTGGTGGGATTGCCCCCAAAAAGTTATTAAAGGGCAGATCAAGATATATGAGTTTGGAGAGGTGACTAATTTCAAGAGGGCTTGTACCAAATAGCTCATTCCTGCTGAGATCAAGGTACAAGAAAAACAGGTTGCTCAAATTACCTAAAGAAGCAGGAATGGAGCCACGGAGATTATTGGCATACAAAAAAAGGTATTTGAGAGACTTTAACTGGCCTATTTCTGGAGGAATCGAGCTGTTTAACTGATTTTCAGCTAAGGTCAGGGTCTCAAGATTGATCAGTAGGCCAATTTGTGGTGGGATTGCCCCCAAAAAGTTATTAAAGGGCAGATCAAGATATATGAGTTTGGAGAGGTGACTAATTTCAAGAGGGCTTGTACCAAATAGCTCATTTCTGCTGAGATCAAGGTACAAGAAAAACAGGTTGCTCAAATTACCTAAAGAAGCAGGAATGGAGCCACGGACATTATTGGCATACAAAAAAAGGTAATTGAGAGACATTAACTGGCCTATTTCTGGAGGAATCGAGCTGTTTAACTGATTTTCAGCTAAGGTCAGGGTCTCAAGATTGATCAGTAGGCCAATTTGTGGTGGGATTGCCCCCAAAAAGTTATTAAAGGACAGATCAAGATATATGAGTTTGGAGAGGTGACTAATTTCAAGAGGGACTGTACCAAATAGCTCATTCCTGCTGAGATCAAGGTACAAGAAAAACAGGTTGCTCAAATTACCTAAAGAAGCAGGAATGGAGCCACGGAGATTATTGGCATACAAAGAAAGGTCTTCAGATATATTTCCAAAGACTTGGTTTCTTTCAAAGTGGACTGTAATTAAGTTTGTGCAATTTCTCAAGGTTTTTGGTATTGGACCTGTGAGATGGTTGTTGTCTGCCCTTAGTAATTGGAGAGACCCACTTTGGCATAAGTTTTGAGGCAAAAGGCTAGTGAAGTGGTTGGCATCCAGCAATAGAGCAGTCAACTTCATTAAGTTCCCGACCCCTTGTGGAATGCGACCAGAAAGTTGGTTATCACGGAGGTAAGCTTTTAAGCCACTCAACCTACCAAAGGAAATTGGAATAGTACCGTTCAACTGATTTCTACTCAGTTCAAGATCAGTTATGGATGTCAAGTTTCCTAATTCTTCAGGAATGGTACCAGAAAGTTGATTGTTGTACAGGTGTAAAACAGTGAAGTTTCTAAGAGAACCTAAAGATGTGGGAATTAAGCCAGAAAGATGATTTGTTTCAAGGCTTAAGAATATGAGAGACTTTAGATTTCCAATTTCTAGGGGGATGGAGCCAGAGAGCTGATTTTGGTTCATATGCAACAATGTTAGCTTTTCAAATTTTGCAATACTATAAGGGATGGGACCTTTGAAACTGTTGTTACTTATGTCAAGTTCAACTAAATTGGTAAGGTTTCCAATTTGTGGCGGAATGGAACCAGAAAGTTGATTATCATAAAGGTACAAATAAGCCAAGTTGCTTAAATTACCTAAAGATATAGGAATGGAACACGAAAAGAAATTACCATTGAGAGAAAAGTCAATCAAATGGCTCAAATTACCTAATGAAGCCGGACTGCATCCACGGAAATTGTTGGCATACAAAGAAAGGTCGTTAAGAGACTTTACATGACCTATTTCTGGAGGAATTGAGCCACTTAACTGATTTTTAGCGAGGAGCAAGACCTCAAGGTTGATCAGTAGGCCAATCTGGGGTGGGATTTTCCCCGATAAGTTATTAAAGGATAGATCAAGATATATGAGTTTAGACAGGTAACTAATATCAATAGTAACTGTATTAAAGAGTTCGTTCATGCTGAGGTCAACAAATGAAAGGTTAGGGAGTGATGAGAATGAAAATTCATGGAGAGTACCTTTCAAGCCTGAGTTGGTCAGGTTTAATCTAATAACACTTCCTGCATGGTTGCAAGAAACACCGAACCAACTGCATGGATTTGAGCTTGCATTTTGATTGTTGGAAGAATTGGGGTCATTATTATTAGGAAGGAGGGTCCATGAAGGCAGGAGTGACTGGTTTTTATTTTGAAGACTGGCTTTCCAAATGAGAAGAGCATTTGTTTCAGTTTCTTTATCCACGCAAACAGATTCAGAAATGAAGGAAAAATGTAACAGGGCCAACACGAATAGAGAAACGGGGGAAAATACTTTTTTGAAGCTAGTGAATGCCATGGTTTTTTTGAAGCTAGTGAAAATTAAGGATCTGATTCAGTATCTTCGTTTATCAATTTTCATCATTCTCTTTCTTTAAATAGCAATCAATTCAAGTGTTGTCCTTAATGGGAAGAGAAGGGTTTCAACATCATCATTGACTTTGGAAGGGGTAGAGCTAAGAATTTTTGTTTGAGAATCAAGTTGCGGCATTAATATATTTATCAAAACAATCACACACACAATACTTTTTTATTATATACACATATTTTTTTTTTATTTGATAAGTTATATATATACACATACCCAACAAAAAAAAAAAAAAAAACTTAGTATTTTTAATCAAAATTATATTTGATGGCGATATTTCATAAAATAAAATTTATTTTTACCATTTTCATAGTAAAATTTTTAAAAAGTTTCATTTTCATTCCAAATTATTAAATTTTATACTAAAGTAATTGAAAAATCTTTCAATTGAACTAATGAAATTTTCAAAAACATGAATTATCCTTAACTTGGAGGAATAAGTTAGACTCCAAATATATTTAAAGTTATTTACTCTAACTCATTATATGGCAACTAAAAATACATTTCATGTGTAATTTTTGTGATAAATTTTTTTTAATGAATTAATAATTTGTTAATTGTTATATTAAAAAAATAAATCCAAACATGTTTGGTGCAAACTCTTTTATACATGTTAAGAAAATTTTCAAAATTTGGGAGGGCAAATTTGGGAGGGCAATGGCCCCACCCATGTATCACCCCTAGACTTTGGCTGTTCTCGCATGGAAAAAAGAGTTTTTTCTAGCCCCACAAACGACTTTGGCTGTTCTCGCGTGGAAAAAAGAGTTTTTTCTAGCGCCACAAACAATCATAGAACTATTACTTTAGCTCTCTTCCATAACAGATGGGTTGGTTGTCGATTGTTACGGGTTGGTTGTCAATTGTTACGTATCCCTACCATTTGGAAAAATTTGTGGAAAAGTTGTTTATACTTTTTGTGGTTTCATTTTCCAAGTAAAAAAAGAAAAAGAAAAAGAAAAGACCATGAACATAAATTCCAAAAGAAAAAAGAACCCGGGGAAGGAAATTAAGCACCTTTTGTTTTTTATTGTAAGTTGCAATTCTATCAACTTTTCCAACAATAAAAATCATATTATGCAAAACAACAAAAAGTAAATAACACCATGATATGATAACCTAAAAAAACCGATGAAACGAACTGTTTTAATGTAAAAACTTGAACAAGATTTGACCTAGCTATTCTCAATGTAAAGTAAATCCACTACGAGAGAATTTAAGTTTTTACAATTAGATTTAACCCTAAATCTATTACTACCTCATTTAGTAACTTACTAGCGTCACCACGTTCAAGCTCCAAATCCACAGACTCCTTCTTTTCTTGGGTTTTTTCCAACACAAGCATCCACGCTTGTTTCTTTGAGATCCCACTCAAAAGTTTAGCAACACAAATTCTTCAGTTTGTGACTCCATGACCACCCTTGAAGGTTTAGATCATCAGCAGTTGTTGATCTTGTTGTAGCAACTTTAGATTTATCGAATTTAATGATACAAGAATGATTTCCGGTAGTGACTTTGAAAAAGGAAGCACAATACTTTTTAGATCTCACAAAAGTACCTCCAAAGTCTCTCAAAAACTTGGAAAACGTAGTTAGGGTTTTCCTTTATAGACTAGAAGTGTTTCACTTGAAACCAAAAACGTTTAAGCAAAGTTTGGGTTGAAATAGAAATCTATAGAAATTTCATGTCTGCGATTTTCGATCAGTCAAATCTAATTTTCGATCAGTTGGATTTCACAGAATTTGAATACTTTTTTCTGCAACTTGTATGTTCTTGTATTCTGACTTGTAACACCTTGAGCATTGTCTAATAAACTCTATAGACTCTAAGATCTATACATAGACAAGTTTGTGCTCACGGTTTGCCAAATATTCTAAACTTTTAGAACCTGACATATCTTTTTATTGGATGTGAATTTTGAAAATCTAACCGTTAGATTGTATTGCATTTTCTTTATGTTCTTAACATGCACATATCAAATTTCGTTTAAATTGGTTATTATTTACTATTTGATTAATAAATCCATTTTTTATGCATAATTTTTTATCACAAAAATTTGAAATTAAAAAATTTGATTGATAATATAGCTATTGATCTTTAATTTCTTTTTTAAAAAAATTTCACAAGCATAAAAAATATAATGAAAACATGAAATCTAATGTTAATTTTTTCAAATTCACACCTAATAAAAAGATATAGAAAGATTTTGAAGAGTGTATCTCCAAACTAGTTTGGAGAAAAACTTTTTCAAATTACTAATCAAATCACTTACTTTAAGATTAGATTTTTCTAACTATGTGTACAAAAAATCAAGTCAAAATTGGAAGTTTTTCTTCCAAAAAAAAAAAAAAGGACTTTTATGTTTCCTCTTAGTGATCTTTTCCCTAGACACAATAAAAATTAGAGAAAAGCATTGAATGTGGAACATTTGGTAAGAGGTTGACTGGAAAAATTGGTGCATTTGCAATTATTCCAAATGGTGCACAAATTACCTAGATAGTTAGTGGGTACTGACAAGGAAAATATAGAAAAAAGCTTTGAATGTGGGACATTGGACATTTGAACGTGATGAAAAGTAAGACTTGGAACTTGGAAGTTACGACGCGTGTAAAGAAAATTGATTCAGTTTTAACTTTTATGTAAACTAGTCGCTAATCTGTGCGATGCACGGGAAAATTACTAAAAATGAAATCTAATGAATGCAAGCAAAGTAGTTATGCAAAATACCAGTTAAATTAAAAGAAAAATATTAGTAAATGTCATTATCCTTAGCTGTTTGTATTGTATCTAGAGTTTCATATCTAAGTTACTACAATACTACTTGCAGCCACTAAAGCTCACAACATAAGTATATTATATAAGGCCAAAACTTATATTATCTTCAAGCTCCCCTTAGCCTTATAGAGTCCCTAACAAAATTTCTTTTGTATTGAATTTGATTTTAGAGGACTTATTCAAAATTATTTGAATTAAACCTCACAAATTAGAAGGAAAAAAAACATTACAACATTGTAGCTAATTAATATACAAATAAACTACCAATTTAACATGATAAATTACTATTAGTAATTTAGAAAGCAAAATTTAACAAAATTAAAGTTGTTATCCACTTAACCTAAAAATTTTCATATTCTAAAGATGTCAAACAACTATTGATATAAAATATTCTGTAATTACTTCAATACCGCAAGTTGTTCATGCTGTAAAAAATTTGAGAGAATAACATAGCAAGCATCTTAAACTCTTTCTTGCTTGGATCCTACAAAACAATATATATATATATATATATAGCGATGGAGACAGAAAATGCCTTTAAAGAGACAACCAATTACGATAGTGTTGTAGGCAAAGTAAAAGATTAAAAAAAAAAAAAAATGAAGAAGCAAGCAGTTTGGCTAGCATACCAGCTAGTTAATTTATATCGAAAGGCATAAAAATCTTACAATCAAATAGAATTTGAAAGTAAATAAATACATGTGGTACAATCAGATAAATAAAAGGTTTGTCAAGATGATCAAATTTGGCAATGAAGAAGACGCAACAACTACTGATGAGGTAATCTCTATCTTAAACTTGTGATAATGATGAAGATGCAACAACTACTAATTATGCAGATCTAGCTTAATCTTATTTTGATTCAACTACAACAAAAATGACGATAATTACCACAAAAAGATTATATAAAAAAACAGTCTTTTATGATATAGCCAAGAGTACAATCAAAGCTAATAGAAGGAATTTAAATTGATTTCAATGATGAAGGAGGGATTCACTTAAATGAGGAGACCAAGAAAAAAGGAGAAGTATCGTGTTCTGAGTATAGTATTGAAGTTTAAACTCTATAATTCAATTTGCTAAGGTATTTTAGTAGTTAGTAAATTGAATTTCTTTAGGCACGGATTACATCATTTCATTTAATTGAATTTCTGCAAGCACGATAGTACTAAAACTCTATTATTCAATTTTCTAACTACTAAAACTCTATCACATGGATACTACAAAAACTCTATCACACGGATTACACAATATAAACCAATAATGTTATTGTCTCAAACATTTAAAAAAAAAAAAATTTAAACATAGAAATAAACAATCATCTATCAATACAAATATCCAACCTAAATACATATAAACTCATATATGATCCACAACACAAAAGAGGTAGTAACAAAATTAAAAAAGAAAAAAAAATCAATAAAAAAGAAAAAACACTATTAATCTAATCCTTACATTCAACTATTATGCAGGCAACTACAAGAATAGAGGTCAAGAGCAATTGAGATTGAGAGATACCTAAACTGAATGTGAGGAGAGGAAGAGAGGAATCTCCAGCTTTTCAGTATTAATAGAGTGTGAGGAGAGGAAGAGATGAAGGAGTTAGAAAGCCAAAGTCTAGTGTTAGGAAGCTGAAGGGTTGCTGTTTGAGATTGTAACCATTGAACACAAAAGGTTGCTATTTAAAATTGTAACCGTGGAACACAAAGGGTTGTCATTTAGAATTGTAACCGTGGAAGACAAAGGGTTGGGAACTATTTTCTTTTTATTAATATTTTTAAATTTAAAAAAACTTATTTTAAATTGTAGGAAAAATTCAGAAAAAAGAATTGTAATGACATGGCAGCTGATGTGGCTCAACCTGAGCGTAACAACATTAAATGTTACGCTTCAGCTTTTAGTAATATATAGATTCCGCTTCAGCTTGACTCTCTGCTCGAATTCGCATGGAAAATTAGTAGCTAATTTCCTCTCTGCAAAAATACGTGTTTCAAAAGACTTAGGGCCTGTTTGGTATCTCATCTCAAACTTATATTTTTATATTTTGAACAACATTATATATATTTTTATACACTTTTTTACCTACAAGTATTTCAAAAAACTACAAACACTACTCTACCAAACACCTCCTTATATTTCAATTTTTGGGACAACTATCAATAAGTAATCTAGAATTTAAAAAAAAAATCATAAAAATTTAATGAATCGTCCAAATATTACGTTGTTATTAGCATGCAAAAAAATTAGTCAGTGTTGGCCATATAATAACTAGTGAAAATTTTGACAATTCAACTATTCTGAAAGTTGGCTCCTTTACAATTCTTTGTAACAACATGTAGGCAACTTAAACCATAGATTTTAGGTAGACAACTTAAATTTTGGCCTAATCACATGTAAATAAGTTGGAATTTGTCATAAATATATTAAAATAGAATGCATGTAAAAAATTGGTGTGGGAGAGGAAAAATATATTATAATAGAGTGTCTAAATAATTGGCGTGAGTAGTTCTTGGTAGGTGATGACAAAGAAGAATTGAAAGGTATTATAAACTTTTTTTTTTTTTTAATTATAAAAGAAGGTGTCAAAAATATGGAATCTCAGTGCTTGGCTACTTTTAAAATGTGAAATGAGTCCAAAGTATTGCTAAAATCCAAATAAATTAGACTTATTGTTCACTTTGATATTGAAGCAAAGTTCGTCATTATGCATGATCATGGTCTGCTGGTCTAATTTCAAGGCTTAATCAATCACTAAAATAAGCCCCTTTTTTCAATTTTTTATTTTTTATTTTTTTACCTTTAATAACTCGAAAAAGATTTTCCTTAACTCCCTTTTAGTGTCCAAGCTTGAAATAATCTTCTAAATTAGAAATATAAATAAATTTTTAATTAAAAAAGAATTCTCTGAACATGCACTAATATTTAATGAATTTACTTTTTAACCAGCTTTGAAACAAATTAATAAAGATATTTTCCGTATAATGATACTTTTGTATAACTAATATTTATGAATTTTTTTTTTTATTATTATAAGTTTTTCTTATCTATCTTTTTGAATAGCTTTTTGACTAGCTTCAAACGAATTGGTAAAGAAAATTTCCGTGTAATGGTACTTTCCGTGTGAACAGCGGTTTAAATTAAACACGGATGGTGCTTCAAGTGGGAATCCTGGCAAGGCTGGGGGTGGTGGTTTAATTAGAGACTGTAATGGGAAATGGATCAAAGGTTTTTCGAGATCCATTGGGCTTGCCTCCAGTTTTGTTGCAGAATTTTGGGCGCTAAGAGATGGATTAAAGCTGGCCTTAGGCATGGGAGTTCAGAGGTTGGTTGTGGAGTTGGATGCTAAAGTGGTGGTTAGCCTCATTACTTCCACAGGTGGTGCTAATAAACCATATCTCCCTCTTCTTAATGATTGCAGATACTTGCTAAGCAGGTTCCTCCAGACCAGAGTGGTGCATGTGTTCAGGGAAGGGAATAGGTGCGCTGATGCACTTGCAAAACTGGGTTGCAGCATGGTTGAGGAATTTTTGGTTTTTGATACCCCCCCTAGTCCTGATGTTTTGTATTTTGTTAATACTGATGCTGTTGGTGTATTATATAATAGGATCTCTAACTCTGTACTCACTGATATAGTGTCTTAGTCCTGTTTGTATTTTCCCCTTCACTAAAAAGAAAAAAAGAAAAAAGAAATAGAAAGATAAATAAAAAAAAAACTTATAAAAAAAAAAGTCATAAAGTTAGTGTGAAAAGAAAAAAAAGTCATAAAGTTACCAAAAGAACACGGAAAAACCGGTCTATGAATTTGGATTTGTTCTTCACACCGGAAGTATATCATTATACGGAAATTATCAAGCTAGAGTTCGTTAAGTTTAATGTAGTAACACTTCCTGCATGTTTAATCCAAAATTTTAGTTTTTTATCCCTAAAAGTTAGTCACTTACTACACGGTCATAACAAAAATTAAAAAGAGACAGACAAATACACGGGTGAAATTATGCTTTATATGAGACTTTCTTTTTATTTTATATTATATATATATATATATATATATATATATATATAAAACAACTTGAGATTCTGGTCCAACACCGTGTGCCATTCCACACCAATCATATAGATCACGTCCCAAGCATCAATGGTTTGAAATGCCTTAATGTAAAGTGGCAAAAACTAAAAACTTTAGGAGTGATAGTAAATCTTTATATAGAAAAGTTTGCAAATTTGCAATTATTCAACATAAAGAGAAAAAGAAAAGGCCGGATGGATTAATAAAGTGGGTAGGAATTCAAACTCAGCTGGTTCAAATTTTATTGTAGGAGATGCACGTTATTTTTGGTGTTGTTGTTCTTTTTTTCTTTTTCTTTTTTAATTTAATAACATTTATCAATTTTTGTTTAATCCAAAAATTTAGTTTTTTAGTCCTAAAAGCTAGCCACTTACTACACATCCATAACAAAAGTTAAAAAGAGTTTAAATTTTAAATATATCAACAACTTCAACAACCTTTAAAACTGAGAAAAAAGTACGTAACATTTTTTATGGAGTAGTAAATTAATACTTATGGAAAAAAATTTAAATTGAATTTGACTTAGAATTATGCGAATGATAAATATAGTTTTTGTTACAAAAGAAATTTGTTTACAACAATTTCTTAGATAACAACCACTTTATGTGAGGTTTAAATCATATAATAATTCTTGTAAAGTCTCTCACCCGATCTTATCTAATATTCCATTCCAATGACTCCTCAATGCAATCCAAAAAATTTGTGAGTACGTGAACCTGAGAGAGCTAAAAGAATTAGGGTTAATCCAAGTATTTAAAAAAAAAAAAAAAATTTATTCAACAAACCAAAGTTAGCGTGTGTGTGGCAATTAAAGATAATAGTATAAGTTTGCTAGAGTTTGTGTTTGATTTAAATTTTGATAAAATAATTTTTCCTGAAAATTCTATTAAAATTGGTCAGAATAAAGATAATGATTTTTTAGAATTTAACTCTATCATGGACTCTTTAAAATCTTATCACCACATAATCAACTATTTAAATAAATACTTAATGGAGATCTAACCATGTGGTTGGTGGCTCTAGCTTCTTGGATCCATAATGAATTGTAAATGAAAATCAAAATTGAGAGGTTGCTACATACCTCAATAAAAAAATAAAAAAATTTAATGCCAAAAACATAGACAATGATGGTAAAAAAAAAAAAAAATTGCTTAAAAAGAAAAAATTGCAAAGGAAAAAAAAAGTGAGAAAGGAGAAGGAAATAGTAGGGGTGTCAATGTTCAACCCAACTCATGAACACGACACAAACCCAACACGTGTTTTTTCGGGTTAGGGTTGGGCCTTAATGGGTTTGGGTCATAAACGGGTCGACCCAAAAGCGACATGATAAGAAACGTGTCATAAGCAGGTCAACTGCTGTAACATGTAATAGGCACGTTTGACACGCCAATTTATTTGTGTCAACCTAAAATGACCCACTTAACACAACCCATTTAACTCGTATAACAAATAAATATTTATTTTATTTTATATTTATTAAATACATTTTATATCCAACATATATTTTAAATTTAAAAAGAAAAGTGAGTAATTACAAAAATTTACAAGGGATATAATTGGAAATTGAAACTTTACAGACCTTAGAACTACTAATACTTTCTTTTTTGGCATAAAACTTGCACAAATGAAATTGGATGAGCTTGTGGAAGATGTTATGAATTTGGACATCAACAAAGAATCTATGGATGATAATCGTGGTCATAGTCAGGATTAGTCTACTATTTGCTTAAATTCTTTCAATATTGATACTTAGCATTTGGCGAGTTCCCAAGATATTATATTTTTGTTGAATTATGTTATTTTATTTTTGTCAAACTTTGTTATTTTGAATTTGGGTTAAAGTGTATGCACTTCTTTCAGAGTGTAAATAACTTATTTCTAGATGAATATTATATTTTTGTTGAACTATATTATTTTGAATGTGGGTTGAAGAATTGAAGTGTATGTACTACTTTTTGAGATGTAAAAAAAAATTATTTTTAGATGGATGTTATATTTAATATTATGCAGGTTGAAATGGGTTGGGTTACATTCATGCCGACCCAACACGACTCGTTTGTTGAGCGTGTCAAATGGGTTGGGTCAAGTCAACCCGCCTTATTAACAGGTTGGATTATGGTTGAAGGATCATAACACGATTATTAAATGGGTCGGGTTAGGGTTGAGCCATTTAGTCGAATATCCCTATCTCGACACGACATGAACTCGACATACTAACCCAAATTAACACCCGTAGGAAATAGTAATTGAATTAAATGAAAAAAGGAAGAAAACCTTGGCATGCTGCTTCAAGTTGGCAAATGCATTCTTAAAAAAAAAAAAAAAAAAAGAGGCAAATGTATATTAACGGATGGAAATTTTCCAATCATGCAAAAACCAAGTAACGGTAAAATTTCTTTCATAGTTTCTTGGATTTCTAAATAAAGTGTAAACAAAGGCTACTAAAGGAGGTAAGGGAAGTCATACTGTTTAACTATTCACGAATGATACCTACAACATGAAATGACAATTCATTAAGAAGTACAGTGGCAAAGTATATGAAGGAATCATTCATTTCAGAATTACATTTAAAAAATAAAAATTTTAAAAATTTAAAAAAAAAAAACGAAAAAGAGAGTTAATGTGATTCATTTAAAAAAAAAAATAGAACTAAAAAAAAGTCAATCATAAACAAAAGAAAATAAAATAAAGAGGAATTTGCAAAAGATAGAACTTGAAAATTTGTTGGCGCCTCTAACAGTAAATATCTTTAATCAGAAGAAAAAGAAAGGAGGATGTAGAGCTAAACTAAATGACTTCAATCTGAAGAAGAATGAGAGATAGAAACTGCAAAATGTACGTGAGTTTGTGAGTCTTAAAATGTAGGAGTTTTAATTTACATATTCATCCCTATTAGTTGAAATCTTGTAAGTGTGTATGATGAGGGTATTTTAGGCATAAAAAATGAGGAATCCAAATAGGGAGAACCCCTTAAATAGTAGTATAAAAGAAAAAAAGAAAAAAAAAAAACAACTGGTCAAAAAGTTAGTGAGAAACATGGTTTAAAAATAAACTGCTAAGGGGGTGTTTGGTACATGCACTTAAAAACATGTGTTTTGTTATTTGAAAATATGTGTGAAAATATATATGGGTGAAAAAATGTGTGGAAATACGTAAAATGTTGTTTAAAAATTGAAAATGTGTGTTTGAGTGGATGTACTAAACACCCCCTAAAAGAGGAGAAAAGAAAGATAGTGGTATTGTTTGGTGTTGGCTTATCTCTCGCGACAAATTTCTATGTATTTTTGGGTTTATTTGTATTGTAACAATTTTCTAGATTCGCTATTTGTAGAAATCTAGCTCAATTGTATACTAGAGATGACTTGCATGGGTCCTGTTGATGAGTTTTTTCAACCCAACTCATTAGGGTAGGTTAAAAAAAAAAATCCAACCTATCACAGGGGTCTAATTCAACTCCAGTGGATCGGTTGGGTCAGGTAGACCCATGAGTTGGATAGTTTTTTAATTACTATATGAAAATAACTTTGAGCAAATTTATAATCAAATAATCATGAGCATAATACCAAACAAACATAAACTAAATGAGAAAATTTTAGAGTTTGGGTTTTATTTAGGATGAGGGGCAAAATAGTAAATAACAAATTATATAATTTTTTAATATGTTTTTAAAATTTTAAAATATATTAATTATAAGTGGGTTGGGTCGAGTTAGGCGGATTTGTAAATCTCATGATCCAAACCCAATCCAATGCCCCACTGTATAATAAAAAAAAAAAAAAAAATTCATGACCCAACTAACCCACCAACCCTAAAAACCGACCCAATAAATTGGGTTAGGTTGGGTTGAGTCAAATCGGTTTTGGCTGGTTGGTGGGTTTGTTACACACCCCTACCCTTTAGCAATGGAAATTAATTAAACCCTCTAAATCAGGGAAAATGAGCTCAAAAATAAATATAAATATGATTTTAAACAAAAATATTCGCACACACTAGCTCCAAATAAATGTGTAAGGATATGTTAATGGGGATGGATAAGAATTATAAGAGAATCAATGGGAATTGTAAGGAAATTGACTTAATTTGAGATAGTAACCCTTCATAGAGAAATATAAAGAGAAAGAGGAAATGCACTAGGCACTGAGTTGGTTTATTCTTCATTGATGGAAATGCGATTACTAATAGATATTTATAGAACTATAAAACTATTCTATTGGCTAATATGACCTTATTCTAATGATTCTATTATTCCTCATGTGCATTATTAATAATTCCAACATGTGTTAAATATAATAACATACTTGGAATTGTGACTAACTAACTAAATGCAACATTACAATAATATTATTTATATAAGGGTTCCTAACAGGATACCATTTAACCAAAAAACTTAAAGGCTGTTTGGTTCACCTGTTTCGATAAGTCAATTATCTGTTTTCATAACTCATAACTCGAAAATGATAAGACCCATAGCAAAAAGGTTGTTTGGCTGCACAATAACTCTATTTCCATCAATCAATTCTCTGATTTTTGAGTTATGAGTTATGGAAACTGAAAACACATTTTGACTGTTTTCAATTTCCATAACTCATAACTCACTGGCAATATTGTAATTAAACACACATAGGGGACCCACAAATAGTACTTAGCCGCACCTTTTGACTTTTTTTTTTCCTTCTTCTTCTTTCACTGGTTCAGTCCTTTTTTTTTTTTTTTTTTTTTTTTTTTTCATTGGTTCGGTCTTCATGTTCTAGGTGTTTTTTTTTTCTTTTTTTTTTTCACTGGGTTCGGTGAGTTTGGGTATTGAAAAAAAGAAAAAAAAGAAAAAGAAAAAGCTACACCAAGTGACAGGTATAGGGTCCACAAATAGTGTAAAAAATATTGAGTGATGAGAAGTAAGTAATAGTGCCAAACAAAGTATTTTAGAGTGATGAGTGATGAGTAATGAATGATGAGTGATGAGTGACAGAAATTGAGTGACCATAAAAATTAATCCAAACATGGCCTTAGACTTGTGAGTTTGGGACCTTTGGACCTAACTATGTTATTGTAATCACCTACTTTTATTATTATTATTCAATATGAGATTTCACTCACATTGAAGTCATACTCAAATATATGTTTATGCCTCAAAGAGAAACAAAGGGACGGAAAAAGAAGACATTTATTTATGTTTTATTTTGGTAAACGGGTTGCAATTAGGAAAAAAGAGAAAGATATGTGGTAGACGGGTGGTAACGAAATTTAAAGATGAGAAGTTATAGTAACAATTTTATAGTACAAGTGTATTTTTTTGTTTTTTAAATTCAAAATAGAGAAGAGGAGAAGCGATAAAATAAAAACAAAACACAAAAAAAAAAAAAAAAAAAAAACAAAAAAAAAAAACAAAAAATGTGAGATTAAGAGTAAGGAAAATACAAATTCAAAAAAAGGAAAAAGAAAAAAAGAAAATTAGAAGAAGAAGACGATATCAACTGCATGGGTTTGCGCTTGAGCTTGTATTTTGATAGCTCAAAGAATTGGTTGCATTATTAGGAAGGAGAGTCCATGAAGGCAGGGGTGACTGTCTCTCATTTTGAAGACTAGCTTTCCAATTGAGTAGAGCATCTATCTCTGCAACTTCATTCACAGAAAGAGAGGCAACATCGAATGAGGAATGTAAGATGACCAACGCGACCAGAGCAAAGAGGGAAAACACTTTTTTCAAGTTAGTCAATGCCATGGCTCTCTGTTTTACAAGTTGCAAACTGGTTCAGAATTCTATTTAAAGTGTAGCTCCCCCGCACTATTTACAGGTCCAATCAGTTTTGACGATGATGGGTAAGAGAGAGGATTTGATACAGATTTCACACGGAAAGTACCATTACACGGAAATTATCTTTACCAATTCGTTTGAAGCTGGTCAAAACGCAATTCAAAAAGATAAATAAGAAAAACTTAAAAAAAAAAGTCATAAAGTTTTTTTTTTTTTTTTTTTTTTGAGAATGTAAAAAAAAAAAAAAAAGGTCATAAAGTTAGTGTGCAAAGAAAAAAAAGTAATAAAATTACCAAAAGAACGCGGAAAAACCGGTCCATGAATTTGGATTTGTTCTTCACACTGAAAGTATCATTATATGGAAAATATCTTTATTAATTTGTTTCAAAGCTGGTCAAAAAGTAAATTCATTAAAAATAAGCGCTAATAAAAAAGTTATTACTTTTTTTTTTTAATTACTATTACTATTGTTAGTATTGATAGATTCTCGAAAATTAGTAGGCTGAAAATCTCGGGTGCTGATGATCTTAAGGCTAAGTCCTTAAAGAACAAATACAAAATTAGAGGAGACCAGTAGAGGCCGGCCAAAAATCCTCCAATGGTAAAGTCAGTGGGTTTATAATTACAAGTAAAAAAGAAGTGTTTTCGGGATTTACTTGTTTATGGAAAAAATGTCCCTCTCTCTCTCTGATGGATGAATGCTTATATAGCATACGCGAAACGGTTATTTGTTTAATAATTTTTCCTATTGTCGAGGAGTTAGGAGGATTCGGGGGTAACTTCCATAACTGCCATGGAAGTTACCTTATTTGGACCTACAGTTAGTGGAGGGCACGGCTCACAGCAGTGCAACTCGTCCCTTACGCTTGGTGGGAATCATGCTCGTCCAAAACTTGACACGTTCAGAGCCCAATGAACTCGTCCGTCCTTTATTAACGACGGACGAAGTTATTGTGGACGACCCGTATGGACAAGATGAGACTTGTGCACTTTTATTGCACCATCAGTTGCCCCTAGGGGTGTCCATGTAACCTGTTCACCCGACCAAACTGAGAAACTCGCCCGGACCAACCTGTTCACCGCCTGATCTGACGACTTTGGCAACCGACGGCAGGTCTCAAACCTCCAAACCCGATTCCGGTGGGTCAAGTGGTAGGTTTTCTCCTCTAAAACTGCAGCCACCCGACCCGCCTGACCACACTTCAGATGAAAGCCTCCCCCGTTCGAATTCGGTGATGATTACCCATCTTTCGCTTGGATCTAGCAACGATTTTTCTCAGATCCACTTAGATCCGATGATTTTAGCTCAAATCCGACAATATTTTTCAAAAAATCACTTAGATCGGTGACATGTAAGCTCAGATCGGTAACTTTGGCTTAGATCTGGCGATGTTTAAGCTCAGATTGGTGACAATCTACTCTCCTCCAACCAGATCCAACGACGATTCGATCTCCACTGCTCGTCGCCGCTGTTCATCGATTTCAACCGAATCGACTGATCGTTTTTTAGAATCTGATCCAACTCGACCCGTGGTGATCGGCAGTTGGTTGCTGGTCTGATTCTCTTCTACCCGACCTTAGCGAGTCGAGTCCAGGTTGGGCACAAACTCGACCCGGCCTGACCCGTGGATAGCCCTAGTTGCCCCCTTGTCCACAAAGGTCGTCCAAAGGGAGGAGTATTCGGGCATCATTTTCTTTGAACGTATGTACTCAGTGTCTGAGTCGGTTTGCCATGTGTCATTATTTTACTAATGGCCAGTTTGTCGATTCATTTTCTTAAGGTAAACACCACGTGTCATCTCCAAATTGGTTGTGTCACTTCATATGCCCAGGTTAACTGCCTATAAATAGTGGAATACCTCCACTACCCTTCACATTCCTAAGATTTTCCGTCTTTGACATTTGTCGTCTAGAGCCTTGTCTAGGAGTTTCTTTGCATCCATAGCCTTCGTCCGTCTTAGAGCCAGGTATTCCCTCCTTCCTCGTTTTTTAGGTTTCTCTTTAATTTTTCTTTTTAAAAATGTCAGAAAAAGTTATTTCCGTATCTAGTAATAGCACAGAAAAAGCCATAAACGAGTATTACAATGAGAGTAGTTACAGTACTAGTGGTACTAGTAATAGTAGCGGTGGGGAATACCACGAACGAGGAGTATGTTTCTGGCATCCCTGGGTTTCCAATGGAAGTCATACAAGAACAACTTAGAAAGGCCTCGGGGTCCCAGGCAGGCACCTCATCCAACATCCCTCCGTCTAATCCTTTGGACGAGGAGGAGATAACTGTTTATAGTTGTGCAGTAAATATTTCTTCCAAAACAGACGAGAAAAGTCTAAACAATCTTAGGACGTGGTACCAGATCCCAAACGAGCTTAATCCTAGATTGCCTATCCGTGGGGAATGGTGTTGTGACCCTCGTTTTGGGATAGGCCTCTATGAGGCTTATCTTTTGGGGGGTCTAAGGTTTCCTTTAAATGCTTTTACCAAAGAGTTATTAGTTAGGCTAGGTTTAGGAGTATGTCAATTTAACCCTAATGCATGGAGATTAATAATCTCTATGCAAATTTTGTGGAGGGAAGTATTCGGAGGGGACTGTCCTATTACCGTGGACGAGTTTCTCTATTGTTACAAACACTCTGAATTCATCAGTCCCTTGGCTTTTATCAATTCATAGCCAAGGGTAGGGACTATAGATTTATTAGGTCCCTGGCCTCGTCTAACAGAAAATGGAAGACAAAATTTTTCTTCATCTCCAGCTTCTGGGCTGGGAATCCTGTGGACGTTGGCTGGGACACGTTTGGTCGTTACACTAGGGACCTAGGGAACCTTCATCCAGAGGGTAAGTCCCTTGGCTGTTTCTTTGTTTTCTGTTTTATCTTCCTTTTTTTTTTTTTTTTTTTTTTTTTTTTTTTTTTTTAATTTATGCCTAACCTTTTCTTGTTTCCTTACAGCTGCTGAACGACCTTCTTTGAGCAAGCTCCACCGTGACCGCGTCCACAGGGCTCGTCTACATGTGGATAGGGATTTCCATTCCTTGGTCACACTTAGAAGTCTTGCCAAGTGGGGGTTAGGTCCTAACCTGTCCGAAGAAGCACTTGCACATGAAATTACAGTAAGAAAAAGTAAGTATTAAACTCCAAAAATTCCTTACATTGTATTTTTTTTTTTTTGGTTTTAGTGCTAAAAACTCTTCTCTCCCCCTTTTTTTTATTTTTTTTTAGGAATGGCAAAAATGAAAGGGAATAAGGGAAAAGAAGTAGCTGGTGAGGGGGATCGTCCTGAGACTGAATCTCAGGCTTGTCCAACGACTGGGGACAAAAGGAAACCTTTGTCTAAAAACTTGAATTTGGGAAATATCCCTAGCTAATGAGGGAAGAAGGCTAAGCATGGCTCGTCCCAAATAGTCAAGCCTAACCTTCCTTCGTCCCAACAGCTTGCCCAAGTGTTTGACATAGATTTGTCCACTTTGGTTGAGACCACCCCGTCCAAGACTCCTCCTCCCAAAATGACTTTATCTGCCTCATCTCAACCTTCCCAAAGGGTCCCTTCAAACATTATTGAAAATGAAGATCTGGCTTGGGAACACTTTCAGAATGCTGTTTCTGATGAGGATATAAATTCTTGCTATGACATATCCCTAAAGGATTTTGAACACTCTAGGGTTCATGATCTTTTTAAAGTAACTACCTCTTTGCCCCGCCTCTACTATTTTATAAGAATTTTTTTAACTCTCATCATTATTCTTTTACCTTTTTATAGGCTATGTCAAAGTTTATGGCAGAGTCTAGACAGGCTACAAGATTGGACAAGATGAGGGTCTTATTAGAGACGAGGATTTAGGAGGTGAAGGACGAATTTAAGAAATGGGCTGAGGTGGTTGCCAAGGCTAAGGAAGAGACGAATGAGTTCCAAAACTTGGTTGAGGAGTTGAGAGCTGATGTAGTGGAGAAAAAGAACGACGAGCTTAGTACTCTTCTCTCCAAGGCTAAAGAAGATGCTATGGCTGAATTTAAGGCGTTCAAGCAATACACTGATCTTCTGGACACCAATTATGTAGCAGGCTTTGAGGACTTTAGAATGGATGCTATAGAAATAAAGTGGACTTTAGCTCCATTAAGCTTAATTTGAATACTGCAGCCACCAGCTCTCTCCTTCAAACCAGCTCTGAGGATGCTAATATTGAGGACGACGCTACAACTCTGCCCCCCTCAAGATGACCCTAAGGATGATGCTCCCCTGCTTGGAAAATATTTCAATGTTTGTGTTCCCCCCTCCCCCCCCCCCCCCTTTTTATTTATTTATCTGGTCCACTGTTTAGGACCTTTTATGTATTTCAAGTACACTAAGCTCGTCCGTGGTTTTAGGATGAGTTGTTAAGACAAGTTTTAATTTACAAGAGTGTTTGGATGTTGGTCGTCCGCCCTTAATTAACTGAATTAACATTATTGTTTTCTATTATAATATGGACGAGAATTTCTATTTCAATGATAGGTTTTGAACTTTGGCTCGTCCACAGAAGGAATTTTTCCCTTTTTAATATGAACATATACTTTTCTCATTTCCTTGAATTTCATAAGTATGATTCATCTATGTGAAATGGTAATTATCAGTCGTACTCATCCTTAGACTTGGCTGATTTTCAGGTGTTATAGACGAAGCTCAACCTTTCACTCGTCCATAGGATGGATTGTTTGATTGGTGTTCTAATCAATAGATTAACATTTTCTTATGCATTTCCACATCCATGGGTTGAACTAATGCAACGACTTTAACTTGTCCATTGTTTGGACGGTTTACGACTTTACCCATTTAGGGCTTCAGCTCGTCCATGATCTGGACAAGTATTCCTTGCCTCACAAGGGTTTCAGCTCGTCCATGGTCTGGACAAGTATTCCTTGCTTCACAAGAATTTAGATAGTACATCCCCGCGTCTAGAGAATTTATTTGTCTTTGCCTTTTAGCCTTTTTAATGGGTTTATCCCAACGAAAATAGTAGAAACCAAGAATTCAAGCACAACATTATGTACATAGCATAACTATTGTTCATAAACGAGGCACATGCTTTAAAAGCTAATGCCTTTCTTGAGAATAAATACAAACCAATCCATAACTTCGTCCATGGTTCTAACATAATAACAATAAAGCAATAATAAAAATATGTAAGTACATAAACTCCTTATGTAGATAAACAAGTAGATAAACGATCTCCAGGCTTGTCCAAAGTTATGCTCATCTAGGATGGCACTTTACAGATAGTACCTTCTCAGGTGCTCAACATTCCAAGGATGCTCTAATTTTCTCCCACCTAGGGCCTCCAAGTATTAGGATCCTCACCTTTTACAGTTGACAACTCTATAGGAGCCTTCCCAATTAGGTCCTAGTTTCCCATGAGCTGGGTTTTTGGTTGCTAAGGAAATCCTTTTCAGGATGAGATCTCCTATGTTGAACCGCCTTGGTTTTACCACTACATCATGTTGCCTAGCCATGAGGTTTTTGTACTTTGCTGTCCTTTGCTCTACATCCGTCCTTACCTCGTCTATTAGATCAAGGCTTAAACAAAGTTGCTCTTCATTATCCCTATCTTGGTACGTCATTACCCTGTGGTTGGCCATATGCACTTCTGCAGGTATGACTGCTTCAGTTCCATATGCTAGCTTGAAAGGGGTTTCTCCCATAAGGGTTCTCACCATCGTCCGGTATGCCAAGAGAACACTTGGTACCTCGTCAGGCCACACTCCCTTTGCTCCCTCAAGTCGAGTCTTGATGATTTTCAAGAAGGATCGGTTTGCAACTTTAGCCTGACCGTTCGCTTGCAAGTGGGCGGGTGAAGAGTAGTGATTTTGAATTCCAAAGTGTTCACAGAAGTCTTTAAAAAGTTCATTATCAAATTGTCGTCCGTTGTCAGATATTAGTACTCTGGGCACCCTAAACCTGCACACAATGTATCTCCATACAAAATTCTTGACATTTTGTTGTGTGATATTAGCTAAGGGTTTTGCTTCCACCCACTTGGTAAAATAATCAATGCCAACCACTAAAAACTTCATTTGCTAGTGCTTAGTGGAAAGGGACCCAAGATGTCTAGCCCCCATTGCACAAAGGGTCATGGGGCCATCATCGGGGTAAGGTACTCTGATGGTTGTCTGGGGACATTACTAAACCGTAGGCATTGATCGCAGACCTTGACATAGGCCTTAGCATCAGCTTGCATATTTGGCTAGTATTATCCTACACCGACGACCTTTTGGACGAGTGTCATGTCTCCTAAATGGTTGCAACATGCTCCTTCATAAAGTTCTCTTAATACATAGTTCACCTCGTCTAGAGCTAGACACCTAAGGTAAGGCTGAGAAAAGCCTCTTTTGTATAGTACTTCATCCATAAGAACATACCTGGCCAATCTCACTCTCAGCTTTCTGGCCTCGTCTTTTTCTTTTGGAAATCGTTCGTCCTTCGTCCTTCAGGTATGATACAATCGGGGTTGTCCAATTTCTTCTATTCTCTACTTGCTGTACTTCTGGGATATCTATACTTGGTTTATACTAAATCTTATCAAACTCGTCCATAGCTTCATTTGCTGAGGCTTCTTTCGCTAAGGCATCAGTTTCCACGTTCACCTCCCTTGGGACTTGAACGAAGTTAGCTTCCTCAAATCTTTTCATAAAGTGTATCACCTTATTAAGGTACTTCTTCATTCGTCCTTCCTTAGTCTCGTATATCCCATTTATTTGGCCCATGATTAACTGGGAGTTTTCCAAGACGAGTATTGACTTTGCTTCCATAGACTTAACCAATTCTGGCCCTTTAAGGAAGGCTTCGTACTCGACTTCATTATTTGTCGTTTGGTACAGCAAACGAACCTTGTGCTTTAGTTTATCTCCTTTTGGGGATTGTAGAACCACACCTATTCCTCCTGCATGCTGTATAGACGAACCATCCACATGGACGATCCACTTAGTGTTTTCCATCTCTTCTAAATAATCATAATTTTGGGTAAACTCCGCAACGAAATCTGCTAAAGCTTGAGCTTTTATGGTATGCCTTGGTTGATATCTAATGTTAAACTTACTGAGCTCGACAGCCCATTGGATCAATCGTCTTGCAGCTTCCAACTTATTCATTGTTTTCTTGAGCGGATGATCTGTCATGACATTGATAACATGGGCTTGGAAATAATGCCTTAGCTTTCTGGAAGTTGTTATCAATGGGAAGACCAACTTTTCTATTAGTGGATATTGTCCTTCCACTCTCCTCAGTGCTTTACTTGTATAGTACACAGGCCTTTACACTTTGTCTTCTTCCCTCACCAATGTTGAACTTACGGCATGTGGAGTGACTGCCAAGTATAAATACTGTTAGGGTTTATGCCCTAAAATCCAATTTATTGGCATGTCATGAATAATTGAGTTGCTTAATTATATGAGACCATTTATGAACTAATGGGACATTATTTTAGTCCATGAGATGCATAGTATGTGATTTATGTGAAAAGTCACAAAAAGATATAAATCACAAGTTCTTTATAAACTCAGAATTTTAGTTTGTAATCGATGATGAAATTGGGCATTTTATTTGCGAAGACTATAACATATCAACTAAGATGATTTGTCTTGATCATGGAAGTGGAGACTTCTAGTTGGTATGTTGATATGTTTTAAGAGTTAAGACATATTGAACTGGACCGCTGTGAGATTTATTATTCTCCTAATGACTGTTAAATGAATAATAAAGCTCACGACTTCTATTTACATCAACTCCAAATCCTGAGAGAATAATGGACATGATCATGAGATGTAGGTTGCTTTGATATATCAGGAGTGAGATCTATAAGTTATGATCAAAATCTTAGTATGTTGGGTAGCCGCATTTAGTGTTGATGGAACATATATTCTGAAGATGGAATTCATAATCTCTTAACGGAGATATAAAATATTCCCTTGAGATAAGTTTAATGGGTTTGGTTATTCAGAGTGTTGGGCCCAACCACTTTAGTGAAGAGTTACTAAAGTATATATTTATGGAATTAGATTTCATAAATATATAATGAATAACATAAAGGATTAAACCGGGTACTCAAGGATTAAGATGTAGTAATCTTCAAAGTGGCAGTCAATATTAATGACTTTGTATTACTATGAATATTTTAATGAAGGGGTTGAATGTATAATAAAGTCTTGGGATATAATTTATAGATAAGGCCTAGAGTGCAATTATATTCTTATAATGGTATTGAATATAATTAATGGTAACTTTGGACTTGTCAAGAGTTGACGGAAAAGCCCAAGACCCATTGGAGCTAGTGTCTTATTGGTCCCTTTGATCCCATCTCAAGCCACAAACTAAAGCCCAATTGGGTAGGCTCAAAAGGCTAACCCAATTAGAAATCAGTCATTATTTAATAAGTGTTATTAAATAAAGAAACTATGAGAATGGTTTTAACGTACATAAGATGAAAAGAAAAAGAAATCAGTTTTTTTTCTCCACAAGAAGAAAAAGAAGGATTTTTCTTTGAGAGTTTATGTACAAAAGGATTGATTGAGAGACCACACATCTTCGGCACCATGTGGAATTGAGATGAAGATTAAAGGTATTCTCAAGTCTGGTTTTGAAATTCACTGCACCAAGGTACACTTTCTATTCTTTAATTCTAGAATTCATGGTTACATGTTTATCTTTCATGATTGAAGTAGATCTGTATTTTTGTTGCTTCCGCTGCGTGTGTTTTTGTATGAGATACAAAAACCAGATTTTTCCAACAAATACAACTTTTCTCCCAGCATGGACGGGCTTAATAAAGGAGCTAGAGTGAGATATGCCTTCAGATCTTCAAAAGCTTTCTGACACTCGTCGGTCCATTCAAATGTTTTTTAAGAACCATAAAAAATAGCAAACATTTGTTAGTAGCTTTAGAGACAAACCTGTTAAGGGCAGCAACTCGTTTGGTGAGGGACTGGACTTCTTTAACATTTCGCAGAGGCTTTATGTCCAGTATTGCTTGGATCTTGTCTAGATTCGCTTCAATTCCTTTATGTGAAACCATAAACCCCAGGAATTTCCCTCATGACACTCCAAAAGCACATTTGCAGGGGTTCAACTTCATGTTGTACTGTCTAAGCGTGTCAAATGTTTCCTGCAGGTCGTTTAGATGCTTTCCCTCATCCTGGCTCTTTACAAGCACGACATCAACGTAGACTTCCACATTCCGTCCAATCTATGGACGATATATGTGGTTAACCAACCTCTAATAGGTTGCCCCTGCGTTCTTCAAACCGAAGGACATCACCTTATAACAGAACAAGCCTTGGTTGGTGACAAAGGACGTCCTCTCTTGGTCTACCTTGTCTATCTTTATCTGATTGTATCCAAAGAAAGCAATCATAAAGCTAAGTAACTTGTGACCCGCAGTGGAATCTACTAACTGGTCAATGTGTGGCAATGAGTAGCTGTCCTTGGGGCAAGCCTTGTTGAGGTCGGTGAAATTTACACACATTCTCCACTTACCGTTTGTCTTCTTGACCATCACCACATTGGCCAACTAGTCTGGATAATAAACTTCTCGAATAAACTTTGCTGCAGTTAACTTTTGTACCTCTTCTTTGATGGCGTTGTCCCTTTCAAGAGCAAACACCCTTTTCTTTTGTCATACAGGCTTAGAGGTAGGATACACATTCAAACGGTGGGTAATGACATTGGGGTCTATACCCGGAATATCTTCGTGATTCCATGCAAATACATCAATATTTTTCTTTAGGAAACAGACGAGGTCCTGCTTGGTCTTCTCTTCTATATCTGCTCCAACCCTGGTATACCTTTCAGGGTTATTTTCATCTACGGAAATATCTTCCAATGTTTCGGTGGGTTTCGCTACAACTCTCTTTTCTTCAATATTCATGGTCTGAACCTGTTCGTCCATGGCCAACATCGCCAAGTAACATTCTCTTGCTGCTAGTTGGTCTCTTTGTACTTGTCCTACTCTATACTCGGTTGGGAACTTGACCGACAAGTGGTAGGTAGATGTAACAACCTTCCAACTATTTAAAGTTGGCCTTCCAATTATGGCGTTGTAGGAGGATGAACAATCTACCATTAGAAAGTTCACATCCTCGATGATTTGTTGCAGATATGCCCCTACTACTACTGGTAATGAAATAGAACCCATAGGCTGTACCTTCATTCCACCAAAACCTACCAGGAGGGAGTTCACTGGATGGAGCTGGTCTCATCCTTACCTCATTTGCTAAAAAGCTGGGTAATATAAAATGTCCGCCGAGCTTTCGTTGTCCACTAGCACCCTTCTGGTTGTGTAGTCAGCAACAAGTAAAATGATGACAATAGCATTATCGTAAGGGTGGTGAACTCTCTCGGCATCCTCGTCTGTAAAAGTGATCGCTTGCTCATCTGTGGTCCTTGCCCTTAGTGATCGTCCAGAAAGTTAGACACTTTGCACTACCTTTAGGTATATTTTCTTTGACTTGGACGACTGACCTATTGAGTTTCCCCCTATGATAACTCTTATTTCTTCGAGTGGTGATTGCGGTGATTCTTCTACCTTCCTTTTCAATTTCTCATCCTTGTGGTCTCGTCCAAGGAAATTTCTCAACTTCCCTTGCCTTATAAGGTTCTCAATCTGCTGCTTTAAATCAAAACATTTGTTTGTATCATGCCCTTGATCTTGTTTGAACCATTTCAGGCCTTTGTCGGAGAAAGAAATCGCAGAACTCAACAAATGAAGTTCGAGCGCGACAAATTACTTTCCCACAAACGGCGCCAACTGATAGATTCTTGAAAATCAGTAGGCTGAAAATCTCGAGTGCTGATGATCTTAAGGCTAAGTCCTGAAAGAACAAATACAAAATCAGAGGAGACCGGTGGAGGCCGGCTAAAAATCCTTCGATGGTAAAGTCAGTGGGTTTATAATTCCAAGTAAAAAGGAAGTGTTTTTAGGATTTACTTGTTTATGGAAAAAATGTCCCTCTCTCCCTCTAATGGATGAATGCTTATATAGCATACGCGAAATGGTTATTTGTTTAATAACTGTTCCTATTGTCGAGGAGTTAGGAGGATTCGAAGGTAACTTCCATGACTGCCATGGAAGTTACCTTATTTGGACCTATAGTTAGTGGAGGGGACGGCTCGCAGCAGTGCAACTCGTCCCTTACGCTCGGTGGGAATCATGGTCGTCCAAAATTAGACACGTTCAAAGCCTAATGAACTCATCCGTCCTTTATTAACGACAGACGAAGTTATTGGGGACGAGACTCCTTCATGCATTCACTTTTTCCTTCTTTTTTCACGGACGACCCATATGAACGAGATGAGACTTGTGCACTTTTATTACACCATAAAGTGTGTTTTTTTCTTTTTGAAAATCAAAATAGAGAAGAAGAGAATTGAAAAAAAAAATGTGAGATTAAGAGTAAGGAAAGCACATATTCAGAAAAGGAAAAAAAAAGAAGGAAAAAAAAAAAAAAGAGTAAGACGGTTAAGACTTGTTAAAGGTAAAAAAAGAAAAAAAGAAAAGAAAAAGAAAACATGGGCTTAAATTAGACAAGTAGACCATCATCATGAATAACGAGGAAATCCTTCAACATCGGAGCGAACAATGAATCTAATTTATTTGGATTTTAACAAGACTTTGGACTCATATAGCAATTTAAGTAGTCAATCATTGAGATTCCATGTTTCTTCCACTTTTTTATTTATTTATTATTTATATATATATATATATATATAATGTTTCTAGCAACATTTTTTTTCCCTTAAAGTTTCTAATACCTTTTAATTCTTCTTTGTCATCACCAACCTTTATAAGCACTCACACCAATTATAACGCTTTCTGTTTTAATATATTTTTCCTCAATTTTGTCACACCCACCTCACCTTGACTCTCTTTTCTAGATTTTTCCAATCCAAAAAAGGCAAGAGAGAGAGTGTAGGGGGTAGTTGAAATTATAATAAAAAAAATAAATTTTTTAAGAGTTCGTTGGTGGATTTTAGGAAAGAAGGAAAAAGGGGAAGAGAAAAAGGGGAAGGAAAGAAATTAATTAGGTTGTTTGGTTGGGTGGATTGGTCAAAGGAAAACTAATGTGCCCAAGTGCTTTCTCTCGAGGCTCTTCTAAATATTTTCTCCCCAACTTGGAAAAGAAAACTAAAGTAGGAAATCAAGTAAATGAAACTGATTGAAAAACCTATGTTTTGGATGAAGAGGATTTTTTCTCACCCACTGTGGTGTTTTAGTAGTTTTTTTTCCCCAACAAAACTGTGAGTTTTGGTTTTTCTGATCTGTTTATATAAATATTAGCGCATGTTCAGAGAATTCTTTTTTAATTAAAAAAATTATTTGTATTTCTAATGTAGAAGATTATTTCAAGCTTGGACACTAAAAGGGAGAAAAGGAAAATCTTTTTGGAGTTATTAAAGGTAAAAAAAAAAAAAAGAAAAGAAAAAGTCTCATATAAATCATAATTTCACCCGTGTACTTGTCTGTCTAGCAAACTGAAAATTCCTTTTGCAACATAAACTATATTTATCATTTGTATAATTCTATGTCAAATTCAACTTAATTTTTTTTTCATAAGTATTAATTTACTACTCTAGAAAAAATATTAAGTAATTTTTTTTTCTAGTTTTAAAAGTTGTAGATGCTGTTAATATATTAAACTCTTTTTAATTTTTGTTATGAACGTGTAATATGTGACTAACTTTTAGGAATAAGAAACTAAAACTTTGGATTAAACCAGCAGGAAGTGTTACTACATTAAACTTGACGAACTCTAGCTTGATAATTTCCGTATAATGATATACGTTCAGTGTGAAGAACAAATCCAAATTCATAGACCGGTTTTTCCGCGTTCTTTTGGTAACTTTATGACTTTTTTTTCTTTTCACACTAACTTTATGACTCTTTTTTTTATAAGGTTTTGTGTTTTTTTTTTTTTTTTTTTTTTTTTTTTTTTTATTTATGTTTTTGAATAGTTTTTTTTTTGGATAAGTTTTTGAATAGCTTTTTGACCAGCATCAAACGAATTGGTAAAGATAATTTCCGTGTAATGGTACTTTCCGTGGGAAATCTGTATCAAACTAAATAACAGAGCAGAGGAGTATTTGACAGATTACAGGCAAGCCCAGGTGCAGTTAACTGTGACACGGACGGTTATTAATTTTGCAAATTAATGGTACTTTCCGTGTGAAATCTGTCAAATACTCCACTGCTCTGTTATTTAGTTTGATACAGATTTCACACGGAAAGCACCATTACACGGAAATTTTCTTCACCAATTCGTTTGAAGCTGGTCAAAAAGCTATTCAAAAAGATAAATAAGAAAAACTTATAATAAAAAAAAGTCATAAAGTTAGTGTGAAAAGAAAAAAAAAAAAAAAAGCCATAAAGTTTCCAAAAGAACGCGGAAAAACCGGTCCATGAATTTGGATTTGTTCTTCACACTGAAAGTATCATTATACGGAAAATATCTTTATTAATTTGTTTCAAAGCTGGTCAAAAATTAAATTCATTCAAAATAAGCGCCAATCAAAAAGTTATTACATTTTTTTAATTACTATTATTAGTATTATTGTTATTATTGCTATTATTAAATTGAATATTACAACAATATTGCCACAAATAAGATCAAATTTATAACAAAATAATTATGAGTCTAACACCAAATAAAAACGTGTAAATTTATAATCAAATAATTATAAGTATAATACCAAACAAAAACAAACTATATGAGAAGAACTTAGAGTTTGAGTTTTATTTAGGAAGAGGAGCAAAAAAATAAATAACAAAATTATATAATATTTTTTAATATATTTTTAAATTTTAACAATTTTATAATAGAAGTGTATTTTTTCTTCTTTAAAATCAAAATAGAGAAGAAGAGAATCGAAAAAATAAAACAAAAAACGTGAGATTAAGAGTAAGGAAACCACATATTCAAAAAAAGAAAAAAGAAAAAAGAAAAAAAAAAGAGTAAGACGGTTAAGACTTGTTAAAGGTAAAAAAAGAAAAAAAGAAAACATGGGCTTAAATTAGAAAAGTAGACCATCATCATGAATAACGAGGAACTTTCCTTCAACATCAGAGTGAACAATGAATCTAATTTATTTGGATTTTAACAAGACTTTGGACTCATATAGCAATTTAAGTAGTCAAGCATTGAGATCCCATGCTTCTTCCACATTTTTTATTTTGGTTCAAAAAAAAAAAATGTTCTAGCAACATTTTTTTTTTCCCTTAAAGTTTCTAATACCTTTTAATTCTTTTTTGTCATCACCAACCTTTATAAGCACTCACACCAATTATAATGCTTTCTGTTTTAATATATTTTTCCTTAGTTTTGTCACACTCACCACACCTTGACTCTCTTTTCTATATTTTTCCAATCTAAAAAAGACAAGAGAGAGAGTGTATGGGGTACTTGAAATTATAATAAAAAAAATTATTTTAAAAAATAAATTGTTTAAGAGTTCATTGGTGGATTTTAGGAAAGAAGGAAAAGGGGGAAGAGAAAAAGGGGAAGGAAAGAAATTAATTTGGATGTTTGGTTGGGTGGATTGGTCAAAGGAAAACTGATGTGGCCCAAGTGCTTTCTCTTGGGGCTCTTCTAAGTATTTTCTCCCCAAATTGGGAAAAAAAAAATAATAATAATAAAGTAGGAAATCAAGTAAATGAAACGGATCGAAAAACCTATGTTTTGGATCAAGGGGATTTTTTCTCACCCACAATGGTGTCTTGGTAGGATTTTTTTTCCCAACAAAACTATGAGTTTTGGTTTTTCTGATCCGTTTATATAAATATTAGCGCATGTTTAGAGAATTCTTTTTTAATTAAAAATTTATTTGTATTTCTAATGTAGAATATTATTTCAATTTTGGACACTAAAAGGGAGTTAAGGAAAATCTTTTTGGAGTTATTAAAGGTACCAAAAAAAAAAAAAAGAATTGAAAAAAGGGGCTTATTTTAGTGATTGATTAAGCCTTGAAATTAGACCAGCAGACCATGATCATGCATAATGACGAACTTTGCTTCAATATCAAAGTGAACAATAAGTCTAATTTATTTGGATTTTAGCAAGACTTTGGACTTATTTTACAATTTAAAAGTAGTCAAGCACTGAGATTCCATATTTTTGACACCCTCTTTTACAAAAAAAAAAAAAAAAGAAAAAAAGAAGAAGAAGTTTATAATACCTTTTAATTCTTCTTTGTCATCACCTACCCAGAAGTACTCACACCAATTATTTACACACTATTATAATATATTTTTCCTCTACCACACCAATTTTTTACATGCATTCTATTTTAATATATTTACGACAAATTACAACTTACCTACATGTAATTAAGCCAAAATTTAAGTTGTCTACCAAATATCTATGGTTTAAGTTGCCAACATGTTGTTACATAGAATTGTAAAGGAGCCAACTTTCAGAATAGTTGAATTGACAAAATTTTCACTAGTTATTATATGGCCAACACTGACTAATTTTTTTGCATGCTAATAACAACGTAATATTTGGACGATTCATTAAATGTTTATGATTTTTTTTTTTTTTTTTTAATTCTAGATTACTTATTGATAGTTGTCCCAAAAATTGAAATATAAGAGGGGGTTTAGTAGAGTAGTGTTTGTAGTTTTTTGAAATATGTGTGGATAAAAAAGTATGTAAAAATATATGTAATGTAATGTTGTTAAAAATGTAAAAATGTAAGTTTAAAATGGGATACCAAACGGGCCCTAAATCTTTGGAAACACGTGTTTTTGTAGAGAGGAAATTAGCTACTAATTTTGCATGCGAATTCCAGCAGAGTCATGGTGAAGCGGAATTTACATAAAAGTTAAAACTGAATCAATTTCTTGTACACGCGTCGTAACTTTCAAGTTCCAAGTCTTACTTTTCATCATGTTTAAATGTCCAATGTCCCACATTCAAAGCTATTTTCTACCACCACACACCCTTGGTGCGATGGTCACTCCACAAGTATAAGTGCTTGTGGGGTGTGGGGGGCAAGGGCCGGGGTTCAAGTCTCCAGGAGGGAGCTTCACACACATATACACTTAGATTAGGCTAGAGTAGAATTCTATCTTGTATCAAAAAAAAAAAAAAAAAAAAAGCTGTTTTCTATATTTTCTTTGTGAATACCCCCTAACTGTATGGGTAATTTGTGGGCCATTTGGAATAATTGCAAATGCACCAATTTTTCCAGCCAACCTCTTACCAAATATTCCACATTCAATGCTTTTCTCTAATTTTTATTGTGTCTAGGAGAAAAGATCACTAAGAGGAAACATAAAAGTCTTTTTTTTTTTGAAAGAAAAACTTCCAATTTTGACTTGATTTTTTGTACACATAGTTAGAAAAATCCAATCTTAAAGTAAGTGATTTGATTAGTAATTTGAAAAAGTTTTTCCCCAAACTAGTTTAGAGATACACTTTTCAAAATCCTTTCATATCTTTTTATTAGATGTGAATTTTAAAAAATTATCACTAGTAACATTATTGTTTTCTATTATAATATGGACGAGAATTTCTATTTCAATGATAGGTTTTGAACTTTGGCTCGTCCACAGAAGGAATTTTTCCCTTTTTAATATGAACATATACTTTTCTCATTTCCTTGAATTTCATAAGTATGATTCGTCTATGTGAAATGGTAATTATCATTCGTACTCATCCTTAGACTTGACTGATTTTCAGGTGTTATAGACGAAGCTCAACCTTTCACTCGTCCATAGGATGGCTTGTTTGGTTGGTGTCCTAATCAATAGATTAACATTTGCTTATGCATTTCCTTGTCCATGGGTTGAACTAATGCAACGACTTTAACTTGTCCATTGTTTGGATAGTTTACGACTTTACCCATCTAGGGCTTCAACTTGTCCATGATCTGGACGAGTATTCCTTGCCTCACAAGGGTTTCAGCTTGTCCATGGTCTGGACAAGTATTCCTTACTTCACAAGAATTTAGACAGTACATCCCTGCATCCAGAGAATTTATTTGTCTTGGCCTTTTAGCCTTTTTTATGGATTTATCCCAACGAAAACAGTAGAAACCAAGAATTCAAGCACAACATTATGTACATAGCATAACTATTGTTCATAGACAAGGCACATGCTTCAAAAGCTAATGCCTTTTTGGAGAATAAATACAAACCAATCCATAACTTCATCCATGGTTCTAACATAATAACAACAAAGCAATAATAAAAATATGTAAGTACACAGACTCCTTATGTAGATAAGCAAGTAGATAAATGATCTCCAGGCCTGTCCAAAGTTATGCTCATCTAGGATGGCACTTTACTGATAGTACCTCCTCAGGTGCTCAACATTTCAAGGATGCTCTAATTTCCTCTTGTCTAGGGCCTCCAAGTAGTAGGATCCTCGCCTTTTACAGTGGACAACTCTATAGGGGCCTTCCCAATTAGGTCCTAGTTTCCCACGAGCCGGGTTTTTGGTTGCTAAGGAAACCTTCTTCAGGACGAGATCTCTTATGTTGAATTGTCTTGGTTTTAGCTTTGCATCATGTTGCCTAACCATGAGGTTTTTGTACTTTGCTGTCCTTTGCTCTACATTTGTCCTTACCTCATCTATTAGATCAAGGCTCAAACGAAGTTGCTCTTCATTATCCCTATCTTGCTACATCATTACCCTGTGGTTGGACATATGCACTTCTGCAGGTATGACTGCTTCAGTTCCGTATGCTAGCTTGAAAGGGGTTTTCCCCGTAAGGGTTCTCACCATCGTTCGGTATGCCCACGGAACACTTGGTACCTCGTCAGGCCATACTCCCTTTGCCCCCTTAAGTCGAGTCTTGATGATTTTTAACAAGGATTGGTTTGCAACTTCAGCCTGACCGTTCGCTTGCGGGTGGACGGGTGAGGAGTAGTGATTTTGAATTCCAAAGTGTTCACAGAATTCTTTAAAAAGTGCATTATCAAATTGTCGTCCGTTGTCAGATATCAGTATTCCAGGCACCCTAAACCTGCACACAATGTTTCTCCATTCAAAATTCTTGACATTTTGTTGTGTGATATTAGCTAAGGGTTTTGTTTCCACCCACTTGGTAAAATAATCAATGCCAACCACTAAAAACTTCATCTACCTTGTGCTTAGTGGAAAGGGACCCAAGATGTCTAGCCCCCATTGCGCAAAGGGCCATGGGGCTGTCATCGGGGTGAGATATTCTGATGGTTGTCTGAGGACATTACTAAACCGTTGGCATTGATCGCAGACCTTAACATAGGCCTCCACATCAGCTGCATATTTGGCCAGTAGTATCTTGCACGGACGACTTATTGGACGAGTGACCTGGCTCTTGAATGGTTGCCACACGCTCTTTTATAAACTTCTCTTAATACATAATTCGCTTCATTTGGAGCTAGACACCTAAGGTAAGGCTGAGAAAAGCCTCTTTTGTATAGTACTTCATCCATAAGAACATACCTGGCCGATCTCACTCTTAGCTTTCTGGCCTTGTCTTTTTCTTTTGGAAGTCATCTGTCCTTCAAGTATGATACAACCGGGGTCATCTAATTTCTTCTACTCTCTACCTGCTGTGCTTCTGGAATATCTATACTTGGTATATATTGAATCTCATCAAACTCGTCCATAGCTTCATTTGCAAAGGCTTCTTTCACTAAGGCATTAGCTTCCACGTTCTCCTCCCTTGGGACTTGAACGAAGTTAGCTTCCTTAAATATTTTCATAAGGCGTATCACCCTATTAAGGTACTTCTTCATTCGTCCTTCCTTAGCCTCATATATCCCATTTACTTGGCCCATGATTAACTGAGAGTTTCCCAAGACGAGTATTGACTTTGCTTCCACAGACTTAGCTAATTCTAGCCCTTTAAGGAGGGCTTCATACTCAACTTCATTACTTGTCATTTGGTACTGCAAACGAACCTTGTGTTTTAGTTTATCTCCTTCTAGGGATTGTAGAACCACATATATTCCTCTTGCATACTGCGTAGACGAACCATCCACTTGGACGATCCACTTAGTATTTTCCATCTCTTCTAAATCATCATAATTTGGGGTAAACTCCGCAATGAAATTTGCTAGAGCTTGAGCTTTTATGGCATGGCTTGGTTGATATCTGATGTCAAACTCACTAAGCTTGACAGCCCATTGGATCAATTGTCCTGCAGCTTCCAACTTATTCATTGCTTTCTTGAGCAGATGATCCGTCATGACATTGATAACATGGGCTTGGAAATAATGCCTTAGCTTTTTGGAAGCTATTATCAATGGGAAGGCCAACTTTTCTATTAGTGGATATCGTCCTTCCACTCTCCTCAGTGCTTTACTTGTATAGTACACAGGCCTTTGCACTTTGTCTTCTTCCTTCGCCAATGCTGAATTTATCGCATGTGGGGTGACTGCCAAGTATAAGTGCAACTTTTCTCCCAGCATGGACGGGCTTAATAAAGGAGCCACAGTGAGATATGCCTTCAAATCTTCAAAAGCTTTCTGACACTCGTCAGTCCATTCAAATGCTTTTTTAAGAACCTTAAAAAATGGCAAACATTTGTTAATAGCTTTAGAGACAAACCTGTTAAGGGCAGCACCTCGTTCGGTGAGGGACTGGACTTCTTTAATATTTCGCGGAGGCTTCATGTCTAGTATTGCTTGGATCTTGTCTAGATTTGCTTCAATTCCTCTATGTGAAACCATAAACCCCAGGAATTTCCCTAATGACACTCCAAAAGCACATTTACTAGGGTTCAACTTTATGTTGTACTGTTTGAGCATGTCAAATGTTTCCTGCAGGTCGTTTAGATGCTTTCCCTCGTCCTGGCTCTTTACAAGCATGTCATCAACGTAGACTTCCGCATTCCGTCCAATCTGTGGACGATACATGTGGTTAACCAATCTCTGATATGTTGCCCCTGCGTTCTTCAAACAGAAGGACATCACCTTATAACAGAACAAGCCTTGGCTGGTGACAAAGGACGTCCTCTCTTGGTCTGCCTCGTCTATCTTTATCTGATTGTATTCAGAGAAAGCATCCATAAAGCTAAGTAACTTGTAACTCGCTATCGAATATACCAACTAGTCAATGTGCGGCAACGGGTAGCTGTCCTTGGGGCAAGCCTTGTTGAGGTCGGTGAAATTTACACACATTCTCCACTTACCATTTGCCTTCTTGACCATCACCACATTGGCCAACCAGTCTGGATAATAAACTTCTCGAATAAACTTTGCTACAGTTAACTTCTGTACCTCTTCTTTGATGGCGCTGTCCCTTTCAAGAGCAAACACCCTTTTCTTCTGTCATACATGCTTAGAGGTAGGATACACATTCAAACAGTGGGTAATGACACTAGGGTCTATACCCGACATATCTTCATGACTCCATGCAGACATATCAATATTTTTCTTTAGGAAATGGACGAGGTCCTACTTGGTCTTCTCTTCTATATCTACTTCAACCTTGGTATACCTTTCAAGGTTATTTTTATCTAAGGAAATATCTTCTAATGTTTCGGTGGGCTCCCCTACAACTCTCTTTTCTTCAATATTCATGGTTTGAACTTGTTCGTCCATGGCCAACATGGCCAAGTAACATTCTCTTACTGCTAGTTGGTCTCCTTGTACTTGTCCTACTCCATACTCTGCTGGGAATTTGACTGACAAGTGGTAGGTCGATGTAATGGCCTTCCAACTATTTAAAGTTGGCCTTCCAATTATGGTATTGTAGGAGGATGAATAATCTACCACAAGGAAGTTCACATCCTTGGTGATTTGTTGCGGATATGCCCCCATTACCACTGGTAATGAAATAGTATCCACAGGCTGTACCTTCGTTCCACCAAAACCTTCCAGGGGGGAGTTCACTGGACGGAGCTGGTCTCGTCCTAACCTCATTTGCTGAAAAGCTGGGTAATATAAAATGTCCGCCGAGCTTCCGTTGTCCACCAACACCCTTCTGGTTGTGTAGTCAGCAATAAGTAAAGTGATGACAATAGCATCATCGTGAGGGTGGTGAACTCTCTCAGCATCCTCGTCCGTAAAAGTGATCGCTTGCTCGTCCGTGGTCCTTGCCCTTGGTGATCATCTAGAAAGTTGGACACTCTGCACTACCTTCAGGTATGTTTTCTTTAACTTGGACGATTGGCCTGTTGAGTTTCCCCCTATGATAACTCTTATTTCTCCGAGTAGTGGTCATGGTGATTCTTCTACCTTCCCTTTCAATTTCTCGTCCTTATGGTCTCGTCCAAGGAACTTTCTTAACTTCCCTTGCCTTATAAGGTTCTCAATCTACTGCTTTAAATCAAAACATTCGTCTGTATCATGCCTATGATCTTTATGGAAGCGACAATACTTATTCCTATTGCGCTTATTAGGATCTCCCTTCATTTTTTCCGACCACTTCAAGGAAGGATCATCCTTGATTTACACAAGAACTTGTTTAAGTGGCATGTTTAATGGTGTATATTGTTGATTCCACGCTGAAGAGGTAGGCTTTTTATTATCTCGATCTCTCCTTTCTTTCATTCGTCCCTTCTTTGGACGAGGACCTTGCTCGAAATGGTGAGTGGGGTTTGTTTCTACTCTCTCAGCTCTCTTCCTCTTCTTGGCTATAATCGCATATTCTGCATTCATGAAATTTTGGGCCGAATGGACGAGTTTAGCCATGGACTGAGGCTATTTTTCATAAAGTTTATGTATGAATAAGTCAGAATTAACTCCATTATGGAAGGCCGCCAATAATAGCTTGTCATCCATCTCGTCCACGCTCAGGGCTTCCCTGTTGAAGCGAGTGACGAAGGACCGCAAGCTTTCATTCTCTCCTTGCTCTATGGTTAACAAGTTGGACGAGGAACGCTCCTGTCCCTGTCCCTTAATGAAGTTATTAACAAACAATTTACTCAACTCTTCGAAAGAACTTACCGAATATGGGGGTATTTTGCTGAAGCAGACTCATGCCAGACCTTTAAGGGTGGTAGGGAAAGCTCTACACAAAATTGCATCAGGAACCCCTTGAAGGTGCATTGTAGTCTTAAAAGTAGCAATGTGATCAAACGGGTCACGCGTTCCATACGAATCCAAGGAAGGCATCTTGAATTTTGGAGGCAAGGGGTGGCCATTAAAGGAAGCCGTGAAGGGAGAATCTGTTCTGTGAATTAAGTCTTCTACCGGATTTGCTTTTTTCATGTTCTCCCTCATCTCATCCATAACTTTCCTCATCTGGTCCATCTCCCTCTCCAAGTGTGGCACCCTTCTTGGTGTAGTGTCCCTTGATTGGCTTTCTGGCTCTGCATTTCTTCCATCTCCCTGGCTCTATCCATGCTCTTCTCCATAGGCCTCATGTCGTTGCCTTCTGAGATTAATCTCCCCTCTCAATTCCTGGTTCTGACGAGTTAACTCTGCCATGGCAACGACCATTGACTGCATGTGTTAGACAGAAGATGGTTGCATGGCAGGTGCCGATTGATGGCCATAATGGGGGTTACTGGAAGCGTCTCTACTCTCTTGAGGGTCTGGACTAGTAGCCCTTGATCTTGTCCGAACCATTTCAACCCTTAGTCGGAGAAAGAAATCGTAAAACTCAACAAATGAAGTTTGAGCGCGACAAATTACTTTCCCATAGACAGCGCCAACTGATAGATTCTTGAAAATCAGTAGGCTAAAAATCTCGGGCGTTAATGATCTTAAGGCTGAGTCCTGAAAGAACAAATACAAAATCAGAGGAGACCAGTGGAGGCCGGCCAAAAATCCTCCGATGGTAAAGTCAGTGGGTTTATAATTCCTAGTAAAGAGGAAGTGTTTTCGGGATTTACTTGTTTATGGAAAAAATGTCCCTCTCTCTCTCTTTGATGGATGAATGCTTATATAGCATATGTGAAATGGTTATTTGTTTAACAACTGTTCCTATTGTCGAGGAGTTAGGGGGATTCGGAGGTAACTTCCATAACTGCCATGGAAGTTACCTTATTTGGACCTACGATTAGCGGAGGGCACGGCTCGCAGCAATGCAACTCGTCCCTTACACTTGGTGGGAATCATTCTCGTCCAAAACTAGACACATTTAGAGCCCAATGAACTCATCCGTCCTTTATTAACGATTGACGAAGTTATTGGGGACGAGACTCCTTCATGCATTCACTTTTTCCTTCTTTTCTCACAGACGACTTGTATGGATGAGGTGAGACTTGTGCACTTTTATTGCACCATCAAGTTTTATCTAGGAAGAGGAGCAAAAAATTAAATAACAAAATTATATAATATTTTTTTAATATATTTTTAAATTTTAACAATTTTATAATAGAAGTGTATTTTTTTTTTCCTTTTTAAAATCAAAATAAAGAAGAAGAGAGTCGAAAAAATAAAACAAAAAAAAATGTGAGATTAAGAGTAAGGAAACCATATATTCAAGAAAGGAAAAAAAAAAAAAAAAAAAGAGTAAGACGGTTAAGACTTGTTAAAGGTAAAAAAAAGAAAGAAAAAAAAGAAAAGAAAAAGAAAACATGGGCTTAAATTAGACAAGTAGACCATCATCATGAATAACAACGAGGAACTTTCCTTCAACATCAGAGTGAACAATGAATCTAATTTATTTGGATTTTAACAAGACTTTGGACTCATATAGCAATTTAAGTAGTCAAGCATTGAGATTCCATGTTTCTTCCACTTTTTTATTTATTATATATATATATATATATAAATGTTTTTGGCAACATTTTTTTTTTCCTTAAAGTTTCTAATACCTTTTAATTCTTCTTTGTCATCACCAAACTTTATAAGCACTCACACCAATTATAACGCTTTCTGTTTTAATATATTTTTCCTCAATTTTGTCACACCCACCTCACCTTGACTCTCTTTTCTAGATTTTTCCAATCCAAAAAAGACAAGAGAGAAAGTGTAGGGGGTAGTTGAAATTATAATAAAAAAAATTATTTAAAAAAAAAATTGTTTAAGAGTTCGTTGGTGGATTTTAGGAAAGAAGGAAAAAGGGGAAGAGAAAAAGGGGAAGGACAGAAATTAATTAGGTTGTTTGGTTGGGTGGATTGGTCAAAGGAAAATTGATGTGCCCAAGTGCTTTTTCTTGAGGCTCTCCTAAATATTTTCTCTCCAAATTGGAAAAGAAAACTAAAGTAGGAAATCAAGTAAATGAAACGGATCGAAAAACCTATGTTTTGGATCAAGAGGATTTTTTCTCACCCATAGTGCTATTTTGGTAGTTTTTTTTCCCCAACAAAACTATGAGTTTTGGTTTTTCTAACCCGTTTCTATAAATATTAGTGCATGTTTAGGGAATTATTTTTTAATTAAAAAATTATTTGTATTTCTAATGTTGAAGATTATTTCAAGCTTGGACACTAAAAGGGAGTAAAGGAAAATCTTTTTGGAGTTATTAAAGGTGAAAAAATAAAATAAAATAAAATAAAAAGAAAGAAAAATAAAAAAAAGGCTTATTTTAGTGATTGATTAAGCCTTGAAATTAGACTAGCAGACCATGATCATGCACAATGACAAACTTTGCTTCAATATCAAAGTGAACAACATGTCTAATTTATTTGGATTTTAGCAAGACTTTGGGCTCATTTTGCAATTTAAAAGTAGTCAAGCACTGAGATTCCATATTTTTGACACCTTCTTTTATTAAAAAAAAAGGCTTATAATACCTTTTAATTCTTCTTTGTCATCACCTACCCAAAAGTACTCACACCAATTATTTACACACTCTCTATTATAATATATTTTTCCTCTCCCAAGCCAATTTTTTACACGCATTCTATTTTAATATGTTTATGACAAATTACAATTTTACACGCATGTACAATTTCCTGTACATGCGTCGTAACTTTCAAGTTCCAAGTCTTACTTTTCATCACGTTCAAATGTCCAATGTCCCACATTCAAAGCTGTTTTCTATATTTTCTTTGTGAATACCCACTAACTGTCTGGGTAATTTGTGGGCCATTTGGAATAATTGCAAATGCACCAATTTTTCCAGCCAACCTCTTACCAAATGTTCCATATTCAATGCTTTTCTCTAATTTTTATTGTGTCTAGGAGAAAAGATCACTAAGTGGAAACATAAAAGTCTTTTTTTTTTGGGAAGAAAAACTTCCAATTTTGACTTGATTTTTTGTACACATAGTTAGAAAAATCCAATCTTAAAGTAAGTGATTTGATTAGTAATTTGAAAAAGTTTTTCTCGAAACTAGTTTAGAGATACACTTTTCAAAATCCTACTATATCTTTTTATTAGATGTGAATTTTAAAAAATTAACATTAGATTTCATGTTTTTATTATATCTTTTATTCTTGTGAAATTTAAAAAAAAAAAAAAAAAATTAAAGATCAATAGCAATATTATCAATCAAATTTTTTAATTTCAAATTTTTGTGATATAAAATTATGCATAAAAAATGGATTTATTAATCAAATAGTAAATAATATCCAATTTAAACGAAATTTGATATGTGCATGTTAAGAACATAAAGAAAATGCAATACAATCTAACGGTTAGATTTTCAAAATTCACATCCAATAAAGAGATATGTCAGGTTCTAAAAGTTTAGAATATTTGGCAAACCATGAGCACAAACTTGTCTATGTATAGATCTTAGAGTCTATAGAGTTTATTAGACAATGCTCAAGGTGTTACAAGTCAAAATACAAGAACATACAAGTTGCAGAAAAAAGTATTCAAATTCTGTGAAATCCAACTGATCGAAAATTAGATTTGACTGATCAAAAATCGCAGACATGAAATTTCTATAGATTTCTATTTCAACCCAAACTCTGCTTAAACGTTTTTGGTTTCAAGTGAAACACTTCTAGTCTATAAAGGAAAACCCTAACTACGTTTTCCAAGTTTTTGAGAGACTTTGGAGGTACTTTTGTGAGATCTAAAAAGTATTGTGCTTCCTTTTTCAAAGTCACTACCGGAAATCATTCTTGTATCATTAAATCCGATAAATCTAAAGTTGCTACAACAAGATCAACAACTGCTGATGATCTAAACCTTCAACGGTGGCCATGGAGTCACAAACTGAAGAGTTTGTGTTGCTAAACTTTTGAGTGGGATCTCAAAGAAACAAGCGTGGATGCTTGTGTTGGAAAAAACCCAAGAAAAGAAGGAATCTGTAGATTTGGAGCTTGAACGTGGTGATGCTAGTAAGTTACTACATGAGGTAGTAATAGATTTATGTTCATGGTCTTTTCTTTTTCTTTTTCTTTTTTTACTTGGAAAATGAAACCACAAAAAGTATAAACAACTTTTCCACAAATTTTTCCAAATGGTAGGGATACGTAACAATCGACAACCAACCCGTAACAATCGACAACCAACCCATCTGTTACGGAAGAGAGCTAAAGTAATAGTTCTATGATTGTTTGTGGCGCTAGAAAAAACTCTTTTTTCCACGCGAGAACAGCCAAAGTCTAGGGGTGATACATGGGTGGGGCCATTGCCCTCCCAAATTTGCCCTCCCAAATTTTGAAAATTTTCTTAACATGTATAAAAGAGTTTGCACCAAACATGTTTGGATTTATTTTTTTAATATAACAATTAACAAATTATTAATTCATTAAAAAAAATTTATCACAAAAATTACACATGAAATGTATTTTTAGTTGCCATATAATGAGTTAGAGTAAATAACTTTAAATGTATTTGGAGTCTAACTTATTCCTCCAAGTTAAGGATAATTCATGTTTTTGAAAATTTCATTAGTTCAATTGAAAGATTTTTCAATTACTTTAGTATAAAATTTAATAATTTGGAATGAAAATGAAACTTTTTAAAAATTTTACTATGAAAATGGTAAAAATAAATTTTATTTTATGAAATATCGCCATCAAATATAATTTTGATTAAAAATACTAAGTTTTTATTTTTTTATTTTTTTATTTTTTGTTGGGTATGTGTATATATATAACTTATCAAATAAAAAAAAAATATGTGTATATAATAAAAAAGTATTGTGTGTGTGATTGTTTTGATAAATATATTAATGCCGCAACTTGATTCTCAAACAAAAATTCTTAGCTCTACCCCTTCCAAAGTCAATGATGATGTTGAAACCCTTCTCTTCCCATTAAGGACAACACTTGAATTGATTGCTATTTAAAGAAAGAGAATGATGAAAATTGATAAACGAAGCTACTGAATCAGATCCTTAATTTTCACTAGCTTCAAAAAAACCATGGCATTCACTAGCTTCAAAAAAGTATTTTCCCCCGTTTCTCTATTCGTGTTGGCCCTGTTACATTTTTCCTTCATTTCTGAATCTGTTTGCGTGGATAAAGAAACTGAAACAAATGCTCTTCTCATTTGGAAAGCCAGTCTTCAAAATAAAAACCAGTCACTCCTGCCTTCATGGACCCTCCTTCCTAATAATAATGACCCCAATTCTTCCAACAATCAAAATGCAAGCTCAAATCCATGCAGTTGGTTCGGTGTTTCTTGCAACCATGCAGGAAGTGTTATTAGATTAAACCTGACCAACTCAGGCTTGAAAGGTACTCTCCATGAATTTTCATTCTCATCACTCCCTAACCTTTCATTTGTTGACCTCAGCATGAACGAACTCTTTAATACAGTTACTATTGATATTAGTTACCTGTCTAAACTCATATATCTTGATCTATCCTTTAATAACTTATCGGGGAAAATCCCACCCCAGATTGGCCTACTGATCAACCTTGAGGTCTTGCTCCTCGCTAAAAATCAGTTAAGTGGCTCAATTCCTCCAGAAATAGGTCATGTAAAGTCTCTTAACGACCTTTCTTTGTATGCCAACAATTTCCGTGGATGCAGTCCGGCTTCATTAGGTAATTTGAGCCATTTGATTGACTTTTCTCTCAATGGTAATTTCTTTTCGTGTTCCATTCCTATATCTTTAGGTAATTTAAGCAACTTGGCTTATTTGTACCTTTATGATAATCAACTTTCTGGTTCCATTCCGCCACAAATTGGAAACCTTACCAATTTAGTTGAACTTGACATAAGTAACAACAGTTTCAAAGGTCCCATCCCTTATAGTATTGCAAAATTTGAAAAGCTAACATTGTTGCATATGAACCAAAATCAGCTCTCTGGCTCCATCCCCCTAGAAATTGGAAATCTAAAGTCTCTCATATTCTTAAGCCTTGAAACAAATCATCTTTCTGGCTTAATTCCCACATCTTTAGGTTCTCTTAGAAACTTCACTGTTTTACACCTGTACAACAATCAACTTTCTGGTACCATTCCTGAAGAATTAGGAAACTTGACATCCATAACTGATCTTGAACTGAGTAGAAATCAGTTGAACGGTACTATTCCAATTTCCTTTGGTAGGTTGAGTGGCTTAAAAGCTTACCTCCGTGATAACCAACTTTCTGGTCGCATTCCACAAGGGGTCGGGAACTTAATGAAGTTGACTGCTCTATTGCTGGATGCCAACCACTTCACTAGCCTTTTGCCTCAAAACTTATGCCAAAGTGGGTCTCTCCAATTACTAAGGGCAGACAACAACCATCTCACAGGTCCAATACCAAAAACCTTGAGAAATTGCACAAACTTAATTACAGTCCACTTTGAAAGAAACCAAGTCTTTGGAAATATATCTGAAGACCTTTCTTTGTATGCCAATAATCTCCGTGGCTCCATTCCTGCTTCTTTAGGTAATTTGAGCAACCTGTTTTTCTTGTACCTTGATCTCAGCAGGAATGAGCTATTTGGTACAGTCCCTCTTGAAATTAGTCACCTCTCCAAACTCATATATCTTGATCTGTCCTTTAATAACTTTTTGGGGGCAATCCCACCACAAATTGGCCTACTGATCAATCTTGAGACCCTGACCTTAGCTGAAAATCAGTTAAACAGCTCGATTCCTCCAGAAATAGGCCAGTTAATGTCTCTCAATTACCTTTTTTTGTATGCCAATAATGTCCGTGGCTCCATTCCTGCTTCTTTAGGTAATTTGAGCAACCTGTTTTTCTTGTACCTTGATCTCAGCAGAAATGAGCTATTTGGTACAAGCCCTCTTGAAATTAGTCACCTCTCCAAACTCATATATCTTGATCTGCCCTTTAATAACTTTTTGGGGGCAATCCCACCACAAATTGGCCTACTGATCAATCTTGAGACCCTGACCTTAGCTGAAAATCAGTTAAACAGCTCGATTCCTCCAGAAATAGGCCAGTTAAAGTCTCTCAAATACCTTTTTTTGTATGCCAATAATCTCCGTGGCTCCATTCCTGCTTCTTTAGGTAATTTGAGCAACCTGTTTTTCTTGTACCTTGATCTCAGCAGGAATGAGCTATTTGGTACAAGCCCTCTTGAAATTAGTCACCTCTCCAAACTCATATATCTTGATCTGCCCTTTAATAACTTTTTGGGGGCAATCCCACCACAAATTGGCCTACTGATCAATCTTGAGACCCTGACCTTAGCTGAAAATCAGTTAAACAGCTCGATTCCTCCAGAAATAGGCCAGTTAAAGTCTCAAAAATACCTTTTTTTGTATGCCAATAATCTCCGTGGCTCCATTCCTGCTTCTTTAGGTAATTTGAGCAACCTGTTTTTCTTGTACCTTGATCTCAGCAGGAATGAGTTATTTGGTACAAGCCCTCTTGAAATTAGTCACCTCTCCAAACTCATATATCTTGATCTGCCCTTTAATAACTTTTTAGGGGCAATCCCACCACAAATTGGCCTATTGATCAATCTTGAGACCCTGTCCTTAGCTGAAAATCAGTTAAACAGCTCGATTCCTCCAGAAATAGGCAAGTTAAAGTCTCTCAAATACCTTTCTTTGTATGCCAATAATCTCCGTGGCTCCATTCCTACTTCTTTAGGTAATTTTAGCAACCTGTTTTTCTTGTACCTTGATCTCAGCAGGAATGAGTTATTTGGTACAATCCCTCTTGAAATTAGTCACCTATCCAAACTCATATATTTTGATTTGTCTTTTAATAAATTTTTGGGGGCAATCCCACCACAAATTGGCCTACTGATCAATCTTGAGACCCTGTTCTTAGTTGAAAATCAGTTAAACAGCTCAATTCCTCCAGAAATAGGCCAGTTAAAGTCTCTCAAATACCTTTCTTTGTATGCCAATAATCTCCGTGGCTCCATTCCTGCTTCTTTAGGTAATTTGAGCAACCTGTTTTTCTTGTATCTCAATGATAATGTGCTTTTGAATTCCATTCCAGCATCTTTGGGCCATTTAAGCAACTTGGCTTATTTGGCCGTTTATAATAATCTACCCTTTGCCTCCATTGCACCAGAAATTGGAAACCTTAGCAATTTAGTTGAACTTGATATAAGTAACAATAATTTAACAAAGCTGACTACGCTGCAGTTGAATACAAACCACTTTACTGGTTTTTTGCCTCAAAACTTATGCCAAAGTGGATCTCTCCAAAACTTTTCTGCATATGACAACCATCTCATAGGTCCAATACCAAAAACCTTGAAGACTTGCATGAGTTTAATTAGAGTCCACCTTGAACAAAACCAACTCTTTGGGAATTTATCTGAAGAGTTTGGTGTTTATGGAAACCTGCAATACATGGATCTAAGTTACAATAGATTTTCTGGTGAAATCTCTCACAGTTGGAGTAGGTGCCCGCAACTAGGCACCCTGCTGATTGCTGGGAATGGTATTGGTGGTGGCATACCACCTGAAATTGGAAACTTCACTCAACTCCATGTACTTGATCTTTCTTATAATCAGTTGGTTGGGAAGCTACCAAAGGAAAAAGTGTTTTCAATATCAACTTTTGATGGAAAAGCAATGTACAAGGAAATCATTGAAGCAACACGGGGTTTTGATGATATGTTTTGTATTGAGAGGAAAAAACATGGAACCGTGTATAAAGCAACTCTAACATCAGGAAACACAGTGGCAGTAAAGAAACTCCAATCCTTGTGTGATGGTGAGATTGTACAACAAAAAGAGTTCTTCAATGAGATAAAGGCATTAACAGAAATACGCCACCGAAACATCGTAAAATTGCATGGCTTTTGTTCACAATCACAACGCTTGATTTTGATTTATGAGTACTTTGAAAGGGGTAGCTTGGCCACAATTTTGAGCAGTGATGGAGGAGCAAAGGAGTTGGACTGGAAGAAGAGGATGAATATCATCAAAGGTTTGGCTCATGCTCTATCTTACATGCACCATGTTTGCTCACCACCAATTGTTCACAGGGACATATCAAGCAAAAATGTTTTGCTGGATTCAGATTATGAGGCTCATGTTTCAGACTTTGGCACAGCTAAGCTTCTTAATCAAGACTCATCCAATTGGACTTCATTTGCTGGCACATATGGATATGCTGCACATATGGATATGTTTGGGTTCAGCTTTTCTGAAGACAGTAGTGGTGGACAAGGCGAAAGTTCCAGTGGACAAGGCGAAAGTTCCAGTGGACAAGAAGTGGTAAGTGGAGCCGCAAATGCGGGAGGCGGTTCAGAAGGAAGCACAGGTAGTGGAGGAGGGGAGGGAAACAATGAAGGGATGGTTGGAGGAGGCGTTGGTGGAGGCCTAGGTCAGGGAAACGGGGACGACGGCCATGATGACCGTGGACGCAGGGGTGGTGGTGACGTGGAAGATGGTAGGAGGCCAAGGAGCTCGCAAGGGGCGAGAATGGCCGAGATATTCATTATGGTGATTGCCCAAACAGCTGCTGTAGCCATTGGTATATATTTCCTTGGCCTATCTTCTCGGGGAAGGGGCCTTCTAATCTCTGAGTTGGGGACAAGTTTATTTGGTTTCATGTGTTGTGTGGCTGCTATCTGGCAAAATGACATGAACCCACACGCTGCTGAAATTTGGGCCAACATAGGATCTGTTGCGGGTGCTTTGGGGTTCATATTGATGATTGCTATGGTGCTCCCACCCTATCTTCTTTGGATGATCATCATGGCTTGTATTGGTTTATTGGCCGTCATTGTGTTCACATTCATGTCTTGAATCGTTATCAAGCTGAAGTGCACTTTCTTAGTGTTGAATAAATTAGTAGCAGCACACGTAAGAAAGGATTTGGGTTATCCTTGTCTTTAGGAGTTCAGTAGTTTGTTTTAATTTGTTTCCCAGTTAATAGGAGTTGGCCTAGTCAATAGGAGTTTGCTGATGCACGTTAGATGGTGCCTATTTTCATGTTGCTTTCAGTTATGTATTTGCCTATTTATGGGCTGTTGATTTATCAATGAAATGCAGAAAGTTTATCCACTGTTTTCTGAGTATCCTCTGTCTCCCACTGTTAGCGCAGAAAACGTCCTTTAGTTCTTTTGTTTTTATCAGTGGTATCAGAGCTGTGAGAAAAGCAAGAGAGAAAGAGTTGCCAAACAGCATTGATGGCTTCAGACTCAAATTTTGTGTAGGTGGCGATCCCACGTTTTGATGGTCACTATGACCATTGGAGTATGCTAATGGAGAATTTTCTACGGTCCAAAGAGTATTGGCCGATTGTTGAATCTGGAATTCAAGCACCAGCACCTAATACAGTCTTGACAGATGCCCAGAAAACAGAGTTGGAAGGGAGAAAGCTCAAAGATTTGAAGGCAAAAAACTACCTTTTCCAGGCAATTGATCGTCCCATCTTGGAAACAATTCTTAGCAAAGAAACTTCCAAAGATATTTGGGATTCCATGAAGAAAAAATATGAAGGCTCTGCTAGAGTGAAGCGTGCACAGCTTCAAGCTTTGAGAAGAGATTTTGAGACTCTACAAATGAAGGATGGAGAATCTGTCACCAGCTACTATGCCAGGACTATGGAGATTAGCAACAAAATGCGCTTTCATGGTGAGAAGATGGAAGATGTCACCATTGTTGAAAAGATATTGCGTTCCCTGACCCCAAAGTTTGATTATGTCATGTGTTCCATTGAAGAATCGAAAGACATAGATGCATTTTCTCTTGATGAATTGCGGAGCTCCTTGCTGGTCCATGAACAGAAGATGAACCGAAGTTCAACTTCAGAGGAGCAAGCTTTAACGGCTTCCACCTCTACTCATTTCTCAAACTCTAGAGGAAGGGGTACAGGTAGAGGTCGAGGTAGAGGAGGCAGAAACAACAATGAACGTGGGAACCAACAACAAAGTCATCATCATCAAGAGAGTCAATTTCAAGGAAGAGGCAGAGGACGTGGAGGCCACCACTCAACAACTTATCGATCAAAGTCAGCAGACAAGTCCAATGTTGAATGTTTCAGATGTCATAGGTATGGCCATTATAAATCAGAATGTCAAACTGATTTGAATAAAAGAGCCATCCACAGTCCGACTCTGACTAGGACGAGAAAGAACATGAAAGAATATGAAATTTGTCAAATTTATGCTGCTGACCAGATCTTTAACTACGTACAAGTATTAATAATGTGCTGCTGGAAACACAGATTTAAGGGCATTGTGATTGTACATTTTTGATTGGCTATTTTGGTATATGCATAAATAATTCAAATGTAGTAAAAAAGAGATTAATAGTGATCTTTTTGTTTTAGTCATTTATATTCCAACTGAGGCATATAAAAGTGTAGTTGGAAAATTTATAGTTATAGTTTGCGCTTTTGTTTGCAAGCCAATTGTCAATTAACTGATGGTAACAATTCTTGTCTGCAAGATGTCATTGTCATTAGAGATAGATAGATCAAAAATTGTAGTTAAAAGAGCTATTGTACAAGAAACTTGCTGAGTAATTTTATTGATTAGCCGGAATAAAATACATCAAGGTGCTCTGTATACACTTGAAACAGAGCAAGAGAGACTAAGCAAAGATAGAAAAACGAATCTAACAACCTTCCTTGCCATTGAATACAGTATTAACGGAAATAACTAACCCCACTAACTTCCAATTAGAGACTGACAGCAGGACTATTTTTTTTTTTTTGAGAAGGATAAAATATTACACTTAAACGAATTGTAGTAGAAAATATCAATGAGCCTAAGCTACACATCGCACAATTCATCTTCTGCATATCTTCTTTAAATCCACTGGTTTAGTTGCTGGTTTAGCTAGATTTCTAACAAATGTACCGTGGATAAAGAACTTTATAGTGTCGAATTAGACCAAAATTGAAACGAACCTCAACGTACACAATTGGGTGTGTGACTTTGTTGGATTTTCTGTTTTGTGGTGCATATCCATGCAATTAATCTATTGGCTAATCAATTAACCGGGCTTAACTGTGGAAATTGTTTAAAATTGGTAATTAGTCGTAATTGGGGTCAAAACTCAAAAGTAGATTATTTTTCAATTGGAAAAGATGTACCTAATCTCTACAATAACATCTAAAAAAATCTCCGCAATAAATTGTGAAAAATATCATATTTTCTTCAACCTTCTTATACTAGGATTCAGATTTTCTAGGTTTCCTAGGGTACTCTACCAAATAGATATTTTTAAATCTTAATAATTCTTTAATGATTTAATGGACTAAATTTTCCCGTGTCTGACTTAATTGCAATTGGTTTGGTAAATGCTGTAATAGATGTCGTGAGGTCCTCTCCTTCCATTCCACTAACAATAATCTTTTTTTTTTTTTTTGACAAAGCACTAACAATAATCTTAATTGTGTTATTTACAACATTATTTTATTATTTTAAGAATATTATAAGTAGAATGTTGACATGGTGGAATCTAGACCATTAAATCATTAAAGTGTAGTTTGGATTTCATTAAAGTTAAGAATATGAGAGACTTTAGATTTCCAATTTCTAGGGGGATGGAGCCAGAGAGCTGATTTTGGTTCATATGCAACAATGTTAGCTTTTCAAATTTTGCAATACTATAAGGGATGGGACCTTTGAAACTGTTGTTACTTATGTCAAGTTCAACTAAATTGGTAAGGTTTCCAATTTGTGGCGGAATGGAACCAGAAAGTTGATTATCATAAAGGTACAAATAAGCCAAGTTGCTTAAATTACCTAAAGATATAGGAATGGAACACGAAAAGAAATTACCATTGAGAGAAAAGTCAATCAAATGGCTCAAATTACCTAATGAAGCCGGACTGCATCCACGGAAATTGTTGGCATACAAAGAAAGGTCGTTAAGAGACTTTAAATGACCTATTTCTGGAGGAATTGAGCCACTTAACTGATTTTTAGCGAGGTGCAAGACCTCAAGGTTGATCAGTAGGCCAATCTGGGGTGGGATTTTTCCCGATAAGTTATTAAAGGATAGATCAAGATATATGAGTTTAGACAGGTAACTAATATCAATAGTAACTGTATTAAAGAGTTCGTTCATGCTTAGGTCAACAAATGAAAGGTTAGGGAGTGATGAGAATGAAAATTCATGGAGAGTACCTTTCAAGCCTGAGTTGGTCAGGTTTAATCTAATAACACTTCCTGCATGGTTGCAAGAAACACCGAACCAACTGCATGGATTTGAGCTTGCATTTTGATTGTTGGAAGAATTGGGGTCATTATTATTAGGAAGGAGGGTCCATGAAGGCAGGAGTGACTGGTTTTTATTTTGAAGACTGGCTTTCCAAATGAGAAGAGCATTTGTTTCAGTTTCTTTATCCACGCAAACAGATTCAGAAATGAAGGAAAAATGTAACAGGGCCAACACGAATAGAGAAACGGGGGAAAATACTTTTTTGAAGCTAGTGAATGCCATGGTTTTTTTGAAGCTAGTGAAAATTAAGGATCTGATTCAGTATCTTCGTTTATCAATTTTCATCATTCTCTTTCTTTAAATACCAATCAATTCAAGTGTTGTCCTTAATGGGAAGAGAAGGGTTTCAACATCATCATTGACTTTGGAAGGGGTAGAGCTAAGAATTTTTGTTTGAGAATCAAGTTGCGGCATTAATATATTTATCAAAACAATCACACACACAATATACACATGTGCGCTTTTTTATTATATACACATATTTTTTTTTATTTGATAAGTTATATATATACACATACCCAACAAAAAATAAAAAAAAATAAAAATAAACTTAGTATTTTTAATCAAAATTATATTTGATGGCGATATTTCATAAAATAAAATTTATTTTTACCATTTTCATAGTAAAATTTTTAAAAAGTTTCATTTTCATTCTAAATTATTAAATTTTATACTAAAGTAATTGAAAAATCTTTCAATTGAACTAATGAAATTTTCAAAAACATGAATTATCCTTAACTTGGAGGAATAAGTTAGACTCCAAATATATTTAAAGTTATTTACTCTAACTCATTATATGGCAACTAAAAATACATTTCATGTGTAATTTTTGTGATAAATTTTTTTTAATGAATTAATAATTTGTTAATTGTTATATTAAAAAAATAAATCCAAACATGTTTGGTGCAAACTCTTTTATACATGTTAAGAAAATTTTCAAAATTTGGGAGGGCAATGGCCCCACCCATGTATCACCCCTAGACTTTGGCTGTTCTCGCGTGGAAAAAAGAGTTTTTTCTAGCCCCACAAACGACTTTGGCTGTTCTCGCGTGGAAAAAAGAGTTTTTTCTAGCGCCACAAACAATCATAGAACTATTACTTTAGCTCTCTTCCGTAACAGATGGGTTGGTTGTCGATTGTTACGGGTTGGTTGTCGATTGTTACGTATCCCTACCATTTGGTAAAATTTGTGGAAAAGTTGTTTATACTTTTTGTGGTTTCATTTTCCAAGTAAAAAAAGAAAAAGAAAAAGAAAAGACCATGAACATAAATTCCAAAAGAAAAAAGAACCCGGGGAAGGAAATTAAGCACCTTTTGTTTTTTATTGTAAGTTGCAATTCTATCAACTTTTCCAACAATAAAAATCATATTATGCAAAACAACAGAAAGTAAATAACACCATGATATGATAACCTAAAAAAACCGATGAAACGAACTGTTTTAATGTAAAAACCTGGACAAGATTTGACCTAGCTATTCTCAATGTAAAGTAAATCCACTACGAGAGAATTTAAGTTTTTATAATCAGATTTAACCCTAAATCTATTACTACCTCATGTAGTAACTTACTAGCATCACCACGTTCAAGCTCCAAATCTACAGATTCCTTCTTTTCTTGGGTTTTTTCCAACACAAGCATCCACGCTTGTTTCTTTGAGATCCCACTCAAAAGTTTAGCAACACAAACTCTTCAGTTTGTGACTCCATGACCACCCTTGAAGGTTTAGATCATCAGCAGTTGTTGATCTTGTTGTAGCAACTTTAGATTTATCAGATTTAATGATACAAGAATGATTTCCGGTAGTGACTTTGAAAAAGGAAGCACAATACTTTTTAGATCTCACAAAAGTACCTCCAAAGTCTCTCAAAAACTTGGAAAACGTAGTTAGGGTTTTCCTTTATAGACTAGAAGTGTTTCACTTGAAACCAAAAACGTTTAAGCAAAGTTTGGGTTGAAATAGAAATCTATAGAAATTTCATGTCTGCAATTTTCGATCAGTCAAATCTAATTTTCGATCAGTTGGATTTCACAGAATTTGAATACTTTTTTTTGCAACTTGTATGTTCTTGTATTCTGACTTGTAACACCTTGAGCATTGTCTAATAAACTCTATAGACTCTAAGATCTATACATAGACAAGTTTGTGCTCATGGTTTGCCAAATATTCTAAACTTTTAGAACCTGACATATCTCTTTATAGTATGTGAATTTTGAAAATCTAACCGTTAGATTGTATTGCATTTTCTTTATGTTCTTAACATGCACATATCAAATTTCGTTTAAATTGGTTATTATTTACTATTTGATTAATAAATCCATTTTTTATGCATAATTTTTTACCACAAAAATTTGAAATTAAAAAATTTGATTGATAATATAGCTATTGATCTTTAATTTCTTTTTTAAAAAAATTTCACAAGCATAAAAAATATAATAAAAACATGAAATCTAATGTTAATTTTTTCAAATTCACACCTAATAAAAAGATATAGAAAGATTTTGAAGAGTGTATCTCCAAACTAGTTTGGAGAAAAACTTTTTCAAATTACTAATCAAATCACTTACTTTAAGATTAGATTTTTCTAACTATGTGTCAAAAAATCAAGTCAAAATTGGAAGTTTTTCTTCCAAAAAAAAAAAAAAGGACTTTTATGTTTCCTCTTAGTGATCTTTTCCCTAGACACAATAAAAATTAGAGAAAAGCATTGAATGTGGAACATTTGGTAAGAGGTTGGCTGGAAAAATTGGTGCATTTACAATTATTCCAAATGGCACACAAATTACCCAGACAGTTAGTGGGTACTGACAAGGAAAATATAGAAAAAAGCTTTGAATGTGGGACATTGGACATTTGAACGTGATGAAAAGTAAGACTTGGAACTTGGAAGTTACGACGCGTGTAAAGAAAATTGATTCAGTTTTAACTTTTATGTAAACTAGTCGCTAACCCGTGCGATGCACGGGAAAATTACTAAAAATGAAATCTAATGAATGCAAGCAAAGTAGTTATGCAAAATACCAGTTAAATTAAAAGAAAAATATTAGTAAATGTCATTATCGTATCTAGAGTTTCATATCTAAGTTACTACAATACTACTTGCAGCCACTAAAGCTCACAACATAAGTATATTATATAAGGCCAAAACTTATATTATCTTCAAGCTCCCCTTAGCCTTATAGAGTCCCTAACAAAATTTCTTTTGTATTGAATTTGATTTTAGAGGACTTATTCAAAATTATTTGAATTAAACCTCACAAATTAGAAGGAAAAAAAAAACATTACAACATTGTAGCTAATTAATATACAAATAAACTACCAATTTAACATGATAAATTACTATTAGTAATTTAGAAAGCAAAATTTAACAAAATTAAAGTTGTTACCCACTTAACCTAAAAATTTTCATATTCTAAAGTTGTCAAACAACTATTGATATAAAATATTCTGTAATTACTTCAATACCGCAAGTTGTTCATGCTGTAAAAAATTTGAGAGAATAACATAGCAAGCATCTTAAACTCTTTCTTGCTTGGATCCTACAAAACAATATATATATATATATATATATAGCGATGGAGACAGAAAATGCCTTTAAAGAGACAACCAATTACGATAGTGTTGGAGGCAGAGTAAAAGATTAAAAAAAAAAAATGAAAAAGCAAGCAGTTTGGCTAGCATACCAGCTAGTTAATTTATATCGAAAGGCATAAAAATCTTACAATCAAATAGAATTTGAAAGTAAATAAATACATGTGGTACAATCAGATAAATAAAAGGTTTGTCAAGATGATCAAATTTGGCAATGAAGAAGACGCAACAACTACTGATGAGGTAATCTCTATCTTAAACTTGTGATAATGATAAAGATGTAACAACTACTAATTATGCAGATCTAGCTTAATCTTATTTTGATTCAACTACAACAAAAATGACGATAATTACCACAAAAAGATTATATAAAAAAACAGTCTTTTATGATATAGCCAAGAGTACAATCAAAGCTAATAGAAGGAATTTAAATTGATTTCAATGATGAAGGAGGGATTCACTTAAATGAGAAGACCAAGAAAAAAGGAGAAGTATCGTGTTCTGAGTATAGTATTGAATTTTAAACTCTATAATTCAATTTGCTAAGGTATTTTAGTAGTTAGTAAATTGAATTTCTTTAGGCACGGATTACATCATTTCATTTAATTGAATTTCTACAAGCACGATAGTACTAAAACTCTATTATTCAATTTTCTAACTACTAAAACTCTATCACATGTATACTACAAAAACTCTATCACACGGATTACACAATATAAACCAATAATGTTATTGTCTCAAACATTTAAAAAAAAAAAAAATTAAACATAGAAATAAACAATCATCTATCAATACAAATATCCAACCTAAATACATATAAACTCATATATGATCCACAACACAAAAGAGGTAGTAACAAAATTAAAAAAGAAAAAAAAATCAATAAAAAAGAAAAAACACTATTAATCTAATCCTTACATTCAACTATTATGCAGGCAACTACAAGAATAGAGGTCAAGAGCAATTGAGATTTAGAGATACCTAAACTGAATCAGCCAGCTTTTCAGTATTAATATAGTGTGAGGAGAGGAAGAGATGAAGGAGTTAGAAAGCCAAAGTCTAGTGTTATGAAGCTGAAGGGTTGCTGTTTGAGATTGTAACCATTGAACACAAAAGGTTGCTATTTAAAATTGTAATCGTGGAACACAAAGGATTGTCATTTAGAATTGTAACCGTGGAAGACAAAGGGTTGGGAATTATTTTCTTTTTATTAATATTTTTAAATTTAAAAAAACTTATTTTAAATTGTAGGAAAAATTCAGAAAAAAGAATTGTAATGACATGGCAGCTGATGTGGCTCAACCTGAGCGTAACAACATTAAATGCTACGCTTCAGTTTTTAGTAATATATAGATTCCACTTCAGCTTGACTCTCTGCTCGAATTCGCATGGAAAATTAGTAGCTAATTTCCTCTCTGCAAAAATACGTGTTTCAAAAGACTTAGGGCCTGTTTGGTATCTCATCTCAAACTTATATTTTTATATTTTCAACAACATTATATATATTTTTATACACTTTTTTACCTACAGGTATTTCAAAAAACTACAAACACTACTCTACCAAACACCTCCTTATATTTCAATTTTTGGGACAACTGTCAATAAGTAATCTAGAATTAAAAAAAAAAAAAAAATCATAAAAATTTAATGAATCGTCCAAATATTACGTTGTTATTAGCATGCAAAAAAATTAGTCAGCGTTGGCCATATAATAACTAGTGAAAATTTTGACAATTCAACTATTCTGAAAAGTTGGCTCCTTTACAATTCTTTGTAACAACATGTAGGCAACTTAAACCATAGATTTTAGGTAGACAACTTAAATTTTGGCCTAATCACATGTAAATAAGTTGGAATTTGTCATAAATATATTAAAATAGAATGCATGTAAAAAATTGGTGTGGGAGAGGAAAAATATATTATAATAGAGTGTCTAAATAATTGGCGTGAGTAGTTCTTGGTAGGTGATGACAAAGAAGAATTAAAAGGTATTATAAACTTTTTTTTTTTTATTATAAAAGAAGGTGTCAAAAATATGGAATCTCAGTGCTTGGCTACTTTTAAAATGTGAAATGAGTCCAAAGTATTGCTAAAATCCAAATAAATTAGACTTATTGTTCACTTTGATATTGAAGCAAAGTTCGTCATTATGCATGATCATGGTCTGCTGGTCTAATTTCAAGGCTTAATCAATCACTAAAATAAGCCCCTTTTTTCAATTTTTTATTTTTTATTTTTTTACCTTTAATAACTCGAAAAAGATTTTCCTTAACTCCCTTTTAGTGTCCAAGCTTGAAATAATCTTCTAAATTAGAAATATAAATAAATTTTTAATTAAAAAAGAATTCTTTGAACATGCACTAATATTTAATGAATTTACTTTTTAACCAGCTTTGAAACAAATTAATAAAGATATTTTCCGTATAATCATACTTTTGTATAACTAATATTTATGACTTTTTTTTTTATTATTATAAGTTTTTCTTATTTATCTTTTTGAATAGCTTTTTGACTAGCTTCAAACGAATTGGTAAAGAAAATTTCCGTGTAATGGTACTTTCCGTGTGAACAGTGGTTTAAATTAAACACGAATGGTGCTTCAAGTGGGAATCCTGGCAAGGCTGGGGGTGGTGGTTTAATTAGAGACTGTAATGGGAAATGGATCAAAGGTTTTTCGAGATCCATTGGGCTTGCCTCCAGTTTTGTTGCAGAATTTTGGGCACTAAGAGATGGATTAAAGCTGGCCTTAGGCATGGGAGTTTAGAGGTTGGTTGTGGAGTTGGATGCTAAAGTGGTGGTTAGCCTCATTACTTCCACAAGTGGTGCTAATAAACCATATCTCCCTCTTCTTAATGATTGCAGATACTTGCTAAGCAGGTTCCTCCAGACCAGAGTGGTGCATCTGTTCAGGGAAGGGAATAGGTGCGCTGATGCACTTGCAAAACTGGGTAGCAGCATGGTTGAGGAATTTTTGGTTTTTGATACCCCCCTAGTCCTGATGTTTTGTATTTTGTTAATACTGATGCTGTTGGTTTATTATATAATAGGATCTCTAACTCTGTACTCACTGATATAGTGTCTTAGTCCTGTTTGTATTTTCCCCTTCACCCAAAAAAAAAAAAAAGAAAAAAAAAGAAAGATAAATAAAAAAAACTTATAAAAAAAAAAAGTCATAAAGTTAGTGTGAAAAGAAAAAAAAGTCATAAAGTTACCAAAAGAACACGGAAAAACCGGTCTATGAATTTGGATTTGTTCTTCACACCGGAAGTATATCATTATACGGAAATTATCAAGCTAGAGTTTGTTAAGTTTAATGTAGTAACACTTCCTGCATGTTTAATCCAAAATTTTAGTTTTTTATCCCTAAAAGTTAGTCACTTACTACACGGTCATAACAAAAATTAAAAAGAGACAGACAAATACACGGGTGAAATTATGCTTTATATGAGACTTTCTTTTTATTTTATATTATATATATATATATATATATATATATATATATATAACAACTTGAGATTCTGGTCCAACACCGTGTGCCATTCCACACCAATCATATAGATCACGTCCCAAGCATCAATGGTTTGAAATGCCTTAATGTAAAGTGGCAAAAACTAAAAACTTTAGGAGTGATAGTAAATCTTTATATAGAAAAGTTTGCAAATTTGCAATTATTCAACATAAAGAGAAAAAGAAAAGGCCGGATGGATTAATAAAGTGGGTAGGAATTCAAACTCAGCTGGTTCAAATTTTATTGTAGGAGATGCACGTTATTTTTGGTGTTGTTGTTCATTTTTTCTTTTTCTTTTTTAATTTAATAACATTTATCAATTTTTGTTTAATCCAAAAATTTAGTTTTTTAGTCCTAAAAGCTAGCCACTTACTACACATCCATAACAAAAGTTAAAAAGAGTTTAAATTTTAAATATATCAACAACTTCAACAACCTTTAAAACTGAGAAAAAAGTACGTAACATTTTTTATGGAGTAGTAAATTAATACTTATGGATAAAAATTTAAATTGAATTTGACTTAGAATTATCCGAATGATAAATATAGTTTCTGTTACAAAAGAAATTTTTTTACAACAATTTCTTAGATAACAACCACTTTATGTGAGGTTTAAATCATATAATAATTCTTGTAAAGTCTCTCACCCGATCTTATCTAATATTCCATTCTAATGACTCCTCAATGCAATCCAAAAAATTTGTGAGTACGTGAACCTGAGAGAGCTAAAAGAATTAGGGTTAATCCAAGTATTTTTAAAAAAAAAAAAATTTATTCAACAAACCAAAGTTAGCGTGTGTGTGGCAATTAAAGATAATAGTATAAGTTTGCTAGAGTTTGTGTTTGATTTAAATTTTGATAAAATAATTTTTCCTGAAAATTCTATTAAAATTGGTCAGAATAAAGATAATGATTTTTTAGAATTTAACTCTATCATGGACTCTTTAAAATCTTATCACCACATAATCAAATATTTAAATAAATACTTAATGGAGATCTAACCATGTGGTTGGTGGCTCTAGCTTCTTGGATCCATAATGAATTGTAAATGAAAATCAAAATTGAGAGGTTGCTACATACCTCAATAAAAAAATAAAAAAATTTAATGCCAAAAACATAGACAATGATGGTAAAAAAAAAAAAAAAATTGCTTAAAAAGAAAAAATTGCAAAGGAAAAAAAAAAAAAGTGAGAAAGGAGAAGGAAATAGTAGGGGTGTCAATGTTCAACCCAACTCATGAACACGACACAAACCCAACACGTGTTTTTTCGGGCTAGGGTTGGGCCTTAATGGGTTTGGGTCATAAACGGGTCGACCCAAAAGCGACATGATAAGAAACGTGTCATAAGCAGGTCAACTGCTGTAACCTGTAATAGGCACATTTGACACGCCAATTTATTTGTGTCAACCCAAAATGACCCACTTAACACAACCCATTTAACTCGTATAACAAATAAATATTTATTTTATTTTATATTTATTAAATACATTTTATATCCAACATATATTTTAAATTTAAAAAGAAAAGTGAGTAATTACAAAAATTTACAAGGGATATAATTGAAAATTGAAACTTTACAGACCCTAGAACTACTAATACTTTTTTTTTTTGGCATAAAACTTGCACAAATGAAATTGGATGAGCTTGTGGAAGATGTTATGAATTTGGACATCAACAAAGAATCTATGGATGATAATCGTGGTCATAGTCAGGATTAGTCTACTGTTTGCTTAAATTCTTTCAATATTGATACTTAGCATTTGGCGAGTTCCCAAGATATTATATTTTTGTTGAATTATGTTATTTTATTTTTGTCAAACTTTGTTATTTTGAATTTGGGTTAAAGTGTATGCACTTCTTTTAGAGTGTAAATAACTTATTTCTAGATGAATATTATATTTTTGTTGAACTATATTATTTTGAATGTGGGTTGAAGAATTGAAGTGTATGTACTACTTTTTGAGATGTAAAAAAAAATTATTTCTAGATGGATGTTATATTTAATATTATGTAGGTTGAAATGGGTTGTGTTACATTCATGCCGACCCAACACGACTCGTTTGTTAAGCGTGTCAAATGGGTTGGGTCAAGTCAACCTGCCTTATTAACAGGTTGGGTTATGGTTGAAGGATCATAACACGATTATTAAATGGGTCGGGTTAGGGTTGAACTATTTAGTCGAATACCCCTATCTCGACACGACACGAACTCGACACACTAACCCAAATTAACACCCGTAGGAAATAGTAATTGAATTAAATGAAAAAAAGAAGAAAACCTTGGCATGCCGCTTCAAGTTGGCAAATGCATTTAAAAAAAAAAAAAAAAAAAAAAAAAAAAAAGGCAAATGTATATTAACGGATGGAAATTTTCCAGTCATGGAAAAACCAAGTAACGGTAAAATTTCTTTCATAGTTTCTTGGATTTCTAAATAAAGTGTAAACAAGGGCTACTAAAGGAGGTAAGGGAAGTCATATTGTTTAACTATTCACGAATGATACCTACAACATGAAATGACAATTCATTAAGAACTACAGTGGCAAAGTATATGAAGGAACCATTCATTTCAGAATTACATTTAAAAAATAAAAATTAAAAAAATTAAAAAAAAAAACCAAAAAGAGAGTTAATGTGATTCATTTAAAAAAAAAAATAGAACTAAAAAAATGTCAATCATAAACAAAAGAAAATAAAATAAAGAGGAATTTGCAAAAGATAGAACTTGAAAATTTGTTGGCGCCTCTAACAGTAAATATCTTTAATCAGAAGAAAAAGAAAGGAGGATGTAGAGCTAAACTAAATGACTTCAATCTGAAGAAGAATGAGAGATAGAAACTGCAAAATGTACGTGAGTTTGTGGGTCTTAAAATGTAGGAGTTTTAATTTACATATTCATCCCTATTAGTTGAAATCTTGTAAGTGTGTATGATGAGGGTATTTTAGGCATAAAAAATGAGGAATCCAAATAGGGAAAACCCCTTAAATAGTAGTATAGAAGAAAAAAAGAAAAAAGAAAAACAACTGGTCAAAAAGTTAGTGAGAAACATGGTTTAAAAATAAACTGCTAAGGGGGTGTTTGGTACATGCACTTAAAAACATGTGTTTTGTTATTTGAAAATATGTGTGAAAATATATATGGGTGAAAAAATGTGTGGAAATACGTAAAATGTTGTTTAAAAATTAAAAATGTGTGTTTGAGTGGATGTACTAAACACCCCCTAAAAGAGGAGAAAAGAAAGATAGTGGTATTGTTTGGTGTTGGCTTATCTCTCGCGACAAATTTCTATGTATTTTTGGGTTTCATTTGTATTGTAACAATTTTCTAGATTCGCTATTTGTAGAAATCTAGCTCAATTGTATACTAGAGATGACTTGCATGGGTCCTGTTGATGAGTTTTTTCAACCCAACTCATTAGGGTGGGTTAAAAAAAAAAAATCCAACCTATCACAGGGGTCTAATTCAACTCCAGTGGATCGGTTGGGTCAGGTAGACCCATGAGTTGGATAGTTTTTTAATTACTATATGAAAATAACTTAGAGCAAATTTATAATCAAATAATCATGAGCATAATACCAAACAAACATAAACTAAATGAGAAAATTTTAGAGTTTGGGTTTTATTTAGGATGAGGGGCAAAATAGTAAATAACAAATTATATAATTTTTTAATATGTTTTTTAATTTTAAAATATATTAATTATAAGTGGGTTGGGTCGAGTTAGGCGGATTTGTAAATCTCATGATCCAAACCCAATCCAATGCCCCACTGTATAATAAAAATAAAAAAAAAAAAATTCATGACCCAACTAACCCACCAACCCTAAAAACCGACCCAATAAATTGGGTTAGGTTGGGTTGAGTCAAATCGGTTTTGGCTGGTTGGTGGGTTTGTTACACACCCCTACCCTTTAGCAATGGAAATTAATTAAACCCTCTAAATCCGGGAAAAGGAGCTCAAAAATAAAAATAAATATGATTTTAAACAAAAATATTTGCACACACTAGCTCCAAATAAACGTGTAAGGATATGTTAATGGGGATGGATAAGAATTATAAGAGAATCAATGGGAATTGTAAGGAAATTGACTTAATTTGAGATAGTCACCCTTCATAGAGAAATATAAAGAGAAAGAGGAAATGCACTAGGCACTAAGTTGGTTTATTCTTCATTGATGGAAATGCGATTACTAATAGATATTTATAGAACTATAAAACTATTCTATTGGCTAATATGACCTTATTCTAATGATTCTATTATTCCTCATGTGCATTATTAATAATTCCAACATGTGTTAAATATAATAACATACTTGGAATTGTAACTAACTAACTAAATGCAACATTACAATAATATTATTTATATAAGGGTTCCTAACAGGATACCATTTAACCAAAAAACTTAAAGGCTGTTTGGTTCACCTGTTTCGATAAGTCAATTCTCTGTTTCCATAACTCATAACTCGAAAATGATAAGACCCATAGCAAAAAGGTTGTTTGGCTGCACAATAACTCTGTTTCCATCAATCAATTCTCTGATTTTTGAGTTATGAGTTATGGAAACTGAAAACACATTTTGACTGTTTTTAGTTTCCATAACTCATAACTCACTGGCAATATTGTAATTAAACACACATAGGGGACCCACAAACAGTACTTAGCCGCACCTTTTGACTTTTTTTTTTCCTTCTTCTTCTTTCACTGGTTCAGTCCTTTTTTTTTTTTTTTTTTTTTTTTTCACTGATTCGGTCTTCATGTTCTAGGTGTTTTTTTTTCTTTTTTTTTTTCACTGGGTTCGGTGAGTTTGGGTATTGAAAAAAAGAAAAAAAAGAAAAAGAAAAAGCTACACCAGGTGACAGGTATGGGGTCCACAAATAGTGTAAAAAATATTGAGTGATGAGAAGTAAGTAATAGTGCCAAACAAACACAGTATTTTAGAGTGATGAGTGATGAGTAATGAATGATGAGTGATAAGAGACGGAAATTGAGTGACCATAAAAATTAATCCAAACATGGCCTTAGACTTGTGAGTTTGGGACCTTTGGACCTAACTATGTTATTGTAATCACCTACTTTTATCATTATTATTCAATATGAGATTTCACTCACATTGAAGTCATACTCAAATATATGTTTATGCCTCAAAGAGAAACAAAGGGACGGAAAAAGAAGACATTTATTTATGTTTTATTTTGGTAAATGGGTTGCAATTTAGGAAAAAAAAGAAAGATATGTGGTAGACTGGTAGTAACGAAATTTAAAGATGAGAAGTTATAGTAACAATTTTATAGTACAAGTGTATTTTTTTGTTTTTTAAATTCAAAATAGAGAAGAGGAGAATCGATAAAATAAAAACAAAACACAAAAAAAAAAAAAAAAAAAAAAAAAAAACAAAAAATGTGAGATTAAGAGTAAGGAAAATACAAATTCAAAAAAAGGAAAAAGAAAAAAAGAAAATTAGAAGAAGAAGACGATATCAACTGCATGGGCTTGCGCTTGAGCTTGTATTTTGATAGCTCAAAGAATTGGTTGCATTATTAGGAAGGAGAGTCCATGAAGGCAGGGGTGACTGTCTCCCATTTTGAAGACTAGCTTTCCAATTGAGTAGAGCATCTATCTCTGCAACTTCATTCACAGAAAGAGAGGCAACATCGAATGAGGAATGTAAGATGACCAACGCGACCAAAGTAAAGAGGGAAAACACTTTTTTCAAGTTAGTCAATGCCATGGCTCTTTGTTTTACAAGTTGCAAACTGGTTCAGAATTCTATTTAAGGTGTAGCTCCCCCGCACTATTTACAGGTCCAATCAGTTTTGACGATGATGGGTAAGAGAGAGGATTTGATACAGATTTCACACGGAAAGTACCATTACACGGAAATTATCTTTACCAATTCGTTTGAAGCTGGTCAAAACGCAATTCAAAAAGATAAATAAGAAAAACTTATAAAAAAAAGTCATAAAGTTTTTTTTTTTTTTTTTGAGAATGTAAAAAAAAAAAAAAAAAAGGGTCATAAAGTTAGTGTGCAAAGAAAAAAAAGTAATAAAATTACCAAAAGAACGCGGAAAAACTGGTCCATGAATTTGGATTTGTTCTTCACACTGAAAGTATCATTATACGGAAAATATCTTTATTAATTTGTTTCAAAGCTGGTCAAAAAGTAAATTCATTAAAAATAAGCGCTAATAAAAAAGTTATTACTTTTTTTTTAATTACTATTACTATTGTTAGTATTGATAGATTCTCGAAAATTAGTAGGCTGAAAATCTCGGGCGCTGATGATCTTAAGGCTGAGTCCTTAAAGAACAAATACAAAATTAGAGGAGACCAGTAGAGGTCGGCCAAAAACCCTCCAATGGTAAAGTCAGTGGGTTTATAATTACAAGTAAAAAAGAAGTGTTTTCGGGATTTACTTGTTTATGGAAAAAATGTCCCTCTCTCTCTCTGATGGATGAATGCTTATATAGCATACGCGAAACGGTTATTTGTTTAATAATTTTTCCTATTGTCGAGGAGTTAGGAGGATTCGGGGGTAACTTCCATAATTGCCATGGAAGTTACCTTATTTGGACCTACAGTTAGTGGAGGGCACGACTCACAGCAGTGCAACTCGTCCCTTACGCTTGGTGGGAATCATGCTCGTCCAAAACTTGACACGTTCAGAGCCCAATGAACTCGTCCGTCCTTTATTAACGACGGACAAAGTTATTGTGGACGACTCGTATGGACAAGATGAGACTTGTGCACTTTTATTGCACCATCAGTTGCCCCTAGGGGTGTCCATGTAACCTGTTCACCCGACCAAACTGAGAAACTCACCCGGACCAACCTGTTCACTGCCTGATCTGACGACTTTGGCAACTGACGGCAGGTCTCAACCCTCCAAACCCGATTCCGGTGGGTCAAGTGGTAGGTTTTCTCCTCTAAAACTGCAGCCACCTGACCCGCCTGACCACACTTCAGATGAAAGCCTCCCCCGTTCGAATTCGGTGATGATTACCCATCTTTCGCTTGGATCTAGCAACGATTTTTCTCAGATCCACTTAGATCCGATGATTTTAGCTCAGATCCGACAATATTTTTCAAAAAATCACTTAGATCGGTGACGTGTAAGCTCAGATCGGTAACTTTGGCTTAGATCTGGCGATGTTTAAGCTCAGATTGGTGACAATCTACTCTCCTCCAACCAGATCCAACGACGATTCGATCTCCACTGCTCGTCCCCGCTGTTCATCGATTTCAACCGAATCGACTGATCATTTTTTAGAATCTGATCCAACTCGACCCGTGGTGATCGGCAGTTGGTTGCTGGTCTGATTCTCTTCTACCCGACCTTAGCGAGTCGAGTCCAGGTTGGGCACAAACTCGACCCGGCCTGACCCATGGATAGCCCTAGTTGCCCCCTTGTCCACAAAGGTCGTCCAAAGGGAGGAGTATTCGGGCATCATTTTCTTTGAACGTATGTACTCAGTGTCTGAGTTGGTTTGCCATGTGTCATTATTTTACTAGTGGCCAGTTTGTTGATTCATTTTCTCAAGGTAAACGCCACGTGTCATCTCCAAATTGGTTGTGTCACTTCATATGCCCAGGTCAGCTGCCTATAAATAGTGGAATACCTCCACTACCCTTCACATTCCTAAGATTTTCCGTCTTTGACATTTGTCATCTAGAGCCTTGTCTAGGAGTTTCTTTGCGTCCATAGCCTTCATCTGTCTTAGAGCCAGGTATTCCCTCCTTCCTCGTTTTTTAGGTTTCTCTTCAATTTTTCTTTTTAAAAATGTTAGAAAAAGTTATTTCCGTATCTAGTAATAGCACAGAAAAAGCCATAGATGAGTATTACGATGAGAGTAGTTACAGTACTAGTGGTACTAGTAATAGTAGCGGGGGGGAATACCACGAACGAGGAGTATGTTTCTGGCATCCCTGGGTTTCAAGTGGAAGTCGTACAAGAACAACTTAGAAAGGCCTCGAGGTCCCAGGCAGGCACCTTATCCAACATCCCTCCGTCTAATCCTTTGGACGAGGAGGAGATAACTGTTTATAGTTGTGCAATAAATATTTCTTCCAAAACAGACGAGCAAAGACTAAATAATCTTAGGACGTGGTACCAGATCCCGAACGAGCTTAATCCTAGATTGCCTGTCCGTAGGGAAGGGTGTTGTGACCCTCGTTTTGGGATAGGCCTCTATGAGGCTTATCTTTTGGGGGGTCTAAGGTTTCCTTTAAATGCTTTTACCAGAGAGTTATTAGTTAGGCTAGGTTTAGGAGTATGTCAATTTAACCCTAATGCATGAAGATTAATCATCTCTATGCAAATTTTGTGGAGGGAAGTATTCGTAGGGGACCATCCTCTTACCATGGACGAGTTTCTCTATTGTTACAAACACTCTGAATTCATCAGTCCCTTGGCTTTTATCAATTCATAGCCAAGGGTAGGGACTATAGATTTATTAGGTCCCTGGCCTCGTCTAACAGAAAATGGAAGACAGAATTTTTCTTCATCTCCAGCTTCTGGGCTGGGAATCTTGTGGACGTTGGCCGGGACACGTTTGGTCGTTACACTAGGGACCTAGGGAACCTTCATCCAGAGGGTAAGTCCCTTGGCTGTTTCTTTGTTTTATGTTTTATCTTCCTTTTTTTTTTATTATTATTATTATTTTTTTTAAATTTATGCCTAACCTTTTCTTGTTTCCTTACAGCTGCTAAACGACCTTCTTTGAGCAAGCTCCACCGTGACCGCGTCTACAGGGCTCGTCTACATGTGGATAGGGATTTCCATTCCTTGGTCACGCTTAGAAGTCTTGCCAAGTGGGGGTTAGGTCCTAACCTGTCCGAAGAAGCACTTGCACATGAAATTACAGTAAGAAAAAGTAAGTATTAAACTCCAAACATTCCTTACATTGTATTTTTTTATTTTATTTTTTTATTTTTTTGTTTTAGTGCTAAAAACTCTTCTCTCCCCCTTTTTTTATTTTTTTTTTTTAGGAATGGCAAAAATGAAAGGGAATAAGGGAAAAGAAGTAGCTGGTGAGGGGGATCGTCTTGAGACTGAATCTCAGGCTTGTCCAACGACTGGGGACAAAAGGAAACCTTTGTCTAAAAACTTGGATTTGGGAAATATCCCTAGCCAACGAGGGAAGAAGGCTAAGCATGGCTCGTCCCAAATAGTCAAGCCTAACCTTCCTTCATCCCAACAGCTTGCCCAAGTGTTTGACATAGATTTGTCCACTTTGGTTGAGACCACCCCGTCCAAGACTCCTCCTCCCAAAATGACTTTATCTGCCTCATCTCAACCTTCCCAAAGGGTCCCTTCAAACATTATTGAAAATGAAGATCTGGCTTGGGAACACTTTCAGAATGCTGTTTCTGATGAGGATATAAATTCTTGCTATGACATATCCCTAAAGGATTTTGAACACTCTAGGGTTCATGATCTTTTTAAAGTAACTACCTCTTTGCCCCGCCTCTACTATTTTATAAGAATTTTTTTAACTCTCATCATTATTCTTTTACCTTTTTATAGGCTATGTCAAAGTTTATGGCAGCGTCTAGACAGGCTACAAGATTGGACAAGATGAGGGTCTTATTAGAGACGAGGATTTAGGAGGTGAAGGACGAATTTAAGAAATGGGCTGAGGTGGTTTCCAAGGCTAAGGAAGAGACAAATGAGTTCCAAAACTTGGTTGAGGAGTTGAGAGCTGATGTAGTGGAGAAAAAGAGCGACGAGATTAGTACTCTTCTCTCCAAGGCTAAAGAAGACGCTATGGCTGAATTTAAGGTGTTCAAGCAATAAACTGATCTTCTGGACACCAATTATGTAGCAGGCTTTGAGGACTTTAGAATGGATGCTATAGAAATAAAGTGGACTTTAGCTCCATTAAGCTTAATTTGAATACTGCTGCCACCAGCTCTCTCCTTCAAACCAGCTCTGAGGATGCCAATATTGAGGACGACGCTACAACTCTGCCCCCCTCAAGACGACCCTAAGGATGATGCTTCCCCTGCTTTGAAAATATTTCAATGTTTGTGTTCCCCCCCCCCCCCTTTTTATTTATTTATCTGGTCCACTGTTTAGGACCTTTTATGTATTTCAAGTACACTAAGCTCGTCCGTGGTTTTAGGATGAGTTGTTAAGACAAGTTTTAATTTACAAGAGTGTTTGGATGTTGGTCGTCCACCCTTAATTAACTGAATTAACATTATTGTTTTCTATTATAATATGGACGAGAAGTTCTATTTGAATGATAGGTTTTGAACTTTGGCTCGTCCACAGAAGGAATTTTTCCCTTTTTAATATGAACATATACTTTTCTCATTTCCTTGAATTTCATAAGTATGATTCGTCTATGTGAAATGGTAATTATCAGTCGTACTCATCCTTAGACTTGGCTGATTTTCAGGTGTTATAGACGAAGCTCAACCTTTCACTCGTCCATAGGATGGATTGTTTGATTGGTGTTCTAATCAATAGATTAACATTTTCTTATGCATTTCCACATCCATGGGTTGAACTAATGCAACGACTTTAACTTGTCCATTGTTTGGACGGTTTACGACTTTACCCGTTTAGGGCTTCAGCTCGTCCATGATCTGGACAAGTATTCCTTGCCTCACAAGGGTTTCAGCTCGTCCATGGTCTAGACAAGTATTCCTTGCTTCACAAGAATTTAGACAGTACATCCCCGCGTCTAGAGAATTTATTTGTCTTGGCCTTTTAGCCTTTTTAATGGGTTTATCCCAAGGAAAACAGTAGAAACCAAGAATTCAAGCACAACATTATGTACATAGCATAACTATTGTTCATAAACGAGGCACATGCTTCAAAAGCTAATGCCTTTCTTGAGAATAAATACAAACCAATCTATAACTTCGTCCATGGTTCTAACATAATAACAATAAAGCAATAATGAAAATATGTAAGTACACAAACTACTTATGTAGATAAACAAGTAGATAAACGATCTCCAGGCCTGTCCAAAGTTATGCTCATCTAGGATGGCACTTTACAGATAGTACCTTCTCAGGTGCTTAACATTCCAAGGATGCTCTAATTTTCTCCCATCTAGGGCCTCCAAGTATTAGGATCCTCACCTTTTACAGTTGACAACTCTATAGGAGCCTTCCCAATTAGGTCCTAGTTTCCCATGAGCTGGGTTTTTGGTTGCTAAGGAAATCCTCTTCAGGATGAGATCTCCTATGTTGAACCGCCTTGGTTTTACCACTACATCATGTTGCCTAGCCATGAGGTTTTTGTACTTTGCTGTCCTTTGCTCTACATCCGTCCTTACCTCGTCTATTAGATCAAGGCTTAAACAAAGTTGCTCTTCATTATCCCTATCTTGGTACGTCATTACCCTGTGGTTGGCCATATGCACTTCTGCAGTTATGACTGCTTCAGTTCCGTATGCTAGCTTGAAAGGGGTTTCTCCCATAAGGGTTCTCATCGTCGTCCGGTATGCCAACAGAACATTTGGTACCTCGTCAGGCCACACTCCCTTTGCTCCCTCAAGTCGAGTCTTGATGATTTTCAAGAAGGATCGGTTTGCAACTTTAGCCTGACCGTTCGCTTGCAAGTGGGCGGGTGAAGAGTAGTGATTTTGAATTCCAAAGTGTTCACAGAAGTCTTTAAAAAGTGCATTATCAAATTGTCGTCCGTTGTCAGATATTAGTACTCTGGGCATCCTAAACCTGCACACAATGTATCTCCATACAAAATTCTTGACATTTTGTTGTGTGATATTAGCTAAGGGTTCTGCTTCCACCCACTTGGTAAAATAATCAATGCCAACCACTAAAAACTTCATTTGCTAGTGCTTAGGGGAAAGGGACCCAAGATGTCTAGCCCCCATTGCACAAAGGGCCATGGGGCCATCATCGGGGTGAGGTACTCTGATGGTTGCCTGGGGACATTACTAAACCGTAGGCATTGATCGCAGACCTTGACATAGGCCTTAGCATCAGCTTGCATATTTGGCTAGTATTATCCTACACGGATGACCTTTTGGACGAGTGTCATGTCTCCTAAATGGTTGCCACATGCTCCTTCATAAAGTTCTCTTAATACATAGTTCACCTCGTCTAGAGCTAGACACCTAAGGTAAGGCTGAGAAAAGCCTCTTTTGTATAGTACTTCATCCATAAGAACATACCTGGCCAATCTCACTCTCAGCTTTCTGGCCTCGTCTTTTTCTTTTGGAAATCGTTCGTCCTTCGTCCTTCAGGTATGATACAATCGGGGTTGTCCAATTTCTTCTACTCTCTACTTGCTGTACTTCTGGGATATCTATACTTGGTTTATACTAAATCTTATCAAACTCGTCCATAGCTTCATTTGCTGGGGCTTCTTTCACTAAGGCATCAGCTTCCACGTTCTCCTCCCTTGGGACTTGAACGAAGTTAGCTTCCTCAAATATTTTCATAAGGCGTATCACCCTATTAAGGTACTTCTTCATTCGTCCTTCCTTAGCCTCATATATCCCATTTACTTGGCCCATGATTAACTGAGAGTTTCCCAAGATGAGTATTGACTTTGCTTTCACAGACTTAGCTAATTCTAGCCCTTTAAGGAGGGCTTCATACTCAACTTCATTACTTGTCATTTGGTACTGCAAACGGACCTTGTGTTTTAGTTTATCTCCTTCTAGGGATTGTAGAACCACATATATTCCTCTTGCATACTGCGTAGACGAACCATCCATTTGGATGATCCACTTAGTATTTTCCATCTCTTCTAAATCATCATAATTTGGGGTAAACTCTGCAATGAAATTTGCTAGAGCTTGAGCTTTTATGGCATGGCTTGGTTGATATCTGATGTCAAACTCACTAAGCTTGACAGCCCATTGGATCAATCGTCCTGCAGCTTCCAACTTATTCATTGCTTTCTTGAGCGGATGATCCGTCATGACATTGATAACATGGGCTTGGAAATAATGCCTTAGCTTTTTGGAAGCTATTATCAACGGGAAGGCCAACTTTTCTATTAGTGGATATCGTCCTTCCACTCTCCTCAGTGCTTTACTTGTATAGTACACAGGCCTTTGCACTTTGTCTTCTTCCTTTGCCAATGCTGAACTTATCGCATGTGGGGTGACTGCCAAGTATAAGTACAACTTTTCTCCCAGCATGGACGGGCTTAATAAAGGAGCCACAGTGAGATATGCCTTCAAATCTTCAAAAGCTTTCTGACACTCGTCAGTCCATTCAAATGCTTTTTTAAGAACTTTAAAAAATGGCAAACATTTGTCAGTAGCTTTAGAGACAAACCTGTTAAGGGCAGCATCTCGTTCGGTGAGGGACTGGACTTCTTTAATATTTCGCGGAGGCTTCATGTCTAGTATTGCTTGGATCTTGTCTAGATTTGCTTCAATTCCTCTATGTGAAACCATAAACCCCAGGAATTTCCCTAATGACACTCCAAAAGCACATTTACTAGGGTTCAACTTTATGTTGTACTGTTTGAGCATGTCAAATGTTTCCTGCAGGTCGTTTAGATGCTTTCCCTCGTCCTGGCTCTTTACAAGCATGTCATCAACGTAGACTTCCACATTCCGTCCAATCTGTAGACAATACATGTGGTTAACCAATCTCTGATATGTTGCCCCTACGTTCTTCAAACCGAAGGACATCACCTTATAACAGAACAAGCCTTGGCTGGTGACAAAGGACGTCCTCTCTTGGTCTGCCTCGTCTATCTTTATCTGATTGTATTCAGAGAAAGCATCCATAAAGCTAAGTAACTTGTAACCCGCTGTCGAATATACCAACTGGTCAATGTGCGGCAACGGGTAGCTGTCCTTAGGGCAAGCCTTGTTGAGGTCGGTGAAATTTACACACATTCTCCACTTACCATTTGCCTTCTTGACTATCACCACATTGGCCAACCAGTCCGGATAATAAACTTCTCGAATAAACTTTGCTACAGTTAACTTCTGTACCTCTTCTTTGATGGCGTTGTCCCTTTCAAGAGCAAACACCCTTTTCTACTGTCATACATGCTTAGAGGTAGGATACACATTCAAACAGTGGGTAATGACACTAGGGTCTATACCCGGCATATCTTCATGACTCCATGCAGACATATCAATATTTTTCTTTAGGAAATGGACGAGGTCCTGCTTGGTCTTCTCTTTTATATCTACTTCAACCTTGGTATACCTTTCAAGGTTATTTTTATCTAAGGAAATATCTTCTAATGTTTCGGTGGGCTCCCTTACAACTCTCTTTTCTTCAATATTCATGGTTTGAACTTGTTCGTCCATGGCCAACATGGCCAAGTAACATTCTCTTGCTGCTAGTTGGTCTCCTTGTACTTGTCCTACTCCATATTCTGCTGGAAATTTGACTGACAAGTGGTAGGTCGATGTAACGGCCTTCCAACTATTTAAAGTTGGCCTTCCAATTATGGTATTGTAGGAGGATGAATAATCTACCACAAGGAAGTTCACATCCTTGGTGATTTGTTGCGGATATGCCCCCATTACCACTGGTAATGAAATAGTACCCATAGGGTGTACCTTCGTTCCACCAAAACCTTCCAGGGGGGAGTTCACTGGACAGAGCTGGTCTCGTCCTAACCTCATATGCTAAAAAGCTGGGTAATATAAAATGTCCGCCGAGCTTCCGTTGTCCACCAGCACCCTTCTGGTTGTGTAGTCAGCAATAAGTAAAGTGATGACAATAGCATCATCGTGAGGGTGGTGAACTCTCTCGGCATCCTCGTCCGTAAAAGTGATCGCTTGCTCGTCCGTGGTCCTTGCTCTTGGTGATCATCTAGAAAGTTGGACACTCTGCACTACCTTCAGGTATGTTTTCTTTAACTTGGACGATTGGCCTGTTGAGTTTCCCCCTATGATAACTCTTATTTCTCCGAGTAGTGGTCATGGTGATTCTTCTACCTTCCCTTTCAATTTCTCGTCCTTATGGTCTCGTCCAAGGAACTTTCTTAACTTCCTTGCCTTATAAGGTTCTCAATTTGCTGCTTTAAATCAAAACATTCTTCTGTATCATGCCTATGATCTCTATGGAAGCGACAATACTTATTCCTATTGTGCTTATTAGGATCTCCCTTCATTTTTTCCGACCACTTCAAGGAAGGATCATCCTTGATTTACACAAGAACTTGTTTACGTGGCATGTTTAATGGGGTATATTGTTGATTCCATGCTGAAGAGGTAGGCTTTTTATTATCTCGATCTCTCCTTTCTTTCATTCGTCCCTTCTTTGGACGAGGACCTTGCTCGAAATGGTGAGTGGGGTTTGTTTCTACTCTCTCAGCTCTCTTCCTCTTCTTGGCTATAATCGCATATTCTGCATTCATGAAATTTTGGGCCGAATGGACGAGTTCAGCCATGGACTGAGGCTCTTTTTCATAAAGTTTATGTATGAATAAGTCAGAATTAACTCCATTATGGAAGGTCGCCAATAATAGCTTGTCATCCATCTCGTCCACGCTCAGGGCTTCCCTGTTGAAGCGAGTGATGAAGGACCGCAAGCTTTCATTCTCTCCTTGCTCTATGGTTAATAAGTTGGACGAGGAACGCTCATGTCTCTGTCCCTTAATGAAGTTATTAACAAACAATTTGCTCAACTCTTCGAAAGAACTTACCGAATATGGGGGTATTTTGCTGAAGCAGACTCATGCCGGACCTTTAAGGGTGGTAGGGAAAGCTCTACACAAAATTTCATCAGGAACCCCTTGAAGGTGCATTGTAGTCTTAAAAGTAGCAATGTGATCAAACGGGTCACGCGTTCCATACGAATCCAAGGAAGGCATCTTGAATTTTGGAGGCAAGGGGTGGCCATTAAAAGAAGCCGTGAAGGGAGAATCTGTTCTGTGAATTAAGTCTTCTACCGGATTTGCTTTTTTCATGTTCTCCCTCATCTCATCCATAACTTTCCTCATCTGGTCCATCTCCCTCTCCAAGTGTGGCACCCTTCTTGGTGTAGTGCCCCTTGATTGGCTTTCCGGCTCTGCATTTCTTCCATCTCCTTGGCTCTATCCATGCTCTTCTTCATAGGCCTCATGTCGTTGCCTTCTGAGATTAATCTCCCCTCTCAATTCCTGATTCTGACGAGTTAACTCTGCCATGGCAACGGCCATTGACTGCATGTGTTAGACAGAAGATGGTTGCATGGTAGGCGCCGATTGATGGCCATAATGGGGGTTACTGGAAGCGTCTCTACTCTCTTGAGGGCTTGGACTAGTAGCCCTTGATCTTGTCCGAACCATTTCAACCCTTAGTCGGAGAAAGAAATTGTAAAACTCAACAAATGAAGTTTGAGCATGACAAATTACTTTCCCATAGACGACGCCAACTGATAGATTCTTGAAAATCAGTAGGCTGAAAATCTCAGGCGTTAATGATCTTAAGGTTGAGTCCTGAAAGAACAAATACAAAATCAGAGGAGACCAGTGGAGGCCGGCCAAAAATCCTCCGATGGTAAAGTCAATGGGTTTATAATTCCTAGTAAAGAGGAAGTGTTTTCAGGATTTACTTGTTTATGGAAAAAATGTCCCTCTCTCTCTCTTTGATGGATGAATGCTTATATAGCATATGTGAAACGGTTATTTGTTTAATAATTGTTCCTATTGTCGAGGAGTTAGGGGGATTCGGAGGTAACTTCCATAACTGCCATGGAAGTTACCTTATTTGGACCTACGGTTAGCGGAGGGCACGGCTCGCAGCAATGCAACTCGTCCCTTACACTTGGTGGGAATCATGCTCGTCCAAAACTAGACACATTTAGAGCCCAATGAACTCATCCGTCCTTTATTAACGACTGACGAAGTTATTGGGGACGAGACTCCTTCATGCATTCACTTTTTCCTTCTTTTCTCACAGACGACCCGTATGGATGAGATGAGACTTGTGCACTTTTATTGCACCATCAAGTTTTATCTAGGAAGAGGAGCAAAAAATTAAAAGTAGTCAAGCACTTGGGACGTGATCTATATGACTGGTGTGGAATGGCACACATTGTTGGACCACAATCTCAGTTTGTTTTATATATATATATATATATAAAAGTCTCGTATAAATCATAATTTTACCCGAGTGTTTGTCTGTCTCGCAAACTGAAAATTCCTTTTGTAACATAAACTATATTTATCATTTGTATAATTCTATGTCAATTTCAACTTAAATTTTTTTCCATAAGTATTAATTTACTACTCCATAAAAAATATTACATACTTTTTTTTTTTTTTTTTTTTCAGTTTTAAAAGTTGTTGATGTTGTTAATATATTAAACTCTTTTTAATTTTTGTTATGAACGTGTAGTAAGTGACTAACTTTTAGGAATAAAAAACTAAAATTTTGGATTAAACAAGAAGAAAGTGTTACTACATTAAAGTTTAAACTTGACGAACTCTAGCTTGATAATTTCCGTATAATGATATACTTTCAGTGTGAAGAACAAATCCAAATTCATAAACCGGTTTTTCCGCGTTCTTTGGTAACTTTATGACATTTTTTTTCTTTTCACACTAACTTTATGACTCTTTTTTTTGATAAGTTATTTATTTATTTATTTTTATCTTTTTGAATAGTTTTTTTTTTGATAAGTTTTTGAATAGCTTTTTGACCAGCTTCAAACGAATTGGTAAAGATAATTTCCGTGTAATGGTACTTTCCGTGTGAAATCTGTATCAAACTAAATCACAGAGCAGAGGAGTATTTGACAGATTACAGGCAAGCCCAGGTGCAGTTAACTGTGACACGGACGGTTATTAATTTTTCAAATTAATGGTACTTTCCGTGTGAAATCTGTCAAATACTCCACTGCTCTGTTATTTAGTTTGATACAGATTTCACACGGAAAGCACCATTACACGGAAATTTTCTTTACCAATTCGTTTGAAGCTGGTCAAAAAGCTATTCAAAAAGATAAATAAGAAAAACTTATAATAAAAGAAGTCATAAAGTTAGTGTGAAAAGAAAAAAAAAGAAGAAGCCATAAAGTTACCAAAAGAACGCGGAAAAACCGGTCCATGAATTTGGATTTGTTCTTCACACTGAAAGTATCATTATACGGAAAATATCTTTATTAATTTGTTTCGGTCAAAAATTAAATTCATTCAAGATAAGCGCTAATCAAAAAGTTATTACATTTTTTTTTAATTATTATTATTATTATTATTATTATTAAATTGAACATTATAATAATACTACCACAAATAATAACAAATTTATAACAAAATAATTATGAGTACAACACCAAATAAAAACGAGCAAATTTATGACCAAATAATTATAAGTATAACACCAAACAAAAACAAACTATATGAGACAAACTTAGAATTTGAATTTTATTTAGGAAGAGGAGCAAAAAAATAAATAACAAAATTATATAATATTTTTTAATATATTTTTAAATTTTAACAATTTTATAATAGAAGTGTATTTTTTCTTTTTTAAAATCAAAATAGAGAAGAAGAGAAATGAAAAACTAAAACAAAAAATGTGAGATTAAGAGTAAGGAAACCACATATTCAAAAAAGAAAAAAAAAAGGAAAAAAAAAGTGTAAGACGGTTAAGACTTGTTAAAGCTAAAAAAAGAAAAAATGAAAAGAAAAAGAAAACATGGGCTTAAATTTGACCAGTAGACCATCATCATGAATAACGAGAAACTTTCCTTCAACATCTGAGGGAGCAATGATTCTAATTTATCTGGATTTTAACAAGACTTTGGACTCATATAGCAATTTAAGTAGTCAAGCATTGAGATTCCATGTTTCTTCCACCTTTTTTTTTTTTTTTTTGGTTCAAAAAAATATATTTCTAGCAACATTTTGTTTTTTTTTTTCCCCTTAAAGTTTCTAATAACTTTTAATTCTTCTTTGTCATCACCAACCTTTATAAGCATTCACACCAATTATAACGTTTTCTATTTTAATATATTTTTCCTCAGTTTTGTCACAATCACCTCACCTTGACTCTCTTCTCTAGATTTTTCCAATCCAAAAAAGACAAGAGAGAGAGTGTATGGGGTACTTGAAATTATAATAAAAAAAATTATTTAAAAAAAATAAATTGTTTAAGAGTTCATTGGTGGATTTTAGGAAAGAAGGAAAAAGGGGGAGAGAAAAAGGGGAAGGAAAGAAATTAATTATGATGTTTGGTTGGATGATTGGTCAAAGGAAAATTGATGTGGCCCAAATGCTTTCTCTTGAGGCTCTTCTAAATATTTTCTCCCCAAATTAGAAAAGAAAACTAAAGTAGGAAATCAAGTAAATGAAACGGATTGAAAACCCTATGTTTTGGATTAAGGGGATTTTTTCTCACCCACAGTGGTGTTTTGGTAGTTTTATTTTTCCAAAGAAAACTATGAGTTTTTGTTTTTCTAGTCCGTTTATATAAATATTAGCGCATGTTCAGAGAATTCTTTTTTAATTAAAAAATTATTTGTATTTCTAATGTAGAATATTATTTCAAGCTTGGACACTAAAAGGGAGTTAAGGAAAATCTTTTTGGAGTTATTAAAGGTTAAAAAAAAAAAGGAAAAAAAATATTGGAAAAGGGGGCCTATTTTAGTGATTGATTAAGCCTTGAAATTAGACCAGCAGACCATGATCATGCATAATGACGAACTTTGCTTCAATATCAAAGTGAACAATAAGTCTAATTTATTTGGATTTTAGCAAGACTTTGGACTCATTTTGCAATTTAAAAGTAGTCAAGCACTGAGATTCCATATTTTTGACACCTTCTTTTATAATTTAAAAAAAAAAAAAGTTTATAATACCTTTTAATTCTTCTATGTCATCACCTACCCAGAAGTACTCTCACCAATTATTTACACACTATTATAATATATTTTTCCTCTCCCACACCAATTTTTTACATGCATTCTATTTTAATATATTTATGACAAATTACAACTTATTTATATGTGATTGAGCCAAAATTTAAGTTGTCTACCTAATATCTATGGTTTAAGTTGCCTACATGTTGTTACATAGAATTGTAAAGGAGCCAACTTTTAGAATAGTTGAATTGACAAAATTTTCACTAGTTATTATATGGCCAGCACTAACTAATTTTTTGCATGCTAATAACAACGTAATATTTGGACGATTCATTAAATTTTTATGATTTTTTTTTTTATTCTAGATTACTTATTGATAGTTGTCCCAAAAATTGAAATATAAGGGGGTGTTTAGTAGAGTAGTGTTTGTAGTTTTTTGAAATATTTGTGGGTAAAAAAGTGTGTAAAAAAATATATAATGTTGTTTAAAATGTAAAAATGAAAGTTTGAAATGGGATACCAAACAGGCCCTAAGTCTTTTGAAACACGTGTTTTTGCAGAGAGGAAATTAGCTACTAATTTTCCATGCGAATTCTAGCAGAGAGTCAAGGGGAAGCGGAATTTACATAAAAGTTAAAACTGAATCAATTTCCTGTACATGCGTTGTAACTTTCAAGTTCCAAGTCTTACTTTTCATCACGTTCAAATGTCCAATGTCCCACATTCAAAGCTGTTTTCTATATTTTCTTTGTGAATACCCACTAACTGTCTGGGTAATTTGTGGGCCATTTGGAATAATTGCAAATGCACCAATTTTTCCAGCCAACCTCTTACCAAATGTTCCATATTCAATGCTTTTCTCTAATTTTTATTGTGTCTAGGAGAAAAGATCACTAAGAGGAAACATAAAAGTCTTTTTTTTTGGGAAGAAAAACTTCCAATTTTGACTTGATTTTTTGTACACATAGTTAGAAAAATCCAATCTTAAAGTAAGTGATTTGATTAGTAATTTGAAAAAGTTTTTCTCGAAACTAGTTTAGAGATACACTTTTCAAAATCCTTCTATATCTTTTTATTAGATGTGAATTTTAAAAAATTAACATTAGATTTCATGTTTTTATTATATCTTTTATGCTTGTGAAATTTAAAAAAAAAAAAATTAAAGATCAATAGCAATATTATCAATCAAATTTTTTAATTTCAAATTTTTGTGATATAAAATTATGCATAAAAAATGGATTTATTAATCAAATAGTAAATAATATCCAATTTAAACGAAATTTGATATGTGCATGTTAAGAACATAAAGAAAATGCAATACAATCTAACGGTTAGATTTTCAAAATTTACATCCAATAAAGAGATATGTCAGGTTCTAAAAGTTTAGAATATTTGGCAAACCATGAGCACAAACTTGTCTATGTATAGATCTTAGAGTCTATAGAGTTTATTAGACAATGCTCAAGGTGTTACAAGTCAGAATACAATAACATACAAGTTGCAGAAAAAAGTATTCAAATTCTGTGAAATCCAATTGATCGAAAATTAGATTTGACTGATCAAAAATCGCAGACATGAAATTTCTATAGATTTCTATTTCAACCCAAACTCTGCTTAAACGTTTTTGGTTTCAAGTGAAACACTTCTAGTCTATAAAGGAAAACCCTAACTACGTTTTCCAAGTTTTTGAAAGACTTTGGAGGTACTTTTGTGAGATCTAAAAAGTATTGTGCTTCCTTTTTCAAAGTCACTACCGGAAATCATTCTTGTATCATTAAATCCGATAAATCTAAAGTTGCTACAACAAGATCAACAACTGCTGATGATCTAAACCTTCAACGGTGGCCATGGAGTCACAAACTGAAGAGTTTGTGTTGCTAAACTTTTGAGTGGAATCTCAAAGAAACAAGCGTGGATGCTTGTGTTGGAAAAAACCCAAGAAAAGAAGGAGTCTGTGGATTTGGAGCTTGAACGTGGTGATGTTAGTAAGTTACTACATGAGGTAGTAATAGATTTAGGGTTAAATCTGATTGTAAAAACTTAAATTCTCTCGTAGTGGATTTACTTTACATTGAGAATAGCTAGGTTAAATCTTGTCCAGGTTTTTACATTAAAACAGTTCGATTTATCGGTTTTTTTAGGTCATCATATCATGATGTTATTTACTTTCTGTTGTTTTGCATAATATGATTTTTATTGTTGGAAAAGTTGATAGAATTGCAACTTACAATAAAAAACAAAAGGTGCTTAATTTCCTTCCCCGGGTTCTTTTTTCTTTTGGAATTTATGTTCATGGTCTTTTCTTTTTCTTTTTCTTTTTTTACTTGGAAAATGAAACCACAAAAAGTATAAACAACTTTTCCACAAATTTTTCCAAATGGTAGGGATACGTAACAATTGACAACCAACCCGTAACAATCGACAACCAACCCATCTGTTATGGAAGAGAGCTAAAGTAATAGTTCTATGATTGTTTGTGGCGCTAGAAAAAACTCTTTTTTCCACGCGAGAACAGCCAAAGTCGTTTGTGGGGCTAGAAAAAACTCTTTTTTCCATGCGAGAACAGCCAAAGTCTAGGGGTGATACATGGGTGGGGCCATTGCCCTCCTAAATTTGCCCTCCCAAATTTTGAAAATTTTCTTAACATGTATAAAAGAGTTTGCACCAAACATGTTTGGATTTATTTTTTTAATATAACAATTAACAAATTATTAATTCATTAAAAAAAATTTATCACAAAAATTACACATGAAATGTATTTTTAGTTGCCATATAATGAGTTAGAGTAAATAACTTTAAATATATTTGGAGTCTAACTTATTCCTCCAAGTTAAGGATAATTCATGTTTTTGAAAATTTCATTAGTTCAATTGAAAGATTTTTCAATTACTTTAGTATAAAATTTAATAATTTGGAATGAAAATGAAACTTTTTAAAAATTTTACTATGAAAATGGTAAAAATAAATTTTATTTTATGAAATATCGCCATCAAATATAATTTTGATTAAAAATACTAAGTTTTTTTTATTTTTTATTTTTTTATTTTTTTATTTTTTGTTGGGTATGTGTATATATATAACTTATCAAATAAAAAAAAAATATGTGTATATAATAAAAAAGTATTGTGTGTGTGATTGTTTTGATAAATATATTAATGCCGCAACTTGATTCTCAAACAAAAATTCTTAGCTCTACCCCTTCCAAAGTCAATGATGACGTTGAAACCCTTCTCTTCCCATTAAGGACAACACTTGAATTGATTGCTATTTAAAGAAAGAGAATGATGAAAATTGATAAACGAAGCTACTGAATCAGATCCTTAATTTTCACTAGCTTCAAAAAAACCATGGCATTCACTAGCTTCAAAAAAGTATTTTCCCCCGTTTCTCTATTCGTGTTGGCCCTGTTACATTTTTCCTTCATTTCTGAATCTGTTTGCGTGGATAAAGAAACTGAAACAAATGCTCTTCTCATTTGGAAAGCCAGTCTTCAAAATAAAAACCAGTCACTCCTGCCTTCATGGACCCTCCTTCCTAATAATAATGACCCCAATTCTTCCAACAATCAAAATGCAAGCTCAAATCCATGCAGTTGGTTCGGTGTTTCTTGCAACCATGCAGGAAGTGTTATTAGATTAAACCTGACCAACTCAGGCTTGAAAGGTACTCTCCATGAATTTTCATTCTCATCACTCCCTAACCTTTCATTTGTTGACCTCAGCATGAACGAACTCTTTAATACAGTTACTATTGATATTAGTTACCTGTCTAAACTCATATATCTTGATCTATCCTTTAATAACTTATCGGGGAAAATCCCACCCCAGATTGGCCTACTGATCAACCTTGAGGTCTTGCTCCTCGCTAAAAATCAGTTAAGTGGCTCAATTCCTCCAGAAATAGGTCATGTAAAGTCTCTTAACGACCTTTCTTTGTATGCCAACAATTTCCGTGGATGCAGTCCGGCTTCATTAGGTAATTTGAGCCATTTGATTGACTTTTCTCTCAATGGTAATTTCTTTTCGTGTTCCATTCCTATATCTTTAGGTAATTTAAGCAACTTGGCTTATTTGTACCTTTATGATAATCAACTTTCTGGTTCCATTCCGCCACAAATTGGAAACCTTACCAATTTAGTTGAACTTGACATAAGTAACAACAGTTTCAAAGGTCCCATCCCTTATAGTATTGCAAAATTTGAAAAGCTAACATTGTTGCATATGAACCAAAATCAGCTCTCTGGCTCCATCCCCCTAGAAATTGGAAATCTAAAGTCTCTCATATTCTTAAGCCTTGAAACAAATCATCTTTCTGGCTTAATTCCCACATCTTTAGGTTCTCTTAGAAACTTCACTGTTTTACACCTGTACAACAATCAACTTTCTGGTACCATTCCTGAAGAATTAGGAAACTTGACATCCATAACTGATCTTGAACTGAGTAGAAATCAGTTGAACGGTACTATTCCAATTTCCTTTGGTAGGTTGAGTGGCTTAAAAGCTTACCTCCGTGATAACCAACTTTCTGGTCGCATTCCACAAGGGGTCGGGAACTTAATGAAGTTGACTGCTCTATTGCTGGATGCCAACCACTTCACTAGCCTTTTGCCTCAAAACTTATGCCAAAGTGGGTCTCTCCAATTACTAAGGGCAGACAACAACCATCTCACAGGTCCAATACCAAAAACCTTGAGAAATTGCACAAACTTAATTACAGTCCACTTTGAAAGAAACCAAGTCTTTGGAAATATATCTGAAGACCTTTCTTTGTATGCCAATAATCTCCGTGGCTCCATTCCTGCTTCTTTAGGTAATTTGAGCAACCTGTTTTTCTTGTACCTTGATCTCAGCAGGAATGAGCTATTTGGTACAGTCCCTCTTGAAATTAGTCACCTCTCCAAACTCATATATCTTGATCTGTCCTTTAATAACTTTTTGGGGGCAATCCCACCACAAATTGGCCTACTGATCAATCTTGAGACCCTGACCTTAGCTGAAAATCAGTTAAACAGCTCGATTCCTCCAGAAATAGGCCAGTTAATGTCTCTCAATTACCTTTTTTTGTATGCCAATAATGTCCGTGGCTCCATTCCTGCTTCTTTAGGTAATTTGAGCAACCTGTTTTTCTTGTACCTTGATCTCAGCAGAAATGAGCTATTTGGTACAAGCCCTCTTGAAATTAGTCACCTCTCCAAACTCATATATCTTGATCTGCCCTTTAATAACTTTTTGGGGGCAATCCCACCACAAATTGGCCTACTGATCAATCTTGAGACCCTGACCTTAGCTGAAAATCAGTTAAACAGCTCGATTCCTCCAGAAATAGGCCAGTTAAAGTCTCTCAAATACCTTTTTTTGTATGCCAATAATCTCCGTGGCTCCATTCCTGCTTCTTTAGGTAATTTGAGCAACCTGTTTTTCTTGTACCTTGATCTCAGCAGGAATGAGCTATTTGGTACAAGCCCTCTTGAAATTAGTCACCTCTCCAAACTCATATATCTTGATCTGCCCTTTAATAACTTTTTGGGGGCAATCCCACCACAAATTGGCCTACTGATCAATCTTGAGAACCTGTTCTTAGTTGAAAATCAGTTAAACAGCTCGATTCCTCCAGAAATAGGCCAGTTAAAGTCTCTCAAATACCTTTCTTTGTATGCCAATAATCTCCGTGGCTCCATTCCTGCTTCTTTAGGTAATTTGAGCAACCTGTTTTTCTTGTATCTCAATGATAATGTGCTTTTGAATTCCATTCCAGCATCTTTGGGCCATTTAAGCAACTTGGCTTATTTGGCCGTTTATAATAATCTACCCTTTGCTTCCATTGCACCAGAAATTGGAAACCTTAGCAATTTTGTTGAACTTGATATAAGTAACAATAATTTAACAAAGCTGACTACGCTGCAGTTGAATACAAACCACTTTACTGGTTTTTTGCCTCAAAACTTATGCCAAAGTGGATCTCTCCAAAACTTTTCTGCATATGACAACCATCTCATAGGTCCAATACCAAAAACCTTGAAGACTTGCATGAGTTTAATTAGAGTCCACCTTGAACAAAACCAACTCTTTGGGAATTTATCTGAAGAGTTTGGTGTTTATGGAAACCTGCAATACATGGATCTAAGTTACAATAGATTTTCTGGTGAAATCTCTCACAGTTGGAGTAGGTGCCCGCAACTAGGCACCCTGCTGATTGCTGGGAATGGTATTGGTGGTGGCATACCACCTGAAATTGGAAACTTCACTCAACTCCATGTACTTGATCTTTCTTATAATCAGTTGGTTGGGAAGCTACCAAAGGAAAAAGTGTTTTCAATATCAACTTTTGATGGAAAAGCAATGTACAAGGAAATCATTGAAGCAACACGGGGTTTTGATGATATGTTTTGTATTGAGAGGAAAAAACATGGAACCGTGTATAAAGCAACTCTAACATCAGGAAACACAGTGGCAGTAAAGAAACTCCAATCCTTGTGTGATGGTGAGATTGTACAACAAAAAGAGTTCTTCAATGAGATAAAGGCATTAACAGAAATACGCCACCGAAACATTGTAAAATTGCATGGCTTTTGTTCACAATCACAACGCTTGATTTTGATTTATGAGTACTTTGAAAGGGGTAGCTTGGCCACAATTTTGAGCAGTGATGGAGGAGCAAAGGAGTTGGACTGGAATAAGAGGATGAATATCATCAAAGGTTTGGCTCATGCTCTATCTTACATGCACCATGTTTGCTCACCACCAATTGTTCACAGGGACATATCAAGCAAAAATGTTTTGCTGGATTCAGATTATGAGGCTCATGTTTCAGACTTTGGCACAGCTAAGCTTCTTAATCAAGACTCATCCAATTGGACTTCATTTGCTGGCACATATGGATATGCTGCACATATGGATATGTTTGGGTTCAGCTTTTCTGAAGACAGTAGTGGTGGACAAGGCGAAAGTTCCAGTGGACAAGGCGAAAGTTCCAGTGGACAAGAAGTGGTAAGTGGAGCCGCAAATGCGGGAGGCGGTTCAGAAGGAAGCACAGGTAGTGGAGGAGGGGAGGGAAACAATGAAGGGATGGTTGGAGGAGGCGTTGGTGGAGGCCTAGGTCAGGGAAACGGGGACGACGGCCATGATGACCGTGGACGCAGGGGTGGTGGTGACGTGGAAGATGGTAGGAGGCCAAGGAGGTCGCGAGGGGCTAGAATGGCCGAGATATTCATTATGGTGATTGCCCAAACAGCTGCTGCAGCCATTGGTATATATTTCCTTGGCCTATCTTCTCGGGGAAGGGGCCTTCTAATCTCTGCGTTGGGGACAAATTTATTTGGTTTCATGTGTTGTGTGGCTGCTATCTGGCAAAATGACATGAACCCACACGCTGCTGAAATTTGGGCCAACATAGGATCTGTTGCGGGTGCTTTGGGGTTCATATTGATGATTGCTATGGTGCTCCCACCCTATCTTCTTTGGATGATCATCATGGCTTGCATTGGTTTAATGGCCGTCATTGTGTTCACATTCATGTCTTAAATCGTTATCAAGCTGAAGTGCACTTTCTTATAGCCGTCCACAGTCCGACTCTGACTAGGACGAGAAAGAACATGAAAGAATATGAATTTTGTCAATTTATGCTGCTGACCAGATCTTTAACTACGTACAAGTATTAATAATGTGCTGCTGGAAACACAGATTTAAGGGCATTGTGATTGTACATTTTTGATTGGCTATTTTGGTATATGCATAAATAATTCAAATGTAGTAGAAAAGAGATTAATAGTGATCTTTTTGTTTTAGTCATTTATATTCCAACTGAGGCATATAAAAGGGTAGTGGGAAAAATTTTAGTTATAGTTTGCGCTTTTGTTTGCAAGCCAATTGTCAATTAACTGATGGTAACAATTCTTGTCTGCAAGATGTCATTGTCATTAGAGATGGATAGATCAAAAATTGTAGTTAAGAGAGCTATTGTACAAGAAACTTGCTGAGTAATTTTATTGATTAGCCGGAATAAAATACATCAAGGTGCTCTGTATACACTTGAAACAGAGCAAGAGAGACTAAGCAAGGATAGAAAAACGAACCTAACAACCTTCCTTGCCATTAAATACAGTATTAACGGAAATAACTAACCCCACTAGCTTCCAATTAGAGACTGACAGCAGGACTATTTTTGTGTTTTTGTGTTTTTTGCTAATGTGAATCAAGGACTTAAAGAATCACGTGATCTGCACATGTATAAAATATTACACTTTTTTTTTTTTTTTTGAGAAGGATAAAATATTACACTTAAACGAATTGTAGTAGAAAATATCAATAAGCCTAACCTACACGTCGCACAATTCATCTTCTGCATATCTTCTTTAAATCCACTGGTTTAGTTGCTGGTTTAGCTAGATTTCTAACAAATGTACCGTGCATAAAGAACTTTATAGTGTCGAATTAGACCGAAATTGAAACGAACCTCAACGTACACAATTGGGTGTGTGACTTTGTTGGATTTGCTGTTTTGTGGTGCATATCCATGCAATTAATCTATTGGCTAATCAATTAACCGGGCTTAACTGTGGAAATTGTTTAAAATTGGTAATTAGTCGTAATTGGGGTCAAAACTCAAAAGTAGATTATTTTTCAATTGGAAAAGATGTACCTAATCTCTACAATAACATCTAAAAAAATCTCCGCAATAAATTGTGAAAAATATCATATTTTCTTCAACCTTCTTATACTAGGATTCAGATTTTCTAGGTTTCCTAGGGTACTTTACCAAATAGATATTTTTAAATCTTAATCATTCTTTAATGATTTAATGGACTAAATTTTCCTGTGTCTGACTTAATTGCAATTGGTTTGGTAAATGCTGTAATAGAATATGAGAGACTTTAGATTTCCAATTTCTAGGGGGATGGAGCCAGAGAGCTGATTTTGGTTCATATGCAACAATGTTAGCTTTTCAAATTTTGCAATACTATAAGGGATGGGACCTTTGAAACTGTTGTTACTTATGTCAAGTTCAACTAAATTGGTAAGGTTTCCAATTTGTGGCGGAATGGAACCAGAAAGTTGATTATCATAAAGGTACAAATAAGCCAAGTTGCTTAAATTACCTAAAGATATAGGAATGGAACACGAAAAGAAATTACCATTGAGAGAAAAGTCAATCAAATGGCTCAAATTACCTAATGAAGCCGGACTGCATCCACGGAAATTGTTGGCATACAAAGAAAGGTCGTTAAGAGACTTTAAATGACCTATTTCTGGAGGAATTGAGCCACTTAACTGATTTTTAGCGAGGTGCAAGACCTCAAGGTTGATCAGTAGGCCAATCTGGGGTGGGATTTTCCCCGATAAGTTATTAAAGGATAGATCAAGATATATGAGTTTAGACAGGTAACTAATATCAATAGTAACTGTATTAAAGAGTTCGTTCATGCTGAGGTCAACAAATGAAAGGTTAGGGAGTGACGAGAATGAAAATTCATGGAGAGTACCTTTCAAGCCTGAGTTGGTCAGGTTTAATCTAATAACACTTCCTGCATGGTTGCAAGAAACACCGAACCAACTGCATGGATTTGAGCTTGCATTTTGATTGTTGGAAGAATTGGGGTCATTATTATTAGGAAGGAGGGTCCATGAAGGCAGGAGTGACTGGTTTTTATTTTGAAGACTGGCTTTCCAAATGAGAAGAGCATTTGTTTCAGTTTCTTTATCCACGCAAACAGATTCAGAAATGAAGGAAAAATGTAACAGGGCCAACACGAATAGAGAAACGGGGGAAAATACTTTTTTGAAGCTAGTGAATGCCATGGTTTTTTTGAAGCTAGTGAAAATTAAGGATCTGATTCAGTATCTTCGTTTATCAATTTTCATCATTCTCTTTCTTTAAATACCAATCAATTCAAGTGTTGTCCTTAATGGGAAGAGAAGGGTTTCAACATCATCATTGACTTTGGAAGGGGTAGAGCTAAGAATTTTTGTTTGAGAATCAAGTTGCGGCATTAATATATTTATCAAAACAATCACACACACAATATACACATGTGCGCTTTTTTATTATATACACATTTTTTTTTATTTGATAAGTTATATATATACACATACCCAACAAAAAAAAAAAAATAAAAATAAAAATAAACTTAGTATTTTTAATCAAAATTATATTTGATGGCGATATTTCATAAAATAAAATTTATTTTTACCATTTTCATAGTAAAATTTTTAAAAAGTTTCATTTTCATTCCAAATTATTAAATTTTATACTAAAGTAATTGAAAAATCTTTCAATTGAACTAATGAAATTTTCAAAAACATGAATTATCCTTAACTTGGAGGAATAAGTTAGACTCCAAATATATTTAAAGTTATTTACTTTAACTCATTATATGGCAACTAAAAATACATTTCATGTGTAATTTTTGTGATAAATTTTTTTTAATGAATTAATAATTTGTTAATTGTTATATTAAAAAAATAAATCCAAACATGTTTGGTGCAAACTCTTTTATACATGTTAAGAAAATTTTCAAAATTTGGGAGGGCAATGGCCCCACCCATGTATCACCCCTAGACTTTGGCTGTTCTCATGTGGAAAAAAGAGTTTTTTCTAGCCCCACAAACGACTTTGGCTGTTCTCGCGTGGAAAAAAGAGTTTTTTCTAGCTCCACAAACAATCATAGAACTATTACTTTAGCTCTCTTCCGTAACAGATGGGTTGGTTGTCAATTGTTACGGGTTGGTTGTCGATTGTTACGTATACCTACCATTTGGAAAAATTTGTGGAAAAGTTGTTTATACTTTTTGTGGTTTCATTTTCCAAGTAAAAAAAGAAAAAGAAAAAGAAAAGACCATGAACATAAATTCCAAAAGAAAAAAGAACCCGGGGAAGGAAATTAAGCACCTTTTGTTTTTTATTGTAAGTTGCAATTCTATCAACTTTTCCAACAATAAAAATCATATTATGCAAAACAACAGAAAGTAAATAACACCATGATATGATAACCTAAAAAAACCGATGAAACGAACTGTTTTAATGTAAAAACCTGGACAAGATTTGACCTAGCTATTCTCAATGTAAAGTAAATCCACTACGAGAGAATTTAAGTTTGTATAATCAGATTTAACCCTAAATCTATTACTACCTCATGTAGTAACTTCCTAGCATCACCACGTTCAAGCTCCAAATCTACAGACTCCTTCTTTTCTTGGGTTTTTTCCAACACAAGCATCCACGCTTGTTTCTTTGAGATCCCACTCAAAAGTTTAGCAACACAAACTCTTCAGTTTGTGACTCCATGACCACCCTTGAAGGTTTAGATCATCAGCAGTTGTTGATCTTGTTGTAGCAACTTTAGATTTATCGGATTTAATGATACAAGAATGATTTCCGGTAGTGACTTTGAAAAAGGAAGCACAATACTTTTTAGATCTCACAAAAGTACCTCCAAAGTCTCTCAAAAACTATGAAAACGTAGTTAGGGTTTTCCTTTATAGACTAGAAGTGTTTCACTTGAAACCAAAAACGTTTAAGCAAAGTTTGGGTTGAAATAGAAATCTATAGAAATTTCATGTCTGCGATTTTCGATCAGTCAAATCTAATTTTCGATCAGTTGGATTTCACAGAATTTGAATACTTTTTTCTGCAACTTGTATGTTCTTGTATTCTGACTTGTAACACCTTAAGCATTGTCTAATAAACTCTATAGACTCTAAGATCTATACATAGACAAGTTTGTGCTCACGGTTTGCCAAATATTCTAAACTTTTAGAACCTGACATATCTCTTTATTGGATGTGAATTTTGAAAATCTAACCGTTAGAATATCTCTTTATGTTCTTAACATGCACATATCAAATTTCGTTTAAATTGGTTATTATTTACTATTTGATTAATAAATCCATTTTTTATGCATAATTTTTTATCACAAAAATTTGAAATTAAAAAATTTGATTGATAATATAGCTATTGATCTTTAATTTCTTTTTTAAAAAAATTTCACAAGCATAAAAAATATAATAAAAACATGAAATCTAATGTTAATTTTTTCAAATTCACACCTAATAAAAAGATATAGAAAGATTTTGAAGAGTGTATCTCCAAACTAGTTTGGAAAAACTTTTTCAAATTACTAATCAAATCACTTACTTTAAGATTAGATTTTCTAACTATCTGTACAAAAAATCAAGTCAAAATTGGAAGTTTTTCTTCCAAAAAAAAAAGGACTTTTATGTTTCCTCTTAGTGATCTTTTCCCTAGACACAATAAAAATTAGAGAAAAGCATTGAATGTGGAACATTTGGTAAGAGGTTGGCTGGAAAAATTGGTGCATTTGCAATTATTCCAAATGGCGCACAAATTACCCAGACAGTTAGTGGGTACTGACAAGGAAAATATAGAAAAAAGCTTTGAATGTGGGACATTGGACATTTGAACGTGATGAAAAGTAAGACTTGGAACTTGGAAGTTACGACGCGTGTAAAGAAAATTGATTCAGTTTTAACTTTTATGTAAACTAGTCGCTAACCCGTGCGATGCACGGGAAAATTACGAAAAATGAAATCTAATGAATGCAAGCAAAGTAGTTATGCAAAATACCAGTTAAATTAAAAGAAAAATATTAGTAAATGTCATTATCCTTAGCTGTTTGTATTGTATCTAGAGTTTCATATCTAAGTTACTAGAATACTACTTGCAGCCACTAAAGCTCACAACATAAGTATATTATATAAGGCCAAAACTTATATTATCTTCAAGCTCCCCTTAGCCTTATAGAGTCCCTAACAAAATTTCTTTTGTATTGAATTTGATTTTAGAGGACTTATTCAAAATTATTTGAATTAAACCTCACAAATTAGAAGGAAAAAAAAACATTACAACATTGTAGCTAATTAATATACAAATAAACTACCAATTTAACATGATAAATTACTATTAGTAATTTAGAAAGCAAAATTTAACAAAATTAAAGTTGTTGCCCACTTAACCTAAACATTTTCATATTCTAAAGTTGTCAAACAACTATTGATATAAAATATTCTGTAATTACTTCAATACCGCAAGTTGTTCATGTTGTAAAAAATTCGAGAGAATAACATAGCAAGCATCTTAAACTCTTTCTTGCTTGGATCCTACAAAACAATATATATATATATATATATATAGCGATGGAGACAGAAAATGCCTTTAAAGAGACAACCAATTACGATAGTGTTGGAGGCAGAGTAAACGATTAAAAAAAAGAAAAAGAAAAAGCAAGCAGTTTGGCTAGCATACCAGCTAGTTAATTTATATCGAAAGGCATAAAAATCTTACAATCAAATAGAATTTGAAAGTAAATAAATACATGTGGTACAATCAGATAAATAAAAGGTTTGTCAAGATGATCAAATTTGGCAATGAAGAAGACGCAACAACTACTGATGAGGTAATCTCTATCTTAAACTTGTGATAATGATGAAGATGCAACAACTACTAATTATGCAGATCTAGCTTAATCTTATTTTGATTCAACTACAACAAAAATGACGATAATTACCACAAAAAGATTATATAAAAAAACAGTCTTTTATGATATAGCCAAGAGTACAATCAAAGCTAATAGAAGGAATTTAAATTGATTTCAATGATGAAGGAGGGATTCACTTAAATGAGGAGACCAAGAAAAAAGGAGAAGTATCGTGTTCTGAGTAGAGTATTGAATTTTAAACTCTATAATTCAATTTGCTAAGGTATTTTAGTAGTTAGTAAATTGAATTTCTTTAGGCACGGGTTACATCATTTCATTTAATTGAATTTCTGCAAGCACGATAGTACTAAAACTCTATTATTCAATTTTCTAACTACTAAAACTCTATCACATGTATACTACAAAAACTCTATCACACGGATTACACAATATAAACCAATAATGTTATTGTCTCAAACATTTGAAAAAAAAAATTTAAACATAGAAATAAACAATCATCTATCAATACAAATATCCAACCTAAATACATATAAACTCATATATGATCCACAACACAAAAGAGGTAGTAACAAAATTAAAAAAGAAAAAAAAAATCAATAAAAAAGAAAAAACACTATTAATCTAATCCTTACAATCAACTATTATGCAGGCAATTACAAGAATAGAGGTCAAGAGCAATTGAGATTTAGAGATACCTAAACTGAATCAGCCAGCTTTTCAGTATTAATATAGTGTGAGGAGAGGAAGAGATGAAGGAGTTAGAAAGCCAAAGTCTAGTGTTAGGAAGCTGAAGGGTTGTTGTTTGAGATTGTAACCATTGAACACAAAAGGTTGCTATTTAAAATTGTAACCGTGGAACACAAAGGGTTGTCATTTAGAATTGTAACCGTGGAAGACAAAGGGTTGGGAATTATTTTCTTTTTATTAATATTTTTAAATTTAAAAAAACTTATTTTAAATTGTAGGAAAAATTCAGAAAAAAGAATTGTAATGACATGGCAGCTGATGTGGCTCAACCTGAGCGTAACAACATTAAATGCTACGCTTCAGCTTTTAGTAATATATAGATTCCGCTTCAGCTTGACTCTCTGCTCGAATTCGCATGGAAAATTAGTAGCTAATTTCCTCTCTGCAAAAATACATGTTTCAAAAGACTTAGGGCCTGTTTGGTATCTCATCTCAAACTTATATTTTTATATTTTCAACAACATTATATATATTTTTATACACCTTTTTACCTACAGGTATTTCAAAAAACTACAAACACTACTCTACCAAACACCTCCTTATATTTCAATTTTTGGGACAACTATCAATAAGTAATCTAGAATTAAAAAAAAAAAAATCATAAAAATTTAATGAATCGTCCAAATATTACGTTGTTATTAGCATGCAAAAAAATTAGTCAGTGTTGGCCATATAATAACTAGTGAAAATTTTGACAATTCAACTATTCTGAAAGTTGGCTCCTTTACAATTCTTTGTAACAACATGTAGGCAACTTAAACCATAGATTTCAGGTAGACAACTTAAATTTTGGCCTAATCACATGTAAATAAGTTGGAATTTGTCATAAATATATTAAAATAGAATGCATGTAAAAAATTGGTGTGGGAGAGGAAAAATATATTATAATAGAGTGTCTAAATAATTGGCGTGAGTAGTTCCTGGTAGGTGATGACAAAGAAGAATTAAAAGGTATTATAAACTTTTTTTTTTTTTATTATAAAATAAGGTGTCAAAAATATGGAATCTCAGTGCTTGGCTACTTTTAAAATGTGAAATGAGTCCAAAGTATTGCTAAAATCCAAATAAATTAGACTTATTGTTCACTTTGATATTGAAGCAAAGTTCGTCATTATGCATGATCATGGTCTGCTGGTCTAATTTCAAGGCTTAATCAATCACTAAAATAAGCCCCTTTTTTCAATTTTTTATTTTTTATTTTTTTACCTTTAATAACTCGAAAAAGATTTTCCTTAACTCCCTTTTAGTGTCCAAGCTTGAAATAATCTTCTAAATTAGAAATATAAATAAATTTTTAATTAAAAAAGAATTCTTTGAACATGCACTAATATTTAATGAATTTACTTTTTAACCAGCTTTGAAACAAATTAATAAAGATATTTTCCGTATAATGATACTTTTGTATAACTAATATTTATGACTTTTTTTTATTATTATAAGTTTTTCTTATTTATCTTTTTGAATAGCTTTTTGACTAGCTTCAAACGAATTGGTAAAGAAAATTTCTGTGTAATGGTACTTTCCGTGTGAACAGTGGTTTAAATTAAACACGGATGGTGCTTCAAGTGGGAATCCTGGCAAGGCTGGGGGTGGTGGTTTAATTAGAGACTGTAATGGGAAATGGATCAAAGGTTTTTCGAGATCCATTAGGCTTGCCTCCAGTTTTGTTGCAGAATTTTGGGCGCTAAGAGATGGATTAAAGCTGGCCTTAGGCATGGGAGTTCAGAGGTTGGTTGTGGAGTTGGATGCTAAAGTGGTGGTTAGCCTCATTACTTCCACAGGTGGTGCTAATAAACCATATCTCCCTCTTCTTAATGATTGCAGATACTTGCTAAGCAGGTTCCTCTAGACCAGAGTGGTGCATGTGTTCAGGGAAGGGAATAGGTGCGCTGATGCACTTGCAAAACTGGGTAGCAGCATGGTTGAGGAATTTTTGGTTTTTGATACCCCCCCTAGTCCTGATGTTTTGTATTTTGTTAATACTGATGCTGTTGGTGTATTATATAATAGGATCTCTAACTCTGTACTCACTGATATAGTGGCTTAGTCCTGTTTGTATTTTCCCCTTCACCCAAAAAAAAAAAAAAGAAAAAAAAAAGAAAGATAAATAAAAAAAAAAAAACTTATAAAAAAAAAAGTCATAAAGTTAGTGTGAAAAGAAAAAAAAGTCATAAAGTTACCAAAAGAACACGGAAAAACCGGTCTATGAATTTGGATTTGTTCACACCGGAAGTATATCATTATACGGAAATTATCAAGCTAGAGTTTGTTAAGTTTAATGTTGTAACACTTCCTGCATGTTTAATCCAAAATTTTAGTTTTTTATCCCTAAAAGTTAGTCACTTACTACACGGTCATAACAAAAATTAAAAAGAGACAGACAAATACACGGGTGAAATTATGCTTTATATGAGACTTTCTTTTTATTTTATATTATATATATATATATATATATAAAACAACTTGAGATTCTGGTCCAATACCGTGTGCCATTCCACACCAATCATATAGATCACGTCCCAAGCATCAGTGGTTTGAAATGCCTTAATGTAAAGTGGCAAAAACTAAAAACTTTAGGAGTGATAGTAAATCTTTATATAGAAAAGTTTGCAAATTTGCAATTATTCAACATAAAGAGAAAAAGAAAAGGCCGGATGGATTAATAAAGTGGGTAGGAATTCAAACTCAGCTGGTTCAAATTTTATTGTAGGAGATGCACGTTATTTTTGGTGTTGTTGTTCTTTTTTTCTTTTTCTTTTTTAATTTAATAACATTTATCAATTTTTGTTTAATCCAAAAATTTAGTTTTTTAGTCCTAAAAGCTAGCCACTTACTACACATCCATAACAAAAGTTAAAAAGAGTTTAAATTTTAAATATATCAACAACTTCAACAACCTTTAAAACTGAGAAAAAAGTACGTAACATTTTTTATGGAGTAGTAAATTAATACTTATGGAAAAAAATTTAAATTGAATTTGACTTAGAATTATACGAATGATAAATATAGTTTCTGTTACAAAAGAAATTTTTTTACAACAATTTCTTAGATAACAACCACTTTATGTGAGGTTTAAATCATATAGTAATTCTTGTAAAGTCTCTCACCCGATCTTATCTAATATTCCATTCCAATGACTCCTCAATGCAATCCAAAAAATTTGTGAGTACGTGAACTTGAGAGAGCTAAAAGAATTAGGGTTAATCCAAGTATTTAAAAAAAAAAAATTTATTCAACAAACCAAAGTTAGCGTGTGTGTGGCAATTAAAGATAATAGTATAAGTTTGCTAGAGTTTGTGTTTGATTTAAATTTTGATAAAATAATTTTTCTTGAAAATTCTATTAAAATTGGTCAGAATAAAGATAATGATTTTTTAGAATTTAACTCTATCATGGACTCTTTAAAATCTTATCACCACATAATCAACTATTTAAATAAATACTTAATGGAGATCTAACCATGTGGTTGGTGGCTCTAGCTTCTTGGATCCATAATGAATTGTAAATGAAAATCAAAATTGAGAGTTTGCTACATACCTCAATAAAAAAATAAAAAAATTTAATGCCAAAAACATAGACAATGATGGTAAAAAAAAAAAAAAGAAATTGCTTAAAAAGAAAAAATTGCAAAGGAAAAAAAAAAAAGTGAGAAAGGAGAAGGAAATAGTAGGGGTGTCAATGTTCAACCCAACTCATGAACACGACACAAACCCAACACGTGTTTTTTCGGGTTAGGGTTGGGCCTTAATGGGTTTGGGTCATAAACGGGTCGACCCAAAAGCGACATGATAAGAAACGTGTCATAAGCAGGTCAACTGCTGTAACCTGTAATAGGCACGTTTGACACGCCAATTTATTTATGTCAACCCAAAATGACCCACTTAACACAACCCATTTAACTCGTATAACAAATAAATATTTATTTTATTTTATATTTATTAAATACATTTTATATCCAACATATATTTTAAATTTAAAAAGAAAAGTGAGTAATTACAAAAATTTACAAAGGATATAATTGGAAATTGAAACTTTACAGACCCTAGAACTACTAATATTTTTTTTTTTGGCATAAAACTTGCACAAATGAAATTGGATGAGCTTGTGGAAGATGTTATGAATTTGGACATCAACAAAGAATCTATGGATGATAATCGTGGTCATAGTCAGGATTAGTCTACTGTTTGCTTAAATTCTTTCAATATTGATACTTAGCATTTGGCGAGTTCCCAAGATATTATATTTTTGTTGAATTATGTTATTTTTTTTTTGTCAAACTTTGTTATTTTGAATTTGGGTTAAAGTGTATGCACTTCTTTTAGAGTGTAAATAACTTATTTCTAGATGAATATTATATTTTTGTTGAACTATATTATTTTGAATGTGGGTTGAAGAATTGAAGTGTATGTACTACTTTTTGAGATGTAAAAAAAAAATTATTTCTAGATGGATGTTATATTTAATATTATGCAGGTTGAAATGGGTTGTGTTACATTCATGCCGACCCAACACGACTCGTTTGTTAAGCGTGTCAAATGGGTTGGGTCAAGTCAACCCGCCTTATTAACAGGTTGGGTTATGGTTGAAAGATCATAACACGATTATTAAATGGGTCGGGTTAGGGTTGAGCCATTTAGTCGAATACCCCTATCTCGACATGACACGAACTCGACACACTAACCTAAATTAACACCCGTAGGAAATAGTAATTGAATTAAATGAAAAAAAGAAGAAAACCTTGGCATGCCGCTTCAAGTTGGCAAATGCATTTAAAAAAAAAAAAAAAAAGGCAAATGTATATTAACGGATGGAAATTTTCCAGTCATGCAAAAACCAAGTAACGGTAAAATTTCTTTCATAGTTTCTTGGATTTCTAAATAAAGTGTAAACAAAGGCTACTAAAGGAGGTAAGGGAAGTCATACTGTTTAACTATTCACGAATGATACCTACAACATGAAATGACAATTCATTAAGAAGTACAGTGGCAAAGTATATGAAGGAACCATTCATTTCAGAATTACATTTAAAAAATAAAAATTAAAAAAAAAAACCAAAAAGAGAGTTAATGTGATTCATTTAAAAAAAAATAGAACTAAAAAAAAGTCAATCATAAACAAAAGAAAATAAAATAAAGAGGAATTTGCAAAAGATAGAACTTGAAAATTTGTTGGCGCCTCTAACAGTAAATATCTTTAATCAGAAGAAAAAGAAAGGAGGATGTAGAGCTAAACTAAATGACTTCAATCTGAAGAAGAATGAGAGATAGAAACTGCAAAATGTACGTGAGTTTGTGGGTCTTAAAATGTAGGAGTTTTAATTTACATATTCATCCCTATTAGTTGAAATCTTGTAAGTGTGTATGATGAGGGTATTTTAGGCATAAAAAATGAGGAATCCAAATAGGGAAAACCCCTTAAATAGTAGTATAGAAGAAAAAAAGAAAAAAGAAAAACAACTGGTCAAAAAGTTAGTGAGAAACATGGTTTAAAAATAAACTGCTAAGGGGGTGTTTGGTACATGCACTTAAAAACATGTGTTTTGTTATTTGAAAATATGTGTGAAAATATATATGGGTGAAAAAATGTGTGGAAATACGTAAAATGTTGTTTAAAAATTGAAAATGTGTGTTTGAGTGGATGTACTAAACACCCCCTAAAAGAGGAGAAAAGAAAGATAGTGGTATTGTTTGGTGTTGGCTTATCTCTCGCGACAAATTTCTATGTATTTTTGGGTTTCATTTGTATTGTAACAATTTTCTAGATTCGCTATTTGTAGAAATCTAGCTCAATTGTATACTAGAGATGACTTGCGTGGGTCCTGTTGATGAGTTTTTTCAACCCAACTCATTAGGGTGGGTTAAAAAAAAAAAAAATCCAACCTATCACAGGGGTCTAATTCAACTCCAGTGGATCGGTTGGGTCAGGTAGACCCATGAGTTGGATAGTTTTTTAATTACTATATGAAAATAACTTAGAGCAAATTTATAATCAAATAATCATGAGCATAATACCAAACAAACATAAACTAAATGAGAAAATTTTAGAGTTTGGGTTTTATTTAGGATGAGGGGCAAAATAGTAAATAACAAATTATATAATTTTTTAATATGTTTTTTAAATTTTAAAATATATTAATTATAAGTGGGTTGGGTCGAGTTAGGCGGATTTGTAAATCTCATGATCCAAACCCAATCCAATGCCCCATTGTATAATAAAAAAAAAAAAAAAAAATTCATGACCCAACTAACCCACCAACCCTAAAAACCGACCCAATAAATTGGGTTAGGTTGGGTTGAGTCAAATCGGTTTTGGCTGGTTGGTGGGTTTGTTACACACCCCTACCCTTTAGCAATGGAAATTAATTAAACCCTCTAAATCAGGGAAAAGGAGCTCAAAAATAAAAATAAATATGATTTTAAACAAAAATATTTGCACACACTAGCTCCAAATAAACGTGTAAGGATATGTTAATGGGGATGGATAAGAATTATAAGAGAATCAATGGGAATTGTAAAGAAATTGACTTAATTTGAGATAGTCACCCTTCATAGAGAAATATAAAGAGAAAGAGGAAATGCACTAGGCACTGAGTTGGTTTATTCTTCATTGATGGAAATGCGATTACTAATAGATATTTATAGAACTATAAAACTATTCTATTGGCTAATATGACCTTATTCTAATGATTCTATTATTCCTCATGTGCATTATTAATAATTCCAACATGTGTTAAATATAATAACATACTTGGAATTGTAACTAACTAACTAAATGCAACATTACAATAATATTATTTATATAAGGGTTCCTAACAGGATACCATTTAACCAAAAAACTTAAAGGCTGTTTGGTTCACCTGTTTCGATAAGTCAATTCTCTGTTTCCATAACTCATAACTCGAAAATGATAAGACCTATAGCAAAAAGGTTGTTTGGCTGCACAATAACTCTGTTTCCATCAATCAATTCTCTGATTTTTGAGTTATGAGTTATGGAAACTGAAAACACATTTTGGTTGTTTTCAGTTTCCATAACTCATAACTCACTGGCAATATTGTAATTAAACACACATAGGGGACCCACAAACAGTACTTAGCCCCACCTTTTGACTTTTTTTTTCCTTCTTCTTCTTTCACTAGTTCAGTCCTTTTTTTTTTTTTTTTTCTTTTTTTTTTTCACTAGTTCGATCTATCTGGGTTTCTTTTTTTTTTTTTCTTCTTCTTCTTCTTTCACTGGTTCGGTCTTCATGTTCTAGGTGTTTTTTTTTTCTTTTTTTTTTTTCACTGGGTTCGGTGAGTTTGGGTATTGAAAAAAAGAAAAAAAAGAAAAAGAAAAAGCTACACCAGGTGACAGGTATGGGGTCCACAAATAGTGTAAAAAATATTGAGTAATGAGAAGTAAGTAATAGTGCCAAACAAACACAGTATTTTAGAGTGATGAGTGATGAGTAATGAATGATGAGTGATGAGAGACGAAAATTGAGTGACCATAAAAATTAATCCAAACATGGCCTTAGACTTGTGAGTTTGGGACCTTTGGACCTAACTATGTTATTGTAATCACCTACTTTTATCATTATTATTCAATATGAGATTTCACTCACATTGAAGTCATACTCAAATATATGTTTATGCCTCAAAGAGAAACAAAGGGACGGAAAAAGAAGACATTTATTTATGTTTTATTTTGGTAAACGGGTTGCAATTTAGGAAAAAAAAGAAAGATATGTGGTAGACTGGTAGTAACGAAATTTAAAGATGAGAAGTTATAGTAACAATTTTATAGTACAAGTGTATTTTTTTGTTTTTTAAATTCAAAATAGAGAAGAGGAGAATCGATAAAATAAAAACAAAACACAAAAAAAAAAAAAAAACAAAAAATGTGAGATTAAGAGTAAGGAAAATACAAATTCAAAAAAAGGAAAAAGAAAAAAAGAAAATTAGAAGAAGAAGACGATATCAACTGCATGGGTTTGCGCTTGAGCTTGTATTTTGATAGCTCAAAGAATTGGTTGCATTATTAGGAAGGAGAGTCCATGAAGGCAGGGGTGACTGTCTCTCATTTTGAAGACTAGCTTTCCAATTGAGTAGAGCATCTATCTCTGCAACTTCATTCACAGAAAGAGAGGCAAGATCGAATGAGGAATGTAAGATGACCAACGCGACCAGAGCAAAGAGGGAAAACACTTTTTTCAAGTTAGTCAATGCCATGGCTCTTTGTTTTACAAGTTGCAAACTGGTTCAGAATTCTATTTAAAGTGTAGCTCCCCCGCACTATTTACAGGTCCAATCAGTTTTGACGATGATGGGTAAGAGAGAGGATTTGATACAGATTTCACACGGAAAGTACCATTACACGGAAATTATCTTTACCAATTCGTTTGAAGCTGGTCAAAACGCAATTCAAAAAGATAAATAAGAAAAACTTATAAAAAAAAGTCATAAAGTTTTTTTTTTTTTTTTTGAGAATGTTAAAAAAAAAAAAAAAAGGTCATAAAGTTAGTGTGCAAAGAAAAAAAAGTAATAAAATTACCAAAAGAACGCGGAAAAACCGGTCCATGAATTTGGATTTGTTCTTCACACTGAAAGTATCATTATACGGAAAATATCTTTATTAATTTGTTTCAAAGCTAGTCAAAAAGTAAATTCATTAAAAATAAGCGCTAATAAAAAAGTTATTACTTTTTTTTTTTAATTACTATTACTATTGTTAGTATTGATAGATTCTCGAAAATTAGTAGGCTGAAAATCTCGGGCGCTGATGATCTTAAGGCTGAGTCCTTAAAGAACAAATACAAAATTAGAGGAGACCAGTAGAGGCCGGCCAAAAACCCTCCAATGGCAAAGTCAGTGGGTTTATAATTACAAGTAAAAAAGAAGTGTTTTCGGGATTTACTTGTTTATGGAAAAAATGTCCCTCTCTCTCTCTGATGGATGAATGCTTATATAGCATACGCGAAACGGTTATTTGTTTAATAATTTTTCCTATTGTCGAGGAGTTAGGAGGATTCGGGGGTAACTTCCATAACTGCCATGGAAGTTACCTTATTTGGACCTACAGTTAGTGGAGGGCACGACTCACAGCAGTGCAACTCGTCCCTTACGCTTGGTGGGAATCATGCTCGTCCAAAACTTGACACGTTCAGAGCCCAATGAACTCGTCCGTCCTTTATTAACGACGGACGAAGTTATTGTGGACGACCCGTATGGACAAGATGAGACTTGTGCACTTTTATTGCACCATCAGTTGCCCCTAGGGGTGTCCATGTAACCTGTTCACCCGACCAAACTGAGAAACTCGCCCGGACCAACCTGTTCACCGCCTGATCTGACGACTTTGGCAACCGACGGCAGGTCTCAACCCTCCAAACCCGATTCCGGTGGGTCAAGTGGTAGGTTTTCTCCTCTAAAACTGCAGCCACCTGACCCGCCTGACCACACTTCAGATGAAAGCCTCCCCCGTTCGAATTCGGTGATGATTACCCATCTTTTGCTTAGATCTAGCAACGATTTTTCTCAGATCCATTTAGATCCGATGATTTTAGCTCAGATCCGACAATATTTTTCAAAAAATCACTTAGATCAGTGACGTGTAAGCTCAGATCGGTAACTTTGGCTTAGATCTGGCGATGTTTAAGCTCAAATTGGTGACAATCTGCTCTCCTCCAACCAGATCCAACGACGATTCGATCTCCACTGCTCGTCCCCACTGTTCATCGATTTCAACCGAATCGACTGATCGTTTTTTAGAATCTGATCCAACTCGACCCGTGGTGATCGGCAGTTGGTTGCTGGTCTGATTCTCTTCTACCCGACCTTAGCGAGTCGAGTCCGGGTTAGGCACAAACTCGACCCGGCCTGACCCATGGATAGCCTTAGTTGCCCCCTTGTCCACAAAGGTCGTCCAAAGGGAGGAGTATTCGGGCATCATTTTCTTTGAACGTATGTACTCAGTGTCTGAGTTGGTTTGCCATGTGTCATTATTTTACTAGTGGCCAGTTTGTCGATTCATTTTCTCAAGGTAAACGCCACGTGTCATCTCCAAATTGGTTGTGTCACTTCATATGCCCAGGTCAGTTGCCTATAAATAGTGGAATACCTCCACTACACTTCACATTCCTAAGATTTTCCGTCTTTGACATTTGTCGTCTAGAGCCTTGTCTAGGAGTTTCTTTGCGTCCATAGCCTTCGTCCGTCTTAGAGCCAGGTATTCCCTCCTTCCTCGTTTTTTAGGTTTCTCTTCAATTTTTCTTTTTAAAAATGTCAGAAAAAGTTATTTCCGTATCTAGTAATAGCACAGAAAAAGCCATAGACGAGTATTACGATGAGAGTAGTTACAGTACTAGTGGTACTAGTAATAGTTGCGGGGGGGAATACCACGAACGAGGAGTATGTTTCTGGCATCCCTGGGTTTCCAGTGGAAGTCGTACAAGAACAACTTAGAAAGGCCTCGGGGTCCCAGGCAGGCACCTCATCCAACATCCCTCCGTCTAATCCTTTGGACGAGGAGGAGATAACTGTTTATAGTTGTGCAGTAAATATTTCTTCCAAAACAGACGAGCAAAGACTAAATAATCTTAGGACGTGGTACCAGATCCCGAACGAGCTTAATCCTAGATTGCCTGTCCGTGGGGAATGGTGTTGTGACCCACCCTCGTTTTGGGATAGGCCTCTATGAGGCTTATCTTTTGGGGGGTCTAAGGTTTCCTTTAAATGCTTTTACCAGAGAGTTATTAGTTAGGCTAGGTTTAGGAGTATGTCAATTTAACCCTAATGCATGGAGATTAATCATCTCTATGCAAATTTTGTGGAGGGAAGTATTCGGAGGGGACCGTCCTCTTACTGTGGACGAGTTTCTCTATTGTTACAAACACTCTGAATTCATCAGTCCCTTGGCTTTTATCAATTCATAGCCAAGGGTAGGGACTATAGATTTATTAGGTCCTTGGCCTCGTCTAACAGAAAATGGAAGACAGAATTTTTCTTCATCTCCAGCTTCTGGGCTGGGAATCTTGTGGACGTTGGCCGGGACACGTTTGGTCGTTACACTAGGGACCTAGGGAACCTTCATCCAGAGGGTAAGTCCCTTGGCTGTTTCTTTGTTTTTTGTTTTATCTTCCCTTTTTTTTTATTATTATTATTTTTTTTAAAATTTATGCCTAACCTTTTCTTGTTTCCTTACAGCTGCTAAACGACCTTCTTTGAGCAAGCTCCACCGTGACCGCGTCTACAGGGCTCGTCTACATGTGGATAGGGATTTCCATTCCTTGGTCACACTTAGAAGTCTTGCCAAGTGGGGGTTAGGTCCTAACCTGTCCGAAGAAGCACTTGCACATGAAATTACAGTAAGAAAAAGTAAGTATTAAACTCCAAACATTCCTTACATTGTATTTTTTTTTTTTTTTTTTTTTTTAGTGCTAAAAACTCTTCTCTCCCCCCTTTTTATTTTTTTTTTAGGAATGGCAAAAATGAAAGGGAATAAGGGAAAAGAAGTAGCTGGTGAGGGGGATCATCCTGAGACTGAATCTCAGGCTTGTCCAACGACTGGGGACAAAAGGAAACCTTTGTCTAAAAACTTGGATTTGGGAAATATCCCTAGCCAACGAGGGAAGAAGGCTAAGCATGGCTCATCCCAAATAGTCAAGCCTAACCTTCCTTCGTCCCAACAGCTTGCCCAAGTGTTTGACATAGATTTGTCCACTTTGGTTGAGACCACCTCGTCCAAGACTCCTCCTCCCAAAATGACTTTATCTACCTCATCTCAACCTGCCCAAAGGGTCCCTTCAAACATTATTGAAAATGAAGATCTGGCTTGGGAACACTTTCAGAATGCTGTTTCTGATGAGGATATAAATTCTTGCTATGACATATCCCTAAAGGATTTTGAACACTCTAGGGTTCATGATCTTTTTAAAGTAACTACCTCTTTGCCCCGCCTCTACTATTTTATAAGAATTTTTTTAACTCTTATCATTATTCTTTTACCGTTTTATAGGCTATGTCAAAGTTTATGACAGCATCTAGACAGGCTACAAGATTGGACAAGATGAGGGTCTTATTAGAGACGAGGATTTAGGAGGTGAAGTACGAATTTAAGAAATGGGCTGAGGTGGTTTCCAAGGCTAAGGAAGAGACGAATGAGTTCCAAAACTTGGTTGAGGAGTTGAGAGCTGATGTAGTGGAGAAAAAGAACGACGAGATTAGTACTCTTCTCTCCAAGGCTAAAGAAGATGCTATGGCTGAATTTAAGGTGTTCAAGCAATACAATGATCTTCTGGACACCAATTATGTAGCAGGCTTTGAGGACTTTAGAATGGATGCTATAGAAATAAAGTGGACTTTAGCTCCATTAAGCTTAATTTGAATACTGCTGCCACTAGCTCTCTCCTTCAAACCAGCTCTGAGGATGCCAATATTGAGGACGACGCTACAACTCTGCCCCCCTCAAGATGACCCTAAGGATGATGCTCCCCCTGCTTTGAAAATATTTCAATGTTTGTGTTCCCCCCCTCCCCCCCCCCCCCCTTTTTATTTATTTATCTGGTCCACTGTTTAGGACCTTTTATGTATTTCAAGTACACTAAGCTCGTCCGTGGTTTTAGGATGAGTTGTTAAGACAAGTTTTAATTTACAAGAGTGTTTGGATGTTGGTCGTCCGCCCTTAATTAACTGAATTAACATTATTGTTTTCTATTATAATATGGACGAGAATTTCTATTTGAATGATAGGTTTTGAACTTTGGCTCGTCCACAGAAGGAATTTTTCCCTTTTTAATATGAACATATACTTTTCTCATTTCCTTGAATTTCATAAGTATGATTCGTCTATGTGAAATGGTAATTATCAGTCGTACTCATCCTTAGACTTGGCTGATTTTCAAGTGTTATAGACGAAGCTCAACCTTTCACTCGTCCATAGGATGGATTGTTTGATTGGTGTTCTAATCAATAGATTAACATTTTCTTATGCATTTCCACATCCATGGGTTGAACTAATGCAACGACTTTAACTTGTCCATTGTTTGGACGGTTTACGACTTTACCCGTTTAGGGCTTCAGCTCGTCCATGATTTGGACAAGTATTCCTTGCCTCACAAGGGTTTCAGCTCGTCCATGGTCTGGACAAGTATTCCTTGCTTCACAAGAATTTAGACAGTACATCCCCGCGTCTAGAGAATTTATTTGTCTTGGCCTTTTAGCCTTTTTAATGGGTTTATCCCAACAAAAACAGTAGAAACCAAGAATTCAAGCACAACATTATGTACATAGCATAACTATTGTTCATAAACGAGGCACATGCTTCAAAAGCTAATGCCTTTCTTGAGAATAAATACAAACCAATCCATAACTTCGTCCATGGTTCTAACATAATAACAATAAAGCAATAATAAAAATATGTAAGTACACAAACTCCTTATGTAGATAAACAAGTAGATAAACGATCTCCAGGCCTGTCCAAAGTTATGCTCATCTAGGATGGCACTTTACAGATAGTACCTTCTCAGGTGCTCAACATTCCAAGGATGCTCTAATTTTCTCCCATCTAGGGCCTCCAAGTATTAGGATCCTCACCTTTTACAGTTGACAACTCTATAGGAGCCTTCCCAATTAGGTCCTAGTTTCCCATGAGTTGGGTTTTTGGTTGCTAAGGAAATCCTCTTCAGGATGAGATCTCCTATGCTGAACCGCCTTGGTTTTACCACTACATCATGTTGCCTAGCCATGAGGTTTTTGTACTTTGCTGTCCTTTGCTCTACATCCGTCCTTACCTTGTCTATTAGATCAAGGCTTAAACAAAGTTGCTCTTCATTATCCCTATCTTGGTACGTCATTACCTTGTGGTTGGCCATATGCACTTCTGCAGGTATGACTGCTTTAGTTCCGTATGCTAGCTTGAAAGGGGTTTCTCCCATAAGGGTTCTCACCGTCGTCCGATATGCCAACAGAACACTTGGTACCTCGTCAGGCCACACTCCCTTTGCTCCCTCAAGTCGAGTCTTGATGATTTTCAAGAAGGATCGATTTGCAACTTTAGCCTGACCGTTCGCTTGCAAGTAGGCAGGTGAAGAGTAGTGATTTTGAATTCCAAAGTGTTCACAGAAGTCTTTAAAAAGTGCATTATCAAATTGTCATCCGTTGTCAGATATTAGTACTCTGGGCACCCTAAACCTGCACACAATGTATCTCCATACAAAATTCTTGACATTTTGTTGTGTGATATTAGCTAAGGGTTCTGCTTCCACCCACTTGGTAAAATAATCAATGCCAACCACTAAAAACTTCATTTGCTAGTGCTTAGTGGAAAGGGACCCAAGATGTCTAGCCCCCATTGCACAAAGGGCTATGGGGCCATCATCGGGGTGAGGTACTCTGATGGTTGCCTGTGGACATTACTAAACCGTAGGCATTGATCGCAGACCTTGACATAGGCCTTAGCATCAGCTTGCATATTTGGCTAGTATTATCCTACACGGATGACCTTTTGGACGAGTGTCATGTCTCCTAAATGGTTGCCACATGCTCCTTCATAAAGTTCTCTTAATACATAGTTCACCTCGTCTAGAGCTAGACACCTAAGATAAGGCTGAGAAAAGCCTCTTTTGTATAGTACTTCATCCATAAGAACATACCTGGCTAATCTCACTCTCAGCTTTCTGGCCTCGTCTTTTTCTTTTGGAAATCGTTCGTCCTTCGTCCTTCAGGTATGATACAATCGGGGTTGTCCAATTTCTTCTACTCTCTACTTGCTGTACTTCTGGGATATCTATACTTGGTTTATACTAAATCTTATCAAACTCGTCCATAGCTTCATTTGCTGGGGCTTCTTTCACTAAGGCATCAGCTTCCACGTTCTCCTCCCTTGGGACTTGAACGAAGTTAGCTTCCTCAAATATTTTCATAAGGCGTATCACCCTATTAAGGTACTTCTTCATTCGTCCTTCCTTAGCCTCATATATCCCATTTACTTGGCCCATGATTAACTGAGAGTTTCCCAAGACGAGTATTGACTTTGCTTTCACACACTTAGCTAATTCTAGCCCTTTAAGGAGGGCTTCATACTCAACTTCATTACTTGTCATTTGGTATTGCAAACGAACCTTGTGTTTTAGTTTATCTCCTTCTAGGGATTGTAGAACCACATATATTCCTCTTGCATACTGCGTAGACGAACCATCCACTTGGACGATCCACTTAGTATTTTCCATCTCTTCTAAATCATCATAATTTGGGGTAAACTCTGCAATGAAATTTGCTAGAGCTTGAGCTTTTATGGCATGGCTTGGTTGATATTTGATGTCAAACTCACTAAGCTTGACAGCCCATTGGATCAATCGTCTTGCAGCTTCCAACTTATTCATTGCTTTCTTGAGCGGATGATCCGTCATGACATTGATAACACGAGCTTGGAAATAATGCCTTAGCTTTTTGGAAGCTATTATCAACAGGAAGGCCAACTTTTCTATTAGTGGATATCGTCCTTCCACTCTCCTCAGTGCTTTACTTGTATAGTACACAGGCCTTTGCACTTTGTCTTCTTCCTTCGCCAATGCTGAACTTATCGCATGTGGGGTGACTGCCAAGTATAAGTACAACTTTTCTCCCAGCATGGACGGGCTTAATAAAGGAGCCACAGTGAGATATGCCTTCAAATCTTCAAAAGCTTTCTCACACTCGTCAGTCCATTCAAATGCTTTTTTAAGAACCTTAAAAAATGGCAAACATTTGTCAGTAGCTTTAGAGACAAACCTGTTAAGGGCAGCACCTCGTTCGGTGAGGGACTGGACTTCTTTAATATTTCGCGGAGGCTTCATGTCTAGTATTGCTTGGATCTTGTCTAGATTTGCTTCAATTCCTCTATGTGAAACCATAAACCCCAGGAATTTCCCTAATGACACTCCAAAAGCACATTTACTAGGGTTCAACTTTATGTTGTACTGTTTGAGCATGTCAAATGTTTCCTACAAGTCGTTTAGATGCTTTCCCTCGTCCTGGCTCTTTACAAGCATGTCATCAACGTAAACTTCCACATTCCGTCCAATCTGTGGACGATACATGTGGTTAACCAATCTCTGATATGTTGCCTCTGCGTTCTTCAAACCGAAGGACATCACCTTATAACAGAACAAGTCTTGGCTGGTGACAAAGGACGTCCTCTCTTGGTCTGCCTCGTCTATCTTTATCTGATTGTATTCAGAGAAAGCATCCATAAAGCTAAGTAACTTGTAACCCGCTGTCGAATATACCAACTGGTCAATGTGCGGCAATGGGTAGCTGTCCTTGGGGCAAGCCTTGTTGAGGTCGGTGAAATTTACACACATTCTCCACTTACCATTTGCCTTCTTGACCATCACCACATTGGCCAACTAGTCCGGATAATAAACTTCTCGAATAAACTTTGCTACAGTTAACTTCTGTACCTCTTCTTTGATGGCGTTGTCCCTTTCAAGAGCAAACACCCTTTTCTTCTGTCATACATGCTTAGAGGTAGGATACACATTCAAACAGTGGGTAATGACACTAGGGTCTATACCCGGCATATCTTCATGACTCCATGCAGACATATCAATATTTTTCTTTAGGAAATGGACGAGGTCCTGCTTGGTCTTCTCTTTTATATCTACTTCAACCTTGGTATATCTTTCAAGGTTATTTTTATCTAAGGAAATATCTTCTAATGTTTCGGTGGGCTCCCTTACAACTCTCTTTTCTTCAATATTCATGGTTTGAACTTGTTCGTCCATGGCCAACATGGCCAAGTAACATTCTCTTGCTGCTAGTTGGTCTTCTTGTACTTGTCCTACTCTATACTCTGCTGGGAATTTGACCGACAAGTGGTAGGTCGATGTAACGGCCTTCCAACTATTTAAAGTTGGCCTTCCAATTATGGTATTGTAGGAGGATGAATAATCTACCACAAGGAAGTTCACATCCTTGGTGATTTGTTGCGGATATGCCCCCATTACCACTGGTAATGAAATAGTACCCACAGGCTGTACCTTCGTTCCACCAAAACCTTCCAAGGGGGAGTTCACTGGACGGAGCTGGTCTCGTCCTAACCTCATCTGCTGAAAAGCTGGGTAATATAAAATGTCCGCCGAGCTTCCGTTGTCCACCAGCACCCTTCTAGTTGTGTAGTCAGCAATAAGTAAAGTGATGACAATAGCATCATCGTGAGGGTGGTGAACTCTCTCGGCATCCTCGTTCGTAAAAGTGATCGCTTGCTCGTCCGCGGTCCTTGCTATTGGTGATCATCTAGAAAGTTGGACACTCTGCACTACCTTCAGGTATGTTTTCTTTGACTTGGACGATTGGCCTGTTGAGTTTCCCCCTATGATAACTCTTATTTCTCTGAGTAGTGGTCATGGTGATTCTTCTACCTTCCCTTTCAATTTCTCGTCCTTATGGTCTCGTCCAAGGAACTTTCTTAACTTCCCTTGCCTTATAAGGTTCTCAATTTGCTGCTTTAAATCAAAACATTCGTCTGTATCATGCCTATGATCTCTATGGAAGGGACAATACTTATTTCTATTGTTCTTGATTTACACAAGAACTTGTTTAAGTGGCATGTTTAATAGGGTATATTGTTGATTCCACGCTGAAGAGGTAGGCTTTTTATTATCTCAATCTCTCCTTTCTTTCATTCGTCCCTTCTTTGGACGAGGACCTTGCTCGAAATGGTGAGTGGGGTTTGTTTCTACTCTCTTAGCTCTCTTCCTCTTCTTGGCTATAATCGCATATTCTGCATTCATGAAATTTTGGGCCGAATGGACGAGTTCAGCCATGGACTGAGGCTCTTTTTCATAAAGTTTATGTATGAATAAGTCAGAATTAACTCCATTATGGAAGGTCGCCAATAATAGCTTGTCATCCATCTCGTCCACGCTCAGGGCTTCCCTGTTAAAGCGAGTGATGAAGGACCGCAAGCTTTCATTCTCTCCTTGCTCTATGGTTAATAAGTTGGACGAGGAACGCTTATGTCTCTGTCCCTTAATGAAGTTATTAACAAACAATTTGCTCAACTCTTCGAAAGAACTTACCGAATATGGGGGTATTTTGCTGAAGCAGACTCATGCCGGACCTTTAAGGGTGGTAGGGAAAGCTCTACACAAAATTTCATCAGGAACCCCTTGAAGGTGCATTGTAGTCTTAAAAGTAGCAATGTGATCAAACGGGTCACGTGTTCCATACGAATCCAAGGAAGGCATCTTGAATTTTGGAGGCAAGGGGTGGCCATTAAAGGAAGCCGTGAAGGGAGAATTTGTTCTGTGAATTAAGTCTTCTACCGGATTTGCTTTTTTCATGTTCTCCCTCATCTCATCCATAACTTTCCTCATCTAGTCCATCTCCCTCTCCAAGTGTGGCACCCTTCTTGGTGTAGTGCCCCTTGATTGGCTTTCCGGCTCTGCATTTCTTCCATCTCCCTGGCTCTATCCATGCTCTTCTCCATAGGCCTCATGTCGTTGCCTTCTGAGATTAATCTCCCCTCTCAATTCCTGGTTCTGACGAGTTAACTCTGCCATGGCAATGGCCATTGACTGCATGTGTTAGACAGAAGATGGTTGCATGGCAGGCGCCGATTGATGACCATAATGGGGGTTACTAGAAGCGTCTCTACTTTCTTGAGGGCTTGGACTAGTAGCCCTTGATCTTGTCCGAACCATTTCAACCCTTAGTCGGAGAAAGAAATCGTAAAACTCAACAAATGAAGTTTGAGCGCGACAAATTACTTTCCCATAGACGGCGCCAACTAATAGATTCTTGAAAATCAGTAGGCTGAAAATCTCGGGCGTTAATGATCTTAAGGCTGAGTCCTGAAAGAACAAATACAAAATCAGAGGAGACTAGTGGAGGCCGGCTAAAAATCCTCCAATGGTAAAGTCAGTGGGTTTATAATTCCTAGTAAAGAGGAAGTGTTTTCGGGATTTACTTGTTTATGGAAAAAATGTCCCTCTCTCTCTCTTTGATGGATGAATACTTATATAGCATATGTGAAACGGTTATTTGTTTAATAACTGTTCCTATTGTCGAGGAGTTAGGGGGATTCGGAGGTAACTTCCATAACTGCCATGGAAGTTACCTTATTTGGACCTACGGTTAATGGAGGGCACGGCTCGCAGCAATGCAACTCGTCCCTTACACTTGGTGGGAATCATGCTCGTCCAAAACTAGACACATTTAGAGCCCAATGAACTCATCCGTCCTTTATTAACGACTGACAAAGTTATTGGGGACGAGACTCCTTCATGCATTCACTTTTTCCTTCTTTTCTCACAGACGACCCGTATGGATGAGATGAGACTTGTGCACTTTTATTGCACCATCAAGTTTTATCTAGGAAGAGGAGCAAAAAATTAAATAACAAAATTATATAATATTTTTTTAATATATTTTTAAATTTTAACAATTTTATAATAGAACTGTATTTTTTTTTCCTTTTTAAAATCAAAATAAAGAAGAAGAGAGTCGAAAAAATAAAACAAAAAAAAATGTGAGATTAAGAGTAAGGAAACCATATATTCAAAAAAGGAAAAAAAAAAAAAAAAGAGTAAGACGGTTAAGACTTGTTAAAGGTAAAAAAAAGAAAAAAAAAAAGAAAAAGAAAACATGGGCTTAAATTAGACAAGTAGACCATCATCATGAATAACAGCGAGGAACTTTCCTTCAACATCAGAGTGAACAACGAATCTAATTTATTTGGATTTTAACAAGACTTTGGACTCATATAGCAATTTAAGTAGTCAAGCATTGAGATTCCATGTTTCTTCCACTTTTTTATTTATTATATATATATATATATATAAATGTTTTTGGCAACATTTTTTTTTCCTTAAAGTTTCTAATACCTTTTAATTCTTCTTTGTCATCACCAAACTTTATAAGCACTCACACCAATCATAACGCTTTTTGTTTTAATATATTTTTCCTCAATTTTGTCACACCCACCTCACCTTGACTCTCTTTTCTAGATTTTTCCAATCCAAAAAAGACAAGAGAGAAAGTGTAGGGGGTAGTTGAAATTATAATTAAAAAAATTATTTAAAAAAAATAAATTGTTTAAGAGTTCGTTGGTGGATTTTAGGAAAGAAGGAAAAAGGGGAAGAGAAAAAGGGGAAGGACAGAAATTAATTAGGTTGTTTGGTTGGGTGGATTGGTCAAAGGAAAACTAATGTGCCCAAGTGCTTTTCCTTGAGGCTCTCCTAAATATTTTCTCTCCAAATTGGAAAAGAAAACTAAAGTAGGAAATCAAGTAAATGAAACGGATCGAAAAACCTATGTTTTGGATCAAGAGGATTTTTTCTCACCCATAGTGCTATTTTGGTAGTTTTTTTTCCCCAACAAAACTGTGAGTTTTGGTTTTTCTGACCCGTTTATATAAATATTAGTGCATGTTTAGAGAATTATTTTTTAATTAAAAAATTATTTGTATTTCTAATGTTGAAGATTATTTCAAGCTTGGACACTAAAAGGGAGTAAAGGAAATTTTTTTTGGAGTTATTAAAGGTAAAAAAATAAAATAAAATAAAATAAAAAGAAAGAAAAATAAAAAAAAGGCTTATTTTAGTGATTGATTAAGCCTTGAAATTAGACCAGCAGACCATGATCATGCATAATGACAAACTTTGCTTCAATATCAAAGTGAACAATATGTCTAATTTATTTGGATTTTAGCAAGACTTTGGACTCATTTTGCAATTTAAAAGTAGTCAAGCACTGAGATTCCATATTTTTGACACCTTCTTTTATTAAAAAAAAAGTTTATAATACCTTTCAATTCTTCTTTGTCATCACCTACCAAGAACTACTCACGCCAATTATTTAGACACTCTATTATAATATATTTTTCCTCTCCCACACCAATTTTTTACATGCATTCTATTTTAATATATTTATGACAAATTCCAACTTATTTACATGTGATTAGGCCAAAATTTAAGTTGTCTACCTAAAATCTATGGTTTAAGTTGCCTACATGTTGTTACAAAGAATTGTAAAGGAGCCAACTTTCAGAATAGTTGAATTGTCAAAATTTTCACTAGTTATTATATGGCCAACACTGACTAATTTTTTTGCATGCTAATAACAACGTAATATTTGGACGATTCATTAAATTTTTATGATTTTTTTTTTTAAATTCTAGATTACTTATTGATAGTTGTCCCAAAAATTGAAATATAAGGAGGTGTTTGGTAGAGTAGTGTTTGTAGTTTTTTGAAATACTTGTAGGTAAAAAAGTGTATAAAAATATATATAATGTTGTTCAAAATATAAAAATATAAGTTTGAGATGAGATACCAAACAGGCCCTAAGTCTTTTGAAACACGTATTTTTGCAGAGAGGAAATTAGCTACTAATTTTCCATGCGAATTCGAGCAGAGAGTCAAGCTGAAGCGGAATCTATATATTACTAAAAGCTGAAGCGTAACATTTAATGTTGTTACGCTCAGGTTGAGCCACATCAGCTGCCATGTCATTACAATTCTTTTTTCTGAATTTTTCCTACAATTTAAAATAAGTTTTTTTTAAATTTAAAAATATTAATAAAAAGAAAATAGTTCCCAACCCTTTGTCTTCCACGGTTACAATTCTAAATGACAACCCTTTGTGTTCCACGGTTACAATTTTAAATAGCAACCTTTTGTGTTCAATGGTTACAATCTCAAACAGCAACCCTTCAGCTTCCTAACACTAGACTTTGGCTTTCTAACTCCTTCATCTCTTCCTCTCCTCACACTCTATTAATACTGAAAAGCTGGAGATTCCTCTCTTCCTCTCCTCACATTCAGTTTAGGTATCTCTCAATCTCAATTGCTCTTGACCTCTATTCTTGTAGTTGCCTGCATAATAGTTGAATGTAAGGATTAGATTAATAGTGTTTTTTCTTTTTTATTGATTTTTTTTTCTTTTTTAATTTTGTTACTACCTCTTTTGTGTTGTGGATCATATATGAGTTTATATGTATTTAGGTTGGATATTTGTATTGATAGATGATTGTTTATTTCTATGTTTAAATTTTTTTTTTTAAATGTTTGAGACAATAACATTATTGGTTTATATTGTGTAATCCGTGTGATAGAGTTTTTGTAGTATCCATGTGATAGAGTTTTAGTAGTTAGAAAATTGAATAATAGAGTTTTAGTACTATCGTGCTTGCAGAAATTCAATTAAATGAAATGATGTAATCCGTGCCTAAAGAAATTCAATTTACTAACTACTAAAATACCTTAGCAAATTGAATTATAGAGTTTAAAATTCAATACTATACTCAGAACACGATACTTCTCCTTTTTTCTTGGTCTCCTCATTTAAGTGAATCCCTCCTTCATCATTGAAATCAATTTAAATTCCTTCTATTAGCTTTGATTGTACTCTTGGCTATATCATAAAAGACTGTTTTTTTATATAATCTTTTTGTGGTAATTATCGTCATTTTTGTTGTAGTTGAATCAAAATAAGATTAAGCTAGATCTGCATAATTAGTAGTTGTTGCATCTTCATCATTATCACAAGTTTAAGATAGAGATTACCTCATCAGTAGTTGTTGCGTCTTCTTCATTGCCAAATTTGATCATCTTGACAAACCTTTTATTTATCTGATTGTACCACATGTATTTATTTACTTTCAAATTCTATTTGATTGTAAGATTTTTATGCCTTTCGATATAAATTAACTAGCTGGTATGCTAGCCAAACTGCTTGCTTCTTCATTTTTTTTTTTTTTTTAATCTTTTACTTTGCCTCCAACACTATCGTAATTGGTTGTCTCTTTAAAGGCATTTTCTGTCTCCATCGCTATATATATATATATATATATTGTTTTGTAGGATCCAAGCAAGAAAGAGTTTAAGATGCTTGCTATGTTATTCTCTCAAATTTTTTACAGCATGAACAACTTGCGGTATTGAAGTAATTACAGAATATTTTATATTAATAGTTGTTTGACATCTTTAGAATATGAAAATTTTTAGGTTAAGTGGATAACAACTTTAATTTTGTTAAATTTTGCTTTCTAAATTACTAATAGTAATTTATCATGTTAAATTGGTAGTTTATTTGTATATTAATTAGCTACAATGTTGTAATGTTTTTTTTCCTTCTAATTTGTGAGGTTTAATTCAAATAATTTTGAATAAGTCCTCTAAAATCAAATTCAATACAAAAGAAATTTTGTTAGGGACTCTATAAGGCTAAGGGGAGCTTGAAGATAATATAAGTTTTGGCCTTATATAATATACTTATGTTGTGAGCTTTAGTGGCTGCAAGTAGTATTGTAGTAACTTAGATATGAAACTCTAGATACAATACAAACAGCTAAGGATAATGACATTTACTAATATTTTTCTTTTAATTTAACTGGTATTTTGCATAACTACTTTGCTTGCATTCATTAGATTTCATTTTTAGTAATTTTCCCGTGCATCGCACAGGTTAGCGACTAGTTTACATAAAAGTTAAAACTGAATCAATTTTCTTTACACGCGTCGTAACTTCCAAGTTCCAAGTCTTACTTTTCATCACGTTCAAATGTCCAATGTCCCACATTCAAAGCTTTTTTCTATATTTTCCTTGTCAGTACCCACTAACTATCTAGGTAATTTGTGCGCCATTTGGAATAATTGCAAATGCACCAATTTTTCCAGTCAACCTCTTACCAAATGTTCCACATTCAATGCTTTTCTCTAATTTTTATTGTGTCTAGGGAAAAGATCACTAAGAGGAAACATAAAAGTCCTTTTTTTTTTTTTGGAAGAAAAACTTCCAATTTTGACTTGATTTTTTGTACACATAGTTAGAAAAATCTAATCTTAAAGTAAGTGATTTGATTAGTAATTTGAAAAAGTTTTTCTCCAAACTAGTTTGGAGATACACTCTTCAAAATCTTTCTATATCTTTTTATTAGGTGTGAATTTGAAAAAATTAACATTAGATTTCATGTTTTCATTATATTTTTTATGCTTGTGAAATTTTTTTAAAAAAGAAATTAAAGATCAATAGCTATATTATCAATCAAATTTTTTAATTTCAAATTTTTGTGATAAAAAATTATGCATAAAAAATGGATTTATTAATCAAATAGTAAATAATAACCAATTTAAACGAAATTTGATATGTGCATGTTAAGAACATAAAGAAAATGCAATACAATCTAACGGTTAGATTTTCAAAATTCACATCCAATAAAAAGATATGTCAGGTTCTAAAAGTTTAGAATATTTGGCAAACCGTGAGCACAAACTTGTCTATGTATAGATCTTAGAGTCTATAGAGTTTATTAGACAATGCTCAAGGTGTTACAAGTCAGAATACAAGAACATACAAGTTGCAGAAAAAAGTATTCAAATTCTGTGAAATCCAACTGATCGAAAATTAGATTTGACTGATCGAAAATCGCAGACATGAAATTTCTATAGATTTCTATTTCAACCCAAACTTTGCTTAAACGTTTTTGGTTTCAAGTGAAACACTTCTAGTCTATAAAGGAAAACCCTAACTACGTTTTCCAAGTTTTTGAGAGACTTTGGAGGTACTTTTGTGAGATCTAAAAAGTATTGTGCTTCCTTTTTCAAAGTCACTACCGGAAATCATTCTTGTATCATTAAATTCGATAAATCTAAAGTTGCTACAACAAGATCAACAACTGCTGATGATCTAAACCTTCAAGGGTGGTCATGGAGTCACAAACTGAAGAATTTGTGTTGCTAAACTTTTGAGTGGGATCTCAAAGAAACAAGCGTGGATGCTTGTGTTGGAAAAAACCCAAGAAAAGAAGGAGTCTGTGGATTTGGAGCTTGAACGTGGTGACGCTAGTAAGTTACTAAATGAGGTAGTAATAGATTTAGGGTTAAATCTAATTGTAAAAACTTAAATTCTCTCGTAGTGGATTTACTTTACATTGAGAATAGCTAGGTCAAATCTTGTTCAAGTTTTTACATTAAAACAGTTCGTTTCATCGGTTTTTTTAGGTTATCATATCATGGTGTTATTTACTTTCTGTTGTTTTGCATAATATGATTTTTATTGTTGGAAAAGTTGATAGAATTGCAACTTACAATAAAAAACAAAAGGTGCTTAATTTCCTTCCCCGGGTTCTTTTTTCTTTTGGAATTTATGTTCATGGTCTTTTCTTTTTCTTTTTCTTTTTTTACTTGGAAAATGAAACCACAAAAAGTATAAACAACTTTTCCACAAATTTTTCCAAATGGTAGGGATACGTAACAATTGACAACCAACCCGTAACAATCGACAACCAACCCATCTGTTATGGAAGAGAGCTAAAGTAATAGTTCTATGATTGTTTGTGGCGCTAGAAAAAACTCTTTTTTCCACGCGAGAACAGCCAAAGTCGTTTGTGGGGCTAGAAAAAACTCTTTTTTCCATGCGAGAACAGCCAAAGTCTAGGGGTGATACATGGGTGGGGCCATTGCCCTCCTAAATTTGCCCTCCCAAATTTTGAAAATTTTCTTAACATGTATAAAAGAGTTTGCACCAAACATGTTTGGATTTATTTTTTTAATATAACAATTAACAAATTATTAATTCATTAAAAAAAATTTATCACAAAAATTACACATGAAATGTATTTTTAGTTGCCATATAATGAGTTAGAGTAAATAACTTTAAATATATTTGGAGTCTAACTTATTCCTCCAAGTTAAGGATAATTCATGTTTTTGAAAATTTCATTAGTTCAATTGAAAGATTTTTCAATTACTTTAGTATAAAATTTAATAATTTGGAATGAAAATGAAACTTTTTAAAAATTTTACTATGAAAATGGTAAAAATAAATTTTATTTTATGAAATATCGCCATCAAATATAATTTTGATTAAAAATACTAAGTTTTTTTTATTTTTTATTTTTTTATTTTTTGTTGGGTATGTGTATATATATAACTTATCAAATAAAAAAAAAATATGTGTATATAATAAAAAAGTATTGTGTGTGTGATTGTTTTGATAAATATATTAATGCCGCAACTTGATTCTCAAACAAAAATTCTTAGCTCTACCCCTTCCAAAGTCAATGATGACGTTGAAACCCTTCTCTTCCCATTAAGGACAACACTTGAATTGATTGCTATTTAAAGAAAGAGAATGATGAAAATTGATAAACGAAGCTACTGAATCAGATCCTTAATTTTCACTAGCTTCAAAAAAACCATGGCATTCACTAGCTTCAAAAAAGTATTTTCCCCCGTTTCTCTATTCGTGTTGGCCCTGTTACATTTTTCCTTCATTTCTGAATCTGTTTGCGTGGATAAAGAAACTGAAACAAATGCTCTTCTCATTTGGAAAGCCAGTCTTCAAAATAAAAACCAGTCACTCCTGCCTTCATGGACCCTCCTTCCTAATAATAATGACCCCAATTCTTCCAACAATCAAAATGCAAGCTCAAATCCATGCAGTTGGTTCGGTGTTTCTTGCAACCATGCAGGAAGTGTTATTAGATTAAACCTGACCAACTCAGGCTTGAAAGGTACTCTCCATGAATTTTCATTCTCATCACTCCCTAACCTTTCATTTGTTGACCTCAGCATGAACGAACTCTTTAATACAGTTACTATTGATATTAGTTACCTGTCTAAACTCATATATCTTGATCTATCCTTTAATAACTTATCGGGGAAAATCCCACCCCAGATTGGCCTACTGATCAACCTTGAGGTCTTGCTCCTCGCTAAAAATCAGTTAAGTGGCTCAATTCCTCCAGAAATAGGTCATGTAAAGTCTCTTAACGACCTTTCTTTGTATGCCAACAATTTCCGTGGATGCAGTCCGGCTTCATTAGGTAATTTGAGCCATTTGATTGACTTTTCTCTCAATGGTAATTTCTTTTCGTGTTCCATTCCTATATCTTTAGGTAATTTAAGCAACTTGGCTTATTTGTACCTTTATGATAATCAACTTTCTGGTTCCATTCCGCCACAAATTGGAAACCTTACCAATTTAGTTGAACTTGACATAAGTAACAACAGTTTCAAAGGTCCCATCCCTTATAGTATTGCAAAATTTGAAAAGCTAACATTGTTGCATATGAACCAAAATCAGCTCTCTGGCTCCATCCCCCTAGAAATTGGAAATCTAAAGTCTCTCATATTCTTAAGCCTTGAAACAAATCATCTTTCTGGCTTAATTCCCACATCTTTAGGTTCTCTTAGAAACTTCACTGTTTTACACCTGTACAACAATCAACTTTCTGGTACCATTCCTGAAGAATTAGGAAACTTGACATCCATAACTGATCTTGAACTGAGTAGAAATCAGTTGAACGGTACTATTCCAATTTCCTTTGGTAGGTTGAGTGGCTTAAAAGCTTACCTCCGTGATAACCAACTTTCTGGTCGCATTCCACAAGGGGTCGGGAACTTAATGAAGTTGACTGCTCTATTGCTGGATGCCAACCACTTCACTAGCCTTTTGCCTCAAAACTTATGCCAAAGTGGGTCTCTCCAATTACTAAGGGCAGACAACAACCATCTCACAGGTCCAATACCAAAAACCTTGAGAAATTGCACAAACTTAATTACAGTCCACTTTGAAAGAAACCAAGTCTTTGGAAATATATCTGAAGACCTTTCTTTGTATGCCAATAATCTCCGTGGCTCCATTCCTGCTTCTTTAGGTAATTTGAGCAACCTGTTTTTCTTGTACCTTGATCTCAGCAGGAATGAGCTATTTGGTACAGTCCCTCTTGAAATTAGTCACCTCTCCAAACTCATATATCTTGATCTGTCCTTTAATAACTTTTTGGGGGCAATCCCACCACAAATTGGCCTACTGATCAATCTTGAGACCCTGACCTTAGCTGAAAATCAGTTAAACAGCTCGATTCCTCCAGAAATAGGCCAGTTAATGTCTCTCAATTACCTTTTTTTGTATGCCAATAATGTCCGTGGCTCCATTCCTGCTTCTTTAGGTAATTTGAGCAACCTGTTTTTCTTGTACCTTGATCTCAGCAGAAATGAGCTATTTGGTACAAGCCCTCTTGAAATTAGTCACCTCTCCAAACTCATATATCTTGATCTGCCCTTTAATAACTTTTTGGGGGCAATCCCACCACAAATTGGCCTACTGATCAATCTTGAGACCCTGACCTTAGCTGAAAATCAGTTAAACAGCTCGATTCCTCCAGAAATAGGCCAGTTAAAGTCTCTCAAATACCTTTTTTTGTATGCCAATAATCTCCGTGGCTCCATTCCTGCTTCTTTAGGTAATTTGAGCAACCTGTTTTTCTTGTACCTTGATCTCAGCAGGAATGAGCTATTTGGTACAAGCCCTCTTGAAATTAGTCACCTCTCCAAACTCATATATCTTGATCTGCCCTTTAATAACTTTTTGGGGGCAATCCCACCACAAATTGGCCTACTGATCAATCTTGAGAACCTGTTCTTAGTTGAAAATCAGTTAAACAGCTCGATTCCTCCAGAAATAGGCCAGTTAAAGTCTCTCAAATACCTTTCTTTGTATGCCAATAATCTCCGTGGCTCCATTCCTGCTTCTTTAGGTAATTTGAGCAACCTGTTTTTCTTGTATCTCAATGATAATGTGCTTTTGAATTCCATTCCAGCATCTTTGGGCCATTTAAGCAACTTGGCTTATTTGGCCGTTTATAATAATCTACCCTTTGCTTCCATTGCACCAGAAATTGGAAACCTTAGCAATTTTGTTGAACTTGATATAAGTAACAATAATTTAACAAAGCTGACTACGCTGCAGTTGAATACAAACCACTTTACTGGTTTTTTGCCTCAAAACTTATGCCAAAGTGGATCTCTCCAAAACTTTTCTGCATATGACAACCATCTCATAGGTCCAATACCAAAAACCTTGAAGACTTGCATGAGTTTAATTAGAGTCCACCTTGAACAAAACCAACTCTTTGGGAATTTATCTGAAGAGTTTGGTGTTTATGGAAACCTGCAATACATGGATCTAAGTTACAATAGATTTTCTGGTGAAATCTCTCACAGTTGGAGTAGGTGCCCGCAACTAGGCACCCTGCTGATTGCTGGGAATGGTATTGGTGGTGGCATACCACCTGAAATTGGAAACTTCACTCAACTCCATGTACTTGATCTTTCTTATAATCAGTTGGTTGGGAAGCTACCAAAGGAAAAAGTGTTTTCAATATCAACTTTTGATGGAAAAGCAATGTACAAGGAAATCATTGAAGCAACACGGGGTTTTGATGATATGTTTTGTATTGAGAGGAAAAAACATGGAACCGTGTATAAAGCAACTCTAACATCAGGAAACACAGTGGCAGTAAAGAAACTCCAATCCTTGTGTGATGGTGAGATTGTACAACAAAAAGAGTTCTTCAATGAGATAAAGGCATTAACAGAAATACGCCACCGAAACATTGTAAAATTGCATGGCTTTTGTTCACAATCACAACGCTTGATTTTGATTTATGAGTACTTTGAAAGGGGTAGCTTGGCCACAATTTTGAGCAGTGATGGAGGAGCAAAGGAGTTGGACTGGAATAAGAGGATGAATATCATCAAAGGTTTGGCTCATGCTCTATCTTACATGCACCATGTTTGCTCACCACCAATTGTTCACAGGGACATATCAAGCAAAAATGTTTTGCTGGATTCAGATTATGAGGCTCATGTTTCAGACTTTGGCACAGCTAAGCTTCTTAATCAAGACTCATCCAATTGGACTTCATTTGCTGGCACATATGGATATGCTGCACATATGGATATGTTTGGGTTCAGCTTTTCTGAAGACAGTAGTGGTGGACAAGGCGAAAGTTCCAGTGGACAAGGCGAAAGTTCCAGTGGACAAGAAGTGGTAAGTGGAGCCGCAAATGCGGGAGGCGGTTCAGAAGGAAGCACAGGTAGTGGAGGAGGGGAGGGAAACAATGAAGGGATGGTTGGAGGAGGCGTTGGTGGAGGCCTAGGTCAGGGAAACGGGGACGACGGCCATGATGACCGTGGACGCAGGGGTGGTGGTGACGTGGAAGATGGTAGGAGGCCAAGGAGGTCGCGAGGGGCTAGAATGGCCGAGATATTCATTATGGTGATTGCCCAAACAGCTGCTGCAGCCATTGGTATATATTTCCTTGGCCTATCTTCTCGGGGAAGGGGCCTTCTAATCTCTGCGTTGGGGACAAATTTATTTGGTTTCATGTGTTGTGTGGCTGCTATCTGGCAAAATGACATGAACCCACACGCTGCTGAAATTTGGGCCAACATAGGATCTGTTGCGGGTGCTTTGGGGTTCATATTGATGATTGCTATGGTGCTCCCACCCTATCTTCTTTGGATGATCATCATGGCTTGCATTGGTTTAATGGCCGTCATTGTGTTCACATTCATGTCTTAAATCGTTATCAAGCTGAAGTGCACTTTCTTATAGCCGTCCACAGTCCGACTCTGACTAGGACGAGAAAGAACATGAAAGAATATGAATTTTGTCAATTTATGCTGCTGACCAGATCTTTAACTACGTACAAGTATTAATAATGTGCTGCTGGAAACACAGATTTAAGGGCATTGTGATTGTACATTTTTGATTGGCTATTTTGGTATATGCATAAATAATTCAAATGTAGTAGAAAAGAGATTAATAGTGATCTTTTTGTTTTAGTCATTTATATTCCAACTGAGGCATATAAAAGGGTAGTGGGAAAAATTTTAGTTATAGTTTGCGCTTTTGTTTGCAAGCCAATTGTCAATTAACTGATGGTAACAATTCTTGTCTGCAAGATGTCATTGTCATTAGAGATGGATAGATCAAAAATTGTAGTTAAGAGAGCTATTGTACAAGAAACTTGCTGAGTAATTTTATTGATTAGCCGGAATAAAATACATCAAGGTGCTCTGTATACACTTGAAACAGAGCAAGAGAGACTAAGCAAGGATAGAAAAACGAACCTAACAACCTTCCTTGCCATTAAATACAGTATTAACGGAAATAACTAACCCCACTAGCTTCCAATTAGAGACTGACAGCAGGACTATTTTTGTGTTTTTGTGTTTTTTGCTAATGTGAATCAAGGACTTAAAGAATCACGTGATCTGCACATGTATAAAATATTACACTTTTTTTTTTTTTTTTGAGAAGGATAAAATATTACACTTAAACGAATTGTAGTAGAAAATATCAATAAGCCTAACCTACACGTCGCACAATTCATCTTCTGCATATCTTCTTTAAATCCACTGGTTTAGTTGCTGGTTTAGCTAGATTTCTAACAAATGTACCGTGCATAAAGAACTTTATAGTGTCGAATTAGACCGAAATTGAAACGAACCTCAACGTACACAATTGGGTGTGTGACTTTGTTGGATTTGCTGTTTTGTGGTGCATATCCATGCAATTAATCTATTGGCTAATCAATTAACCGGGCTTAACTGTGGAAATTGTTTAAAATTGGTAATTAGTCGTAATTGGGGTCAAAACTCAAAAGTAGATTATTTTTCAATTGGAAAAGATGTACCTAATCTCTACAATAACATCTAAAAAAATCTCCGCAATAAATTGTGAAAAATATCATATTTTCTTCAACCTTCTTATACTAGGATTCAGATTTTCTAGGTTTCCTAGGGTACTTTACCAAATAGATATTTTTAAATCTTAATCATTCTTTAATGATTTAATGGACTAAATTTTCCTGTGTCTGACTTAATTGCAATTGGTTTGGTAAATGCTGTAATAGAATATGAGAGACTTTAGATTTCCAATTTCTAGGGGGATGGAGCCAGAGAGCTGATTTTGGTTCATATGCAACAATGTTAGCTTTTCAAATTTTGCAATACTATAAGGGATGGGACCTTTGAAACTGTTGTTACTTATGTCAAGTTCAACTAAATTGGTAAGGTTTCCAATTTGTGGCGGAATGGAACCAGAAAGTTGATTATCATAAAGGTACAAATAAGCCAAGTTGCTTAAATTACCTAAAGATATAGGAATGGAACACGAAAAGAAATTACCATTGAGAGAAAAGTCAATCAAATGGCTCAAATTACCTAATGAAGCCGGACTGCATCCACGGAAATTGTTGGCATACAAAGAAAGGTCGTTAAGAGACTTTAAATGACCTATTTCTGGAGGAATTGAGCCACTTAACTGATTTTTAGCGAGGTGCAAGACCTCAAGGTTGATCAGTAGGCCAATCTGGGGTGGGATTTTCCCCGATAAGTTATTAAAGGATAGATCAAGATATATGAGTTTAGACAGGTAACTAATATCAATAGTAACTGTATTAAAGAGTTCGTTCATGCTGAGGTCAACAAATGAAAGGTTAGGGAGTGACGAGAATGAAAATTCATGGAGAGTACCTTTCAAGCCTGAGTTGGTCAGGTTTAATCTAATAACACTTCCTGCATGGTTGCAAGAAACACCGAACCAACTGCATGGATTTGAGCTTGCATTTTGATTGTTGGAAGAATTGGGGTCATTATTATTAGGAAGGAGGGTCCATGAAGGCAGGAGTGACTGGTTTTTATTTTGAAGACTGGCTTTCCAAATGAGAAGAGCATTTGTTTCAGTTTCTTTATCCACGCAAACAGATTCAGAAATGAAGGAAAAATGTAACAGGGCCAACACGAATAGAGAAACGGGGGAAAATACTTTTTTGAAGCTAGTGAATGCCATGGTTTTTTTGAAGCTAGTGAAAATTAAGGATCTGATTCAGTATCTTCGTTTATCAATTTTCATCATTCTCTTTCTTTAAATACCAATCAATTCAAGTGTTGTCCTTAATGGGAAGAGAAGGGTTTCAACATCATCATTGACTTTGGAAGGGGTAGAGCTAAGAATTTTTGTTTGAGAATCAAGTTGCGGCATTAATATATTTATCAAAACAATCACACACACAATATACACATGTGCGCTTTTTTATTATATACACATTTTTTTTTATTTGATAAGTTATATATATACACATACCCAACAAAAAAAAAAAATAAAAATAAAAATAAACTTAGTATTTTTAATCAAAATTATATTTGATGGCGATATTTCATAAAATAAAATTTATTTTTACCATTTTCATAGTAAAATTTTTAAAAAGTTTCATTTTCATTCCAAATTATTAAATTTTATACTAAAGTAATTGAAAAATCTTTCAATTGAACTAATGAAATTTTCAAAAACATGAATTATCCTTAACTTGGAGGAATAAGTTAGACTCCAAATATATTTAAAGTTATTTACTTTAACTCATTATATGGCAACTAAAAATACATTTCATGTGTAATTTTTGTGATAAATTTTTTTTAATGAATTAATAATTTGTTAATTGTTATATTAAAAAAATAAATCCAAACATGTTTGGTGCAAACTCTTTTATACATGTTAAGAAAATTTTCAAAATTTGGGAGGGCAATGGCCCCACCCATGTATCACCCCTAGACTTTGGCTGTTCTCATGTGGAAAAAAGAGTTTTTTCTAGCCCCACAAACGACTTTGGCTGTTCTCGCGTGGAAAAAAGAGTTTTTTCTAGCTCCACAAACAATCATAGAACTATTACTTTAGCTCTCTTCCGTAACAGATGGGTTGGTTGTCAATTGTTACGGGTTGGTTGTCGATTGTTACGTATACCTACCATTTGGAAAAATTTGTGGAAAAGTTGTTTATACTTTTTGTGGTTTCATTTTCCAAGTAAAAAAAGAAAAAGAAAAAGAAAAGACCATGAACATAAATTCCAAAAGAAAAAAGAACCCGGGGAAGGAAATTAAGCACCTTTTGTTTTTTATTGTAAGTTGCAATTCTATCAACTTTTCCAACAATAAAAATCATATTATGCAAAACAACAGAAAGTAAATAACACCATGATATGATAACCTAAAAAAACCGATGAAACGAACTGTTTTAATGTAAAAACCTGGACAAGATTTGACCTAGCTATTCTCAATGTAAAGTAAATCCACTACGAGAGAATTTAAGTTTGTATAATCAGATTTAACCCTAAATCTATTACTACCTCATGTAGTAACTTCCTAGCATCACCACGTTCAAGCTCCAAATCTACAGACTCCTTCTTTTCTTGGGTTTTTTCCAACACAAGCATCCACGCTTGTTTCTTTGAGATCCCACTCAAAAGTTTAGCAACACAAACTCTTCAGTTTGTGACTCCATGACCACCCTTGAAGGTTTAGATCATCAGCAGTTGTTGATCTTGTTGTAGCAACTTTAGATTTATCGGATTTAATGATACAAGAATGATTTCCGGTAGTGACTTTGAAAAAGGAAGCACAATACTTTTTAGATCTCACAAAAGTACCTCCAAAGTCTCTCAAAAACTATGAAAACGTAGTTAGGGTTTTCCTTTATAGACTAGAAGTGTTTCACTTGAAACCAAAAACGTTTAAGCAAAGTTTGGGTTGAAATAGAAATCTATAGAAATTTCATGTCTGCGATTTTCGATCAGTCAAATCTAATTTTCGATCAGTTGGATTTCACAGAATTTGAATACTTTTTTCTGCAACTTGTATGTTCTTGTATTCTGACTTGTAACACCTTAAGCATTGTCTAATAAACTCTATAGACTCTAAGATCTATACATAGACAAGTTTGTGCTCACGGTTTGCCAAATATTCTAAACTTTTAGAACCTGACATATCTCTTTATTGGATGTGAATTTTGAAAATCTAACCGTTAGAATATCTCTTTATGTTCTTAACATGCACATATCAAATTTCGTTTAAATTGGTTATTATTTACTATTTGATTAATAAATCCATTTTTTATGCATAATTTTTTATCACAAAAATTTGAAATTAAAAAATTTGATTGATAATATAGCTATTGATCTTTAATTTCTTTTTTAAAAAAATTTCACAAGCATAAAAAATATAATAAAAACATGAAATCTAATGTTAATTTTTTCAAATTCACACCTAATAAAAAGATATAGAAAGATTTTGAAGAGTGTATCTCCAAACTAGTTTGGAAAAACTTTTTCAAATTACTAATCAAATCACTTACTTTAAGATTAGATTTTCTAACTATCTGTACAAAAAATCAAGTCAAAATTGGAAGTTTTTCTTCCAAAAAAAAAAGGACTTTTATGTTTCCTCTTAGTGATCTTTTCCCTAGACACAATAAAAATTAGAGAAAAGCATTGAATGTGGAACATTTGGTAAGAGGTTGGCTGGAAAAATTGGTGCATTTGCAATTATTCCAAATGGCGCACAAATTACCCAGACAGTTAGTGGGTACTGACAAGGAAAATATAGAAAAAAGCTTTGAATGTGGGACATTGGACATTTGAACGTGATGAAAAGTAAGACTTGGAACTTGGAAGTTACGACGCGTGTAAAGAAAATTGATTCAGTTTTAACTTTTATGTAAACTAGTCGCTAACCCGTGCGATGCACGGGAAAATTACGAAAAATGAAATCTAATGAATGCAAGCAAAGTAGTTATGCAAAATACCAGTTAAATTAAAAGAAAAATATTAGTAAATGTCATTATCCTTAGCTGTTTGTATTGTATCTAGAGTTTCATATCTAAGTTACTAGAATACTACTTGCAGCCACTAAAGCTCACAACATAAGTATATTATATAAGGCCAAAACTTATATTATCTTCAAGCTCCCCTTAGCCTTATAGAGTCCCTAACAAAATTTCTTTTGTATTGAATTTGATTTTAGAGGACTTATTCAAAATTATTTGAATTAAACCTCACAAATTAGAAGGAAAAAAAAACATTACAACATTGTAGCTAATTAATATACAAATAAACTACCAATTTAACATGATAAATTACTATTAGTAATTTAGAAAGCAAAATTTAACAAAATTAAAGTTGTTGCCCACTTAACCTAAACATTTTCATATTCTAAAGTTGTCAAACAACTATTGATATAAAATATTCTGTAATTACTTCAATACCGCAAGTTGTTCATGTTGTAAAAAATTCGAGAGAATAACATAGCAAGCATCTTAAACTCTTTCTTGCTTGGATCCTACAAAACAATATATATATATATATATATAGCGATGGAGACAGAAAATGCCTTTAAAGAGACAACCAATTACGATAGTGTTGGAGGCAGAGTAAACGATTAAAAAAAAGAAAAAGAAAAAGCAAGCAGTTTGGCTAGCATACCAGCTAGTTAATTTATATCGAAAGGCATAAAAATCTTACAATCAAATAGAATTTGAAAGTAAATAAATACATGTGGTACAATCAGATAAATAAAAGGTTTGTCAAGATGATCAAATTTGGCAATGAAGAAGACGCAACAACTACTGATGAGGTAATCTCTATCTTAAACTTGTGATAATGATGAAGATGCAACAACTACTAATTATGCAGATCTAGCTTAATCTTATTTTGATTCAACTACAACAAAAATGACGATAATTACCACAAAAAGATTATATAAAAAAACAGTCTTTTATGATATAGCCAAGAGTACAATCAAAGCTAATAGAAGGAATTTAAATTGATTTCAATGATGAAGGAGGGATTCACTTAAATGAGGAGACCAAGAAAAAAGGAGAAGTATCGTGTTCTGAGTAGAGTATTGAATTTTAAACTCTATAATTCAATTTGCTAAGGTATTTTAGTAGTTAGTAAATTGAATTTCTTTAGGCACGGGTTACATCATTTCATTTAATTGAATTTCTGCAAGCACGATAGTACTAAAACTCTATTATTCAATTTTCTAACTACTAAAACTCTATCACATGTATACTACAAAAACTCTATCACACGGATTACACAATATAAACCAATAATGTTATTGTCTCAAACATTTGAAAAAAAAAATTTAAACATAGAAATAAACAATCATCTATCAATACAAATATCCAACCTAAATACATATAAACTCATATATGATCCACAACACAAAAGAGGTAGTAACAAAATTAAAAAAGAAAAAAAAAATCAATAAAAAAGAAAAAACACTATTAATCTAATCCTTACAATCAACTATTATGCAGGCAATTACAAGAATAGAGGTCAAGAGCAATTGAGATTTAGAGATACCTAAACTGAATCAGCCAGCTTTTCAGTATTAATATAGTGTGAGGAGAGGAAGAGATGAAGGAGTTAGAAAGCCAAAGTCTAGTGTTAGGAAGCTGAAGGGTTGTTGTTTGAGATTGTAACCATTGAACACAAAAGGTTGCTATTTAAAATTGTAACCGTGGAACACAAAGGGTTGTCATTTAGAATTGTAACCGTGGAAGACAAAGGGTTGGGAATTATTTTCTTTTTATTAATATTTTTAAATTTAAAAAAACTTATTTTAAATTGTAGGAAAAATTCAGAAAAAAGAATTGTAATGACATGGCAGCTGATGTGGCTCAACCTGAGCGTAACAACATTAAATGCTACGCTTCAGCTTTTAGTAATATATAGATTCCGCTTCAGCTTGACTCTCTGCTCGAATTCGCATGGAAAATTAGTAGCTAATTTCCTCTCTGCAAAAATACATGTTTCAAAAGACTTAGGGCCTGTTTGGTATCTCATCTCAAACTTATATTTTTATATTTTCAACAACATTATATATATTTTTATACACCTTTTTACCTACAGGTATTTCAAAAAACTACAAACACTACTCTACCAAACACCTCCTTATATTTCAATTTTTGGGACAACTATCAATAAGTAATCTAGAATTTAAAAAAAAAAAAATCATAAAAATTTAATGAATCGTCCAAATATTACGTTGTTATTAGCATGCAAAAAAATTAGTCAGTGTTGGCCATATAATAACTAGTGAAAATTTTGACAATTCAACTATTCTGAAAGTTGGCTCCTTTACAATTCTTTGTAACAACATGTAGGCAACTTAAACCATAGATTTCAGGTAGACAACTTAAATTTTGGCCTAATCACATGTAAATAAGTTGGAATTTGTCATAAATATATTAAAATAGAATGCATGTAAAAAATTGGTGTGGGAGAGGAAAAATATATTATAATAGAGTGTCTAAATAATTGGCGTGAGTAGTTCCTGGTAGGTGATGACAAAGAAGAATTAAAAGGTATTATAAACTTTTTTTTTTTTTTTATTATAAAATAAGGTGTCAAAAATATGGAATCTCAGTGCTTGGCTACTTTTAAAATGTGAAATGAGTCCAAAGTATTGCTAAAATCCAAATAAATTAGACTTATTGTTCACTTTGATATTGAAGCAAAGTTCGTCATTATGCATGATCATGGTCTGCTGGTCTAATTTCAAGGCTTAATCAATCACTAAAATAAGCCCCTTTTTTCAATTTTTTATTTTTTATTTTTTTACCTTTAATAACTCGAAAAAGATTTTCCTTAACTCCCTTTTAGTGTCCAAGCTTGAAATAATCTTCTAAATTAGAAATATAAATAAATTTTTAATTAAAAAAGAATTCTTTGAACATGCACTAATATTTAATGAATTTACTTTTTAACCAGCTTTGAAACAAATTAATAAAGATATTTTCCGTATAATGATACTTTTGTATAACTAATATTTATGACTTTTTTTTATTATTATAAGTTTTTCTTATTTATCTTTTTGAATAGCTTTTTGACTAGCTTCAAACGAATTGGTAAAGAAAATTTCTGTGTAATGGTACTTTCCGTGTGAACAGTGGTTTAAATTAAACACGGATGGTGCTTCAAGTGGGAATCCTGGCAAGGCTGGGGGTGGTGGTTTAATTAGAGACTGTAATGGGAAATGGATCAAAGGTTTTTCGAGATCCATTAGGCTTGCCTCCAGTTTTGTTGCAGAATTTTGGGCGCTAAGAGATGGATTAAAGCTGGCCTTAGGCATGGGAGTTCAGAGGTTGGTTGTGGAGTTGGATGCTAAAGTGGTGGTTAGCCTCATTACTTCCACAGGTGGTGCTAATAAACCATATCTCCCTCTTCTTAATGATTGCAGATACTTGCTAAGCAGGTTCCTCTAGACCAGAGTGGTGCATGTGTTCAGGGAAGGGAATAGGTGCGCTGATGCACTTGCAAAACTGGGTAGCAGCATGGTTGAGGAATTTTTGGTTTTTGATACCCCCCCTAGTCCTGATGTTTTGTATTTTGTTAATACTGATGCTGTTGGTGTATTATATAATAGGATCTCTAACTCTGTACTCACTGATATAGTGGCTTAGTCCTGTTTGTATTTTCCCCTTCACCCAAAAAAAAAAAAAAGAAAAAAAAAAGAAAGATAAATAAAAAAAAAAAAACTTATAAAAAAAAAAGTCATAAAGTTAGTGTGAAAAGAAAAAAAAGTCATAAAGTTACCAAAAGAACACGGAAAAACCGGTCTATGAATTTGGATTTGTTCACACCGGAAGTATATCATTATACGGAAATTATCAAGCTAGAGTTTGTTAAGTTTAATGTTGTAACACTTCCTGCATGTTTAATCCAAAATTTTAGTTTTTTATCCCTAAAAGTTAGTCACTTACTACACGGTCATAACAAAAATTAAAAAGAGACAGACAAATACACGGGTGAAATTATGCTTTATATGAGACTTTCTTTTTATTTTATATTATATATATATATATATATATATATATAAAACAACTTGAGATTCTGGTCCAATACCGTGTGCCATTCCACACCAATCATATAGATCACGTCCCAAGCATCAGTGGTTTGAAATGCCTTAATGTAAAGTGGCAAAAACTAAAAACTTTAGGAGTGATAGTAAATCTTTATATAGAAAAGTTTGCAAATTTGCAATTATTCAACATAAAGAGAAAAAGAAAAGGCCGGATGGATTAATAAAGTGGGTAGGAATTCAAACTCAGCTGGTTCAAATTTTATTGTAGGAGATGCACGTTATTTTTGGTGTTGTTGTTCTTTTTTTCTTTTTCTTTTTTAATTTAATAACATTTATCAATTTTTGTTTAATCCAAAAATTTAGTTTTTTAGTCCTAAAAGCTAGCCACTTACTACACATCCATAACAAAAGTTAAAAAGAGTTTAAATTTTAAATATATCAACAACTTCAACAACCTTTAAAACTGAGAAAAAAGTACGTAACATTTTTTATGGAGTAGTAAATTAATACTTATGGAAAAAAATTTAAATTGAATTTGACTTAGAATTATACGAATGATAAATATAGTTTCTGTTACAAAAGAAATTTTTTTACAACAATTTCTTAGATAACAACCACTTTATGTGAGGTTTAAATCATATAGTAATTCTTGTAAAGTCTCTCACCCGATCTTATCTAATATTCCATTCCAATGACTCCTCAATGCAATCCAAAAAATTTGTGAGTACGTGAACTTGAGAGAGCTAAAAGAATTAGGGTTAATCCAAGTATTTAAAAAAAAAAAATTTATTCAACAAACCAAAGTTAGCGTGTGTGTGGCAATTAAAGATAATAGTATAAGTTTGCTAGAGTTTGTGTTTGATTTAAATTTTGATAAAATAATTTTTCTTGAAAATTCTATTAAAATTGGTCAGAATAAAGATAATGATTTTTTAGAATTTAACTCTATCATGGACTCTTTAAAATCTTATCACCACATAATCAACTATTTAAATAAATACTTAATGGAGATCTAACCATGTGGTTGGTGGCTCTAGCTTCTTGGATCCATAATGAATTGTAAATGAAAATCAAAATTGAGAGTTTGCTACATACCTCAATAAAAAAATAAAAAAATTTAATGCCAAAAACATAGACAATGATGGTAAAAAAAAAAAAAAGAAATTGCTTAAAAAGAAAAAATTGCAAAGGAAAAAAAAAAAAGTGAGAAAGGAGAAGGAAATAGTAGGGGTGTCAATGTTCAACCCAACTCATGAACACGACACAAACCCAACACGTGTTTTTTCGGGTTAGGGTTGGGCCTTAATGGGTTTGGGTCATAAACGGGTCGACCCAAAAGCGACATGATAAGAAACGTGTCATAAGCAGGTCAACTGCTGTAACCTGTAATAGGCACGTTTGACACGCCAATTTATTTATGTCAACCCAAAATGACCCACTTAACACAACCCATTTAACTCGTATAACAAATAAATATTTATTTTATTTTATATTTATTAAATACATTTTATATCCAACATATATTTTAAATTTAAAAAGAAAAGTGAGTAATTACAAAAATTTACAAAGGATATAATTGGAAATTGAAACTTTACAGACCCTAGAACTACTAATATTTTTTTTTTTGGCATAAAACTTGCACAAATGAAATTGGATGAGCTTGTGGAAGATGTTATGAATTTGGACATCAACAAAGAATCTATGGATGATAATCGTGGTCATAGTCAGGATTAGTCTACTGTTTGCTTAAATTCTTTCAATATTGATACTTAGCATTTGGCGAGTTCCCAAGATATTATATTTTTGTTGAATTATGTTATTTTTTTTTTGTCAAACTTTGTTATTTTGAATTTGGGTTAAAGTGTATGCACTTCTTTTAGAGTGTAAATAACTTATTTCTAGATGAATATTATATTTTTGTTGAACTATATTATTTTGAATGTGGGTTGAAGAATTGAAGTGTATGTACTACTTTTTGAGATGTAAAAAAAAAATTATTTCTAGATGGATGTTATATTTAATATTATGCAGGTTGAAATGGGTTGTGTTACATTCATGCCGACCCAACACGACTCGTTTGTTAAGCGTGTCAAATGGGTTGGGTCAAGTCAACCCGCCTTATTAACAGGTTGGGTTATGGTTGAAAGATCATAACACGATTATTAAATGGGTCGGGTTAGGGTTGAGCCATTTAGTCGAATACCCCTATCTCGACATGACACGAACTCGACACACTAACCTAAATTAACACCCGTAGGAAATAGTAATTGAATTAAATGAAAAAAAGAAGAAAACCTTGGCATGCCGCTTCAAGTTGGCAAATGCATTTAAAAAAAAAAAAAAAAAGGCAAATGTATATTAACGGATGGAAATTTTCCAGTCATGCAAAAACCAAGTAACGGTAAAATTTCTTTCATAGTTTCTTGGATTTCTAAATAAAGTGTAAACAAAGGCTACTAAAGGAGGTAAGGGAAGTCATACTGTTTAATTATTCACGAATGATACCTACAACATGAAATGACAATTCATTAAGAAGTACAGTGGCAAAGTATATGAAGGAACCATTCATTTCAGAATTACATTTAAAAAATAAAAATTAAAAAAAAAAACCAAAAAGAGAGTTAATGTGATTCATTTAAAAAAAAATAGAACTAAAAAAAAGTCAATCATAAACAAAAGAAAATAAAATAAAGAGGAATTTGCAAAAGATAGAACTTGAAAATTTGTTGGCGCCTCTAACAGTAAATATCTTTAATCAGAAGAAAAAGAAAGGAGGATGTAGAGCTAAACTAAATGACTTCAATCTGAAGAAGAATGAGAGATAGAAACTGCAAAATGTACGTGAGTTTGTGGGTCTTAAAATGTAGGAGTTTTAATTTACATATTCATCCCTATTAGTTGAAATCTTGTAAGTGTGTATGATGAGGGTATTTTAGGCATAAAAAATGAGGAATCCAAATAGGGAAAACCCCTTAAATAGTAGTATAGAAGAAAAAAAGAAAAAAGAAAAACAACTGGTCAAAAAGTTAGTGAGAAACATGGTTTAAAAATAAACTGCTAAGGGGGTGTTTGGTACATGCACTTAAAAACATGTGTTTTGTTATTTGAAAATATGTGTGAAAATATATATGGGTGAAAAAATGTGTGGAAATACGTAAAATGTTGTTTAAAAATTGAAAATGTGTGTTTGAGTGGATGTACTAAACACCCCCTAAAAGAGGAGAAAAGAAAGATAGTGGTATTGTTTGGTGTTGGCTTATCTCTCGCGACAAATTTCTATGTATTTTTGGGTTTCATTTGTATTGTAACAATTTTCTAGATTCGCTATTTGTAGAAATCTAGCTCAATTGTATACTAGAGATGACTTGTGTGGGTCCTGTTGATGAGTTTTTTCAACCCAACTCATTAGGGTGGGTTAAAAAAAAAAAAAATCCAACCTATCACAGGGGTCTAATTCAACTCCAGTGGATCGGTTGGGTCAGGTAGACCCATGAGTTGGATAGTTTTTTAATTACTATATGAAAATAACTTAGAGCAAATTTATAATCAAATAATCATGAGCATAATACCAAACAAACATAAACTAAATGAGAAAATTTTAGAGTTTGGGTTTTATTTAGGATGAGGGGCAAAATAGTAAATAACAAATTATATAATTTTTTAATATGTTTTTTAAATTTTAAAATATATTAATTATAAGTGGGTTGGGTCGAGTTAGGCGGATTTGTAAATCTCATGATCCAAACCCAATCCAATGCCCCATTGTATAATAAAAAAAAAAAAAAAAAAAAATTCATGACCCAACTAACCCACCAACCCTAAAAACCGACCCAATAAATTGGGTTAGGTTGGGTTGAGTCAAATCGGTTTTGGCTGGTTGGTGGGTTTGTTACACACCCCTACCCTTTAGCAATGGAAATTAATTAAACCCTCTAAATCAGGGAAAAGGAGCTCAAAAATAAAAATAAATATGATTTTAAACAAAAATATTTGCACACACTAGCTCCAAATAAACGTGTAAGGATATGTTAATGGGGATGGATAAGAATTATAAGAGAATCAATGGGAATTGTAAAGAAATTGACTTAATTTGAGATAGTCACCCTTCATAGAGAAATATAAAGAGAAAGAGGAAATGCACTAGGCACTGAGTTGGTTTATTCTTCATTGATGGAAATGCGATTACTAATAGATATTTATAGAACTATAAAACTATTCTATTGGCTAATATGACCTTATTCTAATGATTCTATTATTCCTCATGTGCATTATTAATAATTCCAACATGTGTTAAATATAATAACATACTTGGAATTGTAACTAACTAACTAAATGCAACATTACAATAATATTATTTATATAAGGGTTCCTAACAGGATACCATTTAACCAAAAAACTTAAAGGCTGTTTGGTTCACCTGTTTCGATAAGTCAATTCTCTGTTTCCATAACTCATAACTCGAAAATGATAAGACCTATAGCAAAAAGGTTGTTTGGCTGCACAATAACTCTGTTTCCATCAATCAATTCTCTGATTTTTGAGTTATGAGTTATGGAAACTGAAAACACATTTTGGTTGTTTTCAGTTTCCATAACTCATAACTCACTGGCAATATTGTAATTAAACACACATAGGGGACCCACAAACAGTACTTAGCCCCACCTTTTGACTTTTTTTTTCCTTCTTCTTCTTTCACTAGTTCAGTCCTTTTTTTTTTTTTTCTTTTTTTTTTCACTAGTTCGATCTATCTGGGTTTCTTTTTTTTTTTTTCTTCTTCTTCTTCTTTCACTGGTTCGGTCTTCATGTTCTAGGTGTTTTTTTTTTCTTTTTTTTTTTTCACTGGGTTCGGTGAGTTTGGGTATTGAAAAAAAGAAAAAAAAGAAAAAGAAAAAGCTACACCAGGTGACAGGTATGGGGTCCACAAATAGTGTAAAAAATATTGAGTAATGAGAAGTAAGTAATAGTGCCAAACAAACACAGTATTTTAGAGTGATGAGTGATGAGTAATGAATGATGAGTGATGAGAGACGAAAATTGAGTGACCATAAAAATTAATCCAAACATGGCCTTAGACTTGTGAGTTTGGGACCTTTGGACCTAACTATGTTATTGTAATCACCTACTTTTATCATTATTATTCAATATGAGATTTCACTCACATTGAAGTCATACTCAAATATATGTTTATGCCTCAAAGAGAAACAAAGGGACGGAAAAAGAAGACATTTATTTATGTTTTATTTTGGTAAACGGGTTGCAATTTAGGAAAAAAAAGAAAGATATGTGGTAGACTGGTAGTAACGAAATTTAAAGATGAGAAGTTATAGTAACAATTTTATAGTACAAGTGTATTTTTTTGTTTTTTAAATTCAAAATAGAGAAGAGGAGAATCGATAAAATAAAAACAAAACACAAAAAAAAAAAAAAAAACAAAAAATGTGAGATTAAGAGTAAGGAAAATACAAATTCAAAAAAAGGAAAAAGAAAAAAAGAAAATTAGAAGAAGAAGACGATATCAACTGCATGGGTTTGCGCTTGAGCTTGTATTTTGATAGCTCAAAGAATTGGTTGCATTATTAGGAAGGAGAGTCCATGAAGGCAGGGGTGACTGTCTCTCATTTTGAAGACTAGCTTTCCAATTGAGTAGAGCATCTATCTCTGCAACTTCATTCACAGAAAGAGAGGCAAGATCGAATGAGGAATGTAAGATGACCAACGCGACCAGAGCAAAGAGGGAAAACACTTTTTTCAAGTTAGTCAATGCCATGGCTCTTTGTTTTACAAGTTGCAAACTGGTTCAGAATTCTATTTAAAGTGTAGCTCCCCCGCACTATTTACAGGTCCAATCAGTTTTGACGATGATGGGTAAGAGAGAGGATTTGATACAGATTTCACACGGAAAGTACCATTACACGGAAATTATCTTTACCAATTCGTTTGAAGCTGGTCAAAACGCAATTCAAAAAGATAAATAAGAAAAACTTATAAAAAAAAGTCATAAAGTTTTTTTTTTTTTTTTTGAGAATGTTAAAAAAAAAAAAAAAAGGTCATAAAGTTAGTGTGCAAAGAAAAAAAAGTAATAAAATTACCAAAAGAACGCGGAAAAACCGGTCCATGAATTTGGATTTGTTCTTCACACTGAAAGTATCATTATACGGAAAATATCTTTATTAATTTGTTTCAAAGCTAGTCAAAAAGTAAATTCATTAAAAATAAGCGCTAATAAAAAAGTTATTACTTTTTTTTTTTAATTACTATTACTATTGTTAGTATTGATAGATTCTCGAAAATTAGTAGGCTGAAAATCTCGGGCGCTGATGATCTTAAGGCTGAGTCCTTAAAGAACAAATACAAAATTAGAGGAGACCAGTAGAGGCCGGCCAAAAACCCTCCAATGGCAAAGTCAGTGGGTTTATAATTACAAGTAAAAAAGAAGTGTTTTCGGGATTTACTTGTTTATGGAAAAAATGTCCCTCTCTCTCTCTGATGGATGAATGCTTATATAGCATACGCGAAACGGTTATTTGTTTAATAATTTTTCCTATTGTCGAGGAGTTAGGAGGATTCGGGGGTAACTTCCATAACTGCCATGGAAGTTACCTTATTTGGACCTACAGTTAGTGGAGGGCACGACTCACAGCAGTGCAACTCGTCCCTTACGCTTGGTGGGAATCATGCTCGTCCAAAACTTGACACGTTCAGAGCCCAATGAACTCGTCCGTCCTTTATTAACGACGGACGAAGTTATTGTGGACGACCCGTATGGACAAGATGAGACTTGTGCACTTTTATTGCACCATCAGTTGCCCCTAGGGGTGTCCATGTAACCTGTTCACCCGACCAAACTGAGAAACTCGCCCGGACCAACCTGTTCACCGCCTGATCTGACGACTTTGGCAACCGACGGCAGGTCTCAACCCTCCAAACCCGATTCCGGTGGGTCAAGTGGTAGGTTTTCTCCTCTAAAACTGCAGCCACCTGACCCGCCTGACCACACTTCAGATGAAAGCCTCCCCCGTTCGAATTCGGTGATGATTACCCATCTTTTGCTTAGATCTAGCAACGATTTTTCTCAGATCCATTTAGATCCGATGATTTTAGCTCAGATCCGACAATATTTTTCAAAAAATCACTTAGATCAGTGACGTGTAAGCTCAGATCGGTAACTTTGGCTTAGATCTGGCGATGTTTAAGCTCAAATTGGTGACAATCTGCTCTCCTCCAACCAGATCCAACGACGATTCGATCTCCACTGCTCGTCCCCACTGTTCATCGATTTCAACCGAATCGACTGATCGTTTTTTAGAATCTGATCCAACTCGACCCGTGGTGATCGGCAGTTGGTTGCTGGTCTGATTCTCTTCTACCCGACCTTAGCGAGTCGAGTCCGGGTTAGGCACAAACTCGACCCGGCCTGACCCATGGATAGCCTTAGTTGCCCCCTTGTCCACAAAGGTCGTCCAAAGGGAGGAGTATTCGGGCATCATTTTCTTTGAACGTATGTACTCAGTGTCTGAGTTGGTTTGCCATGTGTCATTATTTTACTAGTGGCCAGTTTGTCGATTCATTTTCTCAAGGTAAACGCCACGTGTCATCTCCAAATTGGTTGTGTCACTTCATATGCCCAGGTCAGTTGCCTATAAATAGTGGAATACCTCCACTACACTTCACATTCCTAAGATTTTCCGTCTTTGACATTTGTCGTCTAGAGCCTTGTCTAGGAGTTTCTTTGCGTCCATAGCCTTCGTCCGTCTTAGAGCCAGGTATTCCCTCCTTCCTCGTTTTTTAGGTTTCTCTTCAATTTTTCTTTTTAAAAATGTCAGAAAAAGTTATTTCCGTATCTAGTAATAGCACAGAAAAAGCCATAGACGAGTATTACGATGAGAGTAGTTACAGTACTAGTGGTACTAGTAATAGTTGCGGGGGGGAATACCACGAACGAGGAGTATGTTTCTGGCATCCCTGGGTTTCCAGTGGAAGTCGTACAAGAACAACTTAGAAAGGCCTCGGGGTCCCAGGCAGGCACCTCATCCAACATCCCTCCGTCTAATCCTTTGGACGAGGAGGAGATAACTGTTTATAGTTGTGCAGTAAATATTTCTTCCAAAACAGACGAGCAAAGACTAAATAATCTTAGGACGTGGTACCAGATCCCGAACGAGCTTAATCCTAGATTGCCTGTCCGTGGGGAATGGTGTTGTGACCCACCCTCGTTTTGGGATAGGCCTCTATGAGGCTTATCTTTTGGGGGGTCTAAGGTTTCCTTTAAATGCTTTTACCAGAGAGTTATTAGTTAGGCTAGGTTTAGGAGTATGTCAATTTAACCCTAATGCATGGAGATTAATCATCTCTATGCAAATTTTGTGGAGGGAAGTATTCGGAGGGGACCGTCCTCTTACTGTGGACGAGTTTCTCTATTGTTACAAACACTCTGAATTCATCAGTCCCTTGGCTTTTATCAATTCATAGCCAAGGGTAGGGACTATAGATTTATTAGGTCCTTGGCCTCGTCTAACAGAAAATGGAAGACAGAATTTTTCTTCATCTCCAGCTTCTGGGCTGGGAATCTTGTGGACGTTGGCCGGGACACGTTTGGTCGTTACACTAGGGACCTAGGGAACCTTCATCCAGAGGGTAAGTCCCTTGGCTGTTTCTTTGTTTTTTGTTTTATCTTCCCTTTTTTTTTATTATTATTATTTTTTTTAAAATTTATGCCTAACCTTTTCTTGTTTCCTTACAGCTGCTAAATGACCTTCTTTGAGCAAGCTCCACCGTGACCGCGTCTACAGGGCTCGTCTACATGTGGATAGGGATTTCCATTCCTTGGTCACACTTAGAAGTCTTGCCAAGTGGGGGTTAGGTCCTAACCTGTCCGAAGAAGCACTTGCACATGAAATTACAGTAAGAAAAAGTAAGTATTAAACTCCAAACATTCCTTACATTGTATTTTTTTTTTTTTTTTTTTTTTTTAGTGCTAAAAACTCTTCTCTCCCCCCTTTTTATTTTTTTTTTAGGAATGGCAAAAATGAAAGGGAATAAGGGAAAAGAAGTAGCTGGTGAGGGGGATCATCCTGAGACTGAATCTCAGGCTTGTCCAACGACTGGGGACAAAAGGAAACCTTTGTCTAAAAACTTGGATTTGGGAAATATCCCTAGCCAACGAGGGAAGAAGGCTAAGCATGGCTCATCCCAAATAGTCAAGCCTAACCTTCCTTCGTCCCAACAGCTTGCCCAAGTGTTTGACATAGATTTGTCCACTTTGGTTGAGACCACCTCGTCCAAGACTCCTCCTCCCAAAATGACTTTATCTACCTCATCTCAACCTGCCCAAAGGGTCCCTTCAAACATTATTGAAAATGAAGATCTGGCTTGGGAACACTTTCAGAATGCTGTTTCTGATGAGGATATAAATTCTTGCTATGACATATCCCTAAAGGATTTTGAACACTCTAGGGTTCATGATCTTTTTAAAGTAACTACCTCTTTGCCCCGCCTCTACTATTTTATAAGAATTTTTTTAACTCTTATCATTATTCTTTTACCGTTTTATAGGCTATGTCAAAGTTTATGACAGCATCTAGACAGGCTACAAGATTGGACAAGATGAGGGTCTTATTAGAGACGAGGATTTAGGAGGTGAAGTACGAATTTAAGAAATGGGCTGAGGTGGTTTCCAAGGCTAAGGAAGAGACGAATGAGTTCCAAAACTTGGTTGAGGAGTTGAGAGCTGATGTAGTGGAGAAAAAGAACGACGAGATTAGTACTCTTCTCTCCAAGGCTAAAGAAGATGCTATGGCTGAATTTAAGGTGTTCAAGCAATACAATGATCTTCTGGACACCAATTATGTAGCAGGCTTTGAGGACTTTAGAATGGATGCTATAGAAATAAAGTGGACTTTAGCTCCATTAAGCTTAATTTGAATACTGCTGCCACTAGCTCTCTCCTTCAAACCAGCTCTGAGGATGCCAATATTGAGGACGACGCTACAACTCTGCCCCCCTCAAGATGACCCTAAGGATGATGCTCCCCCTGCTTTGAAAATATTTCAATGTTTGTGTTCCCCCCCTCCCCCCCCCCCCCTTTTTATTTATTTATCTGGTCCACTGTTTAGGACCTTTTATGTATTTCAAGTACAATAAGCTCGTCCGTGGTTTTAGGATGAGTTGTTAAGACAAGTTTTTATTTACAAGAGTGTTTGGATGTTGGTCGTCCGCCCTTAATTAACTGAATTAACATTATTGTTTTCTATTATAATATGGACGAGAATTTCTATTTGAATGATAGGTTTTGAACTTTGGCTCGTCCACAGAAGGAATTTTTCCCTTTTTAATATGAACATATACTTTTCTCATTTCCTTGAATTTCATAAGTATGATTCGTCTATGTGAAATGGTAATTATCAGTCGTACTCATCCTTAGACTTGGCTGATTTTCAAGTGTTATAGACGAAGCTCAACCTTTCACTCGTCCATAGGATGGATTGTTTGATTGGTGTTCTAATCAATAGATTAACATTTTCTTATGCATTTCCACATCCATGGGTTGAACTAATGCAACGACTTTAACTTGTCCATTGTTTGGACGGTTTACGACTTTACCCGTTTAGGGCTTCAGCTCGTCCATGATTTGGACAAGTATTCCTTGCCTCACAAGGGTTTCAGCTCGTCCATGGTCTGGACAAGTATTCCTTGCTTCACAAGAATTTAGACAGTACATCCCCGCGTCTAGAGAATTTATTTGTCTTGGCCTTTTAGCCTTTTTAATGGGTTTATCCCAACAAAAACAGTAGAAACCAAGAATTCAAGCACAACATTATGTACATAGCATAACTATTGTTCATAAACGAGGCACATGCTTCAAAAGCTAATGCCTTTCTTGAGAATAAATACAAACCAATCCATAACTTCGTCCATGGTTCTAACATAATAACAATAAAGCAATAATAAAAATATGTAAGTACACAAACTCCTTATGTAGATAAACAAGTAGATAAACGATCTCCAGGCCTGTCCAAAGTTATGCTCATCTAGGATGGCACTTTACAGATAGTACCTTCTCAAGTGCTCAACATTCCAAGGATGCTCTAATTTTCTCCCATCTAGGGCCTCCAAGTATTAGGATCCTCACCTTTTACAGTTGACAACTCTATAGGAGCCTTCCCAATTAGGTCCTAGTTTCCCATGAGTTGGGTTTTTGGTTGCTAAGGAAATCCTCTTCAGGATGAGATCTCCTATGTTGAACCGCCTTGGTTTTACCACTACATCATGTTGCCTAGCCATGAGGTTTTTGTACTTTGCTGTCCTTTGCTCTACATCCGTCCTTACCTTGTCTATTAGATCAAGGCTTAAACAAAGTTGCTCTTCATTATCCCTATCTTGGTACGTCATTACCTTGTGGTTGGCCATATGCACTTCTGCAGGTATGACTGCTTTAGTTCCGTATGCTAGCTTGAAAGGGGTTTCTCCCATAAGGGTTCTCACCGTCGTCCGATATGCCAACAGAACACTTGGTACCTCGTCAGGCCACACTCCCTTTGCTCCCTCAAGTCGAGTCTTGATGATTTTCAAGAAGGATCGATTTGCAACTTTAGCCTGACCGTTCGCTTGCAAGTAGGCAGGTGAAGAGTAGTGATTTTGAATTCCAAAGTGTTCACAGAAGTCTTTAAAAAGTGCATTATCAAATTGTCATCCGTTGTCAGATATTAGTACTCTGGGCACCCTAAACCTGCACACAATGTATCTCCATACAAAATTCTTGACATTTTGTTGTGTGATATTAGCTAAGGGTTCTGCTTCCACCCACTTGGTAAAATAATCAATGCCAACCACTAAAAACTTCATTTGCTAGTGCTTAGTGGAAAGGGACCCAAGATGTCTAGCCCCCATTGCACAAAGGGCTATGGGGCCATCATCGGGGTGAGGTACTCTGATGGTTGCCTGGGGACATTACTAAACCGTAGGCATTGATCGCAGACCTTGACATAGGCCTTAGCATCAGCTTGCATATTTGGCTAGTATTATCCTACACGGATGACCTTTTGGACGAGTGTCATGTCTCCTAAATGGTTGCCACATGCTCCTTCATAAAGTTCTCTTAATACATAGTTCACCTCGTCTAGAGCTAGACACCTAAGATAAGGCTGAGAAAAGCCTCTTTTGTATAGTACTTCATCCATAAGAACATACCTGGCTAATCTCACTCTCAGCTTTCTGGCCTCGTCTTTTTCTTTTGGAAATCGTTCGTCCTTCGTCCTTCAGGTATGATACAATCGGGGTTGTCCAATTTCTTCTACTCTCTACTTGCTGTACTTCTGGGATATCTATACTTGGTTTATACTAAATCTTATCAAACTCGTCCATAGCTTCATTTGCTGGGGCTTCTTTCACTAAGGCATCAGCTTCCACGTTCTCCTCCCTTGGGACTTGAACGAAGTTAGCTTCCTCAAATATTTTCATAAGGCGTATCACCCTATTAAGGTACTTCTTCATTCGTCCTTCCTTAGCCTCATATATCCCATTTACTTGGCCCATGATTAACTGAGAGTTTCCCAAGACGAGTATTGACTTTGCTTTCACACACTTAGCTAATTCTAGCCCTTTAAGGAGGGCTTCATACTCAACTTCATTACTTGTCATTTGGTATTGCAAACGAACCTTGTGTTTTAGTTTATCTCCTTCTAGGGATTGTAGAACCACATATATTCCTCTTGCATACTGCGTAGACGAACCATCCACTTGGACGATCCACTTAGTATTTTCCATCTCTTCTAAATCATCATAATTTGGGGTAAACTCTGCAATGAAATTTGCTAGAGCTTGAGCTTTTATGGCATGGCTTGGTTGATATTTGATGTCAAACTCACTAAGCTTGACAGCCCATTGGATCAATCGTCTTGCAGCTTCCAACTTATTCATTGCTTTCTTGAGCGGATGATCCGTCATGACATTGATAACACGAGCTTGGAAATAATGCCTTAGCTTTTTGGAAGCTATTATCAACAGGAAGGCCAACTTTTCTATTAGTGGATATCGTCCTTCCACTCTCCTCAGTGCTTTACTTGTATAGTACACAGGCCTTTGCACTTTGTCTTCTTCCTTCGCCAATGCTGAACTTATCGCATGTGGGGTGACTGCCAAGTATAAGTACAACTTTTCTCCCAGCATGGACGGGCTTAATAAAGGAGCCACAGTGAGATATGCCTTCAAATCTTCAAAAGCTTTCTCACACTCGTCAGTCCATTCAAATGCTTTTTTAAGAACCTTAAAAAATGGCAAACATTTGTCAGTAGCTTTAGAGACAAACCTGTTAAGGGCAGCACCTCGTTCGGTGAGGGACTGGACTTCTTTAATATTTCGCGGAGGCTTCATGTCTAGTATTGCTTGGATCTTGTCTAGATTTGCTTCAATTCCTCTATGTGAAACCATAAACCCCAGGAATTTCCCTAATGACACTCCAAAAGCACATTTACTAGGGTTCAACTTTATGTTGTACTGTTTGAGCATGTCAAATGTTTCCTACAAGTCGTTTAGATGCTTTCCCTCGTCCTGGCTCTTTACAAGCATGTCATCAACGTAAACTTCCACATTCCGTCCAATCTGTGGACGATACATGTGGTTAACCAATCTCTGATATGTTGCCTCTGCGTTCTTCAAACCGAAGGACATCACCTTATAACAGAACAAGTCTTGGCTGGTGACAAAGGACGTCCTCTCTTGGTCTGCCTCGTCTATCTTTATCTGATTGTATTCAGAGAAAGCATCCATAAAGCTAAGTAACTTGTAACCCGCTGTCGAATATACCAACTGGTCAATGTGCGGCAATGGGTAGCTGTCCTTGGGGCAAGCCTTGTTGAGGTCGGTGAAATTTACACACATTCTCCACTTACCATTTGCCTTCTTGACCATCACCACATTGGCCAACTAGTCCGGATAATAAACTTCTCGAATAAACTTTGCTACAGTTAACTTCTGTACCTCTTCTTTGATGGCGTTGTCCCTTTCAAGAGCAAACACCCTTTTCTTCTGTCATACATGCTTAGAGGTAGGATACACATTCAAACAGTGGGTAATGACACTAGGGTCTATACCCGGCATATCTTCATGACTCCATGCAGACATATCAATATTTTTCTTTAGGAAATGGACGAGGTCCTGCTTGGTCTTCTCTTTTATATCTACTTCAACCTTGGTATATCTTTCAAGGTTATTTTTATCTAAGGAAATATCTTCTAATGTTTCGGTGGGCTCCCTTACAACTCTCTTTTCTTCAATATTCATGGTTTGAACTTGTTCGTCCATGGCCAACATGGCCAAGTAACATTCTCTTGCTGCTAGTTGGTCTTCTTGTACTTGTCCTACTCTATACTCTGCTGGGAATTTGACCGACAAGTGGTAGGTCGATGTAACGGCCTTCCAACTATTTAAAGTTGGCCTTCCAATTATGGTATTGTAGGAGGATGAATAATCTACCACAAGGAAGTTCACATCCTTGGTGATTTGTTGCGGATATGCCCCCATTACCACTGGTAATGAAATAGTACCCACAGGCTGTACCTTCGTTCCACCAAAACCTTCCAGGGGGGAGTTCACTGGACGGAGCTGGTCTCGTCCTAACCTCATCTGCTGAAAAGCTGGGTAATATAAAATGTCCGCCGAGCTTCCGTTGTCCACCAGCACCCTTCTAGTTGTGTAGTCAGCAATAAGTAAAGTGATGACAATAGCATCATCGTGAGGGTGGTGAACTCTCTCGGCATCCTCGTTCGTAAAAGTGATCGCTTGCTCGTCCGCGGTCCTTGCTATTGGTGATCATCTAGAAAGTTGGACACTCTGCACTACCTTCAGGTATGTTTTCTTTGACTTGGACGATTGGCCTGTTGAGTTTCCCCCTATGATAACTCTTATTTCTCTGAGTAGTGGTCATGGTGATTCTTCTACCTTCCCTTTCAATTTCTCGTCCTTATGGTCTCGTCCAAGGAACTTTCTTAACTTCCCTTGCCTTATAAGGTTCTCAATTTGCTGCTTTAAATCAAAACATTCGTCTGTATCATGCCTATGATCTCTATGGAAGGGACAATACTTATTTCTATTGTTCTTGATTTACACAAGAACTTGTTTAAGTGGCATGTTTAATAGGGTATATTGTTGATTCCACGCTGAAGAGGTAGGCTTTTTATTATCTCAATCTCTCCTTTCTTTCATTCGTCCCTTCTTTGGACGAGGACCTTGCTCGAAATGGTGAGTGGGGTTTGTTTCTACTCTCTTAGCTCTCTTCCTCTTCTTGGCTATAATCGCATATTCTGCATTCATGAAATTTTGGGCCGAATGGACGAGTTCAGCCATGGACTGAGGCTCTTTTTCATAAAGTTTATGTATGAATAAGTCAGAATTAACTCCATTATGGAAGGTCGCCAATAATAGCTTGTCATCCATCTCGTCCACGCTCAGGGCTTCCCTGTTAAAGCGAGTGATGAAGGACCGCAAGCTTTCATTCTCTCCTTGCTCTATGGTTAATAAGTTGGACGAGGAACGCTTATGTCTCTGTCCCTTAATGAAGTTATTAACAAACAATTTGCTCAACTCTTCGAAAGAACTTACCGAATATGGGGGTATTTTGCTGAAGCAGACTCATGCCGGACCTTTAAGGGTGGTAGGGAAAGCTCTACACAAAATTTCATCAGGAACCCCTTGAAGGTGCATTGTAGTCTTAAAAGTAGCAATGTGATCAAACGGGTCACGTGTTCCATACGAATCCAAGGAAGGCATCTTGAATTTTGGAGGCAAGGGGTGGCCATTAAAGGAAGCCGTGAAGGGAGAATTTGTTCTGTGAATTAAGTCTTCTACCGGATTTGCTTTTTTCATGTTCTCCCTCATCTCATCCATAACTTTCCTCATCTAGTCCATCTCCCTCTCCAAGTGTGGCACCCTTCTTGGTGTAGTGCCCCTTGATTGGCTTTCCGGCTCTGCATTTCTTCCATCTCCCTGGCTCTATCCATGCTCTTCTCCATAGGCCTCATGTCGTTGCCTTCTGAGATTAATCTCCCCTCTCAATTCCTGGTTCTGACGAGTTAACTCTGCCATGGCAATGGCCATTGACTGCATGTGTTAGACAGAAGATGGTTGCATGGCAGGCGCCGATTGATGACCATAATGGGGGTTACTAGAAGCGTCTCTACTTTCTTGAGGGCTTGGACTAGTAGCCCTTGATCTTGTCCGAACCATTTCAACCCTTAGTCGGAGAAAGAAATCGTAAAACTCAACAAATGAAGTTTGAGCGCGACAAATTACTTTCCCATAGACGGCGCCAACTAATAGATTCTTGAAAATCAGTAGGCTGAAAATCTCGGGCGTTAATGATCTTAAGGCTGAGTCCTGAAAGAACAAATACAAAATCAGAGGAGACTAGTGGAGGCCGGCTAAAAATCCTCCAATGGTAAAGTCAGTGGGTTTATAATTCCTAGTAAAGAGGAAGTGTTTTCGGGATTTACTTGTTTATGGAAAAAATGTCCCTCTCTCTCTCTTTGATGGATGAATACTTATATAGCATATGTGAAACGGTTATTTGTTTAATAACTGTTCCTATTGTCGAGGAGTTAGGGGGATTCGGAGGTAACTTCCATAACTGCCATGGAAGTTACCTTATTTGGACCTACGGTTAATGGAGGGCACGGCTCGCAGCAATGCAACTCGTCCCTTACACTTGGTGGGAATCATGCTCGTCCAAAACTAGACACATTTAGAGCCCAATGAACTCATCCGTCCTTTATTAACGACTGACAAAGTTATTGGGGACGAGACTCCTTCATGCATTCACTTTTTCCTTCTTTTCTCACAGACGACCCGTATGGATGAGATGAGACTTGTGCACTTTTATTGCACCATCAAGTTTTATCTAGGAAGAGGAGCAAAAAATTAAATAACAAAATTATATAATATTTTTTTAATATATTTTTAAATTTTAACAATTTTATAATAGAACTGTATTTTTTTTTCCTTTTTAAAATCAAAATAAAGAAGAAGAGAGTCGAAAAAATAAAACAAAAAAAAATGTGAGATTAAGAGTAAGGAAACCATATATTCAAAAAAGGAAAAAAAAAAAAAAAAGAGTAAGACGGTTAAGACTTGTTAAAGGTAAAAAAAAGAAAAAAAAAAGAAAAAGAAAACATGGGCTTAAATTAGACAAGTAGACCATCATCATGAATAACAGCGAGGAACTTTCCTTCAACATCAGAGTGAACAACGAATCTAATTTATTTGGATTTTAACAAGACTTTGGACTCATATAGCAATTTAAGTAGTCAAGCATTGAGATTCCATGTTTCTTCCACTTTTTTATTTATTATATATATATATATATATAAATGTTTTTGGCAACATTTTTTTTTCCTTAAAGTTTCTAATACCTTTTAATTCTTCTTTGTCATCACCAAACTTTATAAGCACTCACACCAATCATAACGCTTTTTGTTTTAATATATTTTTCCTCAATTTTGTCACACCCACCTCACCTTGACTCTCTTTTCTAGATTTTTCCAATCCAAAAAAGACAAGAGAGAAAGTGTAGGGGGTAGTTGAAATTATAATTAAAAAAATTATTTAAAAAAAATAAATTGTTTAAGAGTTCGTTGGTGGATTTTAGGAAAGAAGGAAAAAGGGGAAGAGAAAAAGGGGAAGGACAGAAATTAATTAGGTTGTTTGGTTGGGTGGATTGGTCAAAGGAAAACTAATGTGCCCAAGTGCTTTTCCTTGAGGCTCTCCTAAATATTTTCTCTCCAAATTGGAAAAGAAAACTAAAGTAGGAAATCAAGTAAATGAAACGGATCGAAAAACCTATGTTTTGGATCAAGAGGATTTTTTCTCACCCATAGTGCTATTTTGGTAGTTTTTTTTCCCCAACAAAACTGTGAGTTTTGGTTTTTCTGACCCGTTTATATAAATATTAGTGCATGTTTAGAGAATTATTTTTTAATTAAAAAATTATTTGTATTTCTAATGTTGAAGATTATTTCAAGCTTGGACACTAAAAGGGAGTAAAGGAAATTTTTTTTGGAGTTATTAAAGGTAAAAAAATAAAATAAAATAAAATAAAAAGAAAGAAAAATAAAAAAAAGGCTTATTTTAGTGATTGATTAAGCCTTGAAATTAGACCAGCAGACCATGATCATGCATAATGACAAACTTTGCTTCAATATCAAAGTGAACAATATGTCTAATTTATTTGGATTTTAGCAAGACTTTGGACTCATTTTGCAATTTAAAAGTAGTCAAGCACTGAGATTCCATATTTTTGACACCTTCTTTTATTAAAAAAAAAGTTTATAATACCTTTCAATTCTTCTTTGTCATCACCTACCAAGAACTACTCACGCCAATTATTTAGACACTCTATTATAATATATTTTTCCTCTCCCACACCAATTTTTTACATGCATTCTATTTTAATATATTTATGACAAATTCCAACTTATTTACATGTGATTAGGCCAAAATTTAAGTTGTCTACCTAAAATCTATGGTTTAAGTTGCCTACATGTTGTTACAAAGAATTGTAAAGGAGCCAACTTTCAGAATAGTTGAATTGTCAAAATTTTCACTAGTTATTATATGGCCAACACTGACTAATTTTTTTGCATGCTAATAACAACGTAATATTTGGACGATTCATTAAATTTTTATGATTTTTTTTTTTAAATTCTAGATTACTTATTGATAGTTGTCCCAAAAATTGAAATATAAGGAGGTGTTTGGTAGAGTAGTGTTTGTAGTTTTTTGAAATACTTGTAGGTAAAAAAGTGTATAAAAATATATATAATGTTGTTCAAAATATAAAAATATAAGTTTGAGATGAGATACCAAACAGGCCCTAAGTCTTTTGAAACACGTATTTTTGCAGAGAGGAAATTAGCTACTAATTTTCCATGCGAATTCGAGCAGAGAGTCAAGCTGAAGCGGAATCTATATATTACTAAAAGCTGAAGCGTAACATTTAATGTTGTTACGCTCAGGTTGAGCCACATCAGCTGCCATGTCATTACAATTCTTTTTTCTGAATTTTTCCTACAATTTAAAATAAGTTTTTTTTAAATTTAAAAATATTAATAAAAAGAAAATAGTTCCCAACCCTTTGTCTTCCACGGTTACAATTCTAAATGACAACCCTTTGTGTTCCACGGTTACAATTTTAAATAGCAACCTTTTGTGTTCAATGGTTACAATCTCAAACAGCAACCCTTCAGCTTCCTAACACTAGACTTTGGCTTTCTAACTCCTTCATCTCTTCCTCTCCTCACACTCTATTAATACTGAAAAGCTGGAGATTCCTCTCTTCCTCTCCTCACATTCAGTTTAGGTATCTCTCAATCTCAATTGCTCTTGACCTCTATTCTTGTAGTTGCCTGCATAATAGTTGAATGTAAGGATTAGATTAATAGTGTTTTTTCTTTTTTATTGATTTTTTTTTCTTTTTTAATTTTGTTACTACCTCTTTTGTGTTGTGGATCATATATGAGTTTATATGTATTTAGGTTGGATATTTGTATTGATAGATGATTGTTTATTTCTATGTTTAAATTTTTTTTTTTAAATGTTTGAGACAATAACATTATTGGTTTATATTGTGTAATCCGTGTGATAGAGTTTTTGTAGTATCCATGTGATAGAGTTTTAGTAGTTAGAAAATTGAATAATAGAGTTTTAGTACTATCGTGCTTGCAGAAATTCAATTAAATGAAATGATGTAATCCGTGCCTAAAGAAATTCAATTTACTAACTACTAAAATACCTTAGCAAATTGAATTATAGAGTTTAAAATTCAATACTATACTCAGAACACGATACTTCTCCTTTTTTCTTGGTCTCCTCATTTAAGTGAATCCCTCCTTCATCATTGAAATCAATTTAAATTCCTTCTATTAGCTTTGATTGTACTCTTGGCTATATCATAAAAGACTGTTTTTTTATATAATCTTTTTGTGGTAATTATCGTCATTTTTGTTGTAGTTGAATCAAAATAAGATTAAGCTAGATCTGCATAATTAGTAGTTGTTGCATCTTCATCATTATCACAAGTTTAAGATAGAGATTACCTCATCAGTAGTTGTTGCGTCTTCTTCATTGCCAAATTTGATCATCTTGACAAACCTTTTATTTATCTGATTGTACCACATGTATTTATTTACTTTCAAATTCTATTTGATTGTAAGATTTTTATGCCTTTCGATATAAATTAACTAGCTGGTATGCTAGCCAAACTGCTTGCTTCTTCATTTTTTTTTTTTTTTTAATCTTTTACTTTGCCTCCAACACTATCGTAATTGGTTGTCTCTTTAAAGGCATTTTCTGTCTCCATCGCTATATATATATATATATATATATATTGTTTTGTAGGATCCAAGCAAGAAAGAGTTTAAGATGCTTGCTATGTTATTCTCTCAAATTTTTTACAGCATGAACAACTTGCGGTATTGAAGTAATTACAGAATATTTTATATCAATAGTTGTTTGACATCTTTAGAATATGAAAATTTTTAGGTTAAGTGGATAACAACTTTAATTTTGTTAAATTTTGCTTTCTAAATTACTAATAGTAATTTATCATGTTAAATTGGTAGTTTATTTGTATATTAATTAGCTACAATGTTGTAATGTTTTTTTTCCTTCTAATTTGTGAGGTTTAATTCAAATAATTTTGAATAAGTCCTCTAAAATCAAATTCAATACAAAAGAAATTTTGTTAGGGACTCTATAAGGCTAAGGGGAGCTTGAAGATAATATAAGTTTTGGCCTTATATAATATACTTATGTTGTGAGCTTTAGTGGCTGCAAGTAGTATTGTAGTAACTTAGATATGAAACTCTAGATACAATACAAACAGCTAAGGATAATGACATTTACTAATATTTTTCTTTTAATTTAACTGGTATTTTGCATAACTACTTTGCTTGCATTCATTAGATTTCATTTTTAGTAATTTTCCCGTGCATCGCACAGGTTAGCGACTAGTTTACATAAAAGTTAAAACTGAATCAATTTTCTTTACACGCGTCGTAACTTCCAAGTTCCAAGTCTTACTTTTCATCACGTTCAAATGTCCAATGTCCCACATTCAAAGCTTTTTTCTATATTTTCCTTGTCAGTACCCACTAACTATCTAGGTAATTTGTGCGCCATTTGGAATAATTGCAAATGCACCAATTTTTCCAGTCAACCTCTTACCAAATGTTCCACATTCAATGCTTTTCTCTAATTTTTATTGTGTCTAGGGAAAAGATCACTAAGAGGAAACATAAAAGTCCTTTTTTTTTTTTTGGAAGAAAAACTTCCAATTTTGACTTGATTTTTTGTACACATAGTTAGAAAAATCTAATCTTAAAGTAAGTGATTTGATTAGTAATTTGAAAAAGTTTTTCTCCAAACTAGTTTGGAGATACACTCTTCAAAATCTTTCTATATCTTTTTATTAGGTGTGAATTTGAAAAAATTAACATTAGATTTCATGTTTTCATTATATTTTTTATGCTTGTGAAATTTTTTTAAAAAAGAAATTAAAGATCAATAGCTATATTATCAATCAAATTTTTTAATTTCAAATTTTTGTGATAAAAAATTATGCATAAAAAATGGATTTATTAATCAAATAGTAAATAATAACCAATTTAAACGAAATTTGATATGTGCATGTTAAGAACATAAAGAAAATGCAATACAATCTAACGGTTAGATTTTCAAAATTCACATCCAATAAAAAGATATGTCAGGTTCTAAAAGTTTAGAATATTTGGCAAACCGTGAGCACAAACTTGTCTATGTATAGATCTTAGAGTCTATAGAGTTTATTAGACAATGCTCAAGGTGTTACAAGTCAGAATACAAGAACATACAAGTTGCAGAAAAAAGTATTCAAATTCTGTGAAATCCAACTGATCGAAAATTAGATTTGACTGATCGAAAATCGCAGACATGAAATTTCTATAGATTTCTATTTCAACCCAAACTTTGCTTAAACGTTTTTGGTTTCAAGTGAAACACTTCTAGTCTATAAAGGAAAACCCTAACTACGTTTTCCAAGTTTTTGAGAGACTTTGGAGGTACTTTTGTGAGATCTAAAAAGTATTGTGCTTCCTTTTTCAAAGTCACTACCGGAAATCATTCTTGTATCATTAAATTCGATAAATCTAAAGTTGCTACAACAAGATCAACAACTGCTGATGATCTAAACCTTCAAGGGTGGTCATGGAGTCACAAACTGAAGAATTTGTGTTGCTAAACTTTTGAGTGGGATCTCAAAGAAACAAGCGTGGATGCTTGTGTTGGAAAAAACCCAAGAAAAGAAGGAGTCTGTGGATTTGGAGCTTGAACGTGGTGACGCTAGTAAGTTACTAAATGAGGTAGTAATAGATTTAGGGTTAAATCTAATTGTAAAAACTTAAATTCTCTCGTAGTGGATTTACTTTACATTGAGAATAGCTAGGTCAAATCTTGTTCAAGTTTTTACATTAAAACAGTTCGTTTCATCGGTTTTTTTAGGTTATCATATCATGGTGTTATTTACTTTCTGTTGTTTTGCATAATATGATTTTTATTGTTGGAAAAGTTGATAGAATTGCAACTTACAATAAAAAACAAAAGGTGCTTAATTTCCTTCCCCGGGTTCTTTTTTCTTTTGGAATTTATGTTCATGGTCTTTTCTTTTTCTTTTTCTTTTTTTACTTGGAAAATGAAACCACAAAAAGTATAAACAACTTTTCCACAAATTTTTCCAAATGGTAGGGATACGTAACAATTGACAACCAACCCGTAACAATCGACAACCAACCCATCTGTTATGGAAGAGAGCTAAAGTAATAGTTCTATGATTGTTTGTGGCGCTAGAAAAAACTCTTTTTTCCACGCGAGAACAGCCAAAGTCGTTTGTGGGGCTAGAAAAAACTCTTTTTTCCATGCGAGAACAGCCAAAGTCTAGGGGTGATACATGGGTGGGGCCATTGCCCTCCTAAATTTGCCCTCCCAAATTTTGAAAATTTTCTTAACATGTATAAAAGAGTTTGCACCAAACATGTTTGGATTTATTTTTTTAATATAACAATTAACAAATTATTAATTCATTAAAAAAAATTTATCACAAAAATTACACATGAAATGTATTTTTAGTTGCCATATAATGAGTTAGAGTAAATAACTTTAAATATATTTGGAGTCTAACTTATTCCTCCAAGTTAAGGATAATTCATGTTTTTGAAAATTTCATTAGTTCAATTGAAAGATTTTTCAATTACTTTAGTATAAAATTTAATAATTTGGAATGAAAATGAAACTTTTTAAAAATTTTACTATGAAAATGGTAAAAATAAATTTTATTTTATGAAATATCGCCATCAAATATAATTTTGATTAAAAATACTAAGTTTTTTTTATTTTTTATTTTTTTATTTTTTGTTGGGTATGTGTATATATATAACTTATCAAATAAAAAAAAAATATGTGTATATAATAAAAAAGTATTGTGTGTGTGATTGTTTTGATAAATATATTAATGCCGCAACTTGATTCTCAAACAAAAATTCTTAGCTCTACCCCTTCCAAAGTCAATGATGACGTTGAAACCCTTCTCTTCCCATTAAGGACAACACTTGAATTGATTGCTATTTAAAGAAAGAGAATGATGAAAATTGATAAACGAAGCTACTGAATCAGATCCTTAATTTTCACTAGCTTCAAAAAAACCATGGCATTCACTAGCTTCAAAAAAGTATTTTCCCCCGTTTCTCTATTCGTGTTGGCCCTGTTACATTTTTCCTTCATTTCTGAATCTGTTTGCGTGGATAAAGAAACTGAAACAAATGCTCTTCTCATTTGGAAAGCCAGTCTTCAAAATAAAAACCAGTCACTCCTGCCTTCATGGACCCTCCTTCCTAATAATAATGACCCCAATTCTTCCAACAATCAAAATGCAAGCTCAAATCCATGCAGTTGGTTCGGTGTTTCTTGCAACCATGCAGGAAGTGTTATTAGATTAAACCTGACCAACTCAGGCTTGAAAGGTACTCTCCATGAATTTTCATTCTCATCACTCCCTAACCTTTCATTTGTTGACCTCAGCATGAACGAACTCTTTAATACAGTTACTATTGATATTAGTTACCTGTCTAAACTCATATATCTTGATCTATCCTTTAATAACTTATCGGGGAAAATCCCACCCCAGATTGGCCTACTGATCAACCTTGAGGTCTTGCTCCTCGCTAAAAATCAGTTAAGTGGCTCAATTCCTCCAGAAATAGGTCATGTAAAGTCTCTTAACGACCTTTCTTTGTATGCCAACAATTTCCGTGGATGCAGTCCGGCTTCATTAGGTAATTTGAGCCATTTGATTGACTTTTCTCTCAATGGTAATTTCTTTTCGTGTTCCATTCCTATATCTTTAGGTAATTTAAGCAACTTGGCTTATTTGTACCTTTATGATAATCAACTTTCTGGTTCCATTCCGCCACAAATTGGAAACCTTACCAATTTAGTTGAACTTGACATAAGTAACAACAGTTTCAAAGGTCCCATCCCTTATAGTATTGCAAAATTTGAAAAGCTAACATTGTTGCATATGAACCAAAATCAGCTCTCTGGCTCCATCCCCCTAGAAATTGGAAATCTAAAGTCTCTCATATTCTTAAGCCTTGAAACAAATCATCTTTCTGGCTTAATTCCCACATCTTTAGGTTCTCTTAGAAACTTGACTGTTTTACACCTGTACAACAATCAACTTTCTGGTACCATTCCTGAAGAATTAGGAAACTTGACATCCATAACTGATCTTGAACTGAGTAGAAATCAGTTGAACGGTACTATTCCAATTTCCTTTGGTAGGTTGAGTGGCTTAAAAGCTTACCTCCGTGATAACCAACTTTCTGGTCGCATTCCACAAGGGGTCGGGAACTTAATGAAGTTGACTGCTCTATTGCTGGATGCCAACCACTTCACTAGCCTTTTGCCTCAAAACTTATGCCAAAGTGGGTCTCTCCAATTACTAAGGGCAGACAACAACCATCTCACAGGTCCAATACCAAAAACCTTGAGAAATTGCACAAACTTAATTACAGTCCACTTTGAAAGAAACCAAGTCTTTGGAAATATATCTGAAGACCTTTCTTTGTATGCCAATAATCTCCGTGGCTCCATTCCTGCTTCTTTAGGTAATTTGAGCAACCTGTTTTTCTTGTACCTTGATCTCAGCAGGAATGAGCTATTTGGTACAGTCCCTCTTGAAATTAGTCACCTCTCCAAACTCATATATCTTGATCTGTCCTTTAATAACTTTTTGGGGGCAATCCCACCACAAATTGGCCTACTGATCAATCTTGAGACCCTGACCTTAGCTGAAAATCAGTTAAACAGCTCGATTCCTCCAGAAATAGGCCAGTTAATGTCTCTCAATTACCTTTTTTTGTATGCCAATAATGTCCGTGGCTCCATTCCTGCTTCTTTAGGTAATTTGAGCAACCTGTTTTTCTTGTACCTTGATCTCAGCAGAAATGAGCTATTTGGTACAAGCCCTCTTGAAATTAGTCACCTCTCCAAACTCATATATCTTGATCTGCCCTTTAATAACTTTTTGGGGGCAATCCCACCACAAATTGGCCTACTGATCAATCTTGAGACCCTGACCTTAGCTGAAAATCAGTTAAACAGCTCGATTCCTCCAGAAATAGGCCAGTTAAAGTCTCTCAAATACCTTTTTTTGTATGCCAATAATCTCCGTGGCTCCATTCCTGCTTCTTTAGGTAATTTGAGCAACCTGTTTTTCTTGTACCTTGATCTCAGCAGGAATGAGCTATTTGGTACAAGCCCTCTTGAAATTAGTCACCTCTCCAAACTCATATATCTTGATCTGCCCTTTAATAACTTTTTGGGGGCAATCCCACCACAAATTGGCCTACTGATCAATCTTGAGAACCTGTTCTTAGTTGAAAATCAGTTAAACAGCTCGATTCCTCCAGAAATAGGCCAGTTAAAGTCTCTCAAATACCTTTCTTTGTATGCCAATAATCTCCGTGGCTCCATTCCTGCTTCTTTAGGTAATTTGAGCAACCTGTTTTTCTTGTATCTCAATGATAATGTGCTTTTGAATTCCATTCCAGCATCTTTGGGCCATTTAAGCAACTTGGCTTATTTGGCCGTTTATAATAATCTACCCTTTGCTTCCATTGCACCAGAAATTGGAAACCTTAGCAATTTTGTTGAACTTGATATAAGTAACAATAATTTAACAAAGCTGACTACGCTGCAGTTGAATACAAACCACTTTACTGGTTTTTTGCCTCAAAACTTATGCCAAAGTGGATCTCTCCAAAACTTTTCTGCATATGACAACCATCTCATAGGTCCAATACCAAAAACCTTGAAGACTTGCATGAGTTTAATTAGAGTCCACCTTGAACAAAACCAACTCTTTGGGAATTTATCTGAAGAGTTTGGTGTTTATGGAAACCTGCAATACATGGATCTAAGTTACAATAGATTTTCTGGTGAAATCTCTCACAGTTGGAGTAGGTGCCCGCAACTAGGCACCCTGCTGATTGCTGGGAATGGTATTGGTGGTGGCATACCACCTGAAATTGGAAACTTCACTCAACTCCATGTACTTGATCTTTCTTATAATCAGTTGGTTGGGAAGCTACCAAAGGAAAAAGTGTTTTCAATATCAACTTTTGATGGAAAAGCAATGTACAAGGAAATCATTGAAGCAACACGGGGTTTTGATGATATGTTTTGTATTGAGAGGAAAAAACATGGAACCGTGTATAAAGCAACTCTAACATCAGGAAACACAGTGGCAGTAAAGAAACTCCAATCCTTGTGTGATGGTGAGATTGTACAACAAAAAGAGTTCTTCAATGAGATAAAGGCATTAACAGAAATACGCCACCGAAACATTGTAAAATTGCATGGCTTTTGTTCACAATCACAACGCTTGATTTTGATTTATGAGTACTTTGAAAGGGGTAGCTTGGCCACAATTTTGAGCAGTGATGGAGGAGCAAAGGAGTTGGACTGGAATAAGAGGATGAATATCATCAAAGGTTTGGCTCATGCTCTATCTTACATGCACCATGTTTGCTCACCACCAATTGTTCACAGGGACATATCAAGCAAAAATGTTTTGCTGGATTCAGATTATGAGGCTCATGTTTCAGACTTTGGCACAGCTAAGCTTCTTAATCAAGACTCATCCAATTGGACTTCATTTGCTGGCACATATGGATATGCTGCACATATGGATATGTTTGGGTTCAGCTTTTCTGAAGACAGTAGTGGTGGACAAGGCGAAAGTTCCAGTGGACAAGGCGAAAGTTCCAGTGGACAAGAAGTGGTAAGTGGAGCCGCAAATGCGGGAGGCGGTTCAGAAGGAAGCACAGGTAGTGGAGGAGGGGAGGGAAACAATGAAGGGATGGTTGGAGGAGGCGTTGGTGGAGGCCTAGGTCAGGGAAACGGGGACGACGGCCATGATGACCGTGGACGCAGGGGTGGTGGTGACGTGGAAGATGGTAGGAGGCCAAGGAGGTCGCGAGGGGCTAGAATGGCCGAGATATTCATTATGGTGATTGCCCAAACAGCTGCTGCAGCCATTGGTATATATTTCCTTGGCCTATCTTCTCGGGGAAGGGGCCTTCTAATCTCTGCGTTGGGGACAAATTTATTTGGTTTCATGTGTTGTGTGGCTGCTATCTGGCAAAATGACATGAACCCACACGCTGCTGAAATTTGGGCCAACATAGGATCTGTTGCGGGTGCTTTGGGGTTCATATTGATGATTGCTATGGTGCTCCCACCCTATCTTCTTTGGATGATCATCATGGCTTGCATTGGTTTAATGGCCGTCATTGTGTTCACATTCATGTCTTAAATCGTTATCAAGCTGAAGTGCACTTTCTTATAGCCGTCCACAGTCCGACTCTGACTAGGACGAGAAAGAACATGAAAGAATATGAATTTTGTCAATTTATGCTGCTGACCAGATCTTTAACTACGTACAAGTATTAATAATGTGCTGCTGGAAACACAGATTTAAGGGCATTGTGATTGTACATTTTTGATTGGCTATTTTGGTATATGCATAAATAATTCAAATGTAGTAGAAAAGAGATTAATAGTGATCTTTTTGTTTTAGTCATTTATATTCCAACTGAGGCATATAAAAGGGTAGTGGGAAAAATTTTAGTTATAGTTTGCGCTTTTGTTTGCAAGCCAATTGTCAATTAACTGATGGTAACAATTCTTGTCTGCAAGATGTCATTGTCATTAGAGATGGATAGATCAAAAATTGTAGTTAAGAGAGCTATTGTACAAGAAACTTGCTGAGTAATTTTATTGATTAGCCGGAATAAAATACATCAAGGTGCTCTGTATACACTTGAAACAGAGCAAGAGAGACTAAGCAAGGATAGAAAAACGAACCTAACAACCTTCCTTGCCATTAAATACAGTATTAACGGAAATAACTAACCCCACTAGCTTCCAATTAGAGACTGACAGCAGGACTATTTTTGTGTTTTTGTGTTTTTTGCTAATGTGAATCAAGGACTTAAAGAATCACGTGATCTGCACATGTATAAAATATTACACTTTTTTTTTTTTTTTTGAGAAGGATAAAATATTACACTTAAACGAATTGTAGTAGAAAATATCAATAAGCCTAACCTACACGTCGCACAATTCATCTTCTGCATATCTTCTTTAAATCCACTGGTTTAGTTGCTGGTTTAGCTAGATTTCTAACAAATGTACCGTGCATAAAGAACTTTATAGTGTCGAATTAGACCGAAATTGAAACGAACCTCAACGTACACAATTGGGTGTGTGACTTTGTTGGATTTGCTGTTTTGTGGTGCATATCCATGCAATTAATCTATTGGCTAATCAATTAACCGGGCTTAACTGTGGAAATTGTTTAAAATTGGTAATTAGCCGTAATTGGGGTCAAAACTCAAAAGTAGATTATTTTTCAATTGGAAAAGATGTACCTAATCTCTACAATAACATCTAAAAAAATCTCGGCAATAAATTGTGAAAAATATCATATTTTCTTCAACCTTCTTATACTAGGATTCAGATTTTCTAGGTTTCCTAGGGTACTCTACCAAATAGATATTTTTAAATCTTAATCATTCTTTAATGATTTAATGGACTATTTTTCCGTGTCTAACTTAATTGCAATTGGTTTGGTAAATGTTGTAATAGATGTCGTGAGGTCCTCTCCTTCCATTCCACTAACAATAATCTTTTTTTATTTTTATTTTTTATTTTGAGAAAGTACTAACAATAATCTTAACTGTGTTATTTACAACATTATTTTATTATTTTAAGAATATTATTAGTAGAATGTTGACATGTCGGAATCTAGACTATTAAATCATTAAAGTGTAGTTCGGATTTCTTGCAACCAAGCAAGAAGTGTTATTGGTTTAAACATGACTAAGCGTGTGTTTGGCTCCAAATTAAGAAGCTAGCTTATTTTACTATTAAACTTTATTTTTGCTATTATTCATGGATTTCACTGTACTTTTTGGTATTATTCATGGGTCACATTATACTATTTCAGCTAACTTTTACCTTTGTTAGCAAAAAAATTTCAGTTTCAACAAAATTAGTGGATCCTAAACAGGCCCTAACTTAGGCTTGGAAGGTACGCTTCATGGATTTTCATTCTCATCTCTTCCCAACCTTGCAATTCTTGGACCGCAGTATGAATGAACTCTTTGGTACAATCCCTATTAAATTAGTAAACTGTCCAAACTCACACCCCTTGATCTGTCATCTAATAAGTTATCTGGGGGAAATCCTACCATAGATTGGACTACTGACCAATCTTGAGGTGTTAAATTTAGCTAAAAATCAGTTAAACAGCTCAATTACTCTAGAAATAGTTCAGTTAAAGTCTCTCAATGCCTTTTCTTTGTATGCCAACCATCTTCATGGCTGCATTCCTGCATCTTTAGGTAATCTGAGCAACCTAGTATACATTTTTTTCAATGATAATTTCCTTTCTTGTTCCAATTCTTCTTCTTTAGGTAATCTTAGTAACTTGGTTTATTTGTACTCATATGATAATCAAATATATGGTTTTGCTCCTAGGGAAATAGGAAACCTCTCCAATTTAGTTGAACTTGACATGAACAACAATAGCCTAATAGGTCTCATTCCTTCTAGCATTAGAAGCTTAGAAAAGTTTACATGGTTGCATATGTTTGAAAATCAGCTCTCTGGCTCCATCCCCCTTGAAATTGGGAATCTGGAATCTCTTTTCTCTTTAAGCTTGCAATGTAATAACTTCTCTGGCTCAATTTTCACATCATTAGGAGATTGAAGTCCATGATGAGTCTTCAACTAGACAACAAGTAGTTAAATGGCAATATTCCAATATCCTTGGGCAATTTGAGGGACATAGAAGTTTTATTCTTCCGCAAAAACCAACTTTTTGATCCCACCCCTCAAGAGATAGGAAATTTGATGAAGTTAGTGAAAGATTCTAAAGCAAACCTATCAAACTATTTAGAACCCTAAACCATGCTAATTACGGCTAAATCACTTTTAAGCTAAACTAATGAATTAGTCCAAGTATAATTGAATGACCGATTTCCATTACACCAAGAACTAAGCTACACAAAGCATGTCATATAGAGCAATATGGAAAGAGGGTAAACAGCAAACAAACCACAACTAAACACCAAAAAGTGTTTAGGAAGAGGAAAAGCCGAAACCCCGAGCAGAAAAACCTCCCCCCGGACCACCCGTCAGAAATCTCCATTGAACAAGATAATTGTTGTACAATAGATCATTATGAACTATCCATGCCTATAAGTCTAAGTATACTTGAGCCCTCCAAGCTCCAACTAGTAACCGACTTCACCAAGTCCTTTCTCTTTCTACCTTACCATAGAACCTTGGTTGAAGTATCAATGGAAAGACCACCAATATGAATTGGATTTTGAAAGTGACTTCTCAAGTTTCTAAGAACCTTCACTCAACTCACAGGATCTATGTGTGGATGAGATGAAGGAATACAAAATCTTAATCGATGATTGAAAGAGATAGAAAAGAGATGATAAAGTTGTTTTTGCTCAAAACTAAAAGCTCTCTCTTTTCTTACAAAGGTTGGCCTCTTGTATAGTGAACTTATGTTCTAGGGTTTCTTAAGACCCTTATAGTGAACTTATGGCCTCTTGTACAATGGCCAGAAATGTACAAAGAGCAAATCTACAATAACCGCTTGCAACTTGCGGCTTATTTTTTCGTGAGATGATCTTAACTTGCTTAGTCACCTTAATCCTGAAATTTTGCTACATGTCACTCGCAGGCAAAGAAGGTTGCTTGAGGTCGTGAGATGACTTTGAATGCAGCTTTCTAAATAGCAGATAAGGCTCAAGTACTTCTACCCCAAATATAATTAAGTCCTTGAAAGATACATTAAAATTGAAAATAAATACAAACAAATTTGTCACTGAATAAAGCCAATTAACATAAACTTTTCAGTTAGTAGTTCTACAACTAGATACAAACCTTCAAAACATCACTATCTTCAACAACCAACTTATAAGTACAATACCCAAAACCTTGAGAAATTGTACAAGCTTATTTAGAGTCTGCCTTGAAAGAAACCAACTCTTTGGAAATGTATCTGAAGATTTCGGTGTCTATAGAAACTTGAGATACATGGACCTAAGTTACAATAGACTTTATGGTGAAATCTCACACAATTGGAGTCGGTGCCCACAACTAACCACCTTACGAATTTTTGGGAACAATATTATTGGTAGCATACTACTTGAAATGGGAGATCCAACTCAACTCCAATTACTTGATCTTTCTTATAATCGATTAGTTAGGAAGCTTCCAAAGTAATTTGTTCAAGTTGACTTATTTGTTCAAGTTGATGTTGAATGGAAATCAACTTGCATGGGATATACCTCTAGTGCTCGGATCATTAACAAAACCTAAGTATCTAGATCTATCTGCCAACAATCACTAACTCAATCCCCAGATATATAGGGAACCTTTTGAAGCTAAACTACTTGAATATGAGCAACAAGAAGTTTAGCTAAGGCATTCCAGTTGATTTGTGTAATTTAGCACACTTGTCTGATGCAGGACAACCTAGGCTTCCCACCTAAATTAATCCTACTATAGAACCTTAGGCTTCCCACCTAAGGTGTTTGGAATCACCACCAAACAAACACTATGCAATCTCTGCAATAATCTCAATATTAATACTAATAGTCTATAAAATAGAAAAAAAAAAAAATCATCTAGAGTTTTATATACAGCTTCCAGGAATCACAATGATAAAGATAAACTCTCCTAAACAAATCCTAAACAAACTCAAATACTAATCTGATAATCCTAAACAAAGGATAATGATGAACTAATCTTAACCAAACTCAAACATCAATCCAAACTAAACAAATAGCTTTGTTACAATATGAAATTATCCACGGAAAATCTAAAATGAAATATTGAAATAACTTTTGGTTATGCTCCTGCATTATTGTCCCAACTAGATTTAAGCTATAACTTGCTTAAGGGAGAGAGAGATATCTTTCCAAATTGGAAATTTACAAAGCTTGGAGTTGCTGAACTTCTCCCACAATATCTCTATGGTTTAATTCCCACTACTTTTGAAGAAACGCATGACTTGTTGTATATCATATTGGATGTACACATGTGAGTAGAGATTCACATTGACTAATGATGAGAAAAATGAGTGGTTCATATAACATAGTTGAGCTCATACCTATAGGGCTTAGGCTTTTTGGGTTAAATGATGTCCACAGTTGAGCTCATATTGTATTAACTATTCAAGTAGTCTCCCCAAGATGTTTATCTCCCCAGCAAGAACATATCCTACAATGAATTGTAAGGTCCTCTTCTCAAAAGCAAATCATTTCAAGATACTACAATAGAAGCCTAAGAATGAAATAAAGGATTGCAAACTTGTGGGGAAGAAAAACATATTCCGAAAGAGGGACATAAATTCATTTTGTTAATCATTTCCCCTCTTTTAGGAACACTTCTACTTGTATTGGCATTCATTGGAATATTCTTCTTCATTTTATAAAGAAAAAGGAATAGTCGGCATGCAAACTAAACAAATAACATGCACAATTAAAAGGTCTTTTCGATATCAACTTTTAATGGAAGAGCAATGTACAAGGAAATCCTTGAAACAACCAAGGGTTTTGATTCTATGTTTTGCATTGGGAAGGGAGAGCATGGAACCATTTCTAAAGCAAGTCTAACATCAAGAAACATTGTGGTAGTGAAGAAATTCCAATTTTGAAGTCCAGTTGGACTTCACTTCCTGGCACATATGGATATGTTGCACCAGGTAATATACTCCATTTTTTAACTAATGTTGAACATAGAGCACATGAACACGTTGGCATGATATTTTGTTTGTTTGCCGTGCTTGCTTATACAAATGAATGTAATCGAGAAATGCGATGTCTATAGCTTTGGAGTTTTGGCTATTGAAGTGATCAAAGGAAGACATCCGGGTGAAATGTTCCCCATTCTATCCGCTTCAATTGTAGAGGAGAATTTATTGTTGAAATATTTGTTAGACATACGCCTTCCACCTCCCATAGCTCAGGTTGAGAGTCAACTGATGGTCACAAAGCTCTCCAAATCCACTTTCCTAGGGCTACACAGTCTCACCAGGACAAGCAAGGATATTGTAAATTGTCAGGAATGCTATATAATCTATCAAATTTACGCTGCTGTAGGCGATTGCTTGTTTAGGATTATGTGATGATATATGTTTGATTGCCTTTTTGGTATGCATTATAAAGATTTCAAATGTAAAATAAAGATTAGGGACGTATTGTAGTGATGGTTTTAGTCATTTATATTCTAAGTTTCTAAATGATTCAGTTAAGGCATTAAAAAAATTAAAAAATAATAAGGAAAAAGAAGAAGAAGAAGAGTAACGGGAAAGATATAGTTCAATATGCTCAGTATATCCTTGTTGTGAAAATCACATATTTGGATGCAAGATCAATTCCTTCCAGACCATTGACGGTAACATTCATTTATTGACTGCAAGATTTCATTAAGGAATTTAAGCAATCCCATACCTAGAACTAACCTTTCACCCTAAAAAAATATATATAAAAAAAAAAAAAAAAAAAAAAAAAAGCTAATTTTTCACCTTTTAGTAACGAAATTATACCGAAATTAAAAGAAACCTCAGCATACCCAAAAAAAGAAAGAAAGAAAGAGATGGTCTCTGCTTGTTGAAGCTGCAAATCAATCTTCCTGAGGTCAACTTTAAAAATCCACCATCAACTTGTTTAGTTTCTTGTTGCTTATCCTTTGCTGGTACACTCTTGTGTCCTCCAATCTACTCAAAAATCAAATCAAATCAAATCAAATAAATATGTTGCTATAGTCTATACATGGAGTAGAGCTTAAATGGACAAAATTATTAAGGCCGCAGCACCTAGCTAGATGCAACACATGAAAAAATTAGAGACAGGAAGGATTTAAATGGGAGTCGGATCATTTTCCTTAATTTTATTTAATTATTATTAATATATTTTTCTTCTATTATTATTAATAATATATTGTTCTTCTATTGAATTATCTTTTTTCAACTTCATTAGACTGCTCCCCTCAAAAAAAAAAAAAAAAAAAAAAAAAAAAAAAAAAAAAAAAACTTCATTAGACTGTATGAATTGATTTTCAAGGCTCGCATTCACTAATAATACTAAAATATACTAATAATACTAAACTATATGAGTTATGGAGATCAATTGGTTGACACCTCCTGATAACATCCAGATTTTAAATCCTCAATTAACCAATATAACTATGGGGTTACCAAGCTTATTCATAACACCAATGATTGCAAAATGTCCCACTAGAAGTTACTTAGGATTTTGAACAACTTCTGAGATGACCAAAACCATACAAACCTTTCAGGAGAACAGGCTTCAGAGGGTGGCAATAATATGTGAGCAAGCATAGTGGCATCTTTGTTGCAACTGATGACATGGTTGAAGCAGAGATATCGGCCATAAGATGAGACATTTTCAAAGATGCAGATGTGAGAGTCCACAATGAAGCCGAGATCCACAGTAACAAATACACCATCTTCGTACATCTCAGCCGCTCCTTTCAAATATGGGTTTTTGATTGTTAGATGAGGAGGAGCCATCAGGAACCCTCCGTTTATGGACACCATGTTCACACCTCGATCCATGGCTAAGGCCCATGCTGCAGGGCCGGCTCAACAGTAGATGCAACTGATGCAATTGCCTAAGGCCCCCAAATAAAAGAAGGCCCCACTTGTAAAAAAAAAAAATTATATATATATATATAATTTATTTATATATTTTAATTAAAAAAAATTTAAGTACTTTTATTGGTCAATAAAATGCATTAAAAAGGCCACATTATATTCTAAAATGCAAAAGATTAAAATGGAAAAAATAAAAATAGTCAAACTTCAACCAACCAAATTAAATTTTAGGAGACAAATTTATTAATTCATTCTTGAAATATGCTAAAATTAAAATTAATAGCAAACAAATTCATTAATAATACAACATAATTGTCTTGAAATATGCTAAAATAGATATTATAAATTTCCAAAAAAAAAAAAAAAAAAAAAAAAGAAAAACCTCTCATCTCTCTATCTCTCTGCCTCTCCATCTATTCTTATGGACTCACCTTTCTTTTCTTTATCATCACCTTGATTCTTGATCTTTTTCAGTCTGGCTTGAAATTTTTCTTTGATGATTCAGCATATCAGTCGGCAGCCACAAGAGATATTATTCTTCACTCTTTAGTTCTTCCCAGTTCCCCTCTTTCTCTTTGTCTTTCCGAAAATCTCTTTCTCTTTGTCTTTCCCAGTTGGCCAGTTCCCCTCTTTCTCTTTGTCTTCAATTTATTTAACTTAAATTATATATATATTTTGTTTGTTTTATACTTACACTGCCGTACAATAATTTGATGGGAAGGGACATGTTTTCACTTTTTTTTATGATAACTTTTCTGCCTCAGCTGGTTAGCCCCTGTTTGGACTTTGGACCCTTCTGGCAATTGATAGAATGATAGTACAATTGTTTTTGTTTAAAGCTTAGCCATAGAGTGTGGTGTACAGGCTGGCCGGTTACTTACCCTTTTTTTTTTTTTTTTAATCTGACACAGTAACATTTTACATATTATTATAAATTATTGTACCAATTAATAATTTGATGTGTATTATATCAATTCATTTGTATTATAGTGACATTAATTTATTAAATCATGTATTAAATTAATTTTTATTTGTGCAGGTTTAAGTTTTAAAGTGGTCACGACTTTAGAAAAATTGCAATAACCAGGTTCTATTATTCTATACTTTAAATTTTATTTTTAGTTAAATTATCATTTTTAATTATAAAATTGTGTTTTATTTATCTGTAAATATTTTCTTATTATAAATGTCTAATAGAAAATATTTATCCGGATATGAAAAACTTCTAAAAAAGAGAAAAATTGAACAACAAATTGAATCTCAAAAAGGATCTATGGACAAATTTGTTACTAGTGTTAAAAAAAACACAGCAGAAAGTTTAGGTGAAAATATTACAAATAAACAAGAAACTTGTCAAAAAGAGTTGGAAGATAGTGAAATTATACAACAAAAAGAGAATAATGAAAATAGTCCTAATAATGTTGAAACATCTAATGTAACAATAATTGATAATGAAAAACAAAATAATTTAGAAGAAAATGAAAAACTGACTAACCTACTTACTAATAATATCTATGATCCATGTCAATGGGAAAATATTGATACAAAATTAAGAGATTTATTAGTAGAAAAGGGTCCAATTAGAGAATATGATCTAAATTTTCCTATAGATAAAGATCGTAGACATTTTTCAACTACATTTTATTTTAAAAAGTTATCAAATGGGGAGAAATTTGATAGAAGATGGCTAGTGTATTCAAAAGATTTAGATAAAGCATTTTGTTTTTGTTGCAAGTTGTTTAATTCAACAACACATGGTAGTGGTACAAATCAACTTACTAATGAAGGAACTAATGATTGGAGAAATATTAGCAATAAGATTAAAAATCATGAAACAAGCAAAGAACATGTTACTAACATGAATGCTTGGATTGGTTTAGAAATGAGATTATTGAAAAATAAAACAATTGATAAAAATTTCCAAGAACAAGTTAACAAAGAGAAAGATCATTGGAAAAAAGTGTTGTTAAGAATTATTGCTGTAGTAAAAAATCTTGGAAAAAATAATTTGGCCTTTCGAGGAAAAAATGAAAAGATCTATCAAGAAAATAATGGAAATTTTTTAAGTCTAATTGAAATGATTGCAGAATTTGATCCAGTAATGCAAGAACATGTTCGACGTATTCAACATGGTGCAATTCATAATCATTATCTTGGACATAATATACAAAATGAATTGATACAACTGTTAGCAAATTAAATTAAAGCTAAAATTATTAAAAAGATAAAGGAAGCAAAATATTTTTCAATTATACTTGATTGTACTCCCGATGTAAGTCATCAAGAAAAAATGACTCTAGTACTACGATGTGTAGATATTTCAACTAGTCCAATAAAAATAGATGAGCATTTTGTAGAATTTTTAAAAGTAGATGATACTTCTGGAAAAGGTCTTTTTAATGAAATTATAAGTGTAATAAAAAGTCTTGAACTTGATATTAATGATGTACGTGGACAAGGATATGACAATGGGTCTAATATGAAAGGAAAAAAACAAGGGGTACAAAAAAGAATAATTGATATAAACCCTAGAGCATTTTACACGCCATGTGGTTGTCATAATCTTAACCTTGTGCTATGCGATGTGGCCAATTCTTGTCCTAAAGCTATATCTTTTTTTGGAGTAGTACAACGTATATATACATTGTTTGCTTCTTCCACAAAACGATGGAAAGTTTTACAAGATAATGTTTCAAGTTTAACTCTTAAACCATTGTCACAAACATGTTGGGAAAGTTGAATTGAAAGTGTAAAAGCAATAAAATTTCAAGCTTTAGAAATAAGAGATGCTTTGTTACAATTAGCAAAAACGAGTGAAGATCCTAAAACAAAAAGTGAAGCTAATTGTTTGGCAACATATGAGCTTGAAAGTTTTGAATTCTTGTTAGGAATGACTATTTGGTATGATATATTATTTGCCGTTAACTCTGTTAGTAAAAATTTACAATCAAAAGACATGCATATTGATGTTGCCATAGATCAACTAAAGGGTCTCATATCTTTTTTAAAAAAATATAGAGAAGATGGATTTACATCTGCTATGATTTCATCTAAAGAGATTGCTATCAAAATGGAAATAGAGCCTATATTTCATGAAAAACGTATAATTCGTAGAAAGAAACAATTTGATGAGAATGCCAATGATGAGATAACACAATCTGCTGAAGAATCTTTTAGAATTAATTACTTTTTATATATAGTAGATCAAGCTATTTCATCAATTGAAAGTAGGTTTGAACAATTTCAAATATATGAGGATATTTTTGGTTTTTTATTTAATTTTGAAAAACTAAAAGCACTAAATGATAATAGTTTGAAAAAATATTGTCTTAATCTTGAAAGTTTTCTCAAACATGATGTTTATTATGATATTGATGGCTTAGATTTATTTTCAGAACTAAAAATTTTAAAAGAAGTTGTGCAAATAGATGAAAATACTCCAATTAATGTACTTAATTATTTAAAAAGACTAGAATGCATATATTGCTTACAGAATATTACAAACAATACCTGTTACGGTTGCATCTACAGAAAGAAGTTTTTCAAAATTAAAACTAATAAAATCTTATTTAAGGTCTACTATGTCACAAGAGAGATTAAATAGATTAGCTATATTATCAATTGAAAAAGAAATGTTAGAAGAACTTAAATACAAAAACTTAATTAGTAATTTTGCATCTCAAAAGGCAAGAAAAATAGATTTTAAATAAAAAAAATTCAATATATATATATATATATATTATTTGATTAATATTTAATTATAAAAATGCCTCATTTAAAATTTTCGCCTAAGGCCCCAAAAGTTGTTGAGCCGGCCCTGCCATGCTGTCTTCTCGGCCAGGGTCTTTGATAAAGCGTGCCACAACTAATCAAATGCAAAATTTTGTCGATTCAATTGCATGTGAAATCTAATTTAAACTGCAATGTATATGTTATTGTTTACATTGTGATTAATAAGTGCTAAAAAGTAATTGAAATTGTCATTGAAGTGATAAATTGTTAATCAAAATGTGTGACTATAGATCCAATCCAATTTCAAAATGTGTGATAAATTGTTAATCAAAAATTGAAATTCCAAACCATTCAAGCGGTTGCATCTCTATGTCCACCCATAATAAGTGAACCACTCTTTAATAGTTTGTCATGTTGTTCTTATCTTATAGATCCAATCCAACTATATGGCAACATCTCTTTAATTGTTTGTCCAATCCTATACAAACTAAATCAGGATTATTATCTTCTTCTTCTTCTTCTTCTTCTTCTTCTTTTAATATAAAAATATTATATTAATATAAATTTAAAAATTTTAATATTATGTCTATTATAATTGCTTTTTATTATCAAATCAAGACATCAACTAACTCTTTTTTTTTTTTTTTTTAATACAAGATTTGAACACAAATTCTTTTTTTTTTTTCTTTTTCTTACTAAACTCACTAATTCTTTATCCGATAAAAAATATTTTACCAGTTCAATTAATTAGAACCCATGGAAATTCATAAGGTTTTCCCAATCTTATAGTTCCAACCATAAGGCAACCAATCTTTAATAATTTGTCCAATTCTATACAATCTACAACATAAAAGTCTAGGAACCTACTCCAAATCAATCTCAAATGAAATTCAGACGTACATTTAAATCATCTCTTTCGATTTGAAATTATGCTTTTACACAATAAGCAAAATAAATTGATAAAATGGTTATGTTAATAGGTGCTTTTAGAACAATTGTTAATAAATCATTTTAGGAAAGTTTTGACATCACTTTAATTAAAAATATAAAAATCCATAAAAAAAATTTAGGAAAATGTTAGAGATACAAATTTTTTACAAACTACTGATATGATGAATGATTATTGGTAAATAAAAAAGTAATGTTATTAGTGGGCCCGAGTGAGAACTAGTAAGAAGTTGGCCACAACAAAAATCTGTAAAAATGTTATAAAATAATTTGTAACTGTAGCATTACTCATAATTTTAATTACTTTTTCTTTTCCCATAAAATATTTCTAAAAATATTTCTTAAACCAATATCTTTATGGCATCCATTAACTTTACCATTAATATAAAAATAAGTTCATTCAAACCACAAACAAACAAGTATAAAAGTTAGGAAGCAAGCACCCTAGGAAGGTTGGAAAAATTATAAACTAATTATAATAGTAAACAAAATCTTTTTTTTTTTTTTTTAGAATACTAAGTATTTTTAACACACACATGGGGAGAGAGAAGAATGTTTTTTAAAGAAAATTATTGTAGAGACTGGGTTTGAGCACTTCTATTATTGAGTGAGTGGACTTAAGCCCAGTTAGCCCAATACAATGAATTTGTAGAGAGCGGGTTCAAGAACTAGGCCTTAGTGAGGGATGTTGCGATTAGGCATGGTTGCATGAGGGTTGGATAGCATGAATGTGGGTTAAAATGCATAATGATGCTCCTTGGTCCTCCTCTCAGGAGCTTGTAGTTCTTATTATTTCTTTAGTGATTCGTTACAAAGGTTTTTGTGAAGATATAGATTGCTACAGTGTCCTATATTCTTGATCTCTGGCCCCCTCTCCAGAGGGGTCCCTTACATTATATATTCCTTTTCTAGTTGATCTTAGCCCTCTATTTGTTGATCAATTAGGCCACTACTTGAGTGCCTGTCCCATCAGCCGCCTTCTCATTCTTTCTATGGGTTGCAGCAACCAAAGCTACACTATTCAGGGGTCATTTCCTCATTAATGCGGCCAGAATGTTAGTTGTGGGCATTCAATGTGGAGGTGACAGTTCGTCCTGGACTTGCTCCTCCACTATGCTTCCATGGTTGACATGTTGTACTTGCTCTTTCTCTTTGGATGCTCAGGAAGGCTGCTCTTGGTGGCTCGTTACTTCCCTTTGCAATGGTCTCGGCTGGCTGAGGATAAAGTCATCCTCGGTGATGTTTCTGGCAATTTGGGCCTTCTATATTCTTTCTTGGATGTTTCTTTATCCTCGGCACGGGCCTTGGGCCAGATATAAGATGGGCCAGGGTTGCTAGATTGTTAGGCCCCACAATAGCCCCTCGAAATCCTGCTGTCTGGCTCCTTAGACAGGGAGGAGGATTTTGATGTCCTTGGGCCCTTGTTATGGCTTGTCACATCTTGTCTTCCATCAGCACCAGAGTCTCTTCGTCTATCCAGGGCACGTTCCTGACGCTTCGGTATACGGAGTGCACCCTTATTAATTTCTGGCAGCTCTATGCTCCCCACGAACAACAGTGTGATGCTAATCCAACGGCTAGGATTTTTCTAACTTTATGAGCGGGGAAACCCGCGCGGTTATCTTTAGTTGGGAGTATAAATACCCATTTTAACCAGTTGGCCTCTTTACTTTTGCATTCAAGAGCTCCTACGCACGTTCACTGAATTCGGTCAAATCTCTAACTACATCTATGCCTTTTTTAGCACAAAAAGCCTGTCCGAGGAGCCTTTCCTCATTTCTGTAAGTCTTCTTCTCTCTCTAGCACAAGTTTCTTCTCTAATTCCTTTCTTTCCTTTGCCCTTTCTTGAGACTTTTAGTCGTTGTTAGGGATAGGTAGATTTAAGAAACTAGTTGAGTCTGAAGAGGCGATGGAGAAATTCATCACCGATTATAGGATACCCAATAATGTGGGTTTAAGGTACTATGTGGAAGGGGAATGACATCTTCGGAGGAAGGAGGGTGAGGTCGTCATTCCCATGATCACCTTCCTTGAAGGCAGTATGAGGATCCTTATGGGGCCAGTAATGAGGGGCTACCTTAGGTACTTTAGATTGGCCCCCACTTAGTGCGCCACCAATATGTTTAGGATCCTGGGTTGTGTGGACACCTTAAATGAGAAGAGTGGGTTGAGGTTAACCCATCATGATGTAAATTGGTGCTACAACCTCCAACAGCTAAAATGTAAGTCTTACTACATGAAGACGAGGGACGATAAGGTCTAGCTTATCCAGTGTCTTCCCAAGTTCAACAAGGGGCTGAACAAAGACTTTCATCGTGTCCAAGGGGTGGCACGATGGCCTTCATTGTCTGACAGAGGAGGGGACACCAGGTGGGGTATTTAGAGTAGGAGAGGGTCTAATCTTTTTTTAAGTCTGCTTGGTTCAGTCAATGACAGGAACTTGCTTTCCTTTCCATAAATCTGCACACTTTTGAGCGTCATTTTAACCTAGTCAACAAGGAGGACCTGGAAGCTGTCCTCAGGGCGGAGATCTTTGTGAACGAGGCTGACAACCAAGTTAGAACTGCCCACAAGATCCTCAGGTATAAGCCACTCTAGAAGTCATTTTCGGCCTTAAAGCACGTGATCAGAGCTGGCGATCCTCGGCTTTGCAAAATAACTGTAGCTGAGCAAGGGTTTTTGCTTCCTGAAGGTATTCCATTGGAAGGACCCTCTACCTCCACCCAAGCTGCGGAAGCCGAGGGAGAAGAGCTAGGAGAAGAGGAGGAAGTCGCTGATTTGGGCCTATCCGAGGATGAATTTGGCGCTTTTGACCAAGTCCACCTGTCCGAGGATCCCTCTGGTGACCTGGGTGACCCTAATTTAACCAAGGTGGACCTCTTCTTTGTGAGGACTTCTCCACGAGCCGAGATGGGTTTTAAGAGGCAACCCCAGACCAGCCTACTTGACCTGTTTGAAGGTCAGCCGGGGAGGGATGAGTCGGGAAAGTCCCGATCCAAGCTTCCTCCTTTGCCGTCCAAGTCTCAGTCTGTTCAGACTAGGTTGTCTTCTGCCCAGTCTAAGCTTCCACCTCCTTTATCTCAGCTGAGCTTGCCATCAAGGCCCGAGCCTACTAATCCCAAGCGTAAGAAGGATCCTAAGGGCAAAGGGCCTATAGGAGCTGAGAGGACTCGTTCTTCCCCCGAGGAAGATGAGGCTCGGCACCCTCTTAAGTAGCAAAAAACTGGGCACCAGGGCCAAAGGAGAAAGGTGGCTGTGCAGTCTGAGGCCCAGGCATGGCTTCCTGCCCCAATGCTCCATGGGGAGCCCTTGATGGATAATGCCTCCCTTAGGGACTTCAGAGAGGGTGAAGGCGCATATGTGGCTGATGTGCTGGAGAGATCCTTGCTACTCCTTGCCGATATGGCTCAATTGGAGGGCCTGAAGAGGCAGGAGGTCATCCTCAGCATGAAGAGGTACTTAGGCATGGTAAGCCATCCGTCGCTTGAGAGTTTGTTGATTTTACCCCTCAGTTCCCAAACTTATCGTTTGTTTGTTTCAATTTGCAGGCTGTCTAGGCCATTTACAGGCTAGAAGAGGAGGCCAATAAATAGAGCAAGGCCTTGGAGTAGGAACATGACAACTACCTGGCTGCCACGCGGGTCCTTAACAAATTAGAGGGTGACCTCAAAAAGGCGAGGGAGGCTCTAAAGGAGGTGACGAAGGCCAGAGATAGCGTGGTGTTAGGCTTAGCTGATGCTTAGAAGCAGGCTGCCGACCAGACGAGGCGCCTTCTAGACACTGAGGGCCAACTGAAAATTGCTAAGGAGCACATCACTGACTTAAAGCAGAGGTTGGCCAAGGCAGTGGGGGCAAGAGGAGTTGCCGAGCATGCCAGGAATGAGGCTTTGAGAGCCAAAGCAAAGGCTGAGTCTACACGGACAGAGGCCGAGAGCTCTAAAAAGCAAGCTAAGGAAGAGGCCTTTGCTGAAGGACTGGCTAAGACTAAGGCTGCCCTCAAGGCTCAAGTCCCTCAGGTGTGCAAGTGCTACTGCTCCCAAACTTGGGAAGAGGCTCTCAACTAAGCAGGGTCGAGGCCTCGTTTAACCTTAAGAGGGCCGAGAGAGTGTACTACCCTCTTGCTATTCGAGAGGCTGCCTCTGCTACTTCTGAAGCTGGTACCGCTCCCGAAGTGGCAGACGGGGACTAGGCCGACGCTGCCAAGGATCCCACTTCCACCGATAGGCCTGCCGAGGAGGCTGAGCATTAAAGGGTGCCAGAGGAAGGAGAAACGAGTAACCTGGAAGCACCCCCAGATGTGGTGAAGCCCCCTGTTAGTCCTCAAGTCCTTCTTGCTGATTCCCAGGCTCTTCTTGCCGAGGAGGACCTTCTTGAGGTTGCCCCTCTAGCCAAGGAGACAGCTCTCATAGTGGTGCCTCTGCAGGCTATTCCCCTGAGTCAAGGCTTCGAGGACCCCGAGGACACCTCTAGACAGCCTCCCAAGGGGGGATAAAACTCAAGTCGAAGAAATAGGCTGTCCTAGCTAGCTTTTGCCTTCTGTTTTCTGCTTTTGTTGTTGTTGTTTCCCTTTCTTTTCTCATTTTTTTTAAAGCATTATACTGCTACTTTCAAATTGAATGTATGAATTAACTCTTTTTTACTTTATGTGTTAATTGTTATTGTGACGAGTTTTACTACTGATATAACCTGGTCTTTAATTATTAGCTTCACAATCTTAGAAGCTCAGCGTGCTTTTCATTCTGAATTGGCAGCCAAAAAATGTAAAGGCCATAGTGATAGTTTCCACTTAGACCTCGGTCGATAACTGAACCACCTTGACACCACGATGAATTTCTGCCGAATTGAATACTAAAGGAACAACTTTACAACATTGGATCTATATCTCATGAGTTGGCTACTATAATTGGTAAAAAATGCTAAGCACACAACACCTGTAAAGATAACCCTTTAAACTCTAGGACCAAATACTGCAGCACAATGTGCAAAGGTGCTCATAGGTGTGTTTTAAAAACTTATTGACCTTAAGAAAACCGTTAATTACCGACCATGCTAGGGGGTTAAGTTCAACGTGCTTCAAAATGCCTTAAGTGATGCCCATGGGCTTGTGTTTATTTACACCTTTGCCGAGGGTAGCCAGTTTCGCCAGAGGTTTGAGTCCGAGGACTATGCAAGACCTTGGTTCCGTCTAACTCTTAGGTTCTTCTGTAAGTAACTAGCTTCCCCATAGGTATGAGTTCGAGGATCATACAAGACCTTGGTTCTGTCTAACACTTAGATTCCCCTGTAAGTAGCTAGTTGTTCCATAGGTTTGAGTTCGTGAATCATGCAAGACCTTGGTTTAGTCTAGTACTCAGGTTTGTCTTAAAATGGTTAGTTTCCCCATAGGTTTGAGTTTAAGGATCATGCAAGACCTTGGTTCAGTCTAGTACCCAGGTTTTTCTTGAAGTGGTTCAGTCTAGTACTTTAGGTGGCCACCAAAACATAAGATATATAATCATAATAGACCTGAAATTCGAATCACAAGAAAAATGATGCTTTCATTAATAATAATACCTCCTCAGGTTATTTACATTCCACGGATGAGGTACAGGTTTTTCATCTGGGTCTTCTAAGTAGTATGCACCTATCCCTGCTACCGAGGTAATTCGATATGGCCCCTCCCAGTTGGGCCCTAGCTTTCCCCAGGAAGGATTCTTGGCAGCCCCCATAACTTTCCTCAGCACCAGGTCCCTCGGTGCTAGTGGTCGGAGCTTCACATTGGCATCATATCCCTGCTTGAGCTTTTAGTGGTAATAGGCCAGCTGGATCATTGCCCATTCCCTTCGTTCATCAACCAGATCTAGGCTCCTCCCCAGCAGTTCATCATTACTGCCTAGAGTGAAAAAGCTCGTCCTTAGCGTTGGGAAGTTTGTCTCTAGAGGGATAACAGCCTCGGCCTCGTAAGTCATGGCAAAAGGTGTCTCCCCCGTTGATCGCCATGGTGTAGTCTGGTATGTCCAAAGAACGTGTGGCAGCTTTTCTACCCATCTTCCCTTGGCGTCATCCAGTCTTTTCTTAAGCCCATTGACGATGGCCTTGTTGACAGCCTCAGCCTATCCATTTCCCTAAGGATAAGCTAGAGTTGAATTCCTGTTTGTGATCCCAAGCTCACAACAGTACCTCCTAAAGGCCTTATTGTCGAATTAGAGTTCGTTATCTGAAATGAGGGCATGAAGGACCCCAAATCATGTGACAATGTTTCTCCAAAGGAATTTCTTAGCGTCTACATCCTTGATGTTGGCCAACGGCTTAGCCTCGACTCATTTGGTGAAGTAATCTGTGGCAACCAACATATATCTCTTATTCCCTGGTGCCTTGGGAAAAGGGCTTACAATATCCAAGCCCCACTAGGCGAACGACCATGGGCTAGAAAAAGGGTTTAGGACCCCTCTAGGCTAATGAATATTTGGGGCGTACCTTTGGCATTGGTCACACTTCTTAACATACTTCAGGGCCTCTTGCTGCATTCTCGGCCACCAATATCCTTGGGTGATGGCTCGATGCGACAAGGATCTTCCTCCTGTGTGACTCCCATAGATCCCCTCATGTAGTTCTTCGAGCAGTAACTCTGATGCCTCGGGGTGAATACATAGTAAGTACGGTCCAGAGTAGGAGCGTTTGTACAATTTGTAGTTCTCGGACAACTAGACTCGAGAAGCCTTTCTTCATATTTTCTCAGCCTTTGAATTCTCCTCGGGCAGAACATCATCTTTGAAGAACCTCACTATGGGGTCCATCTACTTAGGACCTACCCCGACTCGATAGATGTGAACAGTGCCCTTTGCCACCTCATTTGCTCTTTCCAGGTGCTCTATAAGAATAATCCGAGGCAAATCCCCTACTGAGGAGGTGGTAAGTGTGGCTAGTGAATCAGCATAGGTGTTTTCCACTCCTAGAGACATGTGACAAGCTGAAAAGATCGAAATCTGATTTCAAGCGCTTAACCCGGCTTAGGTACTCTTACATCTTCGAATCTCTGGCTTCCAGTTCTCCCTTTACCTGGCCTACCACTAGTCTCGAATCTGAGAACATCTCCACTACTTTTCCTCCCATTTTCTACACCATGACCATCCCTTGTAGCAAGGCTTCATACTCGGCTTCATTGTTTGTGGCCGAGAACCTGAGCCTCAAGGATTTTTCTATGATAGACTCCTCAAGGGATACTAAGACTAGCCCCACTCCAGACCCCCTCTGATTTGCTGCGCCATCGACATATACCTTCCAACATGGTGGCCCTGGGATGGAGACTGCTCCAACTGACTTTTCGTCAATGCTTCTCTCCTCGGCTGCCATCTCTACTGGTGGTTCAGCGAATTCGGCCACCAAATCAGCCAGGACCTGGCTCTTTATAGAGGTCCGAGGCATGTATTTGACGTCAAAAGCCCCCAGAATTGTGTTCCACTTGGCGATCCTTCCTGTGTAGCATGGACCACAACTAGTATGGCTTTTGTGTAGCATAGGGGCTTTCGTGTACCCTTGAAGAAAGCTGGAATAATGGGGGAGCTTTCGTGTAGCATGGACCACAGCTAGTATGGCTTTGTCCAAGGGTAGGTACTTGACCTCAGCCTTATGTAGTGACTTGCTAACGTAATAGACTGGTTTTTGAACGCCACTGTCGTCCTGCATCAATACCAGGCTCACAGCGTGAAGTGCCATAGCAATGTATGCGTATAGGACCTCGTTGGCCTCAAGATTGGACATGATAGGCGGCCGGGATAGGTATTCCTTGAGTTGCTAGAAGGCCATGACATAATCCTCGGACCACTAAAATCCCTTCTACTTGTTGATCATGAGATAGAAGGGCCTGCACTTGTCAGCCGACCTGAAAATGAATCAGTTTAGGGCCGCGATCATTCCAGTAAGATTTTGGACCTCCTTGGGGTTTTGCGAAGGCTTCAAATTATGAATAACCTTGATTTGGTCAGGATCAACCTCGATTCCCCTGTGGGTAATCATGTATCCTAAAAACTTGCCAGATCCCATGCCAAACAAGCATTTGGAAGCATTTAGGTGCAGCTTGTGCTTCCTCAAGATGTCAAAGGTGCAGCCGAGGTCTCCTAAATGTTCGGACAAGACTATACTCTTTACCACCATATCATCAACGTAGACCTCGATGTTCTTGCCAAGCATTGGCTCGAACATTCTCGTCATCATCCTTTGATAGGTGGACCCTCCGTTCTTCAGGCCGAATGACATTACTTAGTAGTGGTAGTTCCCAATAGGCGTCACAATGGCTGTCTTCTCCTGATCCTCCAAGGCTAGTTGTATTTGATGACATCCTTAAAAGGCGTCTAGGAAGCTTATCCGAGGATGACCCGTAGTTGCATCCACCAGCTGGTCTATCCGAGGCATGAGGAACGGGTCTTTTGGACATGCCCTATTTAGGTCGATGAAGTCCACATAAACCTTTCACTTTCCGCTTTTCTTCTTAACCACCATAGTGTTGGCCAACCATTCAGGGTAGAAGACCTCTTTGATAGCCCCTGCACGCTTAAGCTTATTCACCTCTTCCCTAATCGCATCAACGTGCTCTCTTAATGGGCGTCGGGGTGGTTGTTTCTTGGGAACTATGGACAAATTGACGTTGAGATGGTGGCAGATGAAGGACGGATCAATCCCTGAGGCATCACATGCATCCTATGCAAACACGTCAATATTGCTTTTGAGGAACTCAATTAGCTCCTCCTGCTCCTTAGGAGGCAGCCAAGCCCCGACCCGAAAGAACTTCTCCGAGTCGTTACCAATTACCACTTTCTCCAAATCCTCACATTTTGCTTCCTCGACAGCTGCATCAGGAGGCACCACTGGGGTCTTTGATTGCTATAAGCCTTCCTCAACAGTAGCTGAGGGCTGTGCGTCGAGCCGATGTGATATGGCAGCGACCATGCACTGCCTTGCTATGGGCTGACAACCACGGATCTTGAGAACCTGATCCCCTGATGGGAATTTCACCTTCTGGTGCAAGGAGGAGGCAACACCCCCCAAGGTGTGGAGCCAAGGCCTTCCTACGATGGCCGTGTAGGGGGAGTAGGTGTCCACCACTATAAAGTTTACCTCCACCACCTTTAGGCCGGTCTGGATGGGCAGCCTGATCATGCCTTCTGGGATAACGAGTTTTTCATCGAAACTCATCAAAGGAGAGCTATAGGGTGTCAAGTCCTCCAGTTTCAACCCCAGCCCTTTATAGAGGTTCGGGAACATGACCTCGGCCGCACTGCCACCATCCACCATTACTCTTCTCACATCGTAGTCCCCAATTCTGAGTGTGATCACCAAAGCATCATCGTGGGGCTGGGTGGTCCCAATCTTTTCTTCCTCCGAGAAACTCAAAGTCGAGTGAAAATTCCTTCTGGCCCTTTTCGGCTCTAGCTGGGACTTCTCAGCAAGTAGCTGGGCTACAGGCAACACTCGTGAAGGGTGCATGCCTGTTCTTCCTGGTGCGGCCAAGATTACATTTATCATCCCTACGGGCACCCTTAGGGCGTTATCTCTCTAGGGCTCCTGATGGGTCCGACCTTGATGGTCACCAGGGTGATGTAGAAGGTGCTTTAGCCTTCCTTCTCAGACTAGCTAGTCCAGATAGCTCTGGAGATTCCTACAGTTCTCTGTGGTATGTCCATGTTCTATATGGTACTGGCAATAAAGGTTCTAATTGTGCTTCGTGGATTCCCCCACCATCTTATTCGGCCACCTAAAGTATGGCTTATTCTCGATTTTCTCCAACACCTTGTGTACTGGCTCTCGAAATGTAACGTGGACAGCCTGTATGTCGGTTGCTCCAAATTGCCCCGTAAAGTCCCTCCTCGGGTGGGTGTTGTTGTATTGGTCCAACCTAGAATCCCTCATTTCCTGATGGATGGCCTTCTCCTTTCCTTTGCCCTGCAGTTGGTCTTCCTCCACTCGTTTGTACTTGTCCATTCGATCCATCAGTTGGTGCACACTGGTGGCAGGCTTGCCTGTCAGGGACTTCCTTAGGCCATATCCAACTAAGAGACCATTTTTGAAGGTGTTGATGGCACTGTCGTCAAAATTGTCCTCCAATTCATTGTACACCTACCAATATCGGCCCGAATAGGCCTTTAGAGTCTCTCCATCATGCATGGACAGAGACAATAGCGCGCTCAAGGGCCGTGGCTCTATGCTGTTTGTAACAAAGCAGGAGCCAAAGGCCTGAGTTAACTATCTGTACAAATTTATGGAATCCGTTCTCAAGCTATTGAACCACCTCATTGCCATTGGACCCAAGTTAGAGGGGGAAAACCTTGCACATCAACGCCTCGTTCTTAGAATGAACAGCCATCCTCTGGTTGAACTAGCTCACATGCTCCATGGGGTCCGTTTTGGCGTTATAGATGGAGAAGATTGGCTGCTAGAACTGCCGAGGAAGTGTAGCCCCTTATATATGACGTGTGAAGGGTGATTTGGATAGTTGATCCAGTGCACTACTCATAGCGTCGTATCCCAAGCCCCTAGGAGATGGGCTTTTACACTTACGCTCCTGGTAGCCTAGCTAGTCCAATACAATGAATTTGTAGAGAGCGGGTTCAAGAACTAGGCCTTAGTAAGGAATGCTGCAATCAGGCATGGTTGCATGAGGGTTGGATAGCATGAATGTAGGTTAAAATGCGCAATGATGCTCCTTGACCCTCCTCTCAAGAGCTTGCAGTTCTTATTATTTCTTTAGTGATTGGTTACAAAGGTTTTTGTGAAGATGTAGATTGCTATAGTGTCCTATATTCCTAATCTCCGGCCCCTTCTCTAGAGGGGTCCCTTACATTATATACCCCCCTTCCAGTTGATCTTAACCCTCCATTTGTTGATAAACCAGGCCACTACTTGAGTGCCTGTCCCATTAGTAGCCTTCCCATTCTTTCTGTCGGTTGTAGCAACCAAGGCTACACTGTTCAAGGGTCATTTCCTCATTAATGCGACCAAAATATTGGTTGTTGGCATTTAATGTGGAAGTGACAGTTCGTCCTGGGCTTGCTCCTCTACCATGCTTCCATGGCTGACACGTTGTACTTACTCTTTCTCTTTGGATGCTTAGGAAGGCTACTCTTGGTGGCTCGTTACTTCCCCTTGCAATGGTCTCGGCTGACTGAGGACAAAGTCATCCTCGGCAATGTTTTTGGCAATTTGGGCCTTTTGCGTTCTTCCTCAGACGTTTCTTTATCCTCGGCACGGGCCTTGGGCCAAATATAAGATGGGTCAGGGTTGCCAAATTATTAGACCCCACACTTACAGTGGTGTATATCTAAAATGGCATAACTCTTAGATATACAGTACAGTTTTTAAACTTTTTTAATTCACACTCATTTTCCAATGTGGGATTAACCCACTGTTTTTTATTTTGAGAATACTAAGTATTTTTAACACATAATTTGTGGTAATTTTGCATCTGAAAAAACAAGAAAAAAAATTGTTTTAAATTGAAAAAATAAAAAATCACTCAATTAAAATTTAAAAATAGTAAAGTTCTCAGGCTCTCAGCTAAATTTGTCACTTTAATTCCCAAGGTACGTTCAGCCAGACCTGAACAATGATCAATTTGATCATTGATTTTGCGTGTTCTTCACCTTGAAAGCATTTTTCTTTTTCTTTTTTCAGTCAAAAAAGAAAAAGAAAAAAAGATTAAAGACCCAAGAAAATTCCAAGCATAATTAATGGATGATTGTCGACATTGATGTTGCGTCCATAGATAATGATACACGGGAATAGAAAAACAAGATGGTTTCTTCTCACCTTTTTCTTTGAAAAATTGCAACTCTATACACATGAGATGACCATTGAAAAAATGGATTCAACGACAAGCGTAGATATGGATGTGTCTCAGTTAATCAATTTCCATCGTTAACAGGAAAGAAAAATACAGGTTTGAGACAATGACCACTGATTTTGGCTTCTCTTCACGAGGAAAGCATCTTCCACTTCCTCAGTCGAAAGAGAAGAAAATATCCAAATACTGATACAACGGGGCAGGTGAATTTATTTTTGTTTTTTTGCCTTCTATTGCAACTCTATGCGTTGGACCATTGAAAAAATTGTGGATTCAACCACCACGCTTATACAGTTATACTTATTATCACACCCCCAACCCAAAAATAATATCCTCAAAGAAAATTATATCAGATAAATCCAAAACTAACCTCTATAATTCAATTTTTAAAAGATCTCCAAAGTATCATTGGAAATAAAAATCCAAACCTCATGTGCACAAACAACAAAAATTACTAATTATAGAAGAATGATAATACTCCGAACTCCTAAACTCCTCTCATACACACTAATCGTTGGAAGTCCAATCTTACTCTAAACTTCATAAAATTATCTCATTCGCACAACCTCAACAAAACTCCTGAACTTGCTATACTTCATAATTTGTAATTGGAAAGGGAGGAAAAGGGGATATTGATAAGTCAATAAGAAATTATAATCCCAATCAACGTGGGTGCACAAATACACTAACATATATAAAATTAAGATCAACCAACTGAGACACAAATACTCAAAACTCCAAGACTTAAAACTTCAAAATTTATAGAATCTCCAAATTCTACTTCAAAACCAAACCAACTTTAGCAAATTTATATATAACATACCAAATAAAAATTTATCGTTCCTTAGGTTGGAAGACATAAGGTTGGAGCTTTAATTTTTCTCCAAAAAAGTAGAGATGTTTTATCTGCCATGTATAATATATAAAAAATAACGATTAGTAGAAATTTCAACTCAAAAACTAAACCAATGAAAACAATGTCAATATAAATATGGAGATTACTCAAATACTCAAAAGAAAATCAATTCTAAACATGACAAAAGAATAAGATAAAAACCGTGCCTTGTGGCCCAAGTGGTACCCAGTTCACCTTGTAACCGCTAGCGTAGGGGTTCTATCCCCCGCAATAAACAATTACCTAGCCAAAAAAAAAAAAAAAAAAAAAAAAGATAAAAAGAAAATCTCAGGCATATACGAAAGCAAATAAAAAATTCAACATAAAAGATAAAATTCATTAATAACAATATAAACAAATATCCACATATGTTGAATTGAAATTTTATTAATAATAATATAAAAAAATTCGATATAAAATTCATTAATCAAAGAAGAAAGTTGAATCAAATTGCTTGCGTTTTTATTTTATTTTATTTTATTTTATTTTATTTTTATGTTAGTCTCTAGTTTTTGCTTCGGTTATATATATATATATATATAGATTATCAACGTTTGAGTTTGAGTTTAAGTTGGACTTATTAGAAAGATAGAGTTTCACTCATTGTTAAGTTTGAATTAAACAAAAATAATTTTCTTTTAAAAAATGATAATGATGAGGTTGAGTTTAAGTTTAAATTGGACTTGTTAGAGATAGAGTTTCACTCCTTGTTAAATTTGGACTAAATAAAAATAATTTTATTTAAATATTGTACTGATGTAGAAAATTGAGAGAGTTTCAAAGGCTTTGGCTTTATATATATATATATATATATAGATAAATTGTACATAGGATAAAACTTCGTAGGCTCAGAAATTGTATCTTCATTCGATTGAAAAATTGACATAATTTGCAATGAGTTCCACAAATATCAATAATTTTACTATGAAATTAAAATTAATACTATATTTTTGGGTGTAATGGTTGGTTCTATGGTACGGTGATTTCAGAAAAGTTAATATATACCGAACGTCCATAGAGTTTAGACATTACTCTTTTCAACAGATGGAGTCTACTCTACACTAGCCCTATTGATTTCCATCCTCCATTTTAAACGATGCAAAACTAAGAGGCTACAATCAACTTAACAGTTTTGTTTTATTTATTCAATTAAATTAATTTTTCAAATTGTAATTAACAGACACACAAATTTATAGTGTTTCGACACTCTTTATAACAGATTAAAAATAAGCAATGGTGGTATACATTTTACAATGGAAAGGAATACCAAATACCTATATATAATATGATATTGATACTTCTCGGCCGGAAATCATGTATCTGGCTGACTTATTTCCTAGGGCAGGTTGCTGGCAGTGACTTTAAATGTGTTATACAGACTTGGTGGCCACCGCTTGCGTTCATTTTTAAATGTGTTATACGGAATTACAGATTTCAATTTAAGTTGTTTTGCTGACATGACAGGCTAGGATTGGCTGATGTAACACACACTTTTTACGCGGACACCTTTTACGCTGGCTCCTGACCTAATTTATTCTCTTTTTTAATTCCTATAATTGTCTTTTGAGTGAATACTAGTGTACCCAACACCTGCTGCCTCAAACCGGTAGTTTGTAACGTTAAATTAAGTCCATTTGTTTTAGTCAAGTAGGTAGACAATAGAGTTAGGTAGACGATAATGTTAAATTAAATGAAGTCCATTAGGTGTGCTTTAATTCCTATCATTGTCTTCTGTGTTAATGAATGCTAGTGTACCCAACTACCTGCTTGCCTCAAACCTATTGGTCTACGGTGCAACAAGTAGAATCATGGAGTTTAAATTGGAATCATTTTTGTGTTCTATAAAATAACTGGTATAATAGTAATGTTATTATGAAAATAATTTTCATTCTATTCCTTTCAACGTCACTTTCAAATAATGTTACTTACATTTCATTCCCTTCCATTCATTTTCATTCATTTATTTTAAAACATCCAAATAAGATTTTTTAATTCCATTTCGTTCATTTCCCTACCAAATATATTATATTTCATATCATTCCTTCAATGATCATTCCATTACATTCCCTTATTAACTCTCAAACAAATCCTTAAGGTCTCCTCTATCGACCAATAGAATGCATTGTTTATCTGTCATATGGTGTAAAATTTTTAATTGAATTACTTTTTAAAAAAATATTACCTTTTTAAATGTTATGCATTATATTAATACGCTGTACTTCATTTGGAGCATCTTAAGAGTAAAAATTTTCAGTCATCTAAACATATAGAAGCAGTGCACTGAAATCCAACATGATCAAGAGAGAGTGGCTACCCAAACATGAAATTTATTCTGATATTAATGGTTTAGATTTCTTTTTTTGTAATTAACAATTTTAAAAGAAAATTCACAAAATTAATGAAAGTACTCCAATTAACATATTCAATTATATAAAAAGAATATATTATTATTTTAATACATGTATTGCTTTGAGAATATTACTAACAATGCCTTTTGTAGTTGTTTCTAGTGAAGTTTTTCAAAATTAAAAATGATAAAACTTTATTTCAGATTTATGAAGTGATTAGACATTTTACTAATGAAATTGAATTGTTCATGAAGAATATATTTTTGCATCTTAGCTTCCGTTTGGATACCAATAAAAAATAAAAATTATTTCACTATTCAGTTTATTTTTGCTACTATTCATGAGTCTAACTGCACCCTTTAGTACTATTAATGAGTTTTACTATACTATTTCAGCTAACTAAAGTACTTTCAGCAATAAGTTTTCAGTTTCAGCAAAATAAGCGGTATCCAAACAGACTCTTAGTATGCAAGAAAAATAGATTTTTAGATTAATACATATATATATATATATATATATATAAAATTATTTTTTATTTGAAACAGCGTATTAAATTATTTTTCAATTAACATTTGAATATAGGAAAAGGCCTCACCTAAAGTTGTGTTCTTAAATCCCAATACATTTAGCTGGCCCCAGGGATGGAACCAGGATTTAAACCTAGGGGGGGCGAAAGCATGAACCAAAAAAATTTCAAGTGACATGGTTTAATAATAATAATAATAAAATCATAGTAGACAAAACAATTGCACTTTCTTACCATAAATATTTAAGTCAAGAAGGAAATAATATGAACCAAAAAAGTTGAAAGTTACAATATGATATTTAAACCTTTTCAGAGAAGAATAAGAAAAGAAGAGGACTTCGAATCTCCAAATTTTGGATAATTGGAATTAATATGTTGATTTTATCACATTGACCAACTAACCAATATGATAAACTCATACTTTTGGATGCAACTTGTTAAATAACATTATTAGTAGTAACGGTGAATGTGTTATACCATGTTGTGTATGCTAGAGTAGATGCGGAAGGAGAAGCATAGAATAAGGACACTGAGAACACGAGGGTTTACGTGGTTCAGCCTTGACGGCCTACATCCACGGAGGAATCCCTTAAGGGCTACATCTTTATTGTATAAGAGTATAGTACAATAACCTGTGTTACAATGAACCTTAACATGAGTATATATAGGCGACTAAACCCTAGACTACTAGTACAAGCAGGAATGGGCTTGGGCCTATTACATTGGGTTAATATGACTAATATATATCTCTAACACCCTCCCTCAAACTCAAGGTGGAAGTTTGATGAAGGTTTGAGGTTGGATAAGTATGAGAAGATCACTTGGAGATGCCTTGAAGAATGTCTTTGAAGAAACCACAATGAAGAATGTGCCGATTGACCAATTTTGGAGTTTCAAATGAAGAAACGGAGTCCAAAATTGGAATCTATGCAAAAAACTAAGCAAGATAAACCTTTTCGAAAATTTTGACTTTTGGTCAAACGTCAACGCAAAAAGTCAAAGTCAACAGATGTCAAAGTCAACGAGTCCAACTCAAGGTCAACGGTCAGTTCTCACAATCAGATACAGGTGGTCCGAGTCGGGTTGGTCCGAGTCAATAATCAGCTAGGTGACGTGGTGCTGACGAGGCGACACTACTGACGTGGCTAAAGACGTGGCTGATGACGTGTCTGGGGCTGACGTGGCTCTTTGATGACGTCATCAAATGACGTCATGGATGACATCGGCAGCAGTTTCGACGCGTGTGGCACGTGCGAGTAGTCCACCAGCGCGTGCATGAGATGCTAGAAAACCTAGAAGCGCGTGTAGGCGTGTGTCTTTGTTTCAGCTGCCGGGCTTCTCGTTTTCTGCAAATCGGAGGCTTACGAGACCAAAGGAGCGGCGCATGTTCCATAATCTTTTCTGGAATCCAAGGACTTCGGCGGCATGTGGGAGGAGCAACCGAAGGCTTTGTTAGCGTGTGGTGGTGCATGCGGCGGTCTTTGGATTCCAGGTTCTTGGGTTTTGGTCACGGGAGGTTGTGGATCACGTCTATGGTGTTGGTTTCATCAGGCGAAACTTGGATTTGCATAGATCTGAGAAGTTGAGTCACGTCTTTGCTTGAGTTTGTAGATCTTGGACACAACACTGAGCCACGGTGGTTGCGAGATGCGATGGAGTCTAGATCCAGCAAAGAAGCATATGTGACTTCTGATGGTGGTGTGCACATAAGAATCTTCTTTGCTTGCTAGAGATTTTGTTTGATGCCAAGAACGGAGTTTGGCTCTGATACCATGTTAAATATTAGCTTTGATACCATGTTAAATAACATTATTAGTAGCAACGGTGAATGTGTTATACCATGTTGTGTATGTTAGAGTAGATGCGGAAAGAGAAGCATAGAATAAGAATACTGAGAACACGAGAGTTTACGTGGTTCAGCTTTAACGCCCTACATCCACGGAGGAATCCCTTAAGGGTTACATCTTTATTGTATAAAAGTATAGTACAATAACCTGTATTACAATGAACCCTAACATGAGTATATATAGACGACTAAACCCTAGACTACTAGTACAAGCAGGAATGGGCTTGGGCCTATTACATTGGACTAATATGACTAATATATATCTTTAACACAACTAAAAATCACACTAATGAAGTTTTCAAAACTTTGTTTGAGGATTTTAAAAAATTGGGATATTAATAGTAAGAGTTGGCAATGCTACATCATCAATATTGGCTTCTAAAAGAATTTTGCATTTTATCTTTTGAAAAAAATTAAAATATTGTAATTGAATTTCCCATAATTTATAAATCAATTAAAAAGTTATATAAATTATTGTCACCCCGTAAGGGAATTTTTTTTTTTCTATGAGATTTTTTTTTTGGTTATGAGTTATTGAATTATGATATTGATGATTTGTGGATTTTTTGTTGTGTTGTATTTGTACTATGGAGAGGCCATGGGTTCAAAAAAAGGGTTAAATGATTAGTTTCTTTAGGGCTATTTGGACTAACCCAAAAATTTGAGAAAGGCCAACTATATACTCTAGAATATGGGCATGTAAATAAAATAGCTAAAAAAGTTTCTAAAAGAAAAGAAAAGAAAAAGCATTGATGATGATAATTGATTTTACAGACCCTTAATGGGTCCGTCCCTGGCTGGCCCTGAACAATGATCATTGATTTTACGTGTTCATCACGTGGAAAAGCATTTTCCATTTTCCCAGTCAAGAAGGACTAAAGATCAATGAACATAAATTTCCAGGCATAATCTGGGAAGCACGGGTGTCGCATAATAAATAGCTGACGTTGAGTCTTCTCTGTCTTCTCTGTTTTCTCAGTCAAGAAAAAAAAAAAAAAAAATTAAAGACCCACGAACGTAGAATTCCAAGCATAATAAATAGATGATGTTGAGTCCATAGATGATGATACATCAGAAAAGGAAAATGAAAAGACTTTTTCCTTCATATTTGAAAAATTGCAACCTATAAACATGACCATTGAAAAAAAATGCATTAGACGACCAGACCTCGATATGCACATGTCTTCGTTAATCAATTTCATCGTAAACAGGAAAGAGAAATAGGTGTTTGAACTTTGAAATTGAAACAATGACCATTGGATTTGGTCTGCTCTTCATGCGGAAATCATTTTCTATTTTCTCAGTCAAAAAAAGGAAAAAAATATCCAGGAGGATAAGCATATTATATAATGATACAACGGGTTGGAAAATGAGATTTTCTTTCTTTCTAAATTAGTAATTGTAAAAAATAACACATGGCTGTCTAAATTACTTCAATTGATAGAATCTTTGTTAGGGAATAAAGAACTTGTGGGTTTCAACAAAAAAAGAAAAAGTAGTAATAACATATCCATATAATAACATATCCAAATTGAAGAAAAATTAAAGAATTTTTTTAAATAAAAAAAAAATTAAATATTATGTATATCACTATATCCTACTATAATTAGGATTTCTAATTAAAGTGTTTGTTGTTATTCATTATAATTAGGATTTCTAATTAACGTGTTCGTTGCTATCCCTTGAAAAAATGGAATAAAAAAAAGCATATATATATATTTATTTATTTTTGAGAATGAAAGCATACATATTGCTAGAGTCCCATTTGATATAAAATTTAAATCCTTTTGAAAATATAATTGTTAAACAACGTGTTATATTGCCATGCTAAAAAAAAAAAAAAAGAATTAATAAAAAAGGAAAGGTCATATGAATAGAATCAAAGGTTAAAAAAAAAAAAAAAAACAACAACAACAACAACAACGTGTGATTGATGGTTGAGGAAACAAGGATATAAGAAGTTTTTTTTTTTTTTTTTTTTTTTTAAAGGATATATTGTTAGAGTCCCATTTGATATAAAATTTAAATCCAATTGAAAATAGAATTGTTAATCAACATGTTATATTGCCATACTTAAAAAAAATAGAATTTAAAAAAAAAAAAAAAAGGTCTTATGAATAGAATGAAAGGCCAAAAAAAGGTGATTGATGGTCCTAAGGAAATGGGATAAGATTAATTAAAACATAATTATCAAACGTAGAAAGTTTAAAATAAAATAAAAAATCCACAAAGAACAACACAACTTTATCCTAAGAAGTGATAAAACAATAGAAGAAAAGTTGATAAGAACAAATAATATGTTATATTTATCTAAAAAAATCATTGTAATTAAAATAAAATAAAAACCCCCACAAAGAAGAAGAAGTTGTTATCAACATAACTTTATCCAAAGAAGTTATAAAATAACTAAAGAAAAGTATAACTACTTATATTTAAGAGAAATCTAATGTGTTTGAATAGCAATTAAAACTAAATTACCGTAAATATGCATCTACACTATCTTTTGTAAAAAATAAAAAAATAAAAAAATAATTTGTAATAATCTATATCCCATCATCAAGAATGATTTACACTATCTAAAATAGCTAAATTAAACTCCACACATGTTTAGAATTTAAAAGATTAAATTTTGTAAACTCAATCAATATTTTTTCCAAAAAAATTGTACAGTTTCTCTATCTTAAAATCCTATATCAATTAGGTTATGTTCCATCTACTTTACATGGGCAAAAATCATTTATTGTATCCAATGAATCTAAATTGTGCCATCACAAAAGGTAGGTACAATCTAGACACAATTTGTAACAGTAAGATGGAAAGGCAAAGAAATTTGTGCTATTAATAGGTTCGATCTATCACCATATCACAATCTCAATCCAACAATAAACAACAAAAGTTAGTGATTCTCATACTTTTTTTTTTTTTTTTAAATAGGAATTGAAAACTAATTCTTAGTTTCATTATGGAATCAAATATTGTTTAGTTTTATTAGAAAATTGGTTCGGTTGAAGAGAATTCTAAAGTTATACAATAATTTTTTTTTCTATTAAGAAAAAATATTTCATTAATGTATTATATCTTAAATACATTATTATATATTGTATTAAATAAGTTCTTGACTAAAACCGTGCAACGCACGAGCATTCAACTAGTAATAACTAATAGTCGAAACGTTTGACTTTTTGTTGACTACTTCTCACTGCGCCGTGTGAGTACATAAAATTACGCCACGTTTACTTTTAAAAATACTAAAACATTGTACATTTTCATTTGGTACTTTTAAAAATACTTAAACATTGTGCCCTTTCCATTTGGCGGAATAAAAGAAACATTTCAGTGATATATTTACTTTTCAGTTCCATTGTGTTTCGTGGCTTATATTAAATTAGACACAACGTTATCCTAAAAAAAAAAAAAAACTATCAAAACTTCAAAATGAGACACTGTACAATCCGCTTAAATTACGTTATCATCCACTATTTCCATTCATCCAACAAAAACAAGCAAAAGAAAAGGAAACTCTTCCCTGGTTTGTTCTCTGTTTGTTTCGTTTCTGCAACTCCATACACACAAGGTCAGCATAGCGTTGTTAATTTTCCTGTTTCGGATACTAAATCTGTGTAGTTTACCAAATTTGGTCCACTTTTGTTCCATTGTGTTTTCCGTTTCAAAACAATAGACATAGGGAAAAGAAAACCCAAATCGTAAACCAATTTTGCCTCTTTAGAAATTGAAAAGAACCCTTTTCTTTTATCAAGAAACAATAGCATCTCTTACAATCTAGCCCATTTTGCAACTGTCAAATTCTCCCATTCGATCAGACACACACGGCTAAACCCTTTCCTCCATTAAATTCCTTACACATATTTATTCCTTATTAATTGTTGTTGCTCTCTATCAATTGGTAAGCCCTATATCTTTTCTAAATTTCATTGACTTCTTATGCATTTCATGCATCAAAGTAAGGTATTTCCATGCTCATGCATAATGATTAATTTAGCATTAGTCGAAAACTTGGGTTAGCAGATTTTCATATGAATGTTTGGATTGTGAAAGGGAAGTTAGTCCTACCCATTGCATTTGGGTGTAAAATTTTGACAGAATCAAAATATGCTATTGTTCTTGACAGTAGCAGGTTTAATTATGCACTTGAAGCGTTCGATAAAATGCCTAGAAGATGCAAGGTTGGTTTTTATTGGGATGATTTGGTCTCAAATTAACGTCTCTACTTTTTTGTTTTGAGAATTTTTCTAGAGTGAAATTTTGAGTAGAAACAAACAAATAAATAGCAAATAGTATGTTAAAAAATGTGTTACTGCATATTAAGGGATTATTTACTTAATATGGTTGTGTGATTATTTACTTTTTGATAGTTTGTTTGGTGTGTGTCTATCTTTCATCTTTCTCTTCTGTCATTTTAAAAAACCTTCTTACCCTTTCATTTTTTGTTGAAATTCAGATTCGCTGAGTTTTTCCTGTCAAGTACTAATAATTCATAATATGCCAAATTTTCGAGGGCCTCATTTACATTGTCACTTATCAGTAATTTTGTATTTTCAATGACATTTTTTTTCCTCATGTGCTAATGTAGATCTATCATCTCTGCTCTGGCTTATAAGACAGTTGGTAGCTATTCAAGCCTCCTAAGGTCTTTCTTTCCTTCCTTTTATCTCTAATTTACAATATAAAGGCATTTTCATATAAGTTTACGTCACGTCCTTCATCATTCAGTACATATTCAAACTCCTCTGAGTAAATATTTAACGTTGAATTGATTATAATTAGTTTTTTTTTTTTTTTTTTTTTTCATATAAATTATGTAGATTTATTCTTAGTTTCAACTAAATTAATGACTTTTCTATGTAGATTTCCTATCTCCTCTCACATTTCTTTGCCAATAGCAATCCACTGTTAGTTTTTTTGCTCTCTCTGATTTTATTTATTTTTATTTTTTTCAGTAAATTTGTAATTATTTTTGGCTAATCCGAAGTTCGTTTGGCTGTGCAATTTGAGCTTGATGTGGTTTTTCATGTGATTAGGTTTCAATCAAATGAGAAACCAGTTAGTAAGATGTAACGAATTAACTATTTGCACATTTAATAAGTAGCACTGATCAATTTGTTTGTGGATTAGTGAACTCAAGAAAACCAGTTAGTGAGATGTAATGAATTGTCTAACCATGCAAAGTCTCTTCTAACAACTTGGTGCAGGGTTGCATCTAAAGGAAAAATTGAAAATGGTTTCTCTTGATGTTGTTAATAAGGAAGCTATTGATCTGGCATGTTCTTTTAAAAATTATACTCTGTTATCATCTTACGACATGCCAACTTTATCTTAATGAATGTTCCAATTAATGAATATTCTTTGTGAAAATTCATAGCTGCAAATATTAGAATAATAAATGTTATTAGCTTTCATAGTTTACTTATAAAAAAAGAAAAAGGAAAAAAAAAAAGAAAAAGAAGAAGCTTCATAGTTAGATGATGGAGTTTAGTGGGATTAATTGATACTTTAGTAGAATATATTTTGTTCTACCACAAACAACCATTTTTTTTTTATCCTTTATTTTGTGTGGAATTACAATCAATTGGAAGAAATTAGATCTTTCATGTTTAATTCAAGCAGGTATGAATACTTTGATTTTCCTAGAATCAAGAAGCATGAAATGGATGGAAATGCAAAGAAATTTTCATTACTTTATCTTATTTGATTGGTGCTAAATTAGAATTTACTTCATGTTGGAAATCTAATCCCTAAAGAAGTTTTTGAGTATCTTAATTGTACAAGAATGGATTCGATTTGATCAATTGATCTGATGCAGTTCAAGAAAGATTGGATTTGGTTTGGGAGTATTGAAGGCACCGTGGAAAAGTAAGAACACTGCTAGGGGGCTTGAAAACAACTTTTTGTTGCTCTTTGGGATCATGATTTAACTATTCCTGGGGTGAAATGAAAATTATATTGAAATGAAAATTTACATCCATAATAAGTGGAAGCATACAAGCATAAACAAATTATTTTTGTATTTATTTGTATATGAGTTTCGTTGTTATATTATTGCAATTTTAACGTTGAATTTGTTATATGAACCTATGGTATAACCTCAAGTCACTATTAATATTTAGTCATTTTTTCATATATCCTTTAGAGATAACATATATAATATTATATCAAGATTAATATGAAATTAATTAATATTTTATATTAGTACTTAATAAAGAAAACAAATATGTATAATATGTTAAAATAAAATTTCTGAACTTTCCCGTGCATAGCACGGGTTAGCGACTAGTTGTAGTCTAAAATGAATTTTCTTACAAAACTGAACTGACTAGTTAGCTTAACTGGTAAAGTTTCTGATAGTTGTACGCCAGTGGTCCTCTTTTATAATGAATGAGTGACATTTAATTTAATAGGCTGTCTCTATCCTAGTCAACTAATATTATATAAGCTTAATGGTCATGATTTCTTAATTAGGCAACTAATCATTGAATGTGAAAAATTAAATTTAATAATTTATTTATTGTCATATAAGCTTAATGGTTGTGATTTCTTGATTTGGCAACAAAATTTTACAATTTTTTTTTTCCTTGTGTACATTTTGACCTGATTCCCATTGAATAAGAAAATAAATTTTACCATTTTTGTTTACATTATCACTAGGGCTTAGTTTGGAAATGTACTTTCCAATAATAAATAAAATCCTTGGTATAATTAGGACCGAAATAAAAACTCTTTTAAACAACAATTTGACTTTTACTATGGAAAATATTATTATTAGAGTTATTCCTTTTTTGGGAAGTCCAACGAGCTTTAATGAATCTTGATAGATCGAGCTTCTGTCAAGGAGATATCGAGACCTGCGACTTGCACTTTTCTTGAGCAGTTCTTGAGTAATTTTCACGTCTTTAATGTAACCACTTGTAATGATTATCTTGAACCTACTTAGATTTACTCAAATACAAGTAAAGTGCGTTTCATCAAAAGATATGCCAATTACATAAAAATATGTCCCTTACAGAAATTATCATATATGGTCAATATTGTGCTACCTTCAACCTTCAATGGAATTCAATATCAAAATTTGTAATAGTTATATGTTATTCTGGCATTGCCATATGGAATTTATGAATAAACCCTAACAATTTTTGGCATATTTTTCGTAACTTACAACACCATAGCCACAGATATTTTAACCTCAGGTCAAACTGAATTTTTGTAACCATAAAATTTGTTCTTGTATAACCATGTTGGAGTAGAAATTTCAAGAATGCAAAGAGGTCTACATGGAAAATTCTTTTGTGGTCATCAAGTGGATGACATACATGTTTGGCATATGTCCTAGCAACCACCCCCACAATGGAAAATATGAAAGCATGCTTGATGAACATCAAGCAACGGGAAGACGAGACGCTGAGGTCTTACATAACCCGCTTTAGCAAGGAGGCTCTTTCGATTGACGAAGCAGACGATAAGATACTCGTGGCTGCCTTCATAAACGGACTGCGAAAGAGTAAGTTTTTGTTTTCCTTATACAAGAACGACTCCAAAACTATGTCAGATGTGCTATACAGGGCAACCAAGTACATGAACGCAGAAGATGCATTGCTTTCCCGAGAAGAGAGGCCCAAAAAGAAGGAAAGATAGGAAGACACTCGGCAAGACAGAGGACCAAAAAGGGTAAGGACCGAAGAACAATGGGAGGATAGGCACTCAAAACCCCCCACGGGGAAATTCTCGAGTTTCACCCCACTGAATGCTTTGATCAATCAGGTCTTGATGTAGATTAAGGATGAAGGAGCCCTAGCCTTTCCTAATAAGCTGAAGGGAGATCCCGATAAGAGGCCTAGGGATAAGTATTGTAGGTTCCACTGTAATCACGGCCATGATACATCTAACTGTTATGACCTAAAGCAATAAATCGAAGCCCTTATATGACAAGGAAAGTTGTAGAGATTTGTCAGCAAGGAGAGGATGGACCAGCCACAAGAGTAGGCCCCAATATGGGAGAATAAGCGTCCAAGACCACCCATAGGGGACATATGAATGATAGTAAGGGGTACGGCGGCCACTGGGTTATCTAAAAGGCCAGGAAAACTTAGTTATGGATGGTTCAAAGCGTTCAGCTATCAGGCTCCATGCCGAAAATGCCACGGATGGACAATCCTGTCATTAGGTTCTCAGAAGAAGATGCCTGACATCTTCACCACCCGCATGATGATGCATTCATTGTCAGCATACGAGTAGGAGATTACAATATGCACCGAATCCTGATCGACAATGGCAGTTTGGCTGACATCCTTTACTACTCGGCATTTCAACAGATGGGGATTAATAGGGAACGATAGATTCCAACCAACGCTTCGCTCATCGGATTTGGAGGAACACCGGTCTTCCCATTTGGTGCAATCACATTATCCATGATGGTAGGCGACTACCCCTAACAGGTCACTAAGGACGTAACCTTCCTTGTGGTTGATTGCTCATCTGCGTACAATGCCATCATAGGAAGGCCCACCCTCAACTCATGGAGGGCTGTAACCTCGACTTACCACTTGATGATCAAATTCCCTACGGATTATGAGGTAGGAGAACTACGTGGAAATCAAGTGGCTGGGCATGAATGTTACATAGCAATGATGGAGATGGATGATCGCCTCTAGGTCACCAACATAGAAGAACATCGAACAACCACGGAGCCCATGGAAGAGCTCGAAGAGATACCTTTCAACGACTCTAGAAATAATCGAACTATGAGGATTGGTACCCTTGCCAGTCGGAGGGTTCGCCAAGCACTGACAGCCTTTCTTAGGGATAACCAGGACGTATTTGCTTAGAGTCATGAAGCCATGCCAGGGATAGATCCCGCCATAATGGTGCACAGATTGAATGTATCACCCACCTTCACACCCATCCGTCAGAAGAAAAGGGTATTCGCCCCTGAACGGGACCAAGCTATAGCGGAGGAAATTCGCAAGCTACAAGAGGTAAATTTCATTAGAAGTCTACTATCCCGAATGGCTGGCAAATGTGGTAATGGTCAAGAAAGATAGCGGAAAATGGAGGATGTGCGTTGATTTCATGGACCTCAGCAAGGCATGTCCAAAAGATAGTTATCCTCTCCCACGAGTTGATATCTTGGTTGACTCTACGGTGCAACATCAATTGCTGAGCTTCATGGACGCTTTTTCAGGCTACAACCAGATTAAGATGGACGAAGCCAATCAAGAGAAGACTTTATTCGTCACCAGCCAAGGCCTCTTCTACTATAAAGTAATGTCATTCGGCCTAAAAAACACAGGGGCGACGTATCAAAGGCTTATGAACAAGATGTTCGCACAGCAGATTGGGAGAAATGTCCAGGTCTATGTGGATGACATGCTGGTAAAAAGCAGAAGGGAGGAAGACCACTTGGAGGACCTCAGAGAAACATTCGACACCCTCTGCTCCTACAACATGAAACTCAATTCAAGCAAATGTGCTTTCGGAGTGACGGCAAGAAAATTCATAGGGTTCATAGTGTCTTAAAAGGGTATTAAGGCTAACCTGGACAAGATCCGGGACATCATGGAGATGGCACTTCCAAGGAATGTTAAAGAAGTCCAAATCCTCAACGGCAAGATAGTGGCGCTCAACAGATTTGTATCAAGGGCGATGGACAAATGTTTGCCATTCTTCTGAATGCTGAAGAAGTCTTTTGAATAGACGATCAAGTGCCAGTGAGCATTCGAGGATCTTAAGGCTTATCTCTTATCTCTTCCATTGACGAGTCCTTCCCATCCGGGGGAAGAACTATTCCTCTACTTGGCAACGTCCTCGGCGGCCGTCAGTGCAGCGTTAGTTAGGGAAGAAGATGGGGTACAAAAGCCCATGTACTATACGAGTCGTGCACTCCGAGCTGCAGAAGGGAGATACCCACCAATGTAGAAGCTCACCTTCGTGCTAGTTATTGCAGCTCAAAAGCTCAAGCCCTACTTCCAGGCTCACACAGTAATCGTCTTAATAGACAAGCCTTTAAGGCGAGCAGTGAGTAATCTTGAAGCTACTAGGTGAGTGGCGGTATGGGCAATCGAATTGAGTGAATTCGACATACAATATCATCCCCGCACTGCCATTAAGGGATAGGTGGTCGCCGACTTCATTGTAGAGTTCACCAATGTAGAAGGACAAGGGGTAGAAGAGGTCCCCCAATGGAGCATACATATAGACGGATCCTTCAACAAGCAAGCAGGTGGAGCCGGCATAATACTTTGTAGCCTTGAAATGGACAAGATCGAATGCATGGTCCGTCTGGACTTCTCTACAACGAACAATGAACCAGAGTATGAAGCCTTAGTAGCAGGACTGGACCTCGCCATAGCCGCAAGAGCTGAAAATTTGGTCCTCTACTATGATTCCCAAGTTGTGGTAAGTTAGGTTAACGGAGAATATGATTGCAGGAATGAACATATGAAAAGGTATTTGGAATAGGTGAAGCGCTGAGTCAATAATCTCCAAGCCAATTTCGTTCAAATCCTAAGGGAGGAGAATGAGCACGCTGACCGGCTTGCTAAAGCAGTGTCAACAGAACAAATGGTCATTCCCAGTCAGGTATTGTCCTTCGTTCAGATTTCACCACTAATAGACTGTATCATTGTACAGGAGGTTGGATCTGAAAACTGTTGGACAACACCAATAGTGTCCTACCGAAGGAAGGCGTGCTGCCAGAAAAGAAGGAGGCTGCTAGGAAACTAAAGGTCCAAGCTGCCCGCTTCATCCTAATCAAAGATGTTCTCTACAAGAGAGGATGCTCTCGACCCTACCTAAGGTGTCTCGGCCCTAAAGAAGCAAATTATGTTATGAGAGAAGTTCACGAGGGAATTTGCGGGAACCACTTAGGATCGCGCTCGTTAGTACAAAAGCTGATCAGGGTAGGATACTATTGGCCAACCATGCAAAAGGATGCCCATGCATATGTGAAGGCTTGCGACAAATGTTAGAGGTTTAGCAACCTCATCAAGCAACCAACTGAGGAACTTACCCCTTTGACGGTTCAGTGGTTGTTCGCTCAATAAGGACTAGATATTATACGCCCATTCCCAACAGCAATAAGGCAGCTAAAGTTCCTAGTGGTCGACATCGACTACTTCACCAAATGGGTGGAAGCGGAAGCCTTAGCCATTATTACAAAGAAGAATATACAAAGTTTCATATGGAGGAACATCATATGCAGGTATGGCATACCTAGAGTACTCATCTCAAACAATGGGAAACAGTTCGATAATGACACAATCAGAGACTTTTGCTCGGAGCTGGGTACTAAGAACCATTACCCATTACCAGCCCACCCATAGGCCATTGGGCAAGTTAAGGTGACAAACTGATCCTTGCTCAAAATAATCAAGACTCGGCTCAAGAGGGTAAAGGGTATATGGCCAGAAGAGCTGCCAAGTGTTTTATGGGCATAGAGGACAACGGTATGAACACCTACAGGAGAAACCCTATTTCAACTAGCATACAGGAGCAAGGCAGTCATCCCGACAGAAGTAAGGCTCACAAGCTACAGGGTCGCAAACCATGATGAATGCAAGCACGATGAAACCATGTGCCTGCAGCTGAACCTGGTGGACAAAGTGTGAGCAATAGCCGAGCAAAGATTAGCATGGTACTAGAATCTTATGTCCAAACACTATAACTCCAAGGTCAAACACTAGGACTTCTAGGTAGAAGATCTTGTCGTAAGGAAGGTAATGGGCACAACAAGAGACGCCTCCCAAGGAAAGCTGGGACCTAACTGGGAAGGACTATACAGAATTGCGTCGTGGTATAGGAAAGGGACCTACCATCTAGAAACACTGGACGGACAAAAGCTACATCACCCATGGAATACGAAGCACCTAAAAAAGTACTACCAGTAGACGGGTAGCAGCACCTCCTCATTGCCAGTTTATTTCTTTCTAGTCTTATAGTTTACCTTTTAAAGCACAAGGGCAAGTTTCTTTTTATTCTTAAAGAACAATTTCTACGCATGAACTACCATTATAATAAGAGGAATATTTAGATATGACTGATGTGTTTTTCGACATAATTTATTATGTCCATAAAGTGGACAATTCATCCCTGAAGGATGGATAATTTGTAAGGTCCATAAAATGGATGGTTCATCCCATTGGGACGGATATTTTATTGTCCATAGAGTGGACGGTTCATCCCTGAAGGATGGATAATTTGTAAGGTCCATAAAATGGACGGTTCATCCCACTGGGACGGATATTTTATTAAGTCCATAAGGTGGACAGTTCATCCTATTGGGACGGATAATTTACAAAGTCCATAAAGTGGACGTTTCATCCTTGAAGGATGTATAATTTGTAAAGTCCATAAAATGGACGGTTCATCCTTGAAGGATGGATAATTCGTAAAGTCCATAAAATGGACAGTGCATCCCATTAGGACAGATATTTTATTAACTCCATAAGGTGGATGGGCCATCCCATTGGGACGGATAATTTACTAAGTCCATAAAGTGGACAGTTCATCCCTAAAGAATGGATAATTCGTAAAGTCCATAAAATGGACGGTTCATCCCATTAGGACAGATATTTTATTAAGTCCATAAGGTGGATGGGTCATCCCATTGGGACAGATAATTTACTAAGTCCATAAAGTGGACGGTTCATCCCTGATGGATGGATAATTTGTAAAGTCCATAAAATGGACGGTTCATCCCATTGGGACGGATATTTTATTAAGTCCATAAAGTGGACGGTTCATCCCATTAGGATGAATATTTTATTAAGTCCATAAGGTGGACGGGTCATCCCATTGGGACAGATAGTTTACTAAGTCCATAAAGTGGACAGTTCATCCCTGAAGGATGGATAATTCGTAAAGTCCATAAAATGGACGGTTCATCCCATTAGGACGGATAGTTTACTAAGTCCATAAAGTGGACAGTTCATCCCCAAAGGATGGATAATTTGTAAAGTCCATAAAATGGATTGTTCATCCCATTGGGATGGATATTTTATTAAGTCCATAAGGTGGACGAGTCATCCCATTGGGACGAATATTTTATTAAGTCCATGAAATGGACAGGTCATCCCATTGGAATGGATATTTTATTAAGTCCATAAAGCGGATGGATATATTGATTAAGTGGACAGTCCATAAAGTAGACAGACTGGGGGATGGTAAATAGTTCATATAGTGAATAGATCCAAAGTAAAGATGGGTTAATAGTAGTCCCATAAAGGACGAGTCCACATAACATGGATGAATTACATGCCCTCAAAGAGGACGGGTCTAATATTCATATAGACTTATTTCCAAAATTCTATAAAACGACCTTTTGTATTGACAATCAACGCATAGTAGACGGGTTCAAAGACCACTAAGTGGACGGATGTAACAAATCATTGAATTAACGTTATAATAAAATTTCATTAAAAGCATGATAACCAAAACCACATAGAGGACGGAGTTGATAATACGACGGAATCAACAGTATAGATCCTCGATGTGGACGGAGTCATTCACAGTCATAAAATAAACAGATCCATTCATGAAAAATAAAATAGACAAAGTAATTAAGCTAAAACCCATGAAGGGGAGAAGTTTAAGACGACAGGTAAGATAAACATTTAATGTTCTCAAAAAAAAAAAAAAAAAAAAAACTACGCAACTAGAGCGGGAGTTTCATCCTTCCCTTCAACCAATAATTTCTCTGGGCGATGTGCCTGATCATATTTTGGATCAACTTGGCTTTCAACAATAGTTCCATCATTATGGGTGTTGTTGACGGGGGCATTCTTGACAAAAAGTTCGTCTGTATTCTTAGAATGGACGAGTTGAATTGACGTTTGCTTCTGGACATTAATGTTGACAGTGGACACATCCAAGTCAGGATATAAAGCCTTCACTTGATGGATGGCATCGTCAAAACCATCACCATAAGAGACTCCTAGCTCTGTCAGAAGGGCGTCGGAGTCACAGTACTCTCGTACAGCAACTTCCTTCACAAGACAAACGTCATTCTCCTTGTCTTCCAAGACCTTCTTTAGTTCCTCTATCTGCTTGTAAAACTTATCCCTATCTTTCTCCGCTATAACAAGTTTCTTTTCCTGGACTACCTTCCAGGCCTTTAGCTCGCTCAGCTCTTCCTCCACCAACGTCGCCTTCGCATATATACGGTCCAAGGCCGCCTCATGATTTAGACATTGTCCCATTAGCCCCTTCATCATAATCATGGCCTGAAAAGTGGAAAGGAATAATTAGTTTTGAACTAATTAAGACATAAGGACGGATGAAAATTTGACGGGCAAAATTACCTGAGCGATACTAAAAAGCTCGGTCTCCCCTATCGCCTTCGTCGAGTGGTTGCTTAAGTCCTCATAATCTTCAGGTGTTATGAGGGACGAAAGCCTCTCCAAGGCGTTTTTGGAGTCCTCTCGGAGGAGGACGGGTGGCTTCTCCGGTGTGGTGGATGGACCCTTCGTGAAGCCTTTTCCTGCTCCATGTTTTGTAAGGTAACCGTCTTTGCACTCTCAGCCTCCAGCCCCACGACAAGCCCCAATACAACCTTTGGCTTTTTTGGTGCATGGTCCTGCTTCTGTGGCACCTTCCTTTTGGTAGACGGAATGTTTGGATCTGTCCCCTTAGGGATCTGACCTCCCTCCTCCTTGTTCTTGGTCGCCTGTGCCTTAATCATGGCCCTTCTCTTAGCAGCGTCCATTTCTGCGAAAAAGGACGGGTATACTTAGCTCCAAATAAAGGATACAAAAGAAGAATGGTTGACGAACTTACATTGGCATACTTGGGCGTCGTAACGATGAGCTGTATGGGTAGGCTCTGGTCCGTCACAATGCTAGTAAATGGTATCTAGAGTGACCAATTTGGCCTAAGTCCTCTCCTCAAGTGTTGCTTTGGTAAAAATTCTTTCCAAAAAGCTCCACTGCTCAAGTGTAACTTGTGGATGCTCTCGAACTGCAAAAAGAGGACGGTTAAAAAACTTTGAAGAATTAAACAAGCAATGGACTTATGGACAGGTGCATACCAGACGGAGATAATATACCCTATGTAGTATCGATGGGCATGTGCTCTATGTCCCTTGGACAGCACATCCATTCATCCCCCTAAAGGAAAAAGTACTGGTTCTTCCAGTTCCAATTTGAGTCTGGGGTCTCGTATACAATCCTCAACAATGGACTCCTAGGCACAAAACTATACATGCCTCTTGACTTTTTTATTTCATCCAGATGGTAGCAATGGAGGAATTCCCACACCGTCAACCTCCTTGCACCATCAGTCATAGCCCTGTACAGGACCTTCATGCCAAGGAAGACCCTCCAGGCATTTGGGGATATCTGGTTGATGGCCAGACCTAGGTTTTTGAGCAGCTCACGATGAAGGGAACTCAAGGGAAACCTGAGCCTAGCCTTTAGCATTTGCTCATACACCCCAACACCCTCCACTCCTTCATAGTAACACTTCTCCGAGTTGTATGGTAGACGGATGGAGACGTTATCTGGTATTTGGTATTTAGCCCTAAGTGTCTTGAAATGTGGCTCTTTGATTGTGGAATTAAAGTCATTCACCATCCATAGGGGTAGCATGATGAACTTCCTAAGTCCATAAAGACCCACGACGGACTGAATTGGGGGCTCAGTGTTGTCTAAACTGTCACTGGAATCTTTTGGGCCATCCATCTCTGGATCCTCATCTCTTGAGGACAGAGAAGAGGTAGATGGACTTCTCTCTTCACTTAGACCATTATGATCTTTGTGACTTGACGGGTACACTTCCTCGTAGCCCGCCCCGTCATGGACAAATGACTAGTTACTTAACACATTAGACATAACCTACATGTGACGTTGAAGCCTAGGGCTGACGGGTCTATAGTTGATGATGGTAGTACAAAATCTAAGATAAAATGAAGTGCAGGAAAATAAAATTTTCTTCTAAATAGGAGGAGAGAATACTCACCAAAATTAGAAGATGTTGTAAATGAGCGTTGGCGATGGACGCAGCAAATGGACTGCCTCGTTTTTCTAACAAAGATGACTGAGGCACTTTGATTACAAATTTCAGCAGAAAGTGGAGAAATGAGAGGGAGAGAGTTTGGTTTATATAGAGGGATGGCACAGAAGACGAAGGGACATTTCGATCCAAGAGAATGACCATTCGTTGAATGCCACGTGTTCGGTGTCATAAATGATTTCAGAACAGCCTGTCAAAGACAGGCGTGTCTTCTCAAGATTCAAATGGAGCCGTCACCCCATGGGTCCTTCCACTTAAAGATTTCGGACCTATGAGGGGACAACTGAAGAGGAGAAATTTGAGATGACGGATCATGTATGGACAAACATAGGGTGGACGGATCAAACGGCCACGTGTCATCCAACATATCTTTATGTGATCTCCAAGAAACTCTAAGTAGAAAATACTTGCGACACACGGTTAGCCCAAGTTCGTAGAGTACCAACACAAATAAAATTCTAACACAAGGAGAATTCTGGAATATGTGGGTATTAATGAGGATCTTTCCTATAAGGAAAAGACTTGTTGCACAAGTAGAGGAGCTCGATTCTACACTACTATAGAAACCCATAGTCCCTCAAACAGGTACGCATAATTCACCCCAGCTCTGCCACTTTAGAGTTGTAGAAAGGTTTCTAGACTTAACCTTCAGAGGGTTTTTGGCCGATATCACATCGGTACTCTCCTAGGGTTTTCTCTTTTTGATTGCGCAGGGATTGTTTCGAGTGTGCGAGGATTATGTAGCTCACTGATGATTTTCTCGGCATCATCAAACATGTTAAATTACATAATTTCATATGGTCATAAAATGTAAGAAAGTTGAGCAAATTCTTTGTTTGTCAACCAGGACAAATTATTAGGTCCACTGAAGTATAGCTGAAATGGTCTTCCAACCAATGAAATGCTATCAACTATACATGTGTGTGATTCAACTTCCTAATCAACATAATATATATATATATATATATATAATGGAGAGAACGATATAAGTTTGAAATTATTGTATTATCTTAAAATATAGAATTAAAAGATAATTTTATTAACTATAAATATATTTGGACATAGATTCGGTCCATTGTAGCATTAATTCATTGGACCCAACATGATTTAGAGATGTCTGAATTGTGTTGAGTCCTTTACACTAATGGATTGGACCTAACCTTAACCTACTTGTAATTAATAAATATGGTAGGTTCATAAAAAGGACACAAATTTATTTTGGGTAAATATATATATATATATATTTTTTTTTTTTGAAGGAAGGGTAAGTGGTATTTGAATTTTTCCTTTATCTGAGAATATATATTCCCAACTAAGCTAACAAAAACTCGTGAATATATCAACAATTTTTTTCCCCTTTGATTTGACAATGGAGGGTAGGGAATTTAGACCTCTGATGTTTGAAAAAAAAGTGTGAATTTAAAAAAAAAAATTATAAATATGATAGAATCTCAACTTTGGTTATTTGCTTCATCATAATTACTCTATTAGACTACAAATCAGGGTAAAAGACCGTGATATTTAATAGTACAGGCTCATTGATGTTATGGACAAATTTGGTGTGGGTGCTATTCATGATGTTCCATGCATTTTTATGTCCAAATTAAGTTGAAGGCAACTAGACGTGGCAAAACGGGCGGGTTGGGTCGAGTTCAGGTCAGGTCAATCAGGTTGTGGGTCAAAACAGGTCATTTTTAAATGGGTCAATTGGGTTGTGGGTCAATCGGGTCGCGGGATAGGTTGAGTTGACTTGTATTTTTCAAACAAGGGTTTTTTTTTTTTTTTTTTTTTTTTTTTTTTTTTGGAAATAGATGCAATTTGTCAATTGTTTCCAAGTTCCTTAACTGTGATTAGATTCTCACTGGTGATACTATTACCACTTATCAATTACCACTAAGCACTTGATATCCAAATTTGGTGCAACTCTTGTTCTAACTTTCTAGAAGATAATCTTGGTATAATCTTCGATCTATTTAAAGTAGGAAGAGAAAATGAAAGTGGCAAGTAAAGAATGACAAACTATAATGGAGTACATAATATATTAAGTGAAGAAGAATAAGTAAATATTTTATAAGAATTACACATCAATCTCAATCTACTCAACGTTGGTAGACGTGGCAAAACGGGCAGGTCGAGTCGGGTCAATCGGATCGCGGGTCAAAACGGGTCACGGGTCATTTTTAAATGGGTCAATCGGGTTACGGGTCAATCGAGTTGCGGGTCAAATGAATCGAGTTAAAAAATTCTGACCCGTTTTGCCATTTCTAAAGGCAACCCAGCAAAAAAAAAAAAAAATTTAAGTTAAAGGCATAACTCATGAGTCAACTTTCCATAAAACTGTTTGTCCTTCCTGTAGTCCATGACAAACTATGAAAATGACTTTTGCAAGTGGTATGTATCTTCTCCATATTTATTGCTTTCTCACATAAACGTCAATGAAAAATATGACTTGTCCTCCCAACTTCCAACACGCCAAATTAAATAGCACTGTCATACCGTGTAAGAGAAATGGATCAATTTGTCTTTGTCCGTCAACCACAGGTCAAGAATGTCAAGAAATAGTTGCTTAAATTAATGCACCAAGTGTTGTTGTTTCTTTAATTATTATTATTTTTTATTTATTAATTTTTTTTTTTTGGTAAAGGGGAAATATTATTACACACAAAAGAAATAGTTACATAGCAACAGCAGCCATACTGGCAGCAGCAAGTATACAATAGTACAAACCATTAATGTCCTTAGCTAATAAAGTTTCAAGATCAGCAGTGAAAGGGAAATAAAAAATAGCAAAGTCTTCCTGCATAGAAACACCCCAATTTGCCAGCCAATCCGCACACTTACTGGCTTCTCTAAACACGTGAACCACCCGTATTTGAGGAAACTTGCCCAGGAGGTACCTACAATCAAATAACAGAGGAGCATAAGCTGAGTTAGGATTCTTTTTGAGTTTAGCAGCCCAACAATCACCATAGCATCTAGTTCTACTTCCAGTTGCCGAATTCCAAGGTGATTTGCAAGCCTCAATCCATCTCTCAAAGCCTATAGTTCAGCCATGATGCTTGAGGTGAAGCCAATTGATCTTGCATATCCCTTAACCCATGCTCCTTGGCTGACTCTAATGATCCCTCCACCTCCTGCATTTCTCGAATTTCCAAATGATGCACCATCTGAATTAAGTTTGTACCACCCCTCTCTTGGCTTATTCCAACCAACAGGTATTGCAATCTTTGCATTAGTTTTCTTTCCTTTGCTTACACAAAAATGGTACTCTCTAGCTTGATTAATACAATCATTAGGCAGTCTCGGCTTGGGAATAGAATTATCAAACACAATCTTGTTTCTATTTTTCCAAATAGCCCAAATAGTAAATAAAAAGACCGTGCTCCATGGAATTCCAGATCTGTGTAAAACATAATTTACACTATTTGAGTATAGCCAACCCTCTAAACTACCAGTGAAAGTGTTAACACATTCAGGAGGGACCTCAATACTTCTCCAATATTTGCGAGTTAACAAATTGGGTATGCCGGAGGTCTCTAGATTCTCTGGAAGATGGAAGATGTGGAGATCACTCTGCTATCAACTACAGTGTAGGAAATCCATGCAACCGTTAAGGTGCGTTCCTCTAATTTATCTTGGCTTATTTCAGCTATTTATGCTAGTCCTAGAATAGCAGAAAGAAGAATTCTTTGGAATAATTTAAAAATGGTTAGTCAACTCCATAACCTCCCTTGGCTCATGTTGGGTGACTTTAATGAGGTGCTGAGTGGGGAAGATAAGTTTGGCGGGAATAGTGTCAATCTTAATAGAGCATTAGAATTTAAAGAGTGTCTGGATGAATGCAATATGTTGGCTTTGGACTTTGCGGGCCCAAAATACACTTGGACGAATTGTAGGCCCATTACTGACCTTATTTTAGAAAGAATTGATAGATGTTTTGTTAACTCAATTTGGCAAACACTATATGCGGATGCCACGGTGACTCACTTACCTAGAACTTGGTCAGACCATTGCCCAGTTCTTTTGAAGTTATGTAGGCAAGAAGTGGGTCATCTTACTAAACCATTTCGATTTCACACAATGTGGCTATTGCATCCGGATTTCCCTTTAGTGGTGCAGCAAGCATGGCCAGACAATAGAAGATTACATACGGCCATTTCAGACTTTACTAATAGAGCAAAAAAATGGAATGCTGAAGTGTTTGGAAATTTGTTTGCTAGAAGGAGAAGAACCCTTGCCAGATTGAATGGGGCTCAAAAAGCTTTGGCTGAAAGTGTTTCTTTAATTATTTTTATTTCATATATATGTTATTATTATTAAATAAAATAATTTCAGAAGAAAAAGAGCTTGATGGCACAATCATTTTTTTTTTCCTGTCCTAAAAATAGGGAGCTTGATGCTCCATGCATTTTTGTGTCCAAATTGAGTTGAAGGCAAACTCATGAGTCAACTTTCCATAAAGCTGTTGGTCCTTCCTGTAGTTCATGACAAACTATGAGAATGACTTTTGCAAGTATCTTCTCCATATTTATTGCTTTCTCACATAAACGTCAATGAAAAATACGACTTCTCCTCCCAACTTCCAACACGCTAAATTAAAGAAAGATACTAGCTCTAACATATTTTTACAATATGTTTACAACAAATTATAGGTAGTTAGTTGTTATTGATTCAAATTTGAACTTAACACTAAAATTAGTTTTTTTGCCCAATAATAACAAGTAACAACCTACCACGTATAATTTATTATAAAAATATTGTGAAAATGACGTAAATATATCATTTCTCTAAATTAAATAGCACTGTCATACTGCGTAAAAGAAATTGATCAATTTGTCTTTGTCCGCCAACCACAGGTCAAGAATGTCAAGAAATAGTTGCTCAAATGAATGCGCCAAGTGATTGTCGTTTCTTTAATTATTTTTATTTCATATATATTTTACTATTATTAAATAAAATAATTCAAGAAGAAAGGGATCTTGATGGCCCAATCACTATTTTTTTTTTCCTGTCCTGAAAGCCATCAACCTTACAAAATCAGCCCATCGGACTTATAGAAGTAGCCCATGACAAGATTGTGAGCAATGAAAGTTTATATTCCGATCTAATAAAAGAAAAAAAAAAAACTCAAAAAAAAAAAAAAAAAAAAACTCCGAAGGATGAGCTTTACATCTTCTATAATAGGCTGTTAGGCCCAGTTGATATCGGAGTTCTGATGTGTAGACCACTGACCTAGACAATAGCCATACATTCTTCCTATTAATGAGCCTATATCTAGTTCTAGTTCTAGTTCTAGCATATTAAAAAAACTCAGATGAACAACAGAAGTTGAGTGCAACAATATTTGTTTCATCCACAGGTATTAGAAATCATTTATATTAATTCTGTAATAAGTTTCGCTACGATCTCTCTTTTAATGTAACCTCTCCAAAAAAAAAAAAATGTTGAAATGGCCAAAAGCCAGAAAAACCTAGCCCCTTTTGTCATGGATTCTTACAGGTTACAAGGTCAAGAAAATGACAACATTTACTACTTTCAAATCCACAACAAAGCACCACTCCACAGCACCAATAATGTAGAAACATTTCCTGAGAGTTCGTTTAGACCCCTTAAACCAGATTGTTTAATCTAATATATTAACCAAGTGATTATTTAGATTAATTTTCAGATCTAGGTTAAACACAAATAAATCATATCATACAAAATTGTAGAAAAGTAAATAACACAACGATATGATTACCTAGAAAAACCAATGAAACTAACCCGTTTCAAGGTAAAAACCTGGGGAGGATTTGACTTAGCTATCCTCAAAGTAAACTAAATCCACTATAAGAGAATTGAAGTTTTTATAAAAGATTTAACCATAAATCTAATGCTACCTCATGTTGTAACTTATTGACACGACACGTGCAAACTCTGAATCCACGGACTCCTTTTCTTCTTGGATTTAAAGCAACACAAGCACACCCTTGCTTGTGAATTTGAGACTCCACTCAAAGGTTTCAAATCACCTTCACTTGTTGATCTTGATGCAGCAACTAGTTCTACCAATCCTTAATTGTAGTTTAAGCTCCAGTAGATTCTTGTGTAGTTAGAAGGTACAAAACCTCTCAAATCTCACAAAGAGTAACACACAAGTCTTCCAAAAGTTTTCAAAACGTAGCTAGGGTTTTCCTTTTATATGTAGAGAAGTTTAAGTGAAACCCTAAACATTTTTGTAGAGATTAGACTGAAATAAACTTCTGCAAAAAACTATGTCTGCGCTTTTCAATGGGTTGGGTCTATTTCTTGATCGGTCGAGAAAGGTAGAACATGACTTCTCTTTTCTGCAATCAGTTGGACTTTAAATCTTGAAACGCACTTATTTAAGCACACCTTAAAACACTTAAACTAGACATGTTTTACTCTTAGTTTGCCAACACAATACAACCGTGATTCTAAACATTTAATCTAAATCTTTAGAACCTAACATTTTCTATTTTCAGTTTCATATTTGGGTCCCTTAATTTGGATTCTTCTTCAAAGTTATTGATGGTTGTTTCACCTAAAATTGTTCCATCAAAATGTAGTATCACTCTGGAGCTTTGCAAACTCCAACTAGCCTTCTTCGTTCTCGTGCAGAATATATGTAATATAGATACTACTGCAAACGGTGACAAGTTTGAAAATTTTGAAAAAAAAAAAAAAATTGTTCATATTAATGAGAAATCTCTGGTGGCATTGTCAAATTTTGCATTAATTACATGCGTTCTATTTTTTTTTTTTTTTCCTTAAAGAAACGTAAACTATTTTTGTTCTAGTTATAACGCTATCCAGGGACGGACCCATTAAGGGGCAGGGGTGACAATATTGGCCACAAATCATCAATATCATAATTCAATAACTCATAACAAAAAAAAATCTCATAGAAAAAAAAAATTTCCCTTACGGGGTGACAATAATTTATATAATTTTTTTAATTGATTTATAAATTATGAGAAAGTCAATTACAATATTTTAATTTTTTTCAAAAGATAAAATGCAAAATTCTTTTAGAAGCCAATATTGATGATGTAACATTGCCAACTCTTACTATTAATATCCCAATTTTTTAAAATCCTCAAACAAAGTTTTGAAAACTTCATTAGTGTGATTTTTAGTTGCATCCAAAAGTATGAGTTTATCATATTGGTGAGTTGGTCAATGTGATAAAATCAATATATTAATTCCAATTATCCAAAATTTGGAGATCCAAAGTCCTCTTCTTTTTTTATTCTTCTCTGAAAAGGTTTAAATATCATATTGTAACTTTTAACTTTTTTTGTTCATATTATTTCCTTCTTGACTTAAATATTTATGGTAATAAAGTGCAATTGTTTTGTCTACCATGATTTTTTTTTTTTTTTTTAATAAACCATGTCACTTGAAATTTTTTTGGTTCATGCTTTCGCCCCCCTAGGTTCAAATCCTAGTTTCGTCCCTGACACTATCAGAGAATATATATATATATATATATCAGCAATGGTGTCTACTTCAGGCTTGGTTCTATAGGAAAAAAAAATCTGCAATCCTTTCATTCTTTTTTTTTTTTTTTTTTTCCGGAAATGATGGTACAATTTACCCTTTTTTTCTAATATATGTCAAAGAAAGAAATTGACCTACGTAAAGGCAGCTACCATAAATCAAAAAAACGAATAACTATTTGTTATACATAGATATGAAGCATCATTTCACTATCAATTTAAGAAGACTAATTGCTCCAATTCAGCGAAAATGTTAGCTTTCCCATGTAAATCAACCGCATATCACCTGGTTTGCATTTAAAACTGAGTTGAATGACTCAATTCACCTAAATGAATCGATTAACAAGTTGGATTTAAGTTGTCTCTTACATTCCCTATCGATTTTTTTCATGAAGTTAGGAAAGTCTTGGTAGGCATTTGTAATCATTTAATTTCTCCCTCAAGCATTTCTACAACTTTTTTCATTGAAGGACAATCACTAGGCCTTATTTGTGTACACCATAATGCAACAATGATCATGTTCATAGCAATTTTCTTCTCCTTCTTAGTGGCATCTTCCATTTCTATGTCATTTCCTTCAATAAATTGGTCATAAATCCAAGTTGGAAAGTAATTTGGCTTGAATGGTCTGCAAATGCATTCATGTTCTTTCTTTTGTTTGTCAGAAGATAATTTGGTAATTTTATATTAAATTTTTGACCAAAAAAAAAAGATTATTTCTAATAAAACTTAATATTTGCTACCAAAAAATAAATAAATAAAAACTGAGACAAAAAGTAAAAAACTTTTAGCAAATAAGCAAAAGACAAATGCAAGTGTTTGGCAAAAACAGGGGAGAGAAAAGGGAAATAAAAGGAGAGGAGAGAGGAAAGAAAAGAGAAATGATAATATTTTTCCTTTCACTTGTTTGGTTTGCACAAAAATGAAAAAAGAAAAAAGAAAAAAAAAAAATATATATATATAATACTTCATTGATTAATCTGACCATAAAAACTTTTTCTTCCCTCTCTCTTTCCTCCCAATTTAGAAGGAAATAATATAGTGGGCCATGAAGGAAAATGAGTCTCTTCATTTTCTATTTCTTTACCCCAATCCATTCAATATAGTGCTTATATATATAATTTTTTTTTTCAATCATTTTGATCCTTAAGTTATGAAACTATTTTCATTTTAGTACTTGTCATCTCCCTTGACACACAAATAGCTAATAAAAATAATTAATTGCAATTAAAAAACCACATCAGTATCTAAATATTAAAAAAATCCACGTCAAAAAAGAAAAAAAATGATATAATTATTTTCTAAAGAGAAAAAAAGAAATAAAATGAACGAAAAAACAATCAAGTTTCCTTTTATTATCAAATGGATGTTAAGAATGAATTAGCTAGTGAGAATGGAGACAATGGCAAATCTATCTTAGGAGTACCCCCTAAGCTTAATAAGAAAGAAATTAAGAACTCTAGGGCTAAGAAATGAAATACTCAAAAACACAAACAGAAAAAGCAACATTTCTCTCATCATTGTGCCGCAGCTGGACATACTCGACCTAATTGCTACAAGTGGTTAGCCACTCAAAAGAGCAACAACATGATCACGTTGAGACACCAGAATCAGTTTCCATCCTCTTTTGCTCCTCTTAGAGATATTCTCAAAGCCCTCTTGTTCCTTTCGAACTTGAATGGTTTTAACTCTTCCCCCTTATCATCGGATCAAGAGTTTGCTAAAACGAAAAGGTTCTTCCAAGGTGTGGAAAGAAAAGAGCTCCAAGTGATTCTGTCACTCTTTCTCTCTCCCCTTCTTGTTTTTGTTTTTGCATTACTTATGTGTTTTTCTTTTGTGTTTTAAGTCAGTCTAGTTTTATGCATTGCTTTGTTTAACATGTTTTTGTTTGGTTATTTTTCAGTTTTGCTTTATTTTGTTTTTCATATAAAAATATTAAAAAAATTGAAAAATCAGAAAAATACAAAAAAAAATGTGTATTTGTGTACATTGGTACTTGTGACCTTGGATGGCCATTGAAATAAAGTTTTCTAAATTTTGTATCTTTTGTAACTTAGATGAGCGTCTCTATGCACAACTAAGCAAAACTAAGCAAGTGAGTTTTGTGGATCGTGTTTGTGATGAGTAAGGATAAGTAATCTCTTATACTTAACATTTGTATCACTCTTTTTAACGGGAAGGACTAGAAAATCCTAAGAGAAAGGCAGAAATAACCATCTCACCATTGTTGCCTGCCAATCATGAAATGACATTTGTATGCTTCAGCATAGCAAAAGTGGAATGTCAAATGCTTAACATCATTGGGTATTTCTTTTCCCTCTCATATATGCCCATGCATGGTTTTCTTAAAAAGAAAAAAAATATATAAAAAGAAAAATAAAAGCAAAAAGATCAAAATACTTTAGATATGATTGTAAGCGTGTATTCTAGGAGATGTGGGAGATATAGGATGTACCTCGAAGGTGATAGTCCCTATCAAACAGTATGATTGTGTATGAGTTAAAGCGATTTTCTCATATCTCAAATCGCCATAACATGTAGACACTTATGCAATTTTGCGATGTTTTACACACATAACATGCAATATTTTTTGCTACTTTCGATAAATGTGCAGGTACAATGTGATTTGGTCATCACAAGAAAAACTTGTGTTAATGTATGCTTAATAAACTGTCTTAACTTGTTTTTGAAATATAAAATTGGTTAGACTTGTTTAGTATGTGTGTGTGTGTGTGTGTGTGTGTGTGTTTTGGGATCTATGTGCTTAACATTTTTCATGTTGAGAGATGTTTTTGAGAGCTTAAAATGTTGTTTGGATCTTTGGTTGAGTAGCATGCTTGATTCCATTCATATCTGTGTTTTTCTCTTCTTTGAAAAACTGTTTTTAAGCAATCTTGATAGCTTCTCGATAGCTCTCAACAGATAAGCTATCTATTAAGACCCTTTAGCTTTTTCTTATCGTATTCTTGATAGCTCTCGATAGCTAGTTTGATCCATCGAGAAACTTTCTGTCTCCTCAATAGCTGCTCAATAGCTACCTCAATCCATTGAGCTTCATTGTTGAGGAAACCTCTCTTTAGATCCTCGATAGCTGTCATCCATAGTAGGCACTGGGAGTCACTATGTGGCATTTCGGTCACGTGCCTTTCCGTGATCATACAGGAGTTCTACTCCAATATGCACGGATTTGATTACTTTATACCCCATTTTGTCACTTGTGTTCGAGGTATACGCATGGTAGTTACTCTGGGAATTGTATTCAAGGTACTACACGTCCCTAGGGTAGCGCATCCTAACTACCCTGGCTATGAGTGTCTAAGGACAGTGTCCAAAGAAGAACTCTTGTCTCTATTTTGTGAGACACCTTCTTCTTAGGGTGATCGTCAAAACAACTCAGACTCGGCCTTTGCTAAAGGTCTAAGAATCCTAAACATGGTGATGACATTCGTTCTCCATCCATTGTCTCACTATGACACTATCACAGAGCCTTGTGCTCAGTTTTTGTTATCCTTCATTGAAGATCTCTCTATTGACTTCCCTTCTCACTTTATACTCTCGCTTAAAAAATATAAGGATACGGCGACCTGTGATAAGCTCATTTTTCCTTCGGCTATCACACGGCTCTTTTGCCATTGTTCTGTCTCCTATCTCGAGTCTCCCCACTTCACGTTCATGTGTGCCATTGACGCCGCTACCGTTAAGCGGAGTACTGGATAGCTTCGCTCAAGGCAGCCCTAGATAGAGGCAGCAACTCCTCTAGCTTCTATTGCTCCATTCACCTCTACTCCTTCGTCTTCACTCTTGAGGCCATCATGTCACAACTTGTGCGCATGGATGCTCGCCTTAACACTCTCAGCGATGAGTTATGTTAGGTAAACACTTGTGTTGGTCGTATTGCATAACAATAGGCTATCGTGGGTGGTTACATTGTCGCTTCCTCTCCATCTCCGCCAATCTCTGAGAATGAGAGTAACTATGGCTCCGGTAGTGATAATGCTGATGAGGATGATGATGATGGCTCGCTTAGTGATGATAAGATATCTACTTGATTTACTTGCCCTTTGTCATTTGTGACAAAAAGGGGGGAGTAGTTTTGAGATGAGAGTAGTCATACTTGATGATGTTATAAAATAGTTTAAATATTATACTCGTCCATGTAGCTCGCCCACAGGAAAGGGATTCCTTGTGTTATAAGCTCGTCCATCCGTCTATCCGGATGGACACTCGTCCAAGGATTGGCTCGTCCATCAATCTAGTAAGATGGATGAGTGTTTTGGACATCCCCCTTTAAGCAGACTCCATTTTTCTATTAGACTAACCGTTCCTTCTTTGAAAACGGTTATAGTCAATAGACCCCAAATAAAGTAACTTCCATGGCAGTTATGGAAGTTACCTCCGAATCCTCTAAACTCCACAACGGTAGGAGAAATAACAGCCTCAAGCAAACACTATATAAAGGCTCTTCTACAATAAGGTAAAGGATATTTAGAGATTTCTATAAGAAAAATATTTCTCTTTACTGAGAATTACAAACCCACTGACTTCATCATCGGAGGATCTTTGGCTGGCCTTCACTGGTCTCCTCTGACTTCTTGTTTGTTATTTTCAGGATTCTACCTGTAGGTCGTTAACGCTCAAGACTTTCAGCCCACTAATTCCTTGGATTCATCAGTTGGCGTCGTCTGTAAGAAAGATAGAATTTTTTGTGTTTTAATTTCATCGTTGAATTCTATGATTTCTTTCTCCGACAAAGGGTTGAAATGGTCCGGACAAGATCAAAGGCCACTAGTCCAAGCTTTCAACAGAGCAGGGATGCCTCCAGCAACCCTCATCATGACCGTCAATCGGCACCTGCCATGCAACCTTCATCGGTCCAACATGTGCAGTCTATGGCTGCCGCCATGGCAAAATTAACTCGCCAGAACCAGGAATTGAGAAAGGAAGTTAATCTCAGAGGGCAACAGCATGAGGTCTATGGAGAAGAGCATGGTCAAAGCCAAAAAGATGGAAGAAATGTAGAGCTAGAAAGCCAATTAAGGGGTACCGCACCAAGAAGGGAGCCACACTTAGAAAGGGAGATGGATCAAATGAGGAAAGTTATGGCTGAGATGAGAGAGAACATGAGAAGAACTAACCCTGTAGAAGATCTAGTTCACCAAACAGACTCCCCCTTCACAGCCTCTATCAATGGCCATCCTCTGCCTTCAAAATTTAAGATGCCTTCCTTGGATTCGTATGATGGGACGCGTGACCCATTTGACCATATCGCCACCTTCAAGACTACCATGCACCTTTAAGGGGTTCCAGATGAGATAATGTGTAGAGCCTTTCCCACCACCCTCAAAGGACCTGCGCAAGTCTGGTTTAGCGAAATACCCCTGAATTTAGTAAGTTCTTTTGAGGAGTTAAGCAAATTGTTTGTTAATAATTTCATTGGGGGACAAAGACACAAGCGTTCCTTGTCCAGCTTGTTGACTATAGAGCAAGGAGAGAATGGAAGCCTGCGTTCCTTCATCACGTGCTTCAATAGGGAGGCCTTGACTATGGATGAGGTAGATGACAAGATACTGTTGGCAGCTTTCCATAACGAGGTTAACTCTGACTTGTTCATACACAAACTTTATGGAAAAGAACCTCAGTCCATGGCCGAACTCGTCCACTCCGCCCAAAATTTCATGAATGCAGAAGACACGATCATAGCTAAGAAGAGTAAGAGAGCTGAAAGAATGGAAACAAACCTTGCTCGTTACTCTGAATAGGGTCCTTGTCCAAAGAAGGGGCGAACAGAAGATAAAAAGGACCAAGATAATAAGAAGCCAGGCTCTTTAGTGCGGAATCAACAATATACCCCTTTGAACGTGCCACTTGAGCAAGTTCTTATGCAAATCAAGGATGATCCATCCTTGAAGTGGCCTGAGAAAATGAAGGGAGATCCCAACAAGCGCAATAGGAATAAGTACTGTCGCTTCCATAGAGACCACGAACATGACACGGATGAGTGCTTTGATTTAAAGTAGTAGATTGAGAATCTCATAAGGCAAGGGAAGCTGAGAAATTTCCTTGGATGAGACCATAAGGACGAGAAATTAAAAAGGAAGGTAGAGGAATTATCACGACCACCACTGGGCGAGATAAGAGTTATCATAGGAGGAAGTTTGACAGGATAGTTGTCCACGTCAGAGAAGGCGTACTTAAAAGTAGTGCAGAATGTCCAACTTTCTGGACAATCACCAAAAGCAAGGACCACGGACGAGCAAGCAATCACTTTCACGGACGAAGATGCTGAAAGAATTCACCACCCTCACGATGATGCCATTGTCATCACCTTAGTTATTGCTGACTACACAACTAGAAGAGTATTGACAGACAATGGGAGCTTAGTGGACATTCTGTATTATCTAGCTTTTCAGCAAATGAAGGTTGGATGAAACCAGTTTCGTCCAGTTCACTCACCTCTAGTGGGTTTCGGAGGAATGAAGGTACAACCTGTTGACACTGTCAAGTTACCAGTGGTAGTAGGGACATATCCACGGCAGGTAACTAAAGATGTAAGCTTCCTTGTGGTAGATTGCTCATCTTCTTATAATGCCATAATTGGAAGACCAACTCTAAATAGTTAGAAGGCAGTCACGTCCATTTACCACCTGTCAGTCAAGTTCCTTATGAAGTATGGGGTAGGACAAGTGCAAGGAGACCAACTGGTAGCAAGGGAGTGTTATTTGGCTATGCTCGCCATGGACGAGCAGTAGCAGACGATGAGCATCGAAGAAAGGAGAATTATGGCTAAACCCACCGAAGTGTTAGAAGATGTTTCCTTAAATGAGACTAACCTTGAGAGATGTACCAGGATTGGGGCAGATCTAGAAGAAAAAATTAAGAAGGACCTCGTCCAGTTTTTGAAGAAAAACACTGATATATTTGCTTAGAGTCATGAGGATATGCTGGGTATAGATCCTAGTGTCATCACCCACCGACTATATGTATGTTCTTCCTCCAAGCCTGTACGACAAAAGAAAAGAGTGTTTTCCCCTAAGAGAGATAATGCTATTAAAGACGAAGTTTAGAAGCTGATAGCGGCGAAGTTGATACGGGAAGTGTACTATCCAGATTGGTTAGCCAATGTAGTAATGGTTAAAACGGCAAATGGCAAGTGGCGGATGTATGTAGATTTTACTGACTTAAAGAGAATTGCCCCAAGGACAGCTATCCATTACCGCACATTGATCAATTGGTGGATTCTACCGCTAGCCACAAATTACTTAGTTTTATGGATGCTTTCTCAGGATACAACCAAATAAGGATGGACAAAGCTGACCAGGAGAGGACATCTTTTGTTACTAGCCAAGGCTTATTCTGTTATGAAGCAATGCCCTTTGGCTTGAAAAATGCTGGGGCAACGTACCAGCGGTTGGTTAACCAAATGTTTCGTCCTTAGATTGGATGAAACATAGAAGTCTATGTGGATGATATGTTAGTGAAAAGCCTGGACAAGGGAAAACATCTGGACGACCTGCAAGAGGCCTTCGATACACTCAGACATTACGACATGAAGTTGAACCCCAGCAAATGCGCTTTCGGAGTAGCATCAGGAAAATTCCTTAGATTCATGGTTTCACATAAAGGAATAGAGGCAAACCCAGAAAAAATTAAAGCAATTCTGGATATGAAGCCTCCGCGGAGTATCAAAGAAGTTCAGTCTCTTACCGGGCGAGTTGCCGCCCTCAACAGGTTTGTTTCTAAAACTACTGACAAGTGCTTGCCATTTTTCAAGGTTCTAAAAAAAGCATTCGAGTGGACGGACAAGTGCTAAAGAGCCTTTCAAGACTTGAAGACATACCTCGTTACGGCTCCGTTGCTGAGTCCTTCTATGATGGGTGAAGAGTTGTTTTTATACTTGGCAGTGACCCCTATGCCGTGAGCTCAGCATTGATAAGAGAAGAAGGAAAAATACAAAAGCCAGTGTATTATACAAGTAAGGCACTGAGGGGAGCGGAAGGGCAATATCCACTGATAGAAAAGTTGGCTTTCGCACTAATAACAGCCTCCAAAAAACTAATGCATTACTTCCAAGCTCATGTCATCAACGTCATGATGGATCATCTGCTCAAGAAGGTAATGAACAAGTTAGAAACTGCAGGACGATTGATCTAATGGGCCATCGAGCTCAGTGAGTTCGACATAAAGTACTAGCCAAGACATGCCATAAAAGCTCAAGCACTGGCAGACTTTATTGCAGAGTTTACCCCAACCCATGACAATATAGGAAAGATGGAAGACAGTAAGAAATGGATCTTCCATGTGGATGGTTCATCTATACAGTATGCAGAAGGGATAGATGTGGTTTTACAATCTCCAAAAGAGGATAAATTAAAACACAAGGTTCGCTTGTAGTACCAAGCCACTAATAATGAAGTCGAATATGAAGCTTTCCTCAAAGGTTTGGAATTAGCTAAGTCTGTGGAAGTGAAGTGCATAGTCTTCTTGGGAGATTCTCAGTTTGTCATAGGCCAAGTGAAAGGGATGTATAAGGCTAAGGAAGAACGAATGAAGAAGTACCTTAGTAGGGGTGATGCACCTCATGAGAAAATTTGAGGAAACTAACTTCGTTCAAATCCTAAGAAAAGAGAACATGGAAGCTGATGCCTTGGTGAAAGAAGCCTCAGTGAACGAACTTATGGACAAGTTTGATGAGATTCAGTACATGCCAAGTATAGACATCCCCGAAGTACAACAAGTGGAGAGCAGAGGAAATTGGATGACTCCAATTATATCATACTTAAAGGATGGACAACTTCCAGATGAGAAAGATGAAGCTAAAAAGTTGAGGCTAAGGTCGGCCAGGTATTTTCTTATGGATGAGGTATTGTACAAAAGAGGCTTTTCCTAGCCTTATCTTAGGTGTTTGGCTCCCAATGAAGCAAACTATATATTGAGAGAAATCCATGAAGAGGCATGTGGCAATCATTCGGGAGCCAGATCACTCGTTCATAAAGTCGTCCGTGCAAGATACTATTGGCCAAATATGCAAGCTGATGCTAAAGCTTATATCAAGGTCTGCGATCAATGCCAACGGTTTAGCAATATCCCCAGACAACCATCAGAGTACCTAACCCTAATGACGGCCCTATGGCCCTTTGCGCAATAGGGACTAGACATCCTGGGTCCTTTTTCACTAGGTATAAGGCAAATGAAGTTTCTAGTGGTTGGTATTGATTATTTCACCAAATGGATAGAAGCAGAACCCTTAGCTAATATTACACAACAAAATGTCAAGAAATTCGTATGGAAGAACATTATGTGTAGATTTAGAGTGCCTAGAGTGCTGATATCCAACAATGGACAACAATTTGACAATTCACTCTTCAAAGATTTTTGCATGCACTTCAGGATTTAGAATCACTACTCCTCCCCAGCCTACCTACAAGCAAATGGCCAAGCTGAAGTGGCAAGCCGATCCTTGTTAAAAATAATCAAGACTTAGCTTGAAGGGGTAAAGGGAGTATGGCCAGACGAGTTACCAGGTGTTCTGTGGGCATATAGGATGACAGTAAGAACTTCGACAGGAGAAACTCCTTTCAAGCTAGCCTATGGAATTGAAGCAGTCATACCCGCAAAAGTGCACATGGCCAATCATAGGATGACAACCTATTAGGACAAAGATAATGAAGAGCAAATCTGTTTGAACCTCGATCTAATAAACAAGGTGAGGATGGATGCTGAATAAAGGATGGCAAGGTACAAAAACCTTATGGCTAGGCAATATGATGCAATAGTGAAGCCAAGGCGATTCAACATAGGAGACCTCGTCCTGAAAAGGGTATCTTTAGAAACAAAGAACCCAGCTCATAGGAAGTTGGGACCTAATTGGGAAGGCCCCTACAGGGTTATCAACCGTAAACGACAAGGATCCTATTACTTAGAGGCCTTAGATGGGAGGAAGTTAGAGCATCCTTGGAATGTTGAGCACCTGAGGAGGTACTATCAATAAAATGCCAGCCTGGATGAGCATAATTCTGGACGAGCATAAAGACTACATAAGACTTATTTATCTGTCTAATATTGCTTTGTTATTATATTAAAGTTATAGACGAAGTTATGGTTTGGTTTGTATTTATTTTCCTAGAAGGCATAAACTCCTAAGTACATGCCTTGTCTTTGAACAATATTTTTATGTTATGTACATAATGTTGTGTGAATTACTGATTTTCATGTTATTAAAAGTTGAAAGGCTGAAAAGCCCAAGACGAGAAAATTCTCTGGACGCAGAGATGTATCGTCAAAATTCTCTTAAGAAAAGTCAAGGCAAACTCGTCCAAATAAAAAGACGAGTTAAAATTTATGCCATCAAGGCAAACTTGTCCAAATAAAAGGACGAGGTAGAGCTTATGCCATAGCAAATCAGTAAGATGAAAACTTACTCGTCCATATAATGGACAAAGTAAAGCATGATGCATGTCTCAATTATGGACGAGGAAATGCATAGACGAGTATTTTGAACACCTTCAAAAACATTCCAGTCCATGGACGAGCAAAATGCAGAGTCTTATCATCATTAAACACGAAAATCAGCCAAGTCAAAGGACGAGTAATGTTGAATTACCATTTCATATGGATAAATCACACTTGGTGAAATTCCAATAAAAATGGTAAAAGTATATGAAATATAGACGAGCTAAGCATGAAGTCTAGTATATGAAAATAAGGATTCTCGTCCATGCATATATTAAGGAAAAATAACAGCATTCATTCAATTGTTTCAAGGGCGGACAGCCAATGTCCAAACACCTTTGTAAAATTAAAACTCAAGTTTTACAAAAGCTCGTCCTTAAACCATGGACGAGTCTAAACGTACTTGAATTACGTAAAAAGGTTCTAAATAGTGGACCAAATAAAAAAGAAGGGAAAATACAAAGTGTTGAAATATTTTCTAAGTCTGGGGAACATTCACATTGGAAGCATCCTGGGGAGGAAGGGTTGTGACATCATCCTCAAAATTAGCGTCCTCAGAACCGGTTTGAAGGAGAGAGCTGGTAGTAGCATTCAGGTTAAGTTTAATGGAGCTAAAGTCCACTTCAGGGAAGTTTTCCATAGCCTCCATCCTAAAGTCTTCAAAGCCTATTGCATAATTGGTGTCTAGAAGATCAGTGTATTGCTTGGACGCCTTGAATTTGGCCACTTCATCTTCTTTCGCCTTGGAGAGAAGAGTTCTCAGCTCGTCATTCTTCTTCTGCATATGGTTAAGACGAGTATCTTTCTCCACCGCATCAGCTCTCAACTCCTCAACCAGGTTTTGTGCCTCTTTTGTCTCTTCCTTAGCTTTGGTAGCTACTTCAACCCATTTTTTAGATTCGTCCTTCACTTCTTCAATCCTCGTTTCCAACATGATTCTCGTCTTGTCCAACCTAGTAGCCTACCTAGACGCCGCTATAAACTTAGACATGGCCTATAAAAATAATAATAATAATTAGCAAATAACAAAGAGAGGAAAAAGATCTTGAAATGACAAAGACGAGGTAAAAATATAATTGCACCTTAAAAAGATCATGAACACCAGAATGTTCAAAATCCTTTAAGGACATGTCATAGCAGGTGTTTATATCCTCGTCAAAAACGGCGTCCTGGAAATGCTCCCATGCCAGATCTTCATTCTCAATAATGTTTGAAGATGCCTTTTGAGAATGTTGAGATGAAGTAGATACAGTCGTCTTAGGCAAAGGAGTCTTGGACGGAGTTACATCAACTGGAGTGGACGAATCCACATCAAACACTTGAGTAGGCTGCTGGGACGAAGGGAGTTTAGGCTTGACAATCCGGGACGAGTCATGTTTTCCCTTTTTGCCTTGTCGGCTGGGGAGGCTTCCCAAATCCAAATTCTTGGACAAAGTTTTCCTCTTCTCCCTAGCTGATGGACAAGGCTGAGCTTAAGTCTCAGGATGACTCCCTTCAACCAAAGTATCTTTTCCCTTATTCTCCTTTAGTGTTGCCATTCCTAAAGCGAATAAGAATAACAATAAGTGATGAGTTATAAGGAATTGAACAGAAGTTAAAAAAATATAATGTAAAATACTTACTTTTTCGTATTGTAACCTCGTGGGCAATAGCCGCGTCTGAGGGATCAGGACCGAATCCCCACTTGAAAAGATTGCGAAGATTAACTAAGGAATGAAAATTCCTATTAGCATGAAGACGAGCCCTATGGATGCGGTCACGATGGAATTTGCTCAAGGACGGTCGTTTAACACCTGTGAAGCAAATAATACACGAGTTAGAAACATTGAGATAGGATATATGTATACAAAAAGAAGGAGAGAAAAATAAGAGGGGAAGGACGTACTCTCAAGACGCAGGTTCCCTAAGTCTCCAATGTAAGGAGCAAAGGGTTCCTTCCAATGTTTACAAGATTTCCGGACCAAAAACTAGACAAAAATAAATTTCGTGGTCCAATTCCTGTCAGACGAGGCCAGGGACTTGATTAATCTACAATCCCTGCCCCTTGCTTTAAATTGGTGAAAGCAAGAGATTGGCTTATCTTAGAGGGTTTATAACAAAAAAGAAACTCGTTCACAATAAGAGGACGGTTCCTTCCAAATACTTCTTTCCATAAAATTTGCATCGAGATAATCAATCTCCATGCATTTGGATTGAATTGACATACACCTAAACCTAACCTGACTAACAATTCTCTAGCAAATGAATTTAAAGGAAACCTAAGACCCCCTAAGAAGTAGGCTTCATAGACGCAAATTCCAAAAAGGGGATTGCAACACCATTCTCCACGGACGGCTAACCTTGGGCTGAATTCGTCCAGAATCTGATACCACGTCTTAATATTGGAGAGCCTTTGCTCAGATGTTTTGGAGTGAACACCTACTACATAACTATAGACAACCTCCTCTTCATCTGTAGGGTTCGACGAGGGAACATTAGAAGAGGTACTGGCTTGGGAGCCTGAAGCTTTCCTAAGTTGCTCCTGAAGAGCTTCTATAGGAAACCCAGGAGCACCAGAGGTATATTCATCGTCTGTAGAACCTCCTTTGCTACTATAATTACTAGTACTGGAACCACTATAACTGGTGGAATCTTGATACACATCTATAGCCTTTTCTATACTATTGCTAGACGAAGAAACAACAGTTGCTGACATTTTGAGGAAAAAGGAAAACTTAAAGGCAAGAAAGAAGAGAGTACCTGGATTTAGACGAAAGGAGACTATGGATGACGAGAGGCTTCTAGACGAGGCTCTAGACGAGGGATTTCAGGAAGAAAATTTTAGAAAATGTGAAGGGTACAGGAGGGATTCCACTATTTATAGACAACCCAACAGGGCATTTGAAGCGACATGAACCAATTAGAAGATGCCACGTGACGTGTGCCTCAAAAGAATAAAATAGAGCAACCAGAAACCAGCAGAATTACAACACGTGGTACATCCGGTCATTAATGTAATTGCGTCCAAAAAAAAGAAAAAGAAGAAAAAAGAGTGATTTGAAAACATACATTTCTTTAAACGACCTATGGACTAGGGGCAACTGATGATGTTATAAAATAGTTCAACTATTAAACTCATCCATGTAGCTCATCCACAGGAAAGGGATTCCTTGTATTATAAGCTCGTCCATCCATCTATCCAGATGGACGCTCGTCCAAGGATTGGCTCGTCCATAAATCTAGTAAGATGGACGAGTGTTCTAGACATCCCTCTTTAAGCAGACTCCATTTTTTTATTAGACTAACCGTTCCTTCTTTGAAAACGGTTATAGTCAATAGACCCCAAATAAAGTAACTTCTATGGCAGTTATGGAAGTTACCTCCGAATCCTCCAAACTCCATAACGGTAGGAGAAATAACTACCTAAAGCAAACACTATATAAAGGCTCTTCTACAGGAGGGTAAAGGATATTCAGAGATTTCTATAAGAAAAATATTTCTCTTTACTGAGAATTACAAACTCATTGACTTCATCATCGGAAGATCTTTGGCCGGCCTTCACGGGTCTCCTCTGACTTTTTGTTTGTTATTTTCAAGATTCTGCTTGTAGATCGTTAACGCTTGGGACTTTCAGCCCACTAATTCCTTGGATTCATCAATACTCATAAGGGAGGGTTAGTTTAGGAGATAGGGGGAGTGTTATTGGGGGATGTAGTGAGGATTCTTGTATCTTTTCTTTTCTTTCTATTTTAGATACATTTTTTCTTTGTATATTGGTCTTGTGACCGTTTGACATACATTGTACTTATATTTGGTTTATATATATTTTGATGTATGTTATTTCACCTATCTCTCCATGTGTTGTTTCTTTTCTCTCTTTCTACACATGTTTCTTATTTAATGTATGCAATCTATTATTTTTGTTTCATACTAAGATGTCATGATGAGTTTTGACAGGTTCTAAGTACTTAGGAACAAATGATATTATAACTCTAATTTGTATTGTTGGCAAACCATGATCAAAATAGGTTGTTAGTCTTGTTTTAGTCTTGCTCAAAGTATGTCTTTTATGTAAAGTTGGAATCGAGTTAACTACAGAATTGAGTGTGCAATTTTGACTGACTCGATTGATCGAAAGTCATGTAGATTGTTTTTTTGCAGAATTTCCAACTCAGCCCTAAGCCCATATGTCGTGTAGGGTTTTATGTTTTGCCCTAGGTATAAAAGGCAAACTTTAGCCACGTTTTAGAGGTTGCTTTATTTGCTGTGTGTGTGAATCTCTTGTGAGATCTGAGAGGTGGTTGGCTTTACACATGCTTTGGATTATCAAGAAGGAGATTTCATTGATAGCTTGATGATCATTCAGTTGCTGCACTAAAGAGCTTAAAGATACGCAAGCGGGAGTTCTTGTACTTGTTGGAGAATCCAAGGAAAAAGGAGTTTGTGGTCTCGAAGCTTGCACGTGATCGTGTCAGTAATTTTTCTACTAGTGAGTAGCAATAGGATATTAGTGGTCTAAGTCGCTATTGTAAAACTTCGATTCTTTCATAATGGATTCAGGTTTACCTTGAGGATAGCTAGGTTAAATCCTCCCCAGGTTTTTTACCAGTTTGGTTTTCCTGGGTATTCATATCTTTGTGTTCTTTATATTCCGTACTTTACATTGATATGATTATATGATTGCGCTAACCTAGATCTGGGATTTGGACTAAGTAATAACTTGGCTTATTAACTACGTTAATCCAGTTGTGTTTTAAGGGGTCTAAAAACAAACAAGTGGTATCAGAATGGGTAGCTCTCTTGTTATAGATCTTTTGATCTTTGAGATGATCCTTGACCCCTATTGTCATGGATTCTTGGAAAATCTTTTTGCTTATATGTCAACTTGCATACTTGTTGTTTTTGTCTCTTATTGCTTTTGCTATATCTTTTCTTGAGCATCTTGGTCTAATCACATGTGATGCTAATTATTTGTGTAATACTGCTTTAACTGCCTTAAAGGCACGTGATTTTTGTCTTTGGTATTTGGATAGTGGTTGTTCCAGGCATATGATAGGAAACAAAGGTTTATTCAAGACACTCTTTGAAGGAAAGATTGGGACAGTCACTTTTGGAAATGGAAGCAAATCTGTGATCAGAGGCATTGGAATTGTAGACATTCCAGGGTTGCCAGTCTTTGAAGATGTTTGGTATGTTGATGGATTGACGACCAACTTACTCAATATCAGTCAGATTTGTGACAATGGACTAAATGTTCTCTTCACTAAGTATGAATGTGAGATACTCGATGGAGGAGGTAACTGTATGTGTGTTGGTGTAAGGACAGCTGACAACTGTTATGGCAACACCAAGTATAAACAACAAGAGTTTTAGTGCAAAGATCGATCAAGTTGATTTGTGGCATCAACGGTTGGGGCATGCAAGTCATAAGTAATTAGAAAAGATTTCCAAGTGTGATGTAGTTATTGGTTTACCTAAGTTTGAGAGGATAGATAAGTGCATCTATGGACCATGTCAGATAGGTAAACAAGTGAAATCCAAACATCCATCTGTAGCTAGTGTTCAAACTTCAAGACCTCTAGAGTTATTGCACATTGATCTTATGAGTCCTGCTAGAGTTCAGAGTTTAGGAGGAAAGAAGTATATTCTAGTTGTTGTGGATGACTTTACTAGATATACTTGGCTTGTGCTTTTGAAATATAAAGCTAAGGCTCCTGAGAAGATGATACATCTATGCAAGAAATTGCAGGTTGAGAAAGATATTGTAATAACTAGAATTAGAAGTGATCATGGAAGAGAATTTGAGAATACTAAGCTGGCTACCTTCTGTAATGATCAAGGCACACATCAAGAGTTCTCTTCGCCCAAGACACCTCAACAGAATGGAATAGTGGAAGAAAGAATAGGGTTGTTCAGGAGATGGAACGTGTCATGCTACACAATAAAAAATTGCCCAAATCTTTCTGGGGAGTAGCAGTTAACACTGCTTGTCATACACTCAACCGGGTATATTTCAAATTTGATTCCAAGAAAACTCCTTATGAACTCTGAAGAGGAAAGAAATTGTTGTCAAATATTTCAGGATATTTGGCAGTGACTATTACATTCTACGTGGTAGAGAGAACCTAGAAAAGTTTGATGCAAAGAGTGAGAAGGGATATTTTTTGGGATACTCTTCTTCTAGTATAGCATATAAAGTGTATAATCTGAGAACCAAAATAGTCATGAAATCCTCAAATGTTGTGATCAATGATGAAGTATGTGCAGAAGCACATTTAGAAAACACTGCTTCGGTTCAAGATAAGTCTATGGAGGTTGATGACTCACTTCCTGCTGATTATGTAGGGAAGCACAGTGATGAAAAGTTGATGGTGCTAAATGACACAATGTTTGTGCCATCAAGTTCAGAACCATTCACACCGGTTCATGAGACTCAACAAGCACAACATGAGTTTAGTCCTTCATTAGAACAGAAAGGTACCTCCATGTCTCTAGTTAAAGGTCCATCCTTTATAGTAAGGCTAAATCATCCTACCACAAACACATTGGGAAGTCTGAATGATAACATGAGATTAAGATCTAAAGCCTTAAGTGTAATTGCTCACTCATGCTATTTGTCCCAATTTGAACCAAAGAAGGTGGATGAAGCACTTCAAGATGCTGATTGGGTTAATTCTGTGCATGAAGAACTTCATTAATTTTTTCAAAATGATGCGTAGGAATTAGTTCCTAGACCAAAGGGAGTAAATGTGATTGGAACTAAATGGATCTTTAAGAACAAGTCAGATGAACATGACACTATTATTAGGAATAAATCAATACTTGTTGCTCAAGGGTACACACAAGTGGAAGGGATTGATTTTGATGAGACCTTTGCCCCAGTAGCAAGACTGGAATCCATCAGGATACCTCTGGCCATTGCATGCCATTTGAATTTCAAATTGTATCAAATGGATGTCAAGAGTGCTTTCTTGAATGGGATGCTGCAAGAAGAGGTATATGTTGAGCAACCAAAGGGTTTTGTTGATCCTCACAGATCGGATGATGTCTACAAGTTGAAGAGAGCCCTCTATGGTTTGAAACAGGCTCCTAGGGCTTGGTATGATAGATTGACTGCATATCTCACTGAGCATGGATTCAAAAGGGGGTCTGTAGATACTACTCTCTTCATAAGAAAGGATAAGAATGGTTTTGTTGTAGCTCAAATTTATGTTGATGATATTGTTTTTGGTACTACTAATGATTCTCTTGCTCATTCTTTTGCAGATGAAATGAAGGCAATGTTTGAAATGAGTATGGTTGGTGAACAAACTTATTTCTTGGGATTACAGGTGAAGTAAACGGAATCAGGAATCTACATCAACCAAGCAAAGTATGCAATAAATCTAGTCAAGAGATTTAGACTAGACAAGGCTGCCCATGCTAGAACTCCAATGGCTGCAAATGCAAAATTAACAAATGATCCATCAGGTGAGGTTGTTGATGTTACATTATATAGAAGCATGATTGGATGTCTTTTGTATTTGACTGCTAGTCGGCCTGATATTGCCTTTAGTGTTGGTGTTTGTTCTAGATTTTAATCAAATCCTATAGTTTCACATTTGAATGTTGTTAAAAGAATCATAAAATATGTAGGTGATACTTGTGATTATGGATTATTTTATATCAAAGAGTCTAATCTGTCTCTTGCTAGATTTTCTGACTTTGATTAGGCTAGTAATGCTGATGATAGAAAAAGCACCACTAGTGGGTGTTTTTATGCAGGAGCCAATTTTGTTGCTTGGATGAGTAAAAAACAAAATTCTGTGTCCTTGTCTATGGTAGAGGCAGAATATATTGCTGCTGGAAGTTGTTGTTCACTACTTCTTTGGATGAAAAAGCTTTTGAGTGATTATGGGATATCATAAGATACCATGATTGTTTATTGTGATAATTCTAGTGCTATTGATATCTCTAAGAATCCTGTTCAACATTCCAAGACTAAACACATATAGATTAGATATCACTTTATTAGGGATCTGGTTGAAAGAAAGATTGTGGCTCTTGAGTAAATCCCTACAGAATGTCAGAATACTGACATTTTCACCAAGCCTTTTGATAGAAGTAAGTTTGAGACTCTTTGTCAAGTCATTGGTGTGATTCTATTTCCCTAATCACCTTTGGCTTTCTTGGTCCTTGTGCTTCATTGCTCTACTCTTTGTGACCATTGTTCTTTGGTTTTTGTTTTTCTTTTTGTTACTAGGACTTGCATTGCATAATATTCATGCATTTCATT